>CM074292.1:14442279-15047279 GCA_037194245.1 Opsariichthys bidens | reverse complement strand
TGTCATAATTAAAATGTTATTTATTTGGGTCTGTAGTTTCTAAAAAAAACAAAAAACCTTTTATCTTTAGTTGTAACTGTTTTGAAACAATAAATCCAAATACACGTACATGTTGTTTGCCTTATGATTTAAAAAAATATATACTGTAGTGTACGGAATATGGTCAATGTTTGCTGAAACTTGACTTTCCTTTTCTACTAGGGATGCTCAATATATTGGTGTATTATCGGTTAATGGTGAAAATTGCTTCCCCCTGTAAAATTGGCATGTTGAAATTAGGTATTCACTTACCATACATTCAAAATTTTGGAGTCAGCAAGTTTTTGTTGTTGTTGAAAGGAAGTAGTTTGATTCCGTAAGGATGCTTTTAGTTGATCAACAGGGATAATAAAGACATATTTCAAATAAATGCTGTTCTTTTAAACTTAAGAATCTTGCTCAAATCAGCACAATGGTGATCATTTATTATTATTATTATTATCATTGATAATGTTTCTTGAGGACCAAATCAGCATATCAGAATGATTTCTGAAGGATCACGTGACACCGAAGACTTGAGAAATGATGCTGATCAGCTTTGCATCACAGGGATAAATTACACTTTAAAACAGAAAAGTTGTTTAATTGTACTAATATTTATTTTTACTGTTATCGCTGTATTTTTTGAAAAAAAAAAAAAAAAATGTATTGAATGGTAGTGTTTCAGCCAATATTGTATATTTAGTCTGAGTTTCCACTTTTCTTGCATTTGTTTCCTTGTCATTATACACTCACTTAAACATTAATCCTTAAAAATGCTAATAATCCACAAACACTGTTAAATGTAATAATTAGGAGATTTAGAAATCAGTTAGAGTTGTTTTAGGGTTTAATTTCTAACTTACTTAAGACAAAATAGGATATAATTTTTATATGGACCATAAAATGGGAATAATTATCAGGCCATCTGTAAAATGGAAGCATCCCTAGTTTCTACAGTACCAATTCAAGCCACATGATGGCACAAATTTGCTTATACAATGGCTTAACTCACACAGATAACCATGAATTGAGGCCTGCAAAAGCCTCTACAGCCACAAAACAACACGCACACACACACAAAACAGATGTGGTTGTTGGAGGGAACTATAGCTGTTTATATACAAAATGAACAGTGACACCAACTCAAACACAGTCTCCCTGGTACAGACATTTCTACAAAGCTACCAAAAGTTAATGCGATTACATACAATATATTTATGACTCTAAATATTTAACTTCAGGGTGTGTATGAGGGTGACAAATAACAGTCGTATCACTTATCTTCCATGTTACACCAGCTTCCTTCACTAGATCAGAACACGCTGCATCTGGCTGTCTGAACTGTCCGTCATGTTTTGCTGCTCCCCCTGCATGCCCGCCTCCCAAACCCCACCCCCATTTCTATTTTCATTAGTCCCATCTCCCTCCCAGACCACCTGTCTCGTCTCAGAAGGAGTAGTGGAAGACTGGGGAGACATAGTTGAAGAGGGGGCAGGATTACTCCCGAATCCCAAACCGCTCCGGCAGTCAGAGGGCGCCTCGGGTAGGGTTTGGGAGAGGAGGGGAGTATTGGGAGCTGGGTTGTGGCTTGGGGGCCTAGGGAGGGTCTGGTTTTGATGTGGCTGGGTGGTCTGAAGAGGCAGCTGCTGTGCAACAGAAACCATTGGGAGCTGCTGCTGAGGAAGAGCTCTGAAGGCCATGTGGACAATCTGGGACTGGGGGCTGTAGGACTGCACGGGCATCTGCTGGACCAAAGCGGCCTGCTGGGAGACGCTGGTAGCGGAGGGCTGGAGAGGAAGCTGCTGAATTTGGTGGTGTTGTTGCTGCTGCTGCGAGACGGGCGTAGAGACGAACTGCAGTGGCATCTGCAGGGAGTGAGCGGAGGTCTGCTGTGAGGAAGCGTTATTCTCCTCTGTTGACAACGAGGCCAGGGTTACCGGAACCTGCATGGAGTGCAGTGGGTGATCCTGATCCACAACCATCACTGGACCCACGTGCGTCACCGGGGCCCCCTGACCTGCTGGCACCGCAGAGCTCCCCTGGGTGTCAGGGGCCACCTGTTCTGTCTGCATGGAGCCCGTGGAGGTCTCCAGAAGTGTAGTGACTCCGGCAGGAGTGGTGATGAGGGTTCCGGCGTTGGCGGCCAAAGCCTCGGCAATGAGCACCTCGGGGTGGCTCTTGGCTTTGTGAGCCACCACACTGTCCTTCTTTTCGAACTTTTTGCCACAGATGCTGCAGGAGAACTGGTATGTGGCGTCCGCATCGTGCTTCTTCATGTGCCAGTTGAGGGAGGCCTTCTGACGGCAAGTGAAACCGCAGATTTCACACCTAGAAAGGAGATGACAGGTAGAGATATACTGCTGTAAAGAGATTTGATACATTTGGGAGATGGAAGTGAGCAAATAATTCAAATCCTTAAAGTTATTCTATTGACTATAGTAAAGAACTTAGATTTTTTTGGGGAAATTATGTTCAAAGTGAAGCGTGTAATTTTTTCTTCTTTTTTTTTAAAACAATTTTTTTGTTTAATATGCTGAAAGAATGATTAAGCACTGGTACATTTCCTCGTGAAGTGAAGTATAAACAGTGACGCTATGAAAGTATTGCTCTTCTGTTAAACATCTTGATGGAGCAATGTTGAATTCTGATGGTGTTACTTTGAGGATGATTTGAGGCTGAAATAGTAATTTCTTGTAAAATGTACTTAATTTCTTTGAATTTTTTTTTATTTTTTATAATTTTATATATGATGAAAATTACAGGCCTCTCATCTTTTTAAGTGGGAGAACTTGCACAATTGGTGACTGACTAAATACTCCCCCCCCCACTATATATATATATATATATATATATATATATATATGTGTGTGTATGTATGTATGTATGTATGTATGTATGTGTGTGTGTGTGTGTGTGTATATATATAAAACCACAACACATTTTGGTACGCTTTGAAATGTCGCCTAGTGAAAGCAAACCGAACCAAGAAAATGCAACATTGTAACAAATATGTCCCTGTTTCGAAACAAAGCATTCTACGGGTAAACTGGAAAAGTAATAGTGTGCATGAGTAAAGAGATTTTACTGTACTGAGACTTACTGTAGTGGCTTCTCTCCAGTGTGTATCATTCGATGAACGGCCAGGTTGTGAGAGCTCTTGAAGGCGCGAGCACAAAACTCACAAATATAGTCTCTCTGATCTGCAACACAGACTGTACTTTTTAAAAAAAAAGAGAAAGCCACCAAATTAAAGACACTACATTATAAGTATTTCGATGTGTCTGTCTTACCTGTGTGGTGCTTGGCATGGCGCAGCAGTTGTTTCTGCAGCCGGAAGAGTCTTCCGCATGAAGGGTGAGGGCAGACATATTTTTTCTTCATCAGGTGTTGGTATTTAATGTGATGCTGCATGAGAGAAAGAGAACAGAAAGGTTTCATGTCTAATTTCTGTTAGGTGTCAGTCTGTGAGGGAAGCACTAGTTTCATTTGTACCACACAAGTCCTGAAAAGTGACGCCAAAATGTCTCGATCGTCCCCAGGTGGCTGGATGCAGCATAAACCCCAGCTTCTTCATGTAACGTAATGGGAAGTGAGACAAACTAAACAAAATTACACGTCAAAATTCTTTCCAGATTGTTTCTGGCATTTTAGGTTTATCATGTTGATGTTAGTTAAAGTGTTCATTCTTGAAATAAGTTTGTTTTTAGATATTTATTTGATGCTATAATATTCTCTAAGCGAGGTAGTACCATCTGGATCTTTGGAAGGACACTGGAGCTTTAACTTTAATTTCTACATTTCCAGAACTGGTTATTTCACAGCAACATAATGAGTTCTACTTTTTTAATCGATTGTGCGGGAATGTGGGCGGGACCTCGATATCGTGGCTCCACTTCATGCTCTCTACACCGCAGACTCAGGCTCCAAGCTCACTATAGGCAGACTCGAGACTCAAGATGTCAGTGCCATATTGGTACACTGGTGGCTTCACTTTCTAAAATGGGAGAGAGTGAAGGTGCGTTGTCAATCTTTTTTTTTCATACTCTATGATTTGTACCTGTAAATAGCGCGGGTGGGCCAGCACTGTACCGCATCCTTCCATTTCACAACGCACATACTGGACTGGCGGCTTTTTCCTGTGTAGAACAAATCATATTCAGTTGATATAGGAAAGGAATTATTATTGTTATTATAATTATTACTGGAATCTTCCAGTTACAAAGTAAATACCAAGTGAATTGTGGCATGCTGTCAATTACCACTGAGAAAAAAGAACGCAGAACGGACAATGCATTTACTGTAATACACTTAATTGTACATAAAATATGCAATATACACAGTTATTACACTGTTTAGAAGCTATTTTTCTATTGGCTTGTAACTGAATGTTTTTCACACTCAAATACAGCATTTCTTTAGAACTGAAAATAACTTGAAAAAATGATATTGACTATAGAAATTTCTATTACTTTTCCATGATCCAGCAGACACTACAACAATTAATTATATATATATATATATATATATATATATATATATATATATATATATATATATATATATATATATATATATATATATATATATATATATGTACATTCATATGGTAACACTTTATTTCGATGGTCCACTTCAGACATTCTAACTATAAGTAACTTTGCTTGTAAAGTACCAGTATTTAAAGTATTAATAGACTGTCTGCTTAATTTCTGCACTTTTTTAAATTCTCCCACAACAGACATTCTTCTGACTAGAAGTTACTTTGCAACTACATCAACTTATTCTACTAAACCTAACCTAACAGTCTACTAATACTCTGATGAAAGCTAGTTGACATGTAGTTGCAAAGTTACCTATAGTTAGTGGAATGTCTAAAGTGGACTATCAAAATAAAATGTAACCATATACATTCTTGTCAATCTGTATTCTAATTAAAAATGGACATGGTTACTGCTCTGCTCCTGCTTTAGGGCTGTTTTCAGCATTCAACGTGAGATGCTTTGTTACCTTCTCTTAGGAAGACGAGGACTTTTATCATCTTTCCTTCTCCGCCCTCTTCTAAGACAAAAAACCAAGATGGTCTGACGATTAATATTTATCTTTCACATATCAGTCTTAAGTGAGAACATGTGAGTGAGGATGTGAACCTGATGAGTAAACTACAGGAGTGTCATGAAGTGCTTTTTTATGTCCACTTGTATTTCCATAACGAACATATAAAACAACATTAATGACTCACTTCCTAGGCGGCTCAGCACCCTCCTCAACTTCAGCACCGGTCTGCACATCTGTGCTCTCCCCTCCCTCAGTTTTTATCTCCGTCTCTTGCTCTGTTGCCGTCTCTTGCCCCCCAGCTTTGTCTTTCTTCTCCATCAGTCTGGTAGGGGGTCTGCGCCTAGACTTGGGAACATCTCTACACAACAGGACAGAAATGGAGAGGGCATAGGAGATGAGACCTCTAATCATTCAGAAGACACACAAAAAAAACAAATGCTCCTCTCATACTTAGGATCATAGCTCTGGTCATTCAGGTCATCTCTAAAAGGGACGTCTTCATCGCTACTGCTGCTGATTACCTCTTCATCACTGTTGAACAAACAAAAATGAGCATCAAGCTATATCAATTGCCCACATTATCTAATGCACGACTGAAATCATATTTGGCTCACATTGTAAATCAGTGTTTCTCAAACTTTTTACACCATTGATTTCCAATTGCAATTGCATTTCCAGCTGTTTGTTATTACTGATAAGGATTTTTAAAAGTTCATAAAATCACAACTTTAATTTTATCATTGACTTATTACTGTAATCATCCTATAACACAGCATTTATAAAATGAAAAAAATAATCAAGAGGATCCGAGAAGTTATGGGGACATTTTCAAGTCTCCGTGTTCATATTAGTTTCAAATCCAGACGACTACAATCAGTATATATAATATATACTGTATAATATATATATATATATATATATATATATATATATATATATATATATATATATATACATACACAAGGTATAACATTACCTCTGTGAATGGGGCAGGTAGTTTTCGTCTTTTGGGTCATCCACAAATGGACACTCTTCCTCTTCCACAACGTCTTCATCATCCACGGTCTCCTCTTCCTTTTTCTCCACACTACAATATGGAAGGAACAAACATAGGGCTTGTTATACCAACACCAAAACAGTTGCAGCCATCAGTGTCCTCAAAGACCCCACAAAATGGCTTGACGAGCAGTTTTTCTTTTTTTAACAAATAGCCAGCTGTGAATCGTGATGCGCTACTGGCTTTTGCTAGTTGGAGGACAAGAATTTCGATATATTTGTTAATGCAAGATATTTTGGGAGAATTTTTTCACACATTTTAAATGCATATACAAGATAAAAACAACTTTGATTTCATGGGGTCTTTCATGAGAAAGTGTCCATGTGTTCTCATAATAAATGTGCAATCAATCACCTTGTTCCTGTCTTTTCAACTGCTTTATTGGCCTCCACTGCAAGCAAAATGTGTCATATTGAGTATTATTATAAAATAGTCAGTATTCAGTAAAGCATTTGTAGTGGACCTATGTTCGGTCAACTACATTTAAAAGCTCAGCAGCGTACCATACTCAACGTCCATTTCTGGCTCAATTTTAAACACAGTCCCAGGCGAGCCCCGGCAGGTGCGGGCCCCTGAGCGCACCTGCACCCGTCTGCCGCGGGCCGCTGGAAGAGAACACAGTCATATGAAGCAGAATCAGATCACATCCTAAGGCAAGCTGTCTTGACATTTCCTCCTTAAAACTAACTAGTATCTATTTTTACATTATTTGTATGTTGGATAATATTAGTAAGAAGTCTCTATTAAATTTGTCACTAATACATGTTCATTATACACTAGTATGTATTCCTTTGCTGTTAGTCACTATCCCAATAATGACTAGGTCTGACTGGTTATATATTGCAAATATTTGCCAATCAATTCTATGGCAATATGCAACTTAGACATTTGTTAATAGGTTCTCATTAACTAAAAAAAGAGCAATACAGGATTTATTTATCTTTGTTAACAACAGTACACAACTGCTCACTGTCAGTTCGTATTAGCTCAGGTCCATTTCATAATATTAACACATACAACTTTTGGTTTAAGCAAATTATTAGTTAATGTTGAAATGAACTAAGACTATTAGAAGTATTTTTCATTGTTAGTTCATATTAACTGTTGTAGCTACTAACGTTAACAAATGGATCCTTACTATAGTTACCAGATATTCCGATAACTATCCAAATCCTCCTAATTGTTGCAGGTATCTATTCCAGTTTTACAAGTACTAATTGAATAGTCACTCATCCAAACTTATACCAATTATCTATTTACTAGACACTAGTTTGTGTTCCAATTATAACTAGTAGTAACATGTTAAATCTTACTGGTCTTTTTTTATTTTATTTTAACTGCATAACAGCCATTCTGACCAGCCAATGGTTTCAACTTATTGTAACCAGTACTGGAACCAAAAAGCAAACTAGCAAAACCAGAACACAAACTAGTCAAAAGTGAATTCTTTATGTCTGAGTCACAGATCTCTATAGAATTTAATGGCAAAAAGACAGTAATTTCACATTCAACACTTCTATTGAACACATTTAAAGACACTCGTCACTTCTGCATTACAACGGCTGACATACGCAGCCTCTTTTATGAGCTCACAAACAAAATAAATGTCATTTAAAGTACCTCGATTAACCAGCGCATCCTTGTTTTCTTCAAACCTGTCATAAGACGGAGAAACAGGCTGTTTTATTTATTATGTCTCATCTTTCAGATTCTTCTTCCAGTGTCAAAGATAGGGCGTGCGTGATTTATTTTGCCCAACTACTCTCTCAGAAACAGCTACTTTCACTAGAGCAAATGTAAACACTGCAGTCTGTCAGCAT
This sequence comes from Opsariichthys bidens, assembly GCA_037194245.1. Taxonomy (NCBI): domain Eukaryota; kingdom Metazoa; phylum Chordata; class Actinopteri; order Cypriniformes; family Xenocyprididae; genus Opsariichthys; species Opsariichthys bidens. Next base: position 15,039,326 of record CM074292.1, on the reverse strand, counting down.
TACGCCTAAACGTGTGAGAGGAGCACAGAAACGCCATGCATTACCATTAGGATCTGCACAAGCGGGGCCTTGTTATTTTGCCCGAAAACATGTCATGTGTGTGACAGACTGGAGTCTCACGTACTCATCCGGCAGGTCGCAGTCGCCGCCGCTCTCTCTGCCCGCGTCCGATGAGCCCGCGGCGGCTGCTGCGCTCTTCCTGCGCCGCGGGCACTTCGCTTTCCTTCGGCGATTCGCCGCTGCGTCGCGTGACACTTCATCCCTGTCCTCCCTGATATCGATCTGCCTCCACACGGGAATCGTTCGTGTTGACCTGTCCCGTAAAACCCGTCCGGAACCCGCTACGCTCGACGCAGCTCCGTTTGTTTCGGGTGGGCATGTCCCTTCGCTCTTCAAGCACCCGTCCCCCCGTCCTCTGGATGCCCTGCACGGGCTGGATGCGGTACTCTGCCCCGCGGATTTCTCCATGGCCGTCTCACTCTCCACCTCCTCTTTGTTGTTCGAGAGCTGCGGCTCCATCGCCGCTAAAGTTGTGTTTTCTTACTTCTGGACGCCTCAATAATTCTCACCAAATTGAAACATAGCTTGAAATAAACAGGAGGGATAAAATGTGAAAAATGTTCGATTGCTAACGGCCCTGATCCGATTGTCAAACATATTTCAGTGGACGCTCTTACGTCTCTTTGCAAATTTAGTGCAAAAACGTAAGTAGTATAAGTCTAAAAATTTAGAATATCATCTCTATAATAACTGTGCAAAATTCATTTTAAAGACCCAGACCCTATTTTAAGTTCTTAAAGCTATAGTAAGCCACGCTGTTAGCAGGGCCCTGTACGGTTGCTCTTTGTTGCGTCTCCTTTAAGTCGAGATGAAGCCGAAGTCGAGCTCAGCAGCGACACTCAGCGTTACGGCTGTACGTGTGCCAGTTCTCACTGACATACAAGCGGTCTTTTGTGAGATACAAATAACCAGCGTCGTTCCAGATGTCCTTTAAATTGAAGAATATGGCTTTGGAAGAAGCCTCTCCGCAAACTGGCTGAGAGAATCGCTGTCAACTTTAGTTGTTGTCGTTTTAGTTGGGTCCGTTCAATATAGAAACAGAAAAACACATGATGTGAATGTCTCGTGTTTTTCCTATAGAAAGATGGAGCAGTTAAAACCAGATTATTTACAGAAAAATATAAAAGTGTGGTTTAATGTTATTTAATTAAACATTTACATGAATTATTTTTTTTCTTACTTGAATAAACTTTTACTATGCCTTCACTGATTTCTGATCATCTAGGAAATGAGGTGCCCTAAGAATATAAACTCAGAAATGCGAGATATAAATTCGAAATTCTGATCAATAAAATCTGAACTGCGGGATGTTCAAACCATGGGATGATTAAAAAGTCTACAACCCCCACCCCCTTTTTATTTTAAGGTGCTGCGTTCAAGTCCCCCTGGGAATATTTTGCAATTGTAAATATTCAGAAGACTTTTGGAAACGGGTTAAAAACAGTTCAACTAGATGAATCTATGATCCTCTTCTTGGACTGTAATACTGGCAATGATATAATTGATAATACATTAAAGTTAATTCTTCTTCTTGGGAGGTCTCATATACATAAAGCTAATGTAATGTCTATTACATCCTCATTAAAATTCTTCTGTAAAGACCTTTAAATATTTTATAACTCTTTGATCTCAACCAACAGAAACAAGAAATGTATAAGACATCTCTTATATTAAAAAAAGTCATGTGCAGAATTTAAAACTTTACCATGTTTGATGTAAGATCTGTTATATGTACCCCAAATCTATTTGTTTGTTTGTTTTTCTTTCTTATCTTATCTTTAAATGTCATTGTATGTTTGTATGCTGAAAGTTCAATTTAAAAAAAGAAAAGAAAAAAGTCCTCCTGGGAAGTTCGTGTTTACGACGGCAGGTGCGTCACTTTCGTAGGAGTAAAACCTCTTAATTGATTACACAATAATACAGCTCTTCTACTTTAGAAAATGAAGTGCATCGGGTGTGTTTGGCTTTTTATGCTTTGAATTAATTTATAAAGCCATTGTAAACTTTATGGTTACATATTATATTGTTATATGATAACGTTATAATACTTTGCGCAGGCAAAAATGGACAATTCTGACAACGTCACTGCTAAATACCTTTAATTGTTGTGTTATTCCGCCATGTTTCTCACTGACACGCCCCCAACTCCTACAGATTGGGGTTTAAAGAAAATCCCGAGCTTGCGACTCGCGTTTACGACATTGTGATGGCGTTCATGTGCGTTCGGTTAGTAAATACGATCATTTCTGCATTACTTGTACGTACTGTAAGCATAGGCGGAGTTTGGGGGGGTCTGGGGGGGGCAGTGCCCCCCCAGTCCAGAGCCAATTAATGCCTGTCTTGTGCTTTGAATATTTTTTTTTTATTACAGAATTCATATTTTCTCGTTTTATTTGTCTTATCTTATTAGTTCTGTGTATAGAATGAGTAAGATATGGCTAATTAATTTTTAATTACTGTAGCTTTATTACATTCTCCCGCGATTTGTGAATCTCAAAGTATCGCGGTACGTGAGTGGACGCTCTTCTCGTTCTGTTTTACGCGCTGAATAAACAAAATGGACATTCGTCGTTTTTTTAATAAATCCACTACTAAAAGTGTGGAGTTTTCTAATTCTACTTCAACTATTGCTGCTAATACTACCACAGCAATCGAGGCCGCATCAGAGAACAACGCCGGTTCTGCATTAGGTAAGATATTGTAATGTTTGAAGTAGTTCTATGACAGGTCAAGGGAGGCTCTGTTTATGAACTTTAATCGGAACGAAGAAGAACACACTGTAACCAGTCCCTCCAGAAAAACGCGATTATGCGATCGCTTGATTTCATGCATAATCATCCAAAGTCCGCATATTTATGCGGGGGTGACATTTTTTCAAATATGCCGCACTTTCGCCGCATAAATTGCCGATTTCAGCAAGAAAAATATGCTATGATTTCATAATCCCTGTATTTTCGCTGCAAAAAAAGTCTCATATATCTTAGCAGAAAGTTGAAAAATGTTGCGTTTACTTCACACAAGTAAAGCGCCATTATTTTCCCTCTGTTGCCATGGGAACCTTATGAAGTGACGTAATTACGCGACGTGAACGTCATCTGTAAAGCCCGCGGTGAAACCATGAAGAAGACGCAAATCATTCTCATTTGCCAACAAAAATAAGCTCAAAAGACCGCGCGAAGCAGTTTCCCAGTGTTACATGACGCTGTATATTAGTTGTGTGTAAAATAATTTACGTTGCAGTAAGAGATTACACTTTGTGCACTGGAAGCACTTCATTTAACAGAAGATGTCTGTTTTGTATAGCTACCTCTGTTAAACAGGAAGCACACATTTATTTTTTTATATTTTATTTATTCATTTTTACAGAAGTTGAATATTCCTTTTGTAAAGCGACAGAACTTGTTTGACTCAATGTTTTGTCATTTTGAGCATGTGTTGATTAAGGTCTGAAATAAAACAGAACGAGAACTTCAATATTCTGTGATTTAGTAAACCTGCCTCTTTACATGAAGGTAGAGTCTAGTGAGAACAGGGTGTTGGGGGGGGGGATCACCTTTTTTTCCTCTTTTGCATCAAAAACCGCAGTTTTTGCAAGTTCCCGCAATTTCGTCGCATAAAATTGCAAAAATATCCCGCATATTCTATCGCGTTTTTTAAGAAAACGTGCCGCATAATCAAGGATTTTTGCCCGCAACAATCACAAAAAAATCCCGCGTTTTTCTGGAGGGACTGTGTAACAAGCGCACCCGTCTAACACACTCGCTTTTTTTCTCCGCACTTCTGAACTCCCCGCGTTAACCCTATCACTGCAGATGCAAAACAAAACAGCAACTATAAAGAGTCTGTTCTATTCGCTATTCTTTGTATAAAGTCATTGTTCATTGTAAATGTATTTTATATGTAGAATGTATATAAATATATATATATATATATATATATATATAAATATGATATAAAAAAAATCTGAGCTCGTGGTCTGCTGGCCTGGTAGGTGCCCCCCCAAGCACAAAAGTGAAACTCCGCCTATGACTGTAAGCTCCATTCGGAGATGGGGAGCTGGACGTCAAGCTCCACCCATTTTCTCTGCAGTGAGTTTGACTGATCTTGTAGTGGCGTCTCGTCTCCTGTAGATGGTAGTCTCTACACCTGTTAATCCTTACGGTGAAGAAAGACTAACAAGTTTTAAGCAGTTTTACTAGAAATCGAAACTGTCCTTTGGACATAGGAAAGAAAACCTAAACTCATATACACTCACAAAATGTGCTCTTCATTTAGAAGTAAGTAACTTAATTTTTGCATCCATTAAAGAGAAAGTTTTATACTAACATATTATTAGAAACTTTATAAAAGGAATCTGATGATTAAAGTTGTTGTTTAATGCGAATCAAGTGTTTTGCGTGATTTTAAAGAGAGAGAGAGAGAGAGAGAGAGAGAGAGAGAGAAAGAGAGAGAGAGAGAGAGAGCGCGCGCGCGCGCGCGAGAGAGAGAGAGAGCGAGCATCTGAATATTAATTCAGCAGAGCTGTCGAGATTGTAACTTTACAAATGTGCTGCCCATTCTTTTTACGTGGAAACCTGGAAAAATGTTCTACCTGTCTTCACCAACGGTCTTGATCTAACGCATAAAAATTCAGTTTGTTGGTGTAAAGTCAAGCTGATTTGGTGAAATCATGTTTTTCACTTAAAATCACTTGAATAGGTTTTATTTTGCTCAACAAAAAATGTACGCTGAAAAATGTTAACATAAAAACGTGCTTGATGTAGTAACGTAAATTAATTTGTTTAATTCAAAATATAATTATCATGTTTGAATCAAATTGACTACACTTTAGTGCATCTTTCATTTACAAAAGGTTCATTTGATCGTAGTACTAAACGATGGTTTATAGCCTTACTGAACACTCATTTACTCGTTGGCAGTTTGATTGACAGCCGATCTGACCAATCATAACCACGAATCAGCCATTTTGTCTGACAAAGCAGTCGGGGGAGTTAGTAGATTAACGTTGGTCAACTTGAACTTGAACAATTGGTGTACTCACTTCTTTTCACGCTTGACACAACATTCCTTCTGATGTCCATTCATGTTTATTTGATGCTATAGTATAAATGAACTAGTATGAAGAGATGAGCGGCTTGAAGGAGCTACAGCGATCTGTCACGACACATTAAAGAGACACTATACTGTATTTATTGTTTAAACTTCTTTAAAAAATTACAATGTTTTAAATATGAAACTGTTTCAGATCAAAAGTAACCTGCTCTGTCTTATCTGTCGACGTGTTGTCAGTCAGTTTCCTCTTTGCTACGCAATGTATTTTTTACTGCATGAGAACATGATGTGTGGCATGAGAGCACGTGGCTTGTCGGACATAGCAACAGTAACTAAAGGGGGCGGGTCTTTGCGAAGGGTCAATTGATTAAATTTACAGTTATTGAATGGATTTAAATCAACACTAAATGGACCTCAGCTGAACAATGACAATTTTACATCTGTTTGCATCACTGAATCAATTTTTTTTGTTTAGCTGCTTTGAAATATAAAATAAAGCTATAAAGTTCTCTATAAATAAGGGTGACTAGATAGGAAATGTGCTGTGGAGATTAAAGTACAATTTATGTGCCGCTAACGATAGTGTTTTCAGAAAACACGGCTAGTTTGTACTTTACAGTAACATGTATGTATGTACTTGTAAAAGTGTTGTAATTATTCCCCGCTTCCAGCCACACTCACAAACATTCACAAAGATGAAATGTAACATGGAGCGCGTTTGTGTTGTGGGAAACTGAATCCCACATAGTGTCCTCAGATGCATTCATCAGATTTCAGCAAATGTTGTAGGTAATCGGGGAATTCCATGAATACAGAAAATTCAAATAGTTTCCACATCGATTTCAGAGTTCTTGAGTTGTATTTAGCCGATGCTGGAAAATATAGGCTAGGTCATCCAGGTATTCCTGGAAAAATGTTCTTGCTATGCACAGTATACATGCTGGATACTGTAGAAATAGTAAGAGTAGCATCATAAGAGTATGCCATTTTGAACACAGCCAATATGTAAACTTTTGGCAGATCACGCTAAATTTACCACCACCCCACAAAAATTTAGTGTACGATACTCGAGTTATTTTCACATTTCAGCGTATTGTAGCTAACTTAAGATGAATGTTATAGTTTATTGTATTGTTATACTTTTTGTTATAATTTTCTCCAACAGCCTAAGCATACACACTGGCCTATAGAATGGTGCGTAAAACAATTCATAAGGAAAAAACTGTAAATAATAAATCAGCTCCATTGCGGTTTACATGCGATTAAGGCCTTAGGGTAATCCATTTAAACACATTGCAAGGGTTCTGCCAGTGGTGGAATGACGTACATCCGAGTAAACGAGATGGAGGAAATATGGTGTTAAATTAATGACAAAACTACGTAAGCGCATAAACACAGCACACCAGTGAATTACAGCAGTGTGAGCACAGTGACAAAGCTCACACGTAAAATGTAAACTTGCCGAAATTGCAAAACCCAAACTCGAGGACAAAAACTATGATTGTGCACATAAATCAACACATGAGGAGATATAACAAAACTGAGAGTCTCACACACGCAGAACTGACCACAAGCACAAGTTTTATTCTGCTCGCGTGTGCAAATGTGAAATCTTCACGCACACAAGTCAGTTTTGACAGGGCCCGGGTCCAAACCTATGTGTTTGGGTTGGTTCAACCAAAAATTTAATTTTTGTAATTATTTACTCACTCTCATGTCATTCCAAACCTAAGATAACAGAGTGACACCTTAATGCACAAATAATATACAATAAAATGTGTTCAAGTTAATATATTTAATCTATTGATTAATGACCTGTAACTCTGACCTGACGGTTTAATGACCCGTAACTCTGCCTGAGTATCGGACAAGTGTTCACTGTTGGCCAGAGGAGAACTGGTCCCCCGACTAAGCCTGGTTTCTCCCGAGGTTTTTTTCTCCATTTGTTGGAGTTTTGGTTCCTTACCGCTGTTGCCTTTGGCTTGCTTACGTTGGGGACACTTGCTTGATATTCAGCAGTGTTTTTGATATGCCTGCATTGGCGCCGTTGTGTGCGAACTGAGCTGAGCCGGACGATTACGTCACTGTTTTCTGCAGTGCTGATATACCTAAATTAACTAGACTAATAACTACTGATATTTGCAACGGAATGAATCAATAATACATAGAATAAGCTGCACAATGACACCATTTTCTTATTAATGTAAAGCTGCTTTGCCACAATTTGCATTGTAAAAAGCGCTATATAAATAAAGATGACTTGACTTGACTATTGATGAGCTGTCAAGTTGTCATGAATGAGTGTCCCTTAAATAGGGATTTTTAAAAATATATTGTGTGCGCATACAGAATAGAACTCCCGCTTGAGGTCAGGACCTGTCAGGTTTTGTTCTTTCTCCTCACAACATGTGGATTTGTGTGCACAATCATATTTTATGTACTCAAGTGTTCATATTTTGAAAGTATACCAAGAACATTTTTTTTTATTTATTTTTTTATATAGATGTGCAGGGCATTACTCCTGGACCATCTACAACGACTTCAAAGTTTTGGATCTCATCTTTTGTCCCAATACTACTAGTGGTTTCTATTATTGTTGGAGCTATTGCAATAGGGATTCAGGTATGCTTAAAATGTATACTTTGTCCTTTTTCTACTCTAAGCTGATTATCTTTTTAACATGTAAGCAGTGTTGGGAGTCACGCATTACAAGTAATGTGAGTTACGTAATCAGATTACTTTTTTCAAATAATGAGTAAAGTACTGTTACATTTAAATTAAAATAAGTTACTTTTTCAAATAAGTAGAACAAGCTACTTTGCTTCCTATTTATTGACTGACATCTCTCCTGTCTCCATGTTGAGTGAAATCAGGAGTTAGTTGAAAGGTTTGTTTGAGCTGTTCACTTACTATTTGCATTTCCTGAACTTCTAGCTCTCAAAGCAACAAAAACAAAATTTTGATGATAAAGGTAAGGTATTTTTTTTAAATCTTTTTGATATACATAAATATATTATAACATAAACTCTGTAAGGATGCTGAAAAGTATTAAAAAGGTGTATAGGTGTATTTCATTGTTAATATTTGAAAAAATAATATAATACTTGTAAATGTACAGTTCATTATACAGGCGAACCGCTCCGCATTGTTCTCGTTGGAAAAACAGGAGTGGGAAAAAGTGCAACAGGCAACACTATCCTGGGAAAAAAAGTTTTCAAATCCGAGATATCATCCTCCTCTGTGACTGGACAGTGTGAAAAGTTTCATGCAATAATAAATGGCAGAAAAGTATCTGTCATTGACTCTCCGGGTCTGTTTGACACCAGCTTAAATACAGAAGAAGTGGTCGACAGAATTAAACTCTGTATCCCACTCTCTGCTCCTGGTCCACATGTCTTCCTAGTTGTGATTCAGCTGGGCAGATTCACGGATGAAGAGGCAGAAGCTGTTAGACTCATACAGGCAATCTTCGGCGAGGAATCGTCCTCATACACCATGGCAGTGTTCACACATGGAGATCGCCTGGAGGACAAGAACATTCACACATTTGTGCGGGACAGTCCAAAACTGCTCAGTTTCATCAAAACTTGCAGTGGACGATACCACATGTTCAACAATAGAGACCAAAATCCTGAACAGGTCATTCAGTTGCTCGAACAGATTGATAAAATTGTCACTGGAAACGGTGGGCAGTATTACACCAGTGAGATGCTGGAAAAGGTAGAGAGAGCGATTGAGGAACAGAAACAGCGTATCCTGAAGGAGACAGAGGAGCAGAGACGGAGTGAGATAGCAGCTCTGAAGGCACAACTTGAAGGTGAGGCCTATGAAAAAGCATTAAAAAAATTAATCGAAGAATATGACCAGCGAGCAAGATACCAAGCTGAGACTGATTTTCCATTCATATTCCAAGTGGTTAGTTCTTTGATTAAAGGAATAATCACATTCTTTTTGAATTGAAAAACTGACCACATGTTGCTACCGAAAAACTTAATTACAGACGGTATTTACAACATTGCAATTTATATTTAAAGTTAAGTTTCCAAAGTTATTATTAAATAGAACTGAAGCACATGTGCACTGTACATTCTGGTGATAGGAATTATTAAACTTTAATAATATGAAGGTATGGTGAAGTTGGAGGTAATATTTTTGGAAATGTGTCTCTGTTATAAACGTGTTTATAAATGAAGTAGATGTGTTGCCTATAAATTGAAGCTATAGAGATCTCTCTCCTGGTTTCGTATTGTGAGATATTTAAAACTCTTGACCTTATGTTTTGCTGTTTCTGTATGACATTGTTATGCAATTGTTATGAATGTTTAAACTTTAATCCCCACTATGTATCTCTTCAAGAAATATTAAAAAGATAATTTGTCAAAAAATCCATGTTTTAGTGTTATCTGAATGGAGAGAATACTCATAAAAATACTTTACTGCTAAACTTTTGACTGAATTACTTTTATTCAGTTGTGTGGGTGGTGCACAAAGAAGCAAATTTACCAAGTTAGTATTTCAGTATTTGAAAAGAGGGCTGGCAACCTAAATAAACAAAACTCTACCTTAAGGAAATAGTGATAGATGCGTTAATAAATGGATGCTGTCTCCTTCTTGTCCTTTTCCCTATAAAGCTCTTCACCCCTAACCCAGAAACACACCATTGCATAATCTTTACACCCTTTCCACTTTTCGAATACCTTTACATGATGCACTGTAAATCAGGATGCAGTTAAACACAGTAGTGATATGAAACTATTAAATTGGTCATTTTGTGAAATGAGCAACTCTGCGGTACATTCACAGAGAAATGTTTTAGTTTTATTTTACAAGCTTTCCATAACAATTAAAATGTTCACATTTTAATGACATTTAATTAGCAGCTATAAAATAATACACATGTAGTAATCTGCACATTTTCTGTAAACATCAAAGATAAAAGTTAATCATGAGACTTCATTTTGAATAAAAAAAAGAGCAACTGATTTTGTGTTGAAGTTTTATTCACAGACGAGAAGACATGACATATATAACATATGATTAGCAAAAACACTTTTTTAAAAACACATTAACACACTTTACACAGGGTCTTCTCCTCATGCAATCCCAGTGATACCAGCCTTTACAACTGACACTCTCAATCTAAACAACATAATAAAATGATATTTACAACAAATCATGGCTGTATATTAATATATATATATACATATGATTCATATATTCAAGTGAATATTCATTAAGCTCCGCAGTGTCCGAATGTTTCTTTTATCCACTCTACTTCAATTTCTGCTTATTTATTTAAGTGTTGGGAAAAGCTTCCGTGTACATTCTGTGCGCTTGCTGTGTGAAGAATTGATCAATAAACAGAAATGCGAAATGAAGTGCGTTTACAGTCTAAGGTTGAAACTCGCTGCCGCGCGTGCACGCGAAGGGGAGTCCATTTAGGTTACAACACCGGAAAAGGTAACTCTGTACTTTACAGGCATCCAGACTCTTTTGAGCTCGAGATCAAAGGTGAGTTTAACTTTCACTTTTATATCTCCTTGCTTTCACGGTTAGTGTGTAACTTCATCCAAAGATGCGTGACGCAGAATGAACCTGGAACAAGAGACTTTAATCAACAAAGAGAGCGATATAGCACACATTTATCATGACCTTTAACGAAGGCTTAAATAAACTGAGACGGAGAACAGGTGTACTAGACAGAAACTATACTAATGTATGAATCCTTGGATTCATATTCACATTTATGTCACTTTTTGTATAGAATAAAAATCTCCAAATGGCACTGAAATGGCAAATGTCGCCTGTATGACTTCAAATAAATTTAGTATCAAACTGTATCTAAATCCAAGGATAGCCTCATATTCTCTGTGCATCTTCTGACTGGCTTCTTTTTTTCATTCTCTTTAACATTGTTGTCTGATTAAAATATCCATTGTAGGTCTACGGTTTTTGTGGCTATTGAAGGAAATAATTTAGTTTTTAAAATAAAGTATATATTGCTGGTGTTAATAATAGCCACATAGGAAAACATTGCATTTTTTTATTTAAAACTGTCCCAACTGACTCTGAAACACTTTTTTATGTGTGTATCAAGATTACATCTGCTGTGCATTTTCTGGTCCTACAGCAGAAATCAGAGGTTAAAGCCTCATGCAGGGCACTGGCCCCATTGACCTGCTTCATAACATTGGTTTTACTCATATCTTAGGATTGAATTGGAAGATAAACAGTTGGTCTCGCTCTCTCATTAACCTAGTTATGGAGGACACGGCAAATTCTCCTTCAAAACCGACAAAGACCTCAAAATGGATCTCATCTCCCTTCATTAACCTGGTTATTCTTGGCATAATTGGTGTCTCTGCCGCAATAGTTTTGCAGGTATGTATTTGAAAATGCAAACAAAAACATGAACAACAAATCAAATAAACAAATAATGTGACAGTTTTCTTTTTTTTTTTTAAATTTATTATAACGTCTTATGAAATTATCTTTAATCAACAAACTACATTCTGTACATTCATAAAAACACATTGAAAGTTGATTACTCAAACAACAAATTAGGTTTTCAACAGATCTGCACATACTAATTGTAAAATGTATTTAGTTTAATAAATAACTTAATAAAAAGAAAGAAATTAGCACTGGTGTTTAAAGACACTTAATACTTTGTTTAAGACACACATAAATAAATTGTATAAATTAGGGAATGTTATTAAATATTTGATATTGTATTTATAAATTCCAGATGTTTAGGCAACAAAATCATCAAAATGATGTTCCAATTCAGGATCCAGTTGATACAGGTAAAAAAAAAAAAATTCCCCTCTCAAAAAGTAATCCAAAAATATTATGTAAATTTTGCATTATTATGACTTAATTTTTTATAGGAAAATTTGCAAGAGATTTTCATTTGAAATATTCTGCAATACTTGTAACTGTTTTCCATGTAAAGCGTATCAGACAGGAGATCCGCTCCGGATTCTTCTGGTTGGAAAGACAGGAGTGGGAAAAAGTGCAACAGGCAACACTATCCTGGGAAAAAAGCTTTTCAAATCCGAGATATGATCCTCCTCTGTGACTGGACAGTGTGAAAAGTTTCATGCAATAATAAATGGCAGAAAAGTATCTGTCATTGACTCTCCGGGTCTGTTTGACACCAGCCTGACTGCAGAAGAAGTGGTCAACAGAATTAAACTCTGTATCCCACTCTCTGCTCCTGGTCCACATGTCTTCCTAGTTGTGATTCAGCTGGGCAGATTCACGGATGAAGAGGCAGAAGCTGTTAGACTCATACAGGCAATCTTCGGCGAGGAATCGTCCTCATACACCATGGCACTGTTCACACATGGAGATCGCCTGGAGGACAAGAACATTCACACATTTGTGCGGGACAGTCCAAAACTGCTCAGTTTCATCAAAACTTGCAGTGGACGATACCACATGTTCAACAATAGAGACCAAAATCCTGAACAGGTCATTCAGTTGCTCGACCAGATTGATAAAATGGTCACTGGAAACGGTGGGCAGTATTACACCAGTGAGATGCTGGAAAAGGTAGAGAGAGCGATTGAGGAACAGAAACAGCATATCCTGAAACAGAGAGAGGAGCAGAGACGGAGTGAGATAGCAGTTATTAGCACCATATTTCAAGGAGAAGACTTTGAAAAAGCAAAGAAAAAGCTGAATGATGATTATGAGCAGCAGGCAAGAGAGGAAGCTGAGCGAGACCCTTCATTTATGGAGAAAATAATCTATTATTTAAAGAAAATATACAATTATGTTTTTGACCTATTCAATCCAAACCCAATGGAAAAGGAAATTTTGAAAAATCTTATGAAACATTTTTAATACACACAGAGTTTTACTGTAATTGTGCAATCCTAATTTTCACCATTTTTGTGGTTTGTAAGTACCGGTGTTTCTGGGATCAAACCTATAATGTTCTCATTACATATCACAATGATCTTACAGTGAAATATAGATTAAATACAGTAAAACAGTGATTATGTAGAAAGAAATTATGTACAAATAGAATGAAAGCATGAGATCAGGTTTTGAAAGAATGACTAGAGCTGTGTTACAGGTGTGACCAGTTTGGATTTTTGTGTACTGAGAGTTCTGAAAATGTACACCTTACATGTGAAAATAGTACCAAAGTGAATTAAAAAAAGAGCAAAAACTGTAATATCCATGTGAGGGAATGAAATTGCAATCCTTTCTTTACAGGTCCTGATGCAGCTTTACATAAAACAGTCATGGACTTGAAAAAATAAAGTACACACAGGTCAGCACACAATTGTATGTAGCAGCACGTCTTGATTGGATCACAAAAATTGCATCTTAGGTAGAAAAAAGATGCATGTGTATGGTGACCGGGAAAGGACATTTTATTGTGCACAACATATTAGGCTTTTTTGAGGTGCCAAATGCCTCGCCTTAGACGAGAGTATAAGCGACTGCAGTCAGGGGAGGAGTGAAATACAGCAGTCAAGGCAGATAGATCTCTTCTCATAGCTTAGTGCAGAGGTGTCCAACCTTGCTCGAGGGTAACTTTAGCTCCAACACACCTGCCTGTTCATTTTTAGTGATCCTATATATAGACCTTGATTAGCTGGTTCAGGTGAGTTCAATTAGGGCTAGAGATTGTGCTGGAGAGTGCCCTCCAGGAGCAGCATTTGACACACCCACTAGATCAAAGGCAACAGAATAAAAAATAAAAAACTTTTTTATAGTATATACATGTATTGGGAATAAAGCAGATGAGAATATAGGCCAGGATATAACAGGAGTGGGCAACATAGTATATAGGTATATATTCTGTGATTTACGCTCATGCTTTGTTGCTAATAGATTGGATGTACGTTAAATTCTTTTGCTTTTTTTATGGAAATAAATGAACAAGACAGCTTATTTAATTTCCCCTAAATACACATTTTCTATTTATTTTTAGTGTAAAACTACACTATATAACTTTTTAATAGCAAAATGTTATTTATGAAAGATTTCATAACCATTTCATATTTTAGTGGTTGAGATGAATTTTACTGGAAATTGCATGTTATCGTTTTTAATTCTACAAAATTGAAATAAAACAGGACAGATGTAAAAATTTAATAGTAGTAATTTAATTTATAAATTAAACTCTTGAAAATAAAGGTTCCAAAAGGGAATTTTTACAGTGATGCCATAAAAGAAGCATTTTTGGTTCTCCGTAGAACCTTTCAGTGAACAGTTCTTAGCTCTTAATGGAACCCATTGTTTTTCTTAGTGTGATGAACATTCTAAAACAATCTAAAGAAAAAAAAATCCACAGTAAAGAACCTGTTATGGAAAGGTTCCATGGATTTTAAAGGTTCTTCATGTAATCACAGATGCCAACAAAGACACTTTATTTTTAAGAGTATATCAGCCAGCACAAACCAACCGCTAGTGAAAGTGAAAGAGACAAATTACTGAGCAGAAATACTTCATTTCTTCATAAAATCGAATGCTAATTTTCATTAGAGCAGTAATGTAAACAGCAGAATTTAAAAGATACAGACTGAGGTACCTTTTTGAAACATTAAAAAAAATACTCCAGTGCTGAAATATTCCAGCTCTTTGACTTTGAATTCGAACTTTGCTTTTACTTCAGTATCTTGGTAGTCAGCTCCCAAAGCAATGTCATTCATTATAGGCAGGGACCTGTGGTTAATTTCCACTGATTGGTTGGAGGGAGAAAGTGAGAAGGACCGGAAGGGAAACGCAGGTTCAGCATCAACAAAGTGGTGTGGGGGGGCGTGAATGGGAAAACTAGAGACCTATATGCCCTCCCATAAATTCAATTGCTGAGCTATCTTTGTGACCTTTGACCTACCACTGCTACAGTTACAGCACTGTGGTTGCCATGGCAGCCACGATCAATGAAACAATGATGATGATGATGACGACATCATTGCATGTCTTCTCAACTGATGATTGAAAACCTATACACACACACACACACACACACACACACATATATAAGTATCGCAGCAACGTTCCAAAGCGGCCAATAGGGCATCTATGTATTATATCGTGTCTATGTGAGGGACATTAATGTTGTTTAAAATAAAAGTTTCCCTCTTCAAAATAAAAGTCCGCTAAGGTAACTTGAATTTAAATAATATCCCCATCTTCTTTAAATAAACATGATAGAATATGTTGTGTTTGAATAATTTGTGACAGCAGCCAGCTGGGACCGAATGTTTGTAAAGGTGTGATTATGTTAATGTTATATTTTTATATCTGTGTTAGTTTAATCAGCTTTATCAATCCAACTACGTTGTAAAAGCCTTCCCAGCAAACATTTGGACGTTTAATTACCATTGACAACATGTCCCGTCATAGTTGACAAATAGTTCAAAATGAAATTTGAAGGGAGATCTTTGACGTCATCTTATTTATTAATTAATCAATTCATTATTATATATTGAACTACATATAGCTAAAAAGCAAAGTAACAACTATACATGCAACCCCAGAGAATTGTACAAACATATCTGAATGTTTTTTTAGGAAATGTTCTGTGTTACATATTTTTACAGATTTATGCTATAGCAAGCCGTTTTGAACATTTTAACATTAACATTTTAATTAGTGAAAATGTAATTGTTGATATAAGTTCATATTCTGAGAATGATTAAAAGTCAAAACAGCTTACCATTTTTATACTGTCCAACTGCGACTACTGGTCAGGGACACAACGTTGCTGTCGGACCAGTGTTTGCTGGGTTTTTTCACGTTATGAAAAGGTTGTAAAAATGTTTTTATTTGACTTATTTTAAACATCTGATGCTCCAGAAAGTTACTACAATCTTTGGATCATCAGTGGATAGACCCAGTCTATGAGAAGGACCATCACTGTAGTTTGTGTAAGCCAAGCAAAGACTAAAACCACATTTAAGGTCACTGCTGTAATGGTTCATGTTACACAATGGTAAGACACCCGTCTCTGTCTCTATGTCAATGTACAGAATATTACAAAGAGACAAACGATCATGTAACTAATGTCGTTTACATGAGAAACTGCAGGAAAACCTTTGTCAGACATCAGAAACTGCTTTTAACTCAATATAGGCATCAAAAGAGCATTTGATATTTTTTTCACTTCAAAACAATTAATGGACCATATTGAGCTTGTGTTGTGTAAACACTTCAGTTCTGTTTGAGCAATGCTGAAGGATCATCTGTTCAACTCTCAAGTCTGCATGATATCAGCATACAGATCACCTGAAGTGACATTAAACAAAATGGTTTAATATATAGTTTTATATCTAGTGGTAAATATGCAGTAGCCCATAAACAACAATTAACAGTTTTCATAGCCAAGTCATTAATTTTACGGAAAAACAAATCCTACATATTCATCAAATCCAATGATTTAATGTCATTTATTTTTAAGAATGAACGTATGTTTGCTATTTTGAAATAGTCAGGCAATCCTACTGGGATCCTACCCAGTCCAGATAGCAAAAAATGATTGCTCCCTCATGTGGCCATGTGAGAAAAATGCAAACAATAATACTGTAATGGCCAGTGAGCTTTTTCAATAAGCCAAAAAGTGAAAGCGAGGATGAAGAAAATAGATATTCAAAATTGCAACATGATGACTATGTCCTTTTGAGGACTGTTAGAAACATAATAGAGAACAACAGGGTTCAAAGTACCTCCGATTTTATTTTCCTAGATGGCAGAAAAACACCCGCTTCTTAAGATGCACCAGCAAATTTGTCTGATCTTTGACGCGCAAATTTGATTCTGAGGAAGCTTGATCTAATATTTGATGTCTTTTTGTTAAATGTTGTTGGTTTAAGTAGATTAAGTGGTTGATTTAAGTAAATAGGAATCGATTAAATTAATATTTGTATTTTCAGACAGTCTTCTTAATAATTTTCATTTTTGTTCAAGGTAATTCAAGCAAGTTTTTCAATAATAGAAGAACATGTAAATGTATGGTATTTGGGGTAAAAAGTGCACCTGCTGTTGGGGCAAAATGCACAATAATCAACATGATAACATACAGCTGGCTTTTCCATGTGTTGACATGATATGGTTAGATTCAAATGGTAAAAATCATAAATCAAGGCTCGAAAGTGCTCCCTTACGCTCCCTAAATGTAATGTGTGCGACCACAAAATATATTTGCGCGTAAAATTCACCAACGCTCCGCCAACAAATGCTTTTCTGGAAAAAATTCCCACAGAAACACTACAAAAACATTTGGAAAGCTGTTTTACCCAACTACATATTAATGTCTGTGTATATTCACAAAAATGTACTTGTCTGTTGAGGAGTAATACGTTTGAATGACATTAATTTATTTGGTTTTGTTGATAGGTGGCACTGAAATTTGCCAGGAAAGTGAAAAAAAAACAAAACATGGAATACATTGACATTGTAGGGAGAATGCTCTCCATGTCTGAATTCAATTCAATTTTATATGAATGTTAATCATAGACTGCTAATTATTTTTTAATAGACAAGCTGCCTGACAACAATTTGAGGAAATATATATTATATATAATTTACTATGGTCTTGCAGTGCCCATTACCCTGCAAGAATCTCTTCGACTGTTCAGAGCTGTTGGGGCATCATCAATGAAGAGTCCGCACAGCCTGTGATGCTGCAGGTCGTTTCAGCGACTGACAAATGCTGTAGCTGCGGAGTTCTCCACAGACACTCAAACTGGAGAACTTGAGAGTGAACACAGACACTCTGGATGTGACACTAATTGATTTTGGCTGTGGAGACCTGCTGTATGAAACACTGTACAACACCTTTAGTAGTACGTATTATAGCTGTAGTTTGGGACTTTAACAGTAGTGTTGCGTTTCACCTACTAATGGATACAGAGAAAACGTGCTCTATCAATTCAAACTTAAAAAGTACTGCTGCTGGATATTTCCAGACCACACCAGCTATCTTGTGAGGCTATTTTCCAGACCACACTGATCTGAACAAGATCAAGGACTGGCTGTGGTGTCTGCCTAGAGATGAGATCTTAAACAAGGCCAATGGTAATTCCGCATTACACAAGAGAATAAATAAATTAATAACGTCTGAGCCGTGTGGCTATATAAAAGAAGGCCATAATATGATATCATTAATTTGTAAAATATCCTTACTCCAGTCTTCAGTGGCACATGATACTTCCAAAATCATTCTAATATGCCGATTTGCTGCTCAGTAATTCTGATTATCATCAATGAAGAAAACAGTTCTGCTGCTTCATATTTTTGTGGCTGCTGAAAAAGCCGCTTTACGTCACAGGAATGGATTACATTTTAAAACGTATTCAAAAAGAAAGTGCAAATACAAACATTTTACTTTTTACAAATATTTTACATTTTTTTATCATATCAAATACAGATTTGGTGAGTATTAAAAACGTTCAAATTCATTAAATTAAACCTCTGAATCAGTACTATACACTGAAAGGACTTTTCCATTTATAACAGAGCAGAATGAGCAAAAAAAGTCAGCGGTGAGTAATCTAAAACATCTCTGATTGGCCACTGCATTCATGAAGTTGTGTGATTGGTTATAAAGGCAATAAAAACGTATAAAAGTGCATCTACTGACACGTGAATAGGTCTAAATAAACTCTTTAATGGCCTTAAAGTCAGGACATTATCATTGCAGACTTTTAATACATTTGTTGATGCCCAGCAGCGGAATGTTACCTAGCTGAATAATTAAAGGTGTTTTAAAGGTAACGTTACCCCTTGTCTTCAAAAATATATTTTTATATTTCAGCGTTTGGATTTGGCATCTTATGTCGGCTACCTTGAAAATTCAGAATTATGCCATTAAAAAGTGGTTATTATATAGCGGTGTTACTCATCGGCTGCTGTGGAAATGCAGTTTTGCCTCACGTGAAATAGGCGGGTATATAGCCACAAAAAGCATCAATAAACCAAAAAATCTATAAAAATGGGAATGTGACTTGATTAATGACATGCAAAACAAAACTACACCCTACTGTCAAAAAACATCTCCTCAAATTTAAGCCTCACCAACATAGGCCTCGAGGTAATTTATAAAGTGCAAAAAAAAAACGAAATTAGTTTAACGGCTAACGTTACATTAGTTTTAAAGTCATTTCATTTCCCAAAGCAAAGATTCATATTCTTTAAAACACAGAAAAAAAACAGACATGTTTAGAAAATATTGATTTTACCAGCATATTTTCTGCATCCACGACCTCGAAATTTCCAGAAACGACCGCTGGTGCCGCTCTGCTTTTGAAAAAAAAAATATCCTTGCGCCTGGGCGGGAACTCTTGTAGTTTGAATATTTAAAATCTTTATAGTTGTACTATTTTCCGCTTATTTCCGGCAAAGATTATATGACATGATATGATATTATGTGAAAAATAAATCATAAATAAAAAAACATCGAAGTAGGACTACTTTGTCAAGCTTAATGTCGTCAGGTGGTGTGACTAGGTCATGTGACATTTGTTGTTTTTCCTCATTCGCAACTATGCAAACTGGAAATAAAATACATTTTTGATAAATTCATTGGCAGGTGAACATTGTAATATTGATCATTCAACAAAATGAAATGTTACAATGGAAAATAATGCCTTTAAAAAGTTTAAAAAGTTGTTATATCGATCAGATCGTATCTGTGATATTATTTGTTCTTATAAAAGTGTATAAAAGTGACTATAAACCACATTTAATCATTTCAAGATTTTAAATGTCTAAAGATATATTTTACGCATGAAATTATTTTGCCCACATAGGTCCTATGAAGGTCCCATATTATCATCCAACATGGGCATACCTATAGCGGGATATTCATGGATGCTCCGCCTACAGTGACACCGAATATCTCATTCACAGACACCGAATAACGGGGCAGTTTGTTTTGAATCAATTAATGTTTCAGCTCCTGGTACGAGGGGAAACAATATTCTTCCACGTCTGATTTTGCTTAACTGGCTCCTACCGTAGGCTATGTAATAAATATCAGAAACAAAAACTTATACAGGGGCACTTTTGTGAATTATATTCGGTATCAGAAATGTGCTTTTATTGTTATATGTTGTTGACCAAGTTTGGTGGAGTGGTCTGATAGCTTATACTTTATAATAAATTGTATACCCTGCTTTGATCTGTATCGTCGCTTGCAGGGAGCAGCTGCAAATGTTTAAATAAAAAAATATCTATAATATCTGGCTATAAATAAAGAGCACCGATGGTTGTCATAAACAGCATTACAAAATTAAAACAGAGATGTGTATGATCAATTATGAATTAAAAATGGTTAGTCACTCTTTGTATATGTATTACAAGTTAAGTTTTAATCAAACAAAACAGCCTTGGTCCCACGTCACTGCAAATTCTTGAGTTAATTGAGCGCCGTGTGGTCCATTATTACGTCATTAGATCGTCACAATCTTAGAACGTTCGGCGAGTATAAATATGAGTGCGCTTCCATTAAACACTTTGTAGCGAGTCGGCGAGTGATCGTGAGTATTCTTTTTACACAGGGTTTGGGGATCTGAATTAAAATCAATCTTTTCATAACTCTGCATCTGCTTAAACAGCGGAATATTATCTAGGGCTCCTCGATGCACGTCTGTACCTTGAGGTGTTTGACATGTAAATAATAATATAAGCTAATGAAAACTGGGTTTGATTTTATATATATATTTTTTAAAATCTAATTGTTAGTAATTATGCATCCCATACACTGATTATATCCACTGGTTATTCTTGATATTTAATGACGCATTATAAGCTTTCCATCAACACTTGTATATTAAATCAAGGCAACAAATTTTGCTAAACACAGACTATAAACATTTTAAACATTTATTTCAAATTGAATAGTCCAATATTCTTTATCTTTCCTATTCGAGAAACTCCATCCACCACTCCTTTATTACGAGAACTTTTTATTTGGACCTTTTCATTTTGCCTTTATGTCTTTAAAGGCCATGTTTTAAACAGAAGTAAACAACGCTCATTTAATAATGAGTGGATCCTGTATTGTTGTTACTTTCCTCAATTCATGCAGTCGATAAATTACTCTTGGACTGCCGTCCATGATAGAAAAAGAAATATACTTTTACTTTATGCATCTGAGTTATGCACATTAGTAGATGCATTGATAAAAACAAAACGTACCATTTTCAGCTTCATTGTTCATTTTGAATACATTTTAAGGAGGCTCTCATCCTTCCTTGCCTCTTCTGAAAAGGCATACACTGTAAAAAAATTTTTTTTTTTTTTTAAACTAATCAACTAATCTCTTCCCTTTATCTTTCTTTAACAGTGTTTTACAGTGTTTTATTCACTTCTAACGATCATCTTTAATCATCAAATCCAGCATCATCTAAATGACTATGTCAAGCATGGCCACTTATTTTCCTGAGATCGCAGAGCAGTCCTCATCTCCTGAACTATCAGAGGAGCTCATCATGGGTCTTGCCACCGGGCGGTGGTGGGCAATAATGGAGGTTTCCGACCCCTTATCTGAGGAGCATGAGTATGTGGACCCTTCCTCAATCCAGTGGTGTGGAACAGTGGAGGAAGAAGAAACTTCATGCCCTACATCCCTGGTCAGTGATGCATCTGAGAATGCTCAATCTCCACACTCGGGTGCAAGAATGAAGGGCACAAAGCAGTGGATGCAGAAGAAGAGAGAACCTGTGGTTGCTAGGTCTGAGAAAGTTAAGAGGAGAGACCTTGCCTCATCCCTGGTCTTCAATGCATCTGAGAAGGCCACGCACTCAGGTGACCCAAATGCATCACTTAACAACAGGGAGAGGAGAAGAAAGCATAGGCAGAAAAAGCCACAAGGAGCTCCTGTAGCTGCTGGGTCCCAACAGGAAGCACATGTGCCTGTCCATTCTGAAATGGGGAAACCTGCCTCATCCCTGGTCTTCAATGCATCTAAGAAGGCCATGGACTCAAGTGACCCACCATATGCATCAATTAACACCAGGGAGAGGAGAAAAAGGAGGAGGCAGAAAAAGCCACAAGGAGCTCCTGCGGCTGCTGGGTCCCAACAGGAAGCACATGTGCCTGTCCATTCTGAAATGGGGAAACCTGCCTCATCCCTGGTCTTCAGGGCATCTGAGAAGGCCATGCACTCAAGTGACCCACCATGTGCATCACTTAACACCAGGGAGAGGAGAAAAAAGCAGAAGCAGAAAAAACCACAAGAAGCACCTGTGGCTGCTGAGTCCCCAGAGGGAGCACCTGTGCCTGCTGCAACTCAACAAAGAGGAATACTCAGGTTCCCTGAACATCTGTTTAAGCTTCTGTTTAATCCATCTTTTGCACAGTGAGCACCTATGCCTGGCTCCAAGGTGCTCACGGGAAGGAGTGTTTTTGTGTTGGCGGAAAGGCGCAACAGCGGTCCTGCGATCTCCCGGACTTTGCAAAACTGCTGTTTTCACAGCAACCTAAAGCGCAGTAATAGAAGGGTTGCGATTTGGGCCGGTTTCCTGCACGAGTGTCGAGTACGTCTTTTTAAAGATGTCATTCCGCTCGTGCGCTGCTGGATGCGGTCGTTCCCTGTCACCAGCTGACGGGCACAATCGCTGCATCACGTGTTTGGGCATTCAGCATGCTCAGGCAGCTTTTGTGGATAGTTCATGTTCTCATTGTGGGAACATGACTATCGCGGTGTGGAGATCATGGCTTGCTTACCTTGGTTCTCAAGGCCAAGCCCCCGTCCCTATCCCCCGATCTAGCGGTCCCCAGAGGGTCGCTACTTCCGCGGATGGACTGGGAGATCTGAGGATCATGGTCAGGGCTTCCCCGCCGAGCCAGTCTCCCTGGGCCCCTGGTCCCTCACACGCACCGCAACCCGTGGTGATGCCGTAGGAGCACGCTGCTCTTATGAGCGACCAGCTGTCTCTTTTGGCGCACCGGCTGATGAACAGATGTCGATCGCGGCATCGGGAGGTGGGTTTGAGTCATCTGGAGATGAGGGCTTGGATGCGCTGCACCCTTCTGAGAGAGTGGCGTTTTCCGAGCCCGATCCAGAATTGACAGCCATGCTTTCCCGGGCCGCCGGGAGTGTCGGGCTCGAGTGGAATCCTCCGCCATGTCCCGAACCCTCCCGGCTGGACGATTGGTTTCTCGGGGTGCCCGTACTGGTTCTCAGCGCTCTGCCCCGGTTCCTTTCTTTCCGGAGGTGCATGAGGAGGTGACTAAATCGTGGAGGACACCTTTTTCTGTCCGAAACCAGTCAGATCCCTCCTCCGCCTTCACCGTCCTGGATGGTGGTGCAGCTAAGGGGTACGTGGCGATCCCCCCAGTTGAGCGCGCCGTTGCGATGCAACTCTGTCCGGCGGCCGCCAATTGGCGGGGCAATCCCGTCCCGGGCTTGTAAGTTCTCATCCAAACTAACGGACAAGGCTTACAGTGCCTGTGGGCAGGCTGCATCTGCCCTGTATGCCATGGCGTTGCTGCGTACAGGTCTACCAGGCCAAGGCACTTCAGGTAGCATGCCTGCCTAACAAGATTTCAAAAAGGGAAAAACTAAAGATCTCTGAGTCGCTGAATCAGGAGCAGCTGCAGCAGAAGTCTCTTGCCTCTTCTCTAAAGGGAGCACCAGTCTGTTGTTGCTCAGGGAGTCCCTGACAAGATCCCAGAGAGGAGAAATCTGAAGATGCCTGAGCCGCTGAGACGGGAGCTGCTGCAGCAGAAGCCTGAAGCTTTTTCTCATCAGGTAGCACCCCTGCCCAATGAGATTTCAAAATAGGAAAGACTAAAGATCCTTGAGCCACTGAGACAGGAGCAGCTGCAGCAGAAGTCTCTAGCCTCTTCTCTAAAGGGAGCACCCGTCTGTTGTGCGCAGGGTGCTCAGGGTGTCCCTGACAAGATCCCAGAGAGGAGAAATCTGAAGATCCCTGAGCCGCTGAGACGGGAGCTGCTGCAGCAGAAGCCTGAAGCTTTTTCTCATCAGGTAGCACCCCTGCCCAACGAGATTTCAAAAAAGGAAAGACTAAAGATCCCTGAGTCGCTGAGACAGGAGCAGCTGCAGCAGAAGTCTCTAGCTTCTTCTCTAAAGGGAGCACCCGTCTGTTGTGTGCAGGGTGCTCAGGGTGTCCCTGACAAGTTCCCAGAGAGGAGAAATCTGAAGATCCCTGAGCCGCTGAGACAGGAGCTGCTGCAGCAGAAGCCTGAAGCTTTTTCTCATCAGGAGCACCCCTGCCCAACGAGATTTCAAAAAAGGAAAGACTAAAGATCCTGAGTCGCTGAGACAGGAGCAGCTACAGCAGAAGTCTCTAGCTTCTTCTCTAAAGGGAGCACCCGTCTGTTGTGCGCAGGGTGCTCAGGGTGTCCCTGACAAGTTCCCAGAGAGGAGAAATCTGAAGATCCCTGAGCCGCTGAGACAGGAGCTGCTGCAGCAGAAGCCTGAAGCTTTTTCTCATCAGGAGCACCCCTGCCCAACGAGATTTCAAAAAAGGAAAGACTAAAGATCCCTGAGTCACTGAGACAGGAGCAGCTGCAGCAGAAGTCTCTAGCCTCTTCCCTAAAGAGAGCACCCGTCTGTTGTGTGCAGGGTGCTCAGGGTGTCCCTGACAAGATCCCAGAGAGGAGAAATCTGAAGATCCCTGTAAGGCCTGCCCACTGGTCCAATGACGGTTTCCAATAGAGCGGGTGAAGGGATCTACGTGTTGCTGTCTTCATTCATACAACGCAACATCAACTGAATTAAATACATTTCTTTACATGCATTACCTCTTTATTTTCATCTGACTCCAATTATGAAAAAGTTTTAAATCATATTTGATTAGTTATACATTTGAATAAATGTTTGATTATTCCTTTTAACTTTTAGTTTGAATTACACTCGTCCGTTCGGATTCCTATAACCTTTTGAGTCTCGCACCGATCGGGAATACGATCTCTTAATCACAGACTCGTCAATCTTGGTCATCTAGACAGAGGCAATTGACTGATACTTTTAGACGCCGCACCATGCTTGCTTATTTCTAAAAGTATGTTATCCAGTCCCCATAGATCTGTAAACACTTAATTAGAATAAACCTATATCTATCCAGAGGTCATGACCATTATCATAGAACCAAGTTGACCAATCTAACTTCCTCTAATGATAACTTTACATAATCATGCCATCGTTTCCCACGTACACTTAGTTAGAATAATGTTACAATAATCAGAGGTTGAGGCTGACCCTATTCAATTCAAAGAATAAAACATACATCAAATCAATAATAAAAGAACATAGAAGCATTTACCTGGCAGTGAAGTAGGCTACACACAGCGATTGTGCGGGAGATCTGTCTACAGACTCCCTGATCCTTTTTCCAGCTCTCCCTAAATACCCAGATAATTCAATAAGACCAAATGGTGGTGTCTGCAATTGTAATCAGGTTTTGGTCCCCTGTTCAGGGGGTCACAAATGGGCAATCAGATTGAGGTGCTGAGGAAAGAGCTGCTGCAGCAGAAGCCTCAAGCCTTTTCCGTACAGGTAGCACCCATGCCTACCAAGTCCTCACTGGATACACCTAGGCATGTCAGGACCCCAGAAGAAGCAACAGTTCCTGCCACATCTACACAGAGAGCGAAAGAGGTGTGGAGAACATTAAGAGAAAAACAATGGCTTACTGAGCATCTGAGGGAGAATTTGCAAATTGGTCCTACCTTTTCTTTTAGTTTTACTTAGATTTAAACAATTTAACACTTTAATAATTTAATCTGGGAAGAGTAACATCCTTTTTCAATTCATATAACAGTCATATTGAAATGATAGAAGCAATTTGTCTAGATCAGGAGTGTCCTGGAGGGCCACTGTCCTACAGAGTCTTACTAGGAATACTAGAAACTTCCAGTCAGGTTTGTTGAGGCAAGTTGGAGGCAAACTCTGCTGGACATTGACCCCCCAAGAGCAGTATTGGACAACACTGGTCAAAAAAGCAGCCCATGGCATTCATGGCTTTGCTCAGAACCAAGACCTAAATTTTTATTTGAAGCTATTTTTAATTCCTTTTTAAAAACATTTATTTTAGAGTTTCTTTTTTCACAGAACAAAGACAACAATTAGGGGGACAAATAGATAATTATAATGAAAAAAATAAAAGAACCTATAAAACAACAGAACATTTGAGGGACAGCATACAAAGATGCATAAGACTGTCTAATAAAATTTAGGCACTACATTAAACACATAATCAGTGAATACAAAGAGATTACATTCACGTACTAATAACTTTGGCATTAATAAGAGTCATTGGCAATGGATGAACTACATCAATTACCTAAAGATGTTCTAAAATTTGTCGCCAAATTTGATCAAATACCTCAGATTTATCATTGTTAATGTATCTCAATCTCTCCCATGAAAGCATGTTTACAAGATTTCAAAGATCTTGAGTCAAAGATCCCTTTGCTACTTTACTTCTATTGCAGAGTGGAGAAACCTCTGGAAAAATGCTCTGTAGTTTAACCTTAGATAAATATATTCTATGCCTTAAATTATGCCTCATATTAATTAAACAAGTGTGTATGTTCTCAATGCTTTCTTCCTAACTGTCTGGATCGATCTCAAGACCTAATTCTATCTCCCAGGCCTGTTTGACTGTAGCTCTATCTACAGCTTCTTGTTTTAACAAATACTGTAGAAATATGACACTGTTCCCTGATGCAAAGGATTGACCTTATTAATTTCTTCAAGTACATCATGCTTAGTCATCACATTAAAATTTGACATAAATTCACAAAATCTCTAACTTGTAGATATCTAAAAAAAATTAGATATTGAATGTCTTCTTTAATTATTAGAATGAGGCAAATGTCCCATCTATATACAGATCTTTTATGCTTTGAATGCCATTCTTCTTCCATTGTGGAAAACCCAAGTCAAGCAAATCAGGACAAAAAGCATGGTTCTGACATATGGGCCTATCTAGGTACATGTCAGGCGCCTTTAAATAGGTTTTATTTTGATATTTTCAGTGTATTATTTATAACAAAATGATTATCATATAAGGCCGGATCGGCCTTATAGTCCTTATAGTAGGACTATTAAGAAGAGCAGCAAGAGACATCTTATAACAAAATGCTTGTTCCATTCTATGCCAGGATGGATCTCTATCTGCATCAAGGGGGCGCTTTTTCCACCATGTGAAAATACTTAGGTTAGTATAGTTACGTTTCTACAAGAACAGTTCACTGAAAAATGAATGAATATAATCTTTCTGTCAGAGGAACATCCAGCACCATTACAGACCCTGAGCTGGATAATGTATTTTCAGCTATCAAGTCTCAGATGCGAAATGCTGGTTATCGCATAGTTCAGGTACATCTGCTTTCAATGGGCATCTGTGTTCAGTGGTGGAGAATGATGGCATCCATGCATAGAGTCGGTGCAGTGGGAATCTTTTCACCGCTCACACAACTGGGATGTGTAGTATGGAGAAGCTATTCTGCGAGGACCCCTTTCCTTGGTCCATATTGATACTAATCATAAACTGATAAGGTATAGTATAATTTTTTACATTTTAATTCATGTATTAAGAAGATGTTGAGGGCAAAGTACATTTGATTCTGGCCTAATAAAAGTGTTTGTGTATGTATTGTACTAGTGGTGGGAAATTAGGTACTAGGATTTTTTAAATTCTGTCTTTATTTCGTTCTTTCTTTCCATCCCATGTAGGTACAATTTTGTTGTATTTGGTGGAGTGGATGGCTATTCAAGGAAGGTAATTGTTCTTCATATGGCTTGCCATCAAGGTATTTTTCTTAGTTTAGAAACATAATTATAAAATTTATTAATTATAATTATAAAATTATTCTGTCAGATTTATGGTAATTAAATCTGCATTAATTACTTTTTATATACTGCACCTGAAAGGCTTTCTTACTATAATTATTGTGTTGTAGGGTTAGGGGAGATCAGGGATACTACAGGGGACTATACCCATTTATACAAACATTTTAATTGTCTTTTTTTTCCCAAACATGTTCATTTTCACAACTGTTTTAAAATGAAAGCAACTGATAAGTGTTCTATTTCACTTTAAACAAGTTTACAGAGATTTTTGAATTGGCACATGTCAAGGCACTTGAATTTTAACATTATTAACCACAGACACATGCTGAAGTGCAACATTTTCTAAAGAGCTTTTTTTTTAAAAACAATTGCTGTGAACAATGTTGATTGACTGTTCTGACTATCATGCTTCAAACTCTGAAGAATCCTCCTCTATATCTAACAGCATCACTCATAATTCTTTTAAACTCCTGGTACGTACTCATATGTTTAATGGGAAATGTTACTGTGCAGGCACTAACAATTGGATAACATACAGAGTGATTTCAAAGTCGTTCCATTGTTGTTACATGTAATTTTGAACCGTCTCTTTTCATCTGGGAGAATAGGAATGTGGGACTGTCCTGTCAGCCACTGGAGCACCTTTTGGACAGAGAGGGTTTGTGTGTCACCCAAAACTGTATCACCTTCCTCATCAGAAATGGACACAACTACTAGTCAAAGATATTAAAGAAACAAAAAAAAATCGTTTTAGATCTTTTAACAAAGCAGTACTGCTTTAATAAAAGAGGTATAACAATGATTTAAATAAACAGGTACATTAGGTCATTCTGTTAGAAAAGCACAGCAAAACAGACAATAAAACTAATATCTACCTGCCACTTCAAGCTCTTGCAGGAAGTCTTGCAGGAAGTTGGTCACCTTCCTCGCAATTCTTTTTTTCGATGTTCTCTTTTCACTGTATCGAGGGTGACAGTTCATCATGATGAAGTCTGCACCAGGCCATACAGTTGCAGGCCATTTTGAAGTTGCTGCAGAATTGGAATCAGTCTTGTTGTTGAGTGCATGGAAACAGCACTTTAAAGAAAAACAGGCCGTTTTTTTTAAAAAAATGACAATTTAAAAAAAAAAAACAACTTACCGAATGATGCTTTCTTTCTGCTCATGATTAATCTGACTAGTGTACCCACAACTACCCAGCCAGCAATGACATGTGGGGCCCAGATGAGGGCTTCATGGGCGGCAAATGTGGGCCCCATTATGGGCTTGCACCCGGGATCCACATTGGGGCAAGCTGTGGAAGCCCAGACGTACTAAAAAGTGGGACCTGTAAGGGTACTGCATGGGTCTTAATTGGGCAATTCATGTCAGACCCATTTGGGCCCCACCTGCTTAAAGGGATTTAAAGTGGGTTTGCACCCAGGATCCAGCCGTGGATGCCCAGATGGGCTTTAAAGGGGATCTATAAGGGTGTTATGTGGGATATTAACCGGGCAATTCATGACAGACCCATTTGGGCCCCACCTGCTTAAAGGGCGTTTAAAATGGGCTTGCACCCGGGATCCACACGGGGGCCAGCCATGGATGCCCAGGTGGGTTTTAAGTGGGACCTGTAAGGGTCTTAACTGGGTAATTCATGTCAGACCCATTTGGGCCCCACCTGCCCAAATGGGTCTAAAGTGGGTTTGCACCCGGGATCCAACCATGGCTACCCAGATGGGCTTTAAATGGGCTCTGTATGAGTCTTATGTGGGTCATGCCAGACCCATTGGGGCCCCACCTGCCCAAAGGGATTTAAAGTGGGTTTGCACCCAGGATCCAGCCATGGATGCCCAGATGGGCTTTAAAGGGGATCTATAAGGGTCCCAGCCAGCAATGACATGAGGGGCCCAGATGAGTTAAGTACGGGTTCCATGGTTACCATGTGGGCATGGGCTTTGGCTGGGTGAAATCATTGGGTCCCATGTAGGTTTTTTAGTATGAGTCCCACATATGAAGCCCATAGAGAGGCACGATGCACGATGAGAGTTTACAAAGTTTAATTTGATAACCAGAAGACAGGCAGAAACACAGATCAAAACAACCAGAACGTAACTATAACGAAGAACAAGGACAGGACTGACACAGCGGGAATTTATACAGAGAGAACACGAGGATAATTGATGGGAAACAGGTGACGACAACACTGATTGACGAGACACAGGTGGTGACGATGAACTAATAGGGACGATGAATGAAAACAGAACCACATGGCAAAACTGACAGGACAATAACAAAAGCACATGTGACAGATGACAGATGACAGGACTAAATGAAAACAAGGAACATGTGACAGAGACGGGACCGGGGAACAGAATAAACAAACGAACAGATAGACAGGAAAACAGACATGATTATGACAATAAATATATATATATATATATATATATGATATATTCTGTTATAATATATATATACTACTCAGATTATTAGTTACTATAATATTACTATACAATTACTGTTACGGAATTATGTGTAGCCTAATTTCGTATAAAATATAAAATATAAAAAATATAAAAACCACTGATGTCACCGTTACTTCTCCAGACTAGGGCTGGATGTGTGTTTTCCTTTAACAAAAGTTAAGCGTCCCAGAGTTTTTATTTGACCAAATAGACCCATTGTGACAGGCATCTATGGGATATGGATAACCGTATGGGGCTATTTGTAGGGATGCTTGACATTGATTTTGTACTGATATCCGATACCGATATTAGCCGATACAGATGCCGAAACATATGATCGTTTATAGGCTTACTGCCCACTGTTCCATGACTCCCTTGATACTTGAATGTTTTGAAGGACTAACCCGGTAGGCTAACTGGGGTGCGGTGCTTACTATCCCTTCGAGAGAAGATGCCAACTGAACATTTCTTTGACTGAGGTAAACTGAAAACAAATAGCCACACAAGAACAAAAATTCAACTCATTCCACTCATTGGGGCTTAGATCTGCCCTGCTCAAGAATTTATTTACTCTACAAACCCTGTGTTTATTCTGGTTGACCAACAGCAACACCCAAATTTTGTCTGCATTCGCTTTGAGAGGAAACAAGCTTTCCAATAGGGTATAAAATGACATACTTTAGTCATTTTAAACCATTTCAAAAACCGATACCGATCTTTACCGATACTGAATTTTAAAGCCAATATCGGCCGATAATATCAAGCTTCCCTAGTTATTTGTCTAAATATGTGTTTCTGCCCCAAGGGACAGGCATCTGGGACTGGGCTATTATTTGAAGTGTTACGGTAGGCCTGCAACCTTTCTGAGAGTCCACTAATCAGCATAATTCAACAGCGTAAACTTTGACCTATTTTGATGCCATGACCTCTGCCATGCAGGACCCATGTGTTCCCAGTTCAAACCCATGCCCACTTTGCCCATAAATGCACCATGCAGTACCCATAATATGTGTTCCCAGTTCAAACCCATGGCCACTTGGCCCATAAATATGCCATGCAAGACCCATTTATATGTTCACAGATCAAACCCATGCCCACTTGGCCCATACAAATTCTATGCAGGACCCATATATGTGTTCCCAGTTCAAACCCATGAGCACTCGGCCCATTACAAATTTTATGCAGGACCCATATATGTGTTCCCAGTTCAAACCCATGCCCACTCGGCCCATAAATGTGCCATTCAAGACCCATATATGTGTTCCCAGTTCAAACCCATGGCCACTTGGCCCATAACAATGCCATGCAGGACCCATATATGTGTTCCCAGATCAAACCCATGCCCACTTGGCCCATAAATAAACCATATAGGACCTATATATGTGTTCCCAGTTCAAACCCATGCCCACTTGGCCCATAACAATGCCATGCAGGACCCATATATGTGTTCCCAGTTCAAACCCATGGCCACTTGGCCCATAAATAAACCATACAGGACCTATATATGTGTTCCCAGTTCAAACCCATGGCCAATTGGCCCATAAATAAACCATACAGGACCTATATATGTGTTCCCAGTTCAAACCCATGGCCAATTGGCCCATAAATAAACCATACAGGACCTATATATGTGTTCCCAGTTCAAACCCATGCCCACTTGGCCCATAAATATGTCATGCAAGACCCATATATGTGTTCCCAGATCAAACCCATGCCCACTCTGCCCATACATATGTCATGCAAGACCCATATATGTGTTCCCAGATCAAATACATGCCCATTTGGCCCATAAATAAACCATGCAGGACCCATATATGCGTTCCCAGTTCAAACCCATGCCCACTTGGCCCATAACAATGCCATGCAGGACCCATATATGTGTTCCCAGTTCAAACCCATGCCCACTTGGCCCATAAATATGTCATGCAAGACCCATATATGTGTTCCCAGATCAAACCCATGCCCACTCTGCCCATACATATGTCATGCAAGACCCATATATGTGTTCCCAGATCAAACACATGCCCATTTGGCCCATAAATAAACCATGCAGGACCCATATATGCGTTCCCAGTTCAAACCCATGCCCACTTGGCTCATAAAAATTCTATGCAGGACCCATATATGCATTCCCAGTTCAAACCCATGCCCACTTGGCCCATAAATATACTTTGCAGGACCCATATATGTGTTCCCAGTTCAAACCCATGCCCAATTGGCCCATGCCTGTCCCTTATGGGGCCCATGCAATCAGCTCATATGGGCTTCATATGTGGGACTCATACTAAAAAACCTACATGGGACCCACTGATTTCACCCAGCCAAAGCCCATGCCCACATGGTAACCATGGAACCCGTACTTAACTCATCTGGGCCCCACATGTCATTGCTGGCTGGGTAACAATGTCATCCGTCAACATCATTAGAGATTCTGTGTCAACAGAAAAAAAAGTCAACAGTGGAAGAGATGGTCAAGAATCATCTTAAATATGATATGAACACACACACTCTCTCTACATCAAGTCCAAATGATTGCTTACACTACAGATGAGAAGAGAAGATTCTAGATCCATTACATCCTCCTTGCTCAGACAACTGAAGTTAACTTTGCCTGCACCAAGAAATTACTTTAATTGTTCTCACCTGATCCTCATGATCATCATCTGAGGACAACTTTCCAAGGCATGTTTGAATGTGTATTGCCAACATTTGTAGAGGCATCACCTCATTACATTGGTAACATGTTGTCTTGGGCATCTTTGAGAAGTGAGGTGAGTCGGGAGCCAGAGGAGAGGTGTTTAATGACTCTTGAAGCGGCACAATGTAGAATACGAGCTAAAGTCCTGCAAACCAGTTGCTTTGTGCAAGAGCCACCCTCCAGAAAGGCCCTCCATCTTTGGAAAGGTTTCTGTCAGGATTCTTGATATCAAGGAAAAACGGCACAATGCAAAGCAAACAAACAGCTCCATTTCCTCCTGCACAGTCACACTTGGCCCTGGTGTCTCAAGTTCTGCTGACTGCCTGTCAGTGCTCACTGAGTGACACCAGGTTCCTCACTGCTGACTCGATTGGTCCATGAACCTAAATCAGTTTAAATAAATGAAAAATTTGCATTTCTTTAGATAAAGCTTTTTTATCCAGATCAGAGTGACTACTAACAAACAGTTCTTAATCCTAGATAGACAGTTATGTGAAAAGTGAAGCAATGAAATGTTCCATAACTGACGAGAAAAGATTGAGTGACCCGGGCCGGGTTTCACATACAAGTAAATTAAACCAGGATTAAGCCTAAGTTCAATTAGGATATTTAAGTAGCTTTTATAAAATTCCCTTAGAAAAAAA
This sequence comes from Opsariichthys bidens, assembly GCA_037194245.1. Classification (NCBI taxonomy): domain Eukaryota; kingdom Metazoa; phylum Chordata; class Actinopteri; order Cypriniformes; family Xenocyprididae; genus Opsariichthys; species Opsariichthys bidens. The sequence goes on along the minus strand of CM074292.1, from coordinate 15,005,636 downwards.
ATCATTACTGGTGTGAATCTTGAGACAAAACAAGGGCAGTAACATATTAAGACATGTTTATTTCAGTTAAAAACAACTCAAACATGCATTTTAGTCTGTGAAACCGGCCAATTCATGAGAATCAACAAATCACAGAACTCATCTGTTAACTGGAGAGCTAGCTAACAACCCAATAAGCTGGCTTCTTGTTCATAGACAATAAAAACAACAAAAACATAACCCACTTGGCGCTGCAGTGTATTGCTATCCTGATTAGCCATTTTATATGGATCCTCCTGCGTCTCTTCCATTTACATTGCATTCAAGCATTATGTTTCATCATATGACCTTGACCTCGCTAGCAGTTACTCCACAAATAAAGCATAGGCTAGTGTTAGCTTAATGTGTCATTCTATAACATTCTACTAGAACCAACTGAGCGTAAAAAAAAACACTTTTACTTTATTATTCATTTAATCAGTTGATGCAGTTTGTAATGTAGCCTATAGCCTATACTAATAAATGACAGTATCTATCTTTGTGATTCCTGTATTGTCCCAGCAGAGTTCTGTGCTGGTACGTGAATGATGTACAAAAATAAAAACAAAGATTTGAAACACCTCCTAAGCAAGTGTCAAATGTTGATTGAGATCTAGATCAGTCATAAATCCAGGATGAATCTTCTCGTCTGAATGTTCCTGAAGTCAAATGTTAACAATGCATGTTAGATAGCCTTGTTTGAGATTGCTGTAAAGAGCAATCTCAAACCAACAAAACTCTATGCTTTACATCATCTGAAAACAACAACAAACAATATTTTATTAAGAACAATTAGAAACTTAACTAAACCGAGAAGAGGGACGACACATCTGGCTATTGTGGGCGTGGTTTATGAGCGCGACATAAATACAATGACACTTCCTTTAAACGAGTTCATACTAGTTTATATTCCGGAACAGACACCACGAAATCACCGATGATGTCTAATATCCATACTAGAGTTTCAAAATAGACATGCAGCACATTTTTACTACACGCTCCGTGAAACAGATGCAACGAAACTGTGGAAAGTCTGCGGTCGCTGAATCAGGTTCCCAGGTGACAGCTCGCGTCCCGGGATGACCACGTAGAGAATCTGTCCTAACAAGTCCAAGAATACAAAAAACATTTCCGTGAGTAAAATACATGAGTGTAACTTTCTATCATAACTCTCACTTAACTTAAAATGCTGTTGGTGGATGCGCTAAATACAGCCTAATGCCGGAGCTTGACTTTCTCACGAGTAATCAAAGTGTTGAACTTATATGATGCAATTCAGCTGCCCTCATCACAGCCCACCTTTCTCGGCCATGTTCAAGGTCACGTTAAATATGACAAAGACGGTTTACCCAATGGACTAAAGATATCACACTTTTATGAACCGTTAGTAGTAGCGGAAGCACGTTTGTTTTGTATGCGGTCTCCCTGTGCTGTGCGTAAGAAATTAAATGGTGCTATTATTATAGCCTACAGCAGGGCTCACCAACCTTTTTGAAACTGAGAGCTACTTCATGGGTACTGAGTAGGGGTGTGACGAGACCACTATCCCACGAGACGAGACGAGACACGAGATTGGGTTCACGAGACGAGATTTTTATAGTATTTTTAAGAAATCCTCAATAATGAAACGTATGAAGGGAAAATAGTCTTTTATTCAACTGAAAATCATAAAATGCAAAAATGTTGGTGCATTTGGAAATCAACTTGTAATGCATGTCATTTGACTTCTATTTTAATGAATTATCTGCAGTAAAACAACATGCAAACACTGCTAAATGTTTTGCCACAAAATCAACCAATTGTTTTCTGCCCTGTATAATTTCACATGAGAAACCTCACTGAACTTCTTTCTATAGATTGAACATAAAATAAACAATATAAATAAAATAAACATAAAAATAAAAAAAATCAAATTACACTTTAAGTGTCACTTTAACTGCAGTACAAAGTTGACCATTTCCCAGTCACTATTGATTGTGTGGCTGTAACTGTGATATAGCTCTGCGAACACCGAGAAGTCCAGCCGTCGGCAGTGATAGCGATGCTTTCTGCCTCTTTAGGGGTCGTTCACATATCGCGCCTAATAAAGCGTGGAAAGCGCGGCCGCGTCGCTTCCTCCTCCTTTTGCAAGCGTTCGGGAGCTCGCGCTTCTGTAGTTCGCGTTGTTGCTATGCAACCATGAACTGTGCTCTCCACAACAATCGTTTGGTTCTTGTCACATGACAAGACATTCTGAAAAGTTGAGATGTTTTCATCTCGCCGCGGCACAGGCGCGCCAGGAAAAAAACGAGCGCGCTGTACCATATGCGCGTCGCGACCGCGTCGCTTCCATTTTGCGAATGAAAATGCGCGCGATATTGTGAATAAATGTAAGAAAACTGTGCCGTACCCCTCGGCCAAGGTTGTACAGACTATGTTTACATATTGTTTGTGTCTTGTGTGTTATTCATGCGCCAAAAACCAAAATGTTTCCACACAAACGATTTGAAAGTGGCGGGGGAATCTTGAATAATAATTTCACCCTCACACTGATAGCACCACGAGACAACTTTTCAACTCGACGAGAAATCTCGTCACGTTTTAGTCTCGCGAGATCTCGTGATACGAAGGGCAAAATACAAATTTGCTCAGTTTGCCTTTAGTTATATAATAATACTCGTCTATGTGAAGACACCAATCAACTAAATGATTTCTCACAATAATTAGCAACAATGACACTAAGGAGGGAAACGGATATCAATATTCAGCACTTTAATCGCAGTAATTGTTACATTTTTAGATGATGACTTACATCACTACACTGTAAAAAATTTTTTTTTTTTTTTTTTTTTTTGCTTTTTTAAATGTACTATGACATTCTAGGCTGATCAGTATTTTTTTTAAGTTGGCCCATATCTAAAAATGGGTTTGGGGTGTAAAATTTGTACATTTGAAACCAAAACACAAATAGCGTTGCTAAAACATTACAGGCTATACCATGGTCATGGTGGGCAACCAGTGCCATGCCTTTATCAAGACTGTTTTTGTTCTTTCAGAACATGGGGTAACCTTAGATCACATTTATCAAGACATCACTCTAAGGGAACTCAGGAAAGATTCAGATCTGCAGAAAGTATCTCTTTTACTTGCCCTTGTTGCAATGCTAAGACAATCTCCACAGAAAGAGAATTATTTGAACACCTGGGTTGGCATTTGAAAAAACATGAGACTGTCATCTGTGTATTTCAGAACTGCAATTTCAGCACTAATATTTATGGTACATTTGCTTCCCACAGAAGCCGAAAACATACTCCTCACTCATTGACGGACTTCAAGGAAGACATAATAAAAAGGTTTGTAAGTTCAGCCAACACAGATCAACACAGTGATGTGGAAATTCAAGATAGGGAGCTGCTTGATGATGGTCAAGATGATGATAATGATGTGAGAGTTCTGCCAAACCACATTGAAAATAATTTACAACACCCCTGAAATCAAGGATGTCATGGAGCGCTGGCCTGCGTTATCAGATGCTGCACAGGTAAGTTTTGTTCTCTCTTTGGAAGCTAAAAGAGTTTTGATTGTTTTCCCCATCTTCAGACAGCTATTGTTACAGTTTCAGAACTTTACCAGAAAATCACCTTGAAGTTATTTAAACAGGCTGCAGAAAATTCATCACCTTTGACTAAGTTCACTATTTAATTTTTAATTTGTAAATAAACAACACAGACATTGCAAACATAGTATTAATTGATGTTGCATTGAAAAAGTACTGAGAGCAGGCCTGAACACAGTATTATTTAATGTATAAGAACATGTTACATGTAATTTGATGTTACATATGAAATGTTCTGCCATTCCTGTTTATACAGATAAATGAAGAATTCAAAAGAATAACCACTGTAAGTCTTGAAGCCACCTTTATGCCCAAACTTGACAAGTGTACCCCAAAACTGATGGACCTGGCCTCATCAAAGGGAGGAGCTAAAGCAGAAAGAATCAGAAAAATCAGGGACATGCTTCTCGAGGTATTGTAAATTATTTAGACCATCACACTAGAATAATTTAGATTTGTGTTTCAAATGTCAAGTTGTTGTCATTCACCTGTTCAGATTAAAGTATATTTATTTACTGTTGGCACTTTCTCTTTATTCTTTTTTCATTTTTATTAAATAGCACAATACAATTGAAGTACAGAGAGAAGTAGCTGTCCGCTGCCTTGTTGTCTACCTTGGAGAGACAGAAGAGGACCTTTTCAAGGAGTTTGCCGTGAGTATTACAACATCTTGAATATAAAATGAAATCTTCACTTGGCACAGTGTAAACACACAGGGCAACAACATGCTCCTGCACTGCAGTACACTGGCAACACACTGGGTCTGCCCAGGTCAATGATATCATAACAATGGTATGATTTATTTAGTTTAATAAAGAGATGTATGGAAAAAGAATTGTAAAAATGTGTATGGCTGTTGCTTTTCACTTAACCATTTGAATTATTTCATGAAACTTACTATTATTTTTATAATAAATATTTTTGATCATCACTTATTGATGCAACCTATTTTGGCCATTTGAGTAACTAGGTGCAAGGTTATTAAAATAAAAAAGTTAAAATAGAACAAAGTTTCCAGTGATTAACTGAATTAAGTAAGATTAACTTAAAAATCAGCAATAATAATCCAATTCATTAGCTCTAACATGCTATCTATATTTTCTCTTGCTTTACAAGAACACACAAGAGTTTGAGGAAGACATTGAAAGGCAAGTGATGACAATTGCCATCATCGGTGATCAACCTACTTCAGGATGTAACCACAAGACGGCAACCATTGTGGTTGAGGGCATCAAAATCCTGAATGGAATGGACATCTCAAGGTGCTGTGCTCTGCTGATGGGCATAATATATGCTCTGAATGTGAGTTACCCCAAGGAACTTAAATATACCTGTGAAGTGTTTCAGAAGTTGAACTTGAAGAACTTGATGGACTGAAACCCAGTGTAAAAGTAATGTGTCTGAAGAACAGTATTTTCTGAAATCTTGTTCCCTTTTTTTTTTTCTTTATTTGAAGTCTACTGTAGGCTGATCTTTGTGTTATATTTCATACTGCTTGAAAAGACAGGTGAATATATGAACGTCAGTAGCATTTATATATGCTTGTTTGTGACAGTAGCAATCTTTGATGTTTTAAAAATGGGGTTTACTGTGAAGAAATAGTTTTAAAAAGTTTTACAGATTGTTTGACACTGTGGAAAAAATATGTAAATGCCAATAACTTTGCTGTGTTGGAATTTATTCATTGTGATGGCATAACTGAGTATGCATACAAATGTTTTAAAGGCAAATCTGTAGGGTCAGTTTGTTTATAATTTGTGGGGAGCACACATTAAATTGTGCAAAGTGTAAAACTAAAATTGTGAAACTCAATTTTTGAAACTGCAGTTCAAAATAAAAAAAAAGGTTAACTAACAAAATTGTTGTTGAATTAATTAATTTCTTACAAGCAACTAAATGAATGGAAAAAAAAGAAAAAAAAAAAGCTAAACAATTAAAGCAACTTAATTTTTTATAGGTTGTGAACTTGAAAACTTGCATTTAGAATTATGGTAATTAAGTACATAACACTGAATTTATTTTAAAATTTTTGTAAAAAAAATTGTTGGAACAACTTAATTTTTTCAAGTACTCAACTTACAAAATAAAGTTTATGCTACTTAAAAATACATCTGTCTAAAGAGTAAAAGGTAATTTGTCTAACTCAATATAGTTTGTTGGCTGAACGTAATGATATTAGAAGTTGTCATAACGCAAATATATTGATGCAAACTGTTGCGTTGATTTTTTTTTGTTTGAACTACACAATATTTTTTAGAGTGTACATTTCATAAGAAAAATGTCCCATTTTCACTTGCCACTGACAAACCCTTTTAACGAATCATGAAATATGTTGTTTCAAAAAGTTATCAATTATGTAATGTTAGAAAACTCAACTTATATATTTTTAAATAAGTCGTTGTGAAAGTTTTCTTCCTTTTTTCTGCCATGTTTTTGGGGCAAGAAACTGCATTCAGCTAACATCTTCGTTGTGCACGCACACGTTAGCTTACTCTCCACGAGCACTGCTTTTGTCTTATCTAAACTCATGTATAAGGAACATATTTTTTAAGATATTGTCATTTTTAAATATATATAAATACAAGTGTGATTAAAAAAAGAATAGAAACAGAATAAAATTTAATTTTAGACTCAGCTCACAAGTGCTATTTTTAGAACAGGCCTGCAGGCGACTCATGTGGTCCTTGGGGGCAACCTGGTGCCCGCGGGCACCGTGTTGGTGACCCCTGGCCTACAGGATTAAACTAAAACCTCCAGTAGTTGGCGGCAAGACTTAATAAGTGTGAATCATTCATTCAACTGATCATAGATCATATATACAGGCTGGAAGTAAGCAAGTTTCAAGTTTTTATGGACATATTGCAAATAGTGTTGTCTCAGTATGCATTTAGTTTTGTGAAATGTAACCACTAAAGAGCGTTTAGCCTGGGGGGACCATGTGATCATGTCAGACCATGTCATCTCATCAAACACCTGTGGCTTTGTCCTGTAGAGGGCTCACACAGACTGCATAAAACATTCAAGTAAGAAGGGAAATAGAAGACAATGGCTACATTCAAAGTCGCACACTTCTCCACTGTAGTAAGCAAAAAACCATATGCAACAAAAGCAGTATGTCTGAATTCACAGTAATCATAAAAGAGTAAGCAACTACTACTGCCGAGATTCTGAAGTGTGCATACGGTGGACATTTTACTGTCCCATGAGGCCACGGGAGAGGATTTGTGAATGGCAGTGAAATGATGCAGTTGACTCTGGAAGGTCACATGATAAAGACAGCAAGGCAGATGTAGTACATCCACATTACATACTTCACACATTCAAAATATATAGAACGCACTTAATTAGTAGTAATTTCTTATTTAAAATACATACATTCTTGAGAGTATGCGAGTTTGGACACAGCCAATATTAATTAAAGGAAATAACTTATCTGTTTTGTTATTGATATTGGAGAGAAGAGGGTATCATTTTGTATTCCCCAAGAGTAAACCTATCTTAATCACAGGCCTTTATAACTATTTGAGCCTTTACTTTGACGGTTCGCACTAGTCTGTTTTGGTCATGGGGAGTCACATGGGGCAGTGGAATCTAGGGGTGAGCAGGGCACTAACTAACAGAGGGCTAGTTGTAACACGCATGGTATAAGAGTTAACACACATGCCAGCATGACAAAACTTAGTGTATTTACTAGCTGCCATATCAATATTACAATATAATATAGAGAAAAACATTTAACATTTTTTGGAAGATATCACTGAACGTTTATTTAACCATAGCAAAAGTAATTTTTGTACTGAAATTAATTTTTCATCTCAGCTTTTAGTGCTTATATAAAATTAATCTCCAATCTGTTATTTAGCAGTTCAGATAGTTCTTTAATTCTTACCTAACTAGCAGTAGACACCAGCCGGGTTTAAATCCCAGTTGTGTTGATGGGGCATGTTGTAACACATGCGTTACAATGCGCCCCACTATTAGAACTATGCTATGATGTTAGCAATATAATTCACATGATCAACTTTTATAAATTCTATTGAGAAAGCAGGAGAAAGAAGTGAATAAAGACTAAGAGTCAATATTCAGAAATGATTAATTATTATGTTTTGAACTATGCTGTAACTGTGTTTTGCGGAATGCTCATTGCCAAAAATTAGTTTATTTTGAATTATTAAAAAATGCCATTATTATATATGAAAAAGTGAATGTATTTTATTGACATATTTTAGCTTGTCTTGTAAATTTTTTTGATTAGATCAGACAACATTTTAAGCTGTCATATGGTCTTGTTACATTGTGGCATGTTGTCGTATTTCACCTCCATTCTTTCGGGGTACATGAAGAAAAAAGTACACCCCATATTAATGAAACAAAACTCTTAATTGTACTAGACGTGAGAAATGAATGTGGGAAAATAAATACTCTGAACCTCAAGTGAATTTACACAAAGTGAGAAAGTGTTAGGACGTGCCCGGCTCTCCCCTATCACCAACACTACATCGCCAACTGCAAAGTTCTCTCTTATTTTGTTCCATTTTCTTACTTGCATTATGGTAAGTATTCATGGATTCAACGCTTTCCAAAAATACCAGCAAGGTACTGCACATGCCTCCAATGTCGTCTTACGTAAAGATCAGTTTTACTGAATATGTGACTTGATGGGCTGCAATTTTAAAAGTAGAATGTGGTTTGGGGTGAGCAGCACTTAATTACTTGGCATCTTCTATAGATACAGCGTCTGATGGCTTGAGTGCAGGAATCGGTGTCAAATGAATGCGCAACTTCTAGATGAACTGCTCTGGACATCATATATTTGAACAATACTGCATACCATTTCAATGCAGTTCGTCCTTCTCTGCTTCAGGCAGCTGAGAAACAATTACAACTGTTTAAGAAGGCTACTGGATGTACATCATACTGATGTCTCAGAGGTCATAGACTGCCAGTTTTTAGCATTTTTAAATGGTTCCAATGTCGTATAATTGTTGCTTTCAGAACGCTCATTTTAACATTTTCACTTAAAATGTCATGCCTATAATGCTGGAATATCATATCTGCATTATTTGGTTTTTCAGCTGACTTCGGTGGAAAGACATGACTGAATAGCGATGGAGCAAAGAGAACCATCAGATTCAGAAAAGGTTTTGTAATAAGTTTGTTTTTATTTTTTTAAATATCTTAGATTGCAAGGCTATTTATTTTCTTAAGGAATAATGTCTACAATAGATTGTCTTGAGAATCAGTTGAAAAGTTGAAATTCTATGATCTAAAAAATTAAAATATGAGAGAAAAGTTATTGAAACTTTAAAATATTAAAGAATATAAAATAGCTTGTACTGACAATCCTGAACATTATTGTCTGTACACACAAATATTTTTCAGATATTGACTTTTCACTGAGTAAACATTCTCAAAATCAATTTTACATAATTGCTATTATCTTTTCAGCATGAAGAATCTTCCCCACCCAGAATGTCAGACACATGGACAGTGCTGAATAAAATGGATGACTGGACGAAAGAAGAAGTCTATCAATGGCTCATGAAGTTGAAAGTCCCTCAGAAGTATGCTGAAATGCTTTACAAACAGGATGTTTCAGGAGCCTCTCTCATTTTATTTGATAAACAAGACTTCCTAGATGTTGGTTTAACGCATGGACCTGCAGTTCAAATTGTTAAAACCGTGGCCCTGTTCAAAACATCCCCAGAAAACGTCAATCACAGTGCCATACCCACGGACACAGATGCGTCAGTAAGGACCTCTGTAATACAGCATTTTCAGCCAGAAGAAGAAGAAGCTGAAAGTCCTACCAATGGATCTGCTGAACTGGAGACACCTGCATGCTTCAGCATTGAAGAAAATATGGGTGGTAAATCAAGTGTGCACACATGGTCAGAGGACAAATATACAAGAAGTGTAAGGGAGTCCTTCGATGATATATCAACTCTTAAAGACAAGAAGGATCTACCACTGGAGGAACTGGACGATGGCATTTGCACAAAAGGAGATGGGGCGAATGGTGCACAATCCCTGGTTTTGCCTTTGACAAATAATAATGTGGGCAATGAGACCAAAGCACACCAGAGTAACTCAGTGGACATGTCAGAAAGCTCTGTGGTTTGTTGGTGTAAGCCCCGTCCCTTTGATGAAAGCAGCACAACATTTGAATACGTTCAAAATGATATACTTCCACCTGAGACTGGTCCAAGCAATCTTATTGACCCTCTGCACGAGTACAAGCTCATGACAAACACAGAGAATGCTCTAGAAAAGGACGTCCTCAAAAAATTCAGAGATGAAACGTGTTGGTTTGCTGCAGGATGCATGAATATTCGATCAAATGGAACGATCCATTTTGGTGTTGGAGATGAGTCACAGTACAAACATGGACAAATTATTGGACTAGAGTTGCCATCTCAGAACACATATGTCAGTGAATTTGACAAAGGACTGAAGGAGCACTTCAAAGAAAATACTACTATTGCAATGGCGTGCATTAGGCCCCCCAAGTTTGTTAAGGTAAAATGTCCAGACAACAAAAACAGGTGGGTTATAGAGGTTGACGTGGTCCCAAAATATGAATTAACTGGGAACAAACTTTTTTACACTACATTAGACAAGAAGAAAAGGAAGTCTAAATGCCTTTTCATTCGTTCTGGTGCAAACACCATTAATTGTTTACCAGAAAATGATCCTAAAATTTTGAAGCAAAACTATAAGAAATTAAAAAATGATTTGGAATTATGGGTTAAATTTAGACATTTAGCTGAGAACCTTGGCCCTGTGCCAAATACCACACTTCACATGCACTTTTGTGATCGTGAAGTCCACGAGAACGTAGGGTCTCCCATTTGTCATTTTGAGGGTGCATTTCAGAAGGGTGCTCAAGAGTGGTCGATATGCGTCCTCGATGCGCACTTTTGCCAAGGCCGGACTGATGCAAGCTCCGCAGCAGATTTCTAGGGTGTCATTTGGTACAGGGCCCGTATAGCTTAAGGCCATGTGTCCACCAGATGTTTGCTATCAGAGCATATTTTAGAAAGTCAGCAGCATAACAAGGCACTCAGTGTCTATTCTGCTCTGTGCTTGGCTTTTTTTTCCTGGTCGCCAAGAGTCGAAAATTGTTCAACGTTGGGTATTGTTGGCTGTTGTATGCTCACACTTGCAGTCTGTTCTTACAAAACACAAAACCCTTCCAATATAATTTACTGTTCCATTGTTACTTTTTGTATGATCTTTTGTTAGTTATTATTTTTACTTGATGTAGGCCTATATCAAATGGTGCACAGTGCACTCTGCACAGACGTAAATTATTATGTACAGTATAGAAATACATGGTGTACATTTTGTGTTCAAATAGTAAGAGTAGGTTGGCTAAGAGTGTATTTGTCAGTTTAGAGGCCTTCCTGAGCTAGAGTTTTCCTGAGCTTTTAAAGGCTTATTGCCAGAGACTAATTTAATCTGACCACATCAAACCTCTGACCAATGACAAATGCCATATGTATGCTTTTGCTGTTTGCTGTGTTATATGCTCTTTTAAATCACAGGATCCCTGCTGCCAAAGTTTAAATCCTGTGTCTCGTCTCAAAAGAGGGACATCCAAGTTCTACCATTGTCAGTACCTGATTATTGTGGAGGTGTGAAGTGTTTGATGGATGAGTTGCATATCAATGAGCAGTGCAATACAATTCGATGAAGATCTCTCACTGAGCTGAAAGGAGAACAACGTCTGACCAACTTTGCAACAAGTTTGGACGGAAAGCATGTCTTCATGGACTGTGCCACCTGGACTCTATGTGTTTGGCCAACGGTGCCAAGGAGGGATTTTGTAGGGCTGAAAATATCCAAAGATATTTTAAAATGAACAAAGACGTTTACTTTGCTGTTTTCAACTCCCTCTCTCATGCTGAAAGGGCCATTTGGAAGAAACAAAGGTGCTGATAGTGATCAAGGCCTGTAGGCCATCGAGGGTCTATGAATTGTCACACCTTCAGTACAGTGGAGGACGTTTTACTTCTGATTGATCAGTTTGAATGTCTCACATTTGGGTTACAGTCACATGGTCAAGGAAGGGATAAAAGAAGGTTGTAACTGTTGCTCTGTCTCTTTTTACTCTGCTTTCTTGCTCTCTTCTTTTTACTCTCTGCTCTTTTGCTCTCCTCTTTGATTCTCACATTCTTGGACACTCTCTGTCCCTCTCTCTCTCTCTCTCTCTCTTTGTCTTTCTCTTTCACTCTCTGTATCTGTCTCTCAGGTAACCTTTTACAGACATGCTGGGTACGATTAATGGTATTAGCTTTTATCATCTCATACATCTATTTTGTAACCATTTGAAGTGTAACCATAAACCAATATATTGTCATTAAACTCTTTCACTACAAATAATGTGCTAACTAGCTTTGATTTGGTTTTAACTTTGATGTACTACTTATTGCAATATAATATTGTCACATTATAGCAACGCTCTCCCACATATTTAGCTATTAAAAAAGCGCTTATTTTCGTCGTTGGTATAAGTTGTAATGGGTGGTAATAGACAAGAAATGTACAGTTTTCTACCATCTTGCTAATAACATTTCTTTAGTCATTCAGCAACCCTGCAGCCTGAACCCCTGTAGGCGAACCACATCCCTCTTTTGGAATGAATGTCATCTGAGGTTTTTAATGACAAGCTGTAAATTATGATTCACAGTTTATTCCTAAAAATATCAGTACAGTCAGTAATGTTACATTGTTTTTGTCTTGTTTTGCTTAAAGTTTACTTAATATTCACCGAACATAATTGACAACTGCACAATACATGCACTAACACCAAGAGAGAGAAGTGCAGTTCTTGGTCGAGAAATTTTTCCTCTCCTAACTGGTGTAGTTTCGTTGCCACGACACCTTGGAAACCTCGTGGAAGCGAAGCAAACTGAATTCTGAAACCTTTTGTTATAGTATTCAGAACCCACTAAGAGATGTTGGCCATGAAGTTGCCAACGTTGCCACAAAGTCTGACAGAGGAGGAATCATTTTCTACGGTAATTTCAGTCAGCTAAGAACAACAAATCTTTATATTTTGATGTATTAAAATTTCAATCTGATCCCATCAAAGATTGGTTTTCAAAATAATTGTTATAGCCTATTTTTTTATCCCTGCGTAGTATGCCGTTTACTCACATGCGAGCAGAACATCAGAAGAACAGATGTTTAACAGTAAAAATATATTTTAATATGGCCGATACATTTTTCTTCTTCAAACAACCCAAAATAAAACAACCTCGATAAAATATGAGTCTGAAAAAGGAGTTTTCTACATTCAGTCTTTTTTTATTTCATGACATTTTCATAAATAACAACTCGCTGACATTTATTAAAGCTGCTGTTCCCCAGAACTAATAACAGTAATCATAATAATAAGTGCTTTGTTTTCAGAGAAAGAGGTTCTCTCTTAGAAAGAAACAGAGCTTTATACAGTAACATGGACCTTACAAATCCTTCCATGCCCCATCCGCTATGACGTCACTTCATCACTGACACAAAGGAGGCAAGTTCTCAATGTCTGTGCTGTATATATTACAGTTCTCTAGTGTGCACGGAAAATTGGAAATCAGATATTTCATTATCAGCTCTCTGAGTAATACAGCCCAATTCTATACTTCACAGATTAGTATTAGAAAATGTACTTGTCAAGAACCTACAAGTTAATGCATTTGAACATTTCACTCGCCAAACTATAAGAAATATAATCTTTCTGCTTAAATCAAGAGCACTTATTGCATCAGTATCTCATCTGAATTCAGATCTGAATAAGACAAAACGCTTTGAGACAACTTCACCTCTGATGCCAGTATGAAGGGAAGTTTTAATGCGCTAGACAGCTTCTTGTCTATTGTCATGCATTAATATGTACAGATCACTCTTTTTTTGTACAGTACTCAGCATGCAGAAACTTCCTATGCTCATCTCATAAGCAGAAGTACGTTGATAAGCGTGAGGAAACTCGGTGGACGTATTTCTGAGGTGTAATTCAGCATTACAGACTGTCTGAGAGTCTGCATAAAGTAATGCAAAAAAAAATAAAAAAGCTTCTCAGACTGAGCAGATTTGTTGACATGTGTTGGGAGTGTGTCATACAACTGTCATGAGTAAATGTCAGTGGCATCAGGAAACACTTTGTGCAAGATGCTCTTTTGCTTTTAAAATACAATTCCATACCTTGAACATCAAAAAAAAAGAAAAAAAGAAAGAAAAAGGAACTAGATCAAATGTGAAGGTAAATGTCCTCTAACAGAGGAGTCAGTTTTTTTTAAATAACAACAGCAGCAGTGATCTAACGAGTGTGTGTCCTCCTGACCACTAGGGGGATATAAAAAAAAAAAATGAATACTGCTATCCTCTACAGGCACTCCTACACATCTTCATTTGTGTAAAACTCAAACATTAAAAAAAAGCCTATTAAACAGTACATTTTTACAGAATTACCATGATTTACTGCATCTAAACATACATGTGTATCACAAAAATGTATCAACAAACATCTGACATCAGAACCCAGTGTCACACACTCTCACAGCAAAGTGAAGAGCACTCAGTCTTTCAGAGGAATGCTTATCTAATAAATAAATACATGAGATAATACACTTAAAATGCTTGACATGCCACTATTTTCACATAGGTCTCCCTTATTACAAACACAGTTTTTTCTTTTCATTTTAAACACAGTGGCTTTGAGTTAATCAAACATTTATGGAGCCAAAAAGAGCACCCAAAAAAAGCAGACAGTATTGTACAGTGATGATTTAAGTTATTCTGAATTACAGTAATAAAAAAAAGACCATGATAAAGAACTGGCACTATGGAACCAGCATGCCTTTCATTTCTCACTTTTAACTGGTGTGTATCTCATGCACACGTTTCAAGGTGTAGTTCACTCCAGAAAATAAAAATTCTAGGACCGTGAAAAAAAAAAAAAAAAAAAAAGATATACATTGCGATTTGAAATTTACAGCTCACTTATATAGCTATATTTGGAAGGAATTAAACATTTTAGAATGAATGGTGTGATTTTGTAGGCGAGAAATTAAAATAATTTAAAAAGCTGAAACATGAAAACTTGAAAAATTTGGGTGTTTTCAATAAGGTACTCAAACCTCAATCAGTAACTAGAATACAAACGGATCCTTTTCCACTTGAGTTACCATTGGTCACATTCCCACTGTTTTTGTCATGTTTTGTTAATACTATTGCAATGTAAAATAAAAACATTTGAGTATTTCATAAAAAATAATATTTTATAGTAAAACCATCAAATTATTATACTAATATTTGCATCTTAGTTACTTTATTTTCAAAGGTTAGACCGCTAAGGTTTTATTTTGGTGAGTGCCAGCAAATAAATACATGCACTGCTGTTTTCAGAGAAAAGCGTGGCACTGTGTTCATTTAAACACATGCTTTCAATCTGAAACCGGTAGTGCATATAATTATTTAATTTAATTGCAGCCTGCGCAATTTAACAATCACACTAAGCCATATCGCAAAATCGCATTTATTTCAATATATCGCGTAGCCCTAGAAAATGATTTACTCGCCTACATGTCAAAAGACTTTGCTTATTCTATTAAACATAAAGAAGATATTTTGAAGAATTGTTCAAATGTTTTGTCCAAACAATTAAATAACATTGGACCTGACTGACTTTCACTCTCTGAACATCTTTTGTGTTCCATAGAATTTTCATTTTTTGGGTGAACTATCCGTCTATTTCAGTGTTTCAACCCACACTGCATCCAGTAAGATAACCACACTGACATCAGGGATGCGACCTGACTGTGTTGCATTGTAAATATTGAGCAGTTTCTGAGCTGTTGCAGTGGTCATCTTTAGGTCTGGGCCTCTGGCAGAGGTAACCCTGGCTCACAGGTTGCACTGGATGGAGCCAGACCCGTTGCTCCCCAACAGAGCAGTCCTTTTGCTGTGGCTGCAGACGTTTCCCCTTTGTTGAAGTTCCTGTAAGGTCGTCGTGGGGGTCCACGGCGAGAGGGAGGAGCTCTACGCAGGCACAAGGAAGGGAAGCTGAACCCAGCCAGACAGCAGGTGGGACATGACATGACATCGTCTTGTTCGTTAGTGGGCGGTAAAAGCTCCGGGGCGGGGCCTCGGTATCCGTTCAGTCTAGCCCATGCAAACGGCCGCCCAGGCCTCAGAAGTCCATTGTTGTTGTCCAAACGGGGAAGGGGAGGTAATAATGGTGGTCCGTTAGAGATGGGCGTAGCCCAACCATTGGACTGTAAGGATGGGGAATAAGAAGAACCGCTAATAAGCCGCTTTCCTGACATGTTTCCTTCTGCTGTGTCGGGAGAACTACTACAGTCCATGGGCTCTGTGAGGCTCAGGCCCTCCTTCTCCACCTCTTCCTCCTCCTCTTCTACCCTTTCTAAAGACACCATATCTAAGTCCAGAACCAAGCCGGAGTCTTCCACCGCATCTTGCCGTCCTTCCTCCTCTTTGCCTTTCATTTCATCTCCCAGATCTTCATTTCCTTCCAACTCTTCCTCTTTCCGGTACTCTTGGTCCCGGAATTGAAGCTGTCGACCCAGATCGGGGGTGCACGGGAGGGACCGACACCTTCGAGGGGGTCCTCTGAGCCCCGGGCTCCCGTTTAGTGGTGGGGAGGCACAAGGGTCTGGAGGTGGTGGAAGGGTAAAGGTAAGAGATATGACAGATTTGCTAGGGGTGTCGAACAGCTTGATGCGACCACCGTTGAGGTCTTGGCGAAGAGAGAATGGGTTGACCCGTGCAGGTGTGCCTAAACATGGTGATGTGGCAGGGGGCAATACGTCTGACTGACTACGTGACAGCCGCTGGTCACCAGGATAGCATGGCGAGCTTCTTCTCCTATACGGGCTGACGTCAATAGCAATAGGTTCTGAGGAAACCACAACAATGACATTATATCTTGGTAAAGAAAGTGTTGTAAAATAGTGCCTATAAGTTTAAACCAGTAAAAGTATTTTTTGAAAAAAAAAGTGTATTTTAAATTTGCATATAACGTACATCCATTGAAAAGTTTGGGGTAGATATATATTTTTTTAAATGCTTTATTTGATCAAAAATACAGAAAAATTTGTAATTTTGTAAAATATTATTACCATTTAAAATAACAATTTTTCAGTTTAAAATGTAATTTATTCTTGTGATGGCAAAGCTGACTGTTCACTATCAGTACTCTACAGTGTCACATGATCCTTCAGAAATCATTGTATTACTTGGTGCTTAAGAAACCTTTCTTAATTTGAATGTTGAAAACAAATGTATAACTAAATATTTTTGAGGAAAAAAATATAGATCAGAATCTATTTTAATAGAAATCTTTTGTAATATTATAAATGTCTTTACTGTCACTTTTGATCAATGTAATGCATCCCAGATGAATAAAAGTATTAATTTCTTTAAAGAATCTGACCCCACACTTTTGAACGGAAGTGTATAGTGTATATATATATATATATATATATGGGCTTAAAATCAATTATTCATTTGTGAATGCTCATGTTATTTTTAAAATACTTACCTAGGATGACTGGAACTTCACTCTTCACTCTTTCTCTCTCGATCCTCTCAAGTGTCACTACTATTTCAGAGAAGGCAGGACGGCTGTCTGCACTCATCTGCCATAGATATAAACACATAATGTTTATTTTCATAGTGTTTATTTGAAACTCAACAAAACAGAGTGAATAACATGAACAGTTTTACACAGCTCTACAGTTCCATGTCTTCTTGAATTTACAATTTGATTGTATGTTTGGGTATGTAGCTTACATTGCAGCAACTGACAGCCAGGGAAAGGAATGAAGGTGGACAGTCTCCCACCATATGGCCAAAGGTGTCCACATCAAGCCCAAAATCCTACAGTCAAACAGAAAAATTGTACTTCATATGTATTACACTGATCAGACATGCATTGTTTCAGAAACAGAATACAAATACAAACAAAGACAAACTTGAGATTACCAAAACAATAGACTTTCTAATAAGCTAGAAAAAGACTTTCAGACATGGTTTTCCAAAGTTTTTGTCTTTGATTCAATTTAGCCATTATGTGATTTTTCACAGAAACTCTAGGCTTGATCTATATCTGGTAAACCCGCTTCTTGATTCTATGTCTTATTCCGTGTTTCATGATGTACCTCTGTCCGTGGGAGGATATCTGGGTCAGCCTCAATTCGAGCAATAATCTCACAAAGGATTATTCCATATGAAAAGACATCTGCCTATGGTATGAAAATGAGATAAAGTTACACAAGCACATGAGCAGAATTGGATGCTGATTTGTTAGATTTCAAAGACAGGATACCTTTTCATTGTACAGCTCTCCTCTTAACATTTCTGGAGCCATCCAGTAGGGGGAACCTACAACTGCTAAGGGTTGCTTTTCAACACCATCACTGTAGACAAGCAAGACAAACATTTCATCCATTTCTTCAGTCAGTAACTGAGTTGTGATGGATGTTTGAAATAGCATTCTGAATATAGTGTTCCCAGATAAGTGTCATACTTCTACTTGTATTTATGGGTTAAATGTGTATCATAAATCTGTATTATTTCTGTTATAAGATAAGGGATGCACTGACCTATAATCAGGGATTTTCTCTGCCAGCCCGAAGTCCCCTACCACAGCTGTAAATGCACCATTGTCACAACGCACCAGACAATTCTGTAAAAGAATAATATGTCAGAGTGTATATTTTAATATTTTGTACAGTCTTAACTTTGCAGCCCTATTGTTATGTCCAGTAACAGTAACAATTTGCAGCAAGCACAGTGAGTAAACACAGGTGCTGGTTAGGGTTGCCAGCTGTTCCATTTAATACGAAATTGAATTTTTTTTTCCATATTAAGCCAATACGAAAAGCAGATTGTCCTGTATAGGCGGTAGTGTAGTGTAGGGTATAAAATGCATAATGTTGTTTGACCACCTAGTTTTAAAGGGACTTTGCTCACCTGAATAGGAGTATGACACCATACACATACCGATGAGCCATTACTATGTATGACCACCCCCAGCCTAGAGCAATGAGCGTGCCTGGCAACTGAATGGTGCCAAAGGTGCACTTCACAGATTAGCATTTATACCACCCAAGGACCCGCTTTCGGTCAGTAGGGTGTTTGGTGTCAGGATGAGAGCTGCTGAGTTATCAGAGTTTCATAAAGTACAACTTGTGATGGCATGGAGCCTCTGAACTTCGATCTTGGAAACGGCACGCCTTGTAGGTTGTAGGACAGATGGCCAAATGACCAACCGTCATCCAGCCGTGTGTCATCTGCAGCTCATCGATGCCAGAGGGGAGCAGAGACAAATCAGCAGCTACAACAGTGGTAACCAGTTCATGGCAGCTTTCTACACCTGCATAGCTGATGACCCCATGCTAACTGCATGACATCGCCAACATCGCAATAAAATGGGCCCAAGATCATCAAGATTGGACCGTGGATGACTGGAAGAAAGTGGCTTGGTCTGCGAGTAAAGATTCCTGCTGCATCATGTTGAAGGCCAAGCATGGATATGGTAATTACTAACAGAGGCCATGGCACCTGGATGCGCTGCTGGATGGACACAGTCCGGTTGTGGTTTTCCTGGGACACTTTAGGCCCCATTATCCCAGATAGCACAATCCCTGACAGGTGTCAGTAATCTGAACATTGTTGAGGACCAAGTGGACCCATTCATGGCAACTGGGTTCCCTGCTGGTCATGGCCTTTACCAACAGGATAATACCCCATGCCACACGGCCAGAATCGTCAATGAGTGGTTCGAGGAACATGATGGTAATTTATGTTAATGCATAGGCCTGACATGAACCCAATTGAACATTTGTGGTCCCATTTGGAAAAGCGAGCTTGCGCTACATCACCACCTCCGCGCAATAAATGGGACCTGCTGTTGACAATATGGAACCAGATACCACAGGAGACGAATCAATGCCTCGCCGTGTGGCCACTCTTTTCGGGCTAAAGGAGGTCCTACAGGTTATTAGATAGGTGGTCAAAATGTACGGTGTGTATTAATAGCAGTTTGTGGAAGACTTTAAAACCAAGTAGAAATCTGTCGGCTGATCGCACCTGCTTCACAGCGAGTGGGACTCATATTATTATTCTGTTTCACTGTCCGCATTTTGATTTCAGCAAATAATTTTGACCGAATGCAGACAAAATGATTACTGTTCATGAGCCCAATATCCAGTCGCACAACATCCAACCATACAGTTTAAAAAAATAAATATATATATATTATACAATACACACACCCTTTTGAATGCTATGGTTTTACGTATCAGGAATTAAAAATCATATGGTCTTTAGCAGGTCTTGAAATAAGTAAATGCAACCTCAGATGAACAACAACACTTGACATACATATTACATATATTATTTATTTAACAAAAATAAAGCCAAAATGGAGAAGCCGTGTGTGACAAACTAAGTACACCGCACCCTATGATTTAAAAGCTTGTAGAACCACCTTTAGTAGTAATGAAATGAAGTAATCTTGCATTTTGGCCCACTATTCTTCACCGTGTTGCTTCAGTTCTTTGAGGTTTGTGGGCTTCGACTGGGTCATTGCAACACTTTGATTATATTCATTTTCAGCTTCTCTAGATTTGCTGGTATGCTTGGGATCATCATCCTGTTGCATGACACGATTCTGGCCAAGCTTTAGCTGTCGGACAGATGGCCTTACATTTGACTCTAGAATACTTTAGTATACAGAGGAGTTCATGGTCAACTCAACGCAAGGTGCTCAGGTCCTGTGGCTGCAAAACAAGCAAAACATCAAGCGCCCATCGCTATGCTTGATAGTTGGTATGGGGTATTTGTGCTGATATGCTAGGTTTGGTTTTGCTGTGCATTATGGTCAAACATCTCCACTTTGGTCTTGTCTGTCTTAAATTTGTTCCAGAAGTCTTGTTCAACGTATATATGAAGGCACATTGAGACAATGGGAAAAAACACAGAGCAGCAGCTTTCGCTTTCTGACAGCCGCAAGAATCAGGAATGGTGAGAGAACATAGTGCTTGGTACATTTTTCGTCTTCAGACCAAACTTGGGTCTTCAGCTGACAAAGTTTAAATCCCATCTGGCTAGCGTGCTTTCCATGTTTCCGCATTAGGTCAGTAAGCGGAGATAAGGCAGTCTTTTGCACTGTTCGAACACTTTCAACAACATGAGTGTTTACACTACGAAAGCAATCCGGTCGAATGCATTTTCGACTACCTCTGGAAGTGGTCGAAAGTGGACAAGCTCAAAACGTTTTACACCCAATTTACACTCATATTTGGCGTTGTTAACTTGTGATTCGATCGACCAAAATGGATCTTAATACAAGGTGTAAACAGGCCCTGAAATGACATACACTTCATGGTACAGTACAAATATTTAGTGCCCTTTATATTGTCCATTATTTTCCTATAAAGAACCAAGATTGTCCCTTATTTTTCTTTGCTCAAACTGGCAACCCTAGTGCTGGTAGAATAAATAAGTGCATTGAAATTGTGTCTGTACCTTAGACGTAAGATCTCGGTGGAAAATGCCCTTGCTGTGTAGATATTGCAGCCCTCTTGCAATGTCCAGAGACAGACCTATCCTCACAGTCCATGATAGATATATGTCACTGTCCAGCAGCTGCTCCAGGTTTCCCCCATTTATGTACTGTAAATGTAGTCATGCTACAGTTATTATCACATCAACCAGATGAGGATGAACTCCTGTAGTCTGTATTTCTATGCAATTGCTTACCTCTGTGAGAGCATGAAGCTGTCCTTCATGAACACATACACCCAAAAACCTAAGAAAGACACAAAAGGTGAGTATTGAAATTATTATTGTCATTTTATTTATTCACGTTTTTTTGCATTCCTTTTGTGAATATGCATCTTAACCTTGGATAATTCCTCCATGTTTTAAAGCATTCCATGCATACAGAGAGAAGTACTCCCTGTTTTATGTTAAGGAAAGAAGAAAATGGTGCCACACCTGAGGATGTTGGGGTGGCAAAGGCGATTCATGAGTTGCACCTCTCTCAGCATGTTAGCTTTGTTACTGGCCATTGTGTTCATCTTCAGAGCCATCACCTGCCCTGTTATTCTGTGCTGCACCTGAAGAATACACACACACACGCACACATATTGATTTTTATACTGTTTTTCATCTTCAAAACAAACTTGGGTCTTCAAATGGCAAAGTTGTATATTCTATCCCCAAGCCCTAAACCTGCCCATCTCAGAAAACTTTCTACATTTTTCCATTTTCAAAAAAGATAATTTTGTATGATTTAGAACTTGTTTTCCTCACGGGGACCAAAAAATATCCCCACAAGACACTGTAGGAAATAACTGATCCATACACACACACTGATTCAGTGACTCAACTAAAAATAAATCTTTTGTATGTATGATACATGTAGTAGAGATGTCCACACCATGGTCAATGACCTTTGATTTGGCCCACCATGCCATATCACAAGAGGGTGGGAAAAAACACGCCACTGAGGCATAACTTTAGTTCTAAATAATCTTTTAGTGTTAACATTTTTGTAAAAATGTCCATTTTAATATAAGTGGATCTAATGCAAAATTAGCTCATGGTGCTCAAACAAGTTTGATTTTTGGCCCTTTATATTAAATGGTTTAGACACCTCAGCAGTTGATCACATATAAAGTTTTCTTTGGTCGAAGAAGGTAAGGCAGTATATATTAATAATGTAATTTTTCCACAGAAGTTTACGTTTCTGTGATTGTATTTCTATTATTGTAATATACTGAAGACAGCAGGAGTTAAATCTATAGGTTGATTTTCTGATTCAAAATTCCATACTACGTCTTTTTCAGTGAAAATCACAACTAATAGTTTTGCACATCAATGTCAAGGTTTTGCATGTAGAAGCTCTAGGGTGCTTATAACTCACATTCTTTACACATAAACATGAAAATCATGGATATATATATCAAAAATTTACATAAAATAATACATTTAGAACCATTTAGTTCTTAGCGAATAAAAAAACCTCAACAGAAGAAGACAAAATAAAAAAAAACTTCAAGATATATTCTCTGAAAACAAGTCCTATATTATATATAATGTTAAATGTACATCACTGCACCAGAGAGCCTAAAACTTCCACAGCTGGTCATCACAGCAGACTATAAGTGCTTGATAGATCATGCCATTCAGTCATGTAGATGATCTGCTCTAATAGAAGATAAAATCTATGTCAATTTGTACAAGAGTATCTAAAGCTTTTTCTGGCCATACAAAAAGAAGAATTACTCTGCAGCATCCCATTTAATGTGAGGCAAATAGAGGAGTTGAGGATAGAGAATCTAGTGGTGGATCGAGAAGCTGGAATTTGTTTGTACAATAATACAATAGTACAATCTTTTCATTTTGAATTAAATATAGTTTTTTTGGTTTGTATTAGTGTGAGAGAGTAAGACAGAGATCCAGTACAGTATGCTGAGTATTAATAGTCATTAGGCACTAATAGGCTTTCTGGATTTCCCGTCATCCCACCTAACCAGCTGGATTCCAGGATATCACAACAACGACATCACACGCAAAACTTAACATGGGTTTTACCCACTCCCACACACGATCCATCCCCAAACACCACACCATTCATCGTCCCACGTGTATAAATCAGATATCGGACTAACTACAACAATATTTCATACTCTGTCCCTTAGACTCATTTGTCAGTCAGACATAATTCTCCGGAGACCATTTTGTTCCAAAATTTTTTAATAAAATGCTGACTTTGAAAAAAAGGAAAAAAAGACAATTTACTTGAAATGGCATGAAACATTCAATTCCAAGTTACACGCACAGCTTTCTGCAGAAATATTTGAAAATCTGTGCCAAAACAGCTATTTTTCTTTATTTATATAGATCAATAAAAGTCATGCGTCACATATTTTCAGACCTCGAGTTAGGCCTATTAGTCAAGCTCACATATCAAAAATAAAATCTGTAATACTGATGTAACTAACCACTACTTAAGAATAAATAACACATACTAAAAAGTATAAAGTGTGAGTGTCAACTATTTTTGTTAATTATTAAATTAGGGACGGTTTGTGGTTTCACTTACATCAAAATGAATTTAAACAAATAACCTTTTTTTTTTTTTCATTATTTGCTTTCAAGAAGAAATCAGAGTTGCCAACTGTTGATAGAAGCAAAAACTTTTACATGAAAGAAATACACTGACATTTTTGACTTGAGACAGTCACCGCAGACATGGGCCAATAAACACACACATGCCCCTCTGTGATGAAGCAGACAGATTAGGGCAGGTTGCTAATCTGATTATGCTGTCGAGTGGAACCAACCTGTTTTATCATTAATCACACACACACTGTTGCTCTTAACACGGACACTTTTGACACCGTACAATTACACAACACTAGATGATCGAGAAGCAGTGATCACTAAAACTATTACGCACTGAGACTTTAGGACCTATGTAAGTTTTTTTTTTTTTATACAACAGGCATTTTTAGCACAATATTGATCATGATTCTAAAACTTAATATTACTTATAAATTATTATTTAATATTATTGTTGCTGTCAATGATAACCATAATATGTATTATTGTTTAACACAATTAATATTGTTTTTGACTTCTATTTTAAAAGGTTGAGAAATTACAACACATTAAATCACTTGCTTTACAGTGATTACCACTGTTGGGTGCTATGAGAGACCCACCAAATAGAAAATATTAAATAATAATAATAATAATAATAAAACATTAAAAAGTTGATAAATGTGAATATCCGTTAAAAACATTTTTAATTGATTCCTCTAGCCTCCTGATCTTTGTTGATGATTATAATCATCTATGACAGTTCAAATCCTCTGCTTTCATCCCAAAGTGCAACTCAACAAAATGTGCAACCACCTATCAGGAAAATGACCACTGCAATATAAGTGGATAATCACGTGTGGATAAAAAGAGAAAAGGTTACCTTAAACACTTCTGAGAAGAACCCGGAACCGATTTTTTCACAGAAAAAATCATCGATTCGTGCCAGGCTGGACACGGCGCTCCGCAGTGCCCTGTACGACGAGGGCCGCATCCGGTTAGGCCCGTAAAGGGCATGCAAAGGTTCTTGGTTATCATCTTGATCCATTATGATGGACAGGCAGGAAGCGGGTCCCTTCAACGGAGCCAAGTCCAAATATCCATATCCCGAGTGTGTACAAATAATCACTTACAAAAACAGCTCAATACTAGTAAAATGGTGTACAATGCTGCGTACCACATACAATTACCGGATAAAATATTCTCCAAAAAGAGCAAATAAGTGCACACGATGAAGAGTGAGCTCGGGCTGTCTCGCGAATGATGCGGTTGCCATGTTTCATATGAACCGGTCATTAAATCAGCCCAGAGCGCGCGCGCAGATATCTGTCGCCTGCTCGCCGGCAGCTTCACTCCCGACGGGTTTTACACCTGCAAAGAAAGGTTTAAAAATAAGTCATGTCTCACTGCTCCTTTTTATGGGGCTGATAGATCACATGAAGCCCAATAAATGACGACGGCGACATTATGCCACTTATGGAGAGAGAAATCTTATTTCAAGCTCTACAGCAAAATCATTCCAATGGACAGCAAGAAATGCGGTGTCCGCACCATCTGTCAAGCCACGGAGAGATCCATTGCGGATTGTTTCTGACATGACCGCTGAATGCAATTGGTGAATCGCTTTTAGCCATTTTTATAGCGACTGCCGTTTTGCAGACTTAGCTGAATATTAGGCATGCGAATTGATTATAAAAGCATCTTTTAAGTATGCACATGCAACCAAGGACGGCGTGCACGTAGCCGGGCCCATGCGGCGACCCCAGAATGTGGCACTCTACCTGATTTCAGTAGGTTCGAAGAAAAGACTTTCTCGTTTGGGGACCAGCGTTGCATTTAGCAGATTTTCAATGTTTTGTCAACATCTCGTTCGCAAGCTGTCACTGTCCGTCTCGGCCATAGTGTAACGCTGATACCGCTTGTAAATTTGCTCGTTCCGTTCATTGGTGAAGAATAGGGGCAGGTCTTGGCAAGGCTGGACGTTGCGCGTCGAGCATGCGCAGTGAAAGCTCCAACGTATGCCGGTGTGATTCTGCACTATTTAGGTGCTTTCAGGAGAACGACAAAATAATGGGACGCCACAGTCTGCAAATCACGAAAATATTTGCCCAAGTGAGTTCGAAAGCCGCGCAATAAGATTTCTTGCCAAAATTTGCACAGCAAGAATAAGTTATTACATTTGCCTTTATTCGTGATATGAGCTTCTGTATTTGGGCTTTTGATTGGCCGCGTTATACATCAATCAAGCATTCGAGCCAATGAGCGGCCAGCGCTGTGGAGTTGCTGAACTATGATGTCACCTTTAAATTTCTTGTCACAGTGCAAGAACGTTCATAACATGCAGGCCGAGGATGATATCGTCGTGAGTCAGCATTACGAAAAAAGACCACTGACCCATTATTTTAAATGAAACTATTGCACCATATCAATTTGGTCACTGTTGTGCAATTATTCCTATGCTTTACCATTTAAGTTCAATCAGACTAAATGTTTGGTCCTAAATTATTTACAAATTATTGCGTTGTTCAATCTTCAGTGTAATTGTTAAAATCTACAGCACAATGAATTTGTCGATTCGTTTAAACTGTATAGTAATATATTTGTAAAATGCAGCCCTATCAACAGAAATATTTCTTCTTTAGAAACTGAACAAAATGTAATAAATACAAAAAGCCATTTAAAATGATTTACAAATGTATTTTTTTATTGTTCTATTAATTTACGTTTAAAAACAGGAATTAAATAAACAACAAAGCAACATTATTAATCTGGATTATATTAAAAAATATATATATTCAGTATATTACTTGCATAAACTAATAAAGCCTGAATCTGTCATAGTTCAATCATCAATAGGCGGCAACAAAGTGAAAAGTGGAGTTTCAAACTCTCTCCTTTTTCAAATTCAGACTACTTGGTCTTGGAACTACTTTTAACTTTTACACTACATTGGGCTGTAGTTCATTTGATAGGCTAAATATATTTTACAAAAGTATTTTTAAAACAAATTTAAGTCGTAGATCAATTCTGTTGGCAATACCATTGTTTGTAAAACCTCAGTTGATACCCAGGTCCGTACGGAAAAGAAGGTGTTACAGTTTTATTTAAATGGTTTTATCTCTTATCCCCCTGGAATTTTTTGGTCATGTTAGAACAAATAATTTTTCATTTTGAACTTTTTAAATTTTTTACTTCATTGGAATGTGGAACGGACAAAACTTGGTGACATGATTCAACAAAGTTAAATGGCCATGAAAAAATTTCACACTTGTAGGCTATTGTTTACAGTCAGAAATGACTAGGCTGGTCACAACCTTTAATTTTGTGCTGATGATTATATCATACAAAAAACTGATTAAAAATTTAATTTTGTTTTGTTCATGTCATAAACAGATGAGGAGACAGCAGATTCAAAGATACAGGTAGTGTTGTCAACAAGGAATGAATCAGGGAAGTCACTGAGTTTTCACTAAACTATTGACAGAATGTCTCTTTGTCCTTTGCAGGTATGAAGTTATTCAGGTTGATACAAGGAAGATGAGGATGACAATGACCGGTAAGAATCCACTAGGCAGGTAAATGGTCAGGTAAGTCCATGAACATGGTAGTGAGGGATGAGACCAGAAAAGAATGTGGAGACTGGTGAGTATATAACAGTGAATGTCATCTCGTGCTACCCAAGATCTTTAATTGGGACCGTCTCCCTCTCAGTCGTGCGGTATTCGAGACGACTGCCCAGTCATCGGGAGTCCAAGATGTCACAGACAGTGTAGAAGAGCCCCTCTTCAGATTCCACTGGAGCAGTTACATGCGGTACGATATAACATGTGGGAGAAGAGACAAGACAATCACAGTGAGGTTTGAGCAAAGAAACATGGAAGGTTGATGAAACTTTTATAACTGGAAGGTAAGTTTAACCAGTAAGTGACTTATTTTATTTGTATCTGGATGGTGAATGTACTAATGTAATGGGGACTCAGTCAGGGCAGTTAGAGGCAGATGTCCCTGATGGAGAGCCAGACCTTCTGCCCTGGGTGGTAGATAGGAGTCCCAGATCTTTTAGTTCAGTTTGAGTATTTTGTCTCCTTACTTGAGCTGAGTCCCAGACCCTCTCGCTCTCCTGGAACCCGTGTTTCACAGCTAGAACTTTCGATGGCTCACCTGACCAGGGAACAGGGGCGGTTGTAAACTGAGTATGCATGGGAAAGGTGTTAATCCGAGTTCTGACGAAGAGAATTCTGAGCATGCTCAGCCCAGGGAAGTTAGCGGCTCACACTGTGTTGATAGTTGTGGCAGTATGACTGCAGGTAACATCCTATTTCTTGGATCTTCATTTCTGTCTCTTCATTGGACTGTGGATGGTAGCCTGAGGATAAACTCCGAAGCTGGTGTTCTCATAGCTTTTGCAGAACCTGCGTAACGCTTTGGGGATGTTCAGCCTGGTTCCGGGTGTAGGATGTCGTCGATGTAATTGATGACAATATGATGGAGGTACTCCCAGAACACCTCATTCATAAATCCCTGGAACACAGAAGGTGAGTTATACAGCCCATACAGCCCATACAGCATGACCAGATATTCATAGTAAATATTCATTATCCTTCCGTTATAAAGGATTATAATTACTTCTGTTGTAAATATTCTATCCTTCAATAGTGGCTAGATTTTACCTTTGGGCAATGAGGCTCCTGGCATCAGCTCGATGGCACAGTCCCATTGCTGTTGAGGTGGTAACTTTGTAGCCAGTTGTATACTGAATACATCCCAGAGCACCTGGAACTCACTTGAGATCTCCAATTGAGTTGTAGGACTTGGACTTTCGATGAGAGTAGAGTTGAGAGACACTATCACCAAGATCACCAATTTGTGGGGAAGTTGAAGACCAGAAAATGTGAGGTGAGGGAGTTTGCATCCACAGGCATCCCAGGATGATATCTGCAGTTGAGCCCTCCAGCACCAGAAATGAAAATTCCTCTTTGTGAAGACAGCCAGTTAGAGGTGTGAGTGTGGGGGTGCAGTGTGTCATCATTCCTCGTCCAGGCAGTTTCCCCTGAATGGAATGGATGTTCAGTACTTTGACTTTGATTGGTGGGTGTTGTGACTGGACTGGCAAATGGATCGGTTGTTGACTGGTAAGATGGCCCTTAATCCATCTTGTAGTATTATAGGGCTGGTCTTCCAGCAGTCAGGTAAGGCTGTGCACATGACAGTGAGTGACCAGGCAAGGGTGTGTGGACACTGGTGAGTATATAACAGACAGAGTCTGAATGAGTTTGAACATGTGCAGGTGATTAGTATTTGGGTGAGTTTGAATGAGTGGCTGGAGCTGTGGGGTGTGGTGCTGATTTTGTGGTTGAGTCTGTTACACTTACAACTCAAAGTCAGAGTAATCTGGTTCTTAATAATGTTCTCAAAATGTTAGCACAAAAATGTTATTTAGCTTCATTGATGAATTTTTTTTTTTATTTGTTTCATAATGTGCAGAGAACCTTCAAGAGCACCATTCCCATAATGTCTGGAAAATTATAAAATGGAATGTTCCCCTAACATTTGTATAAAAAAGTTAAAAAAAAAAAACTGAACCTTTTGACGTTCTGACAAAATCTCTTCCCTGCAGGCAAGTAGTGAACTTCCCCCTGAGTACAACATGGAGTTTTGTTCATCACAACAAAAAGACTGCTGTACCAGCTAGACCAGCACTATACCAGCTCTAACCGTCCTGCACCAACATGGAATTCATGCTTGTTTATGCTAGAATTTTCAGCAGGGTAGTTCAAAGTTATAATCCGAATCTCCTTTCTCTTGCTTTGGGTTGGTTTGGAGGAAATCCTTCTCAATTCATGGTTTAAGCCACAGGTTTTCCCTATTCTTTCTTCAGAGAGCTTAGTCTTTGGTGGTATTACTTGCTTAGGGCCAGTCTCAAAACGGTCCGAGACGTTTTTCTCATGATTGCCACAGAGGTTCATGGGAAAGCCATTCCTGCCATAGCCAGAAGTTCCTGTCTTGACCTCTCTATCCCTCAGCTTAGCGTCTGGTGGGCTGACATGACATGGGTGGCCTCTCCATGCACCTCTCAAGGCTCCCAAACCCTGGAAATATTTGGTGACTACAATACAATACAGACATAACCATAAAATCTGTGAAGTGTGTGTGCCTTTGTAACATTAGTCTCCATGTATCCAACTGCAAGGTTTCAGTAACACCACTCAGCCTACAGAGGGCAGTAAAGAGCCAATTCCTGTATCACTTTGAAAGCAACCTGCGTATTGGTGTCATTGCTGCTCGTTGACGATGGCTTTGACACGGTTCGAGCGGTTCTTGAGCCGACTCCTTCGAGCTGTGATGTGGATGTTATTCGCCGCTTTTAAGTTATTTGCACCTCAGCAACGGCATGGAGTTTCGCGACTCCCACCCATCAATAACCCACTTCTGCTGCTCTCAGCGATGCAGCTTGCCCGAAAGATTCGTCGAAAGGAAGTAAGATGTAAATAAAAACTCCATAGGCTCTATATCTTGAACATTAGATTTGAAAGCATGACCGTAATGACATGTTGATTACACTTTGAATGACGCTAGGGTAAAGATCCTTATTTCACGCCACTCATAAAGAAGAGATGCGACGATGTGAATTGCAATGAATGCTGGGAGTTGTAGTAGTTTATTATTAAAAACGTACAGTTTTCTTTATTGCTTTTTATTTATTTATATATGTTTACCACAGAGCGTTTCTGTTGTCTTCTGCTCATAGTTCAGCCCTCTGGTTTAATGTAGATAATCAGAGTGGGACCGTATTTACACACTAGAGGAATTCACGAGTTTTCAAGGCTGTTCAAAGGTCAGCAGCTGTTATGAAATCAATAGCTATATTGTTTAGGGCTTAACTATGTTATAAAAGTCTCCTATAGGTCTGTATCAGGCCAGTTATTTTGTCTTAAAATCAAGTTTTATTTTCAGTTCTCCCCCCTCTGACCTTAAGCTGGACAGTCAGATCAGGGCAGTGAGCCTTTTTTGAGCACATTTCCCCCGTTTTAGCCTCACTTCATGGCTGAATCCATTTTAAAATTATTTTATTTGTTTTTAAGACACTATTTGGTCTTGCCCCACCCTATATTTCTGAGCTGCTACACCCTTATACACCTACCTGTTGTCTCAGGTCAGCTGATCAAAAGAAGACATTGTTGTCGTCTTTTAAATTGGCTTCTTCAAACCCACCTTTTCTGTTAGACCTTTGACAACTGTAATTGACATTTTTTCAATTTATTTTATTGTGTCCTTATGTTTTATGTCTTTAATTTGTATTGTTTGTATTTTATGTTTATATATATATATATATATATATATATATATATTTCTTCTGTAGAGCACTTTGGTCCACTTCAGTGGTTTTAAAGTGCTTTATAAATAAAGTTTGATTGATTGATAATAAAAGAAATACTTATATAAACAACTAATAATTAAAGTATAGATGTATAGTATATAGTAGTTTTAAAATATAAGTTTGGGACGTGTATATATTTAATAATATATAGTAGTTTTTTTAATGTACAGGAAAAAAGTATAATGTGCTTTTTCAACACTTATCTAACATTTTCTCCAAAAGTGATGTTATTACCATCACACAGAATAAATGCATTTTTTCCAGGGCATGTGACAAATCTTTTAGCATTGATGAAACTGAATTTTTCAAGGTTTCAAGTATTCAAAAATACCCCATAAATGACCCCAGACTGTTGCACCCATATGTATTATTGATATGTCTCTCATATGTTTATTTACCATTTTTCTTTTTTGGAGAACAGACAGATATTACCAAGTTTGTGCATTTATCTGGGCATTTATATTCACAATAGATCTGACCTAAACTTTGAATCTGGATCTTTCCATTGTATGTGTGCCTTTCAGTTAGGTACCCACACACATTTTTGTTTACATTTGTGGGCTGTAGTGACTTTTACGCATTCCAAACACTTCATTCCTTTCAAATATCTCTAGGTAACAAGTGTTGAAGTGGTCCAGGCCTACATTGACCGCATCCAGGAAGTCAACCCACTTACCAATGCCATGGTGAAGGACAGGTGAGTGAGTTCAAGGGCAAAATCAGCCTACAATTCATTCTGACTCTGAACACATCCTCTTTTCTTCAGGTTTTCTGCAGCGCTTCAGGAGGCCGCACAGGTAGACAAATTAATCGAGGAGGAGACGGGAGGAGAGGATGTGCTGGAGGACAGGCTACCTCTGCTTGGAGTACCCATCAGTGTTAAAGAAGCCTTTGCTCTGCAAGGTATATTATTTTTGACAAACTCTTCATTCCAAAATGGAATATGTCTATAGGATGACACTTTGTTTTTTCTTCCTAACAGGCATGCCTAACTCGACAGGCCTGTTGAGCAGACGGGATCTGGTTTCAGGGGTAGATGCCCCATCTGTTGCACTGTTGAAGAGGGCGGGAGCGATTCCACTGGGTGTAACTAACTGCAGTGAGCTCTGTATGTGGCTAGAGTCCCATAACCACCTCTATGGCATCACTAACAACCCCTATGACTTTGAGAGAATTGCAGGCGGCAGCTCAGGTCATTTTTTTACACATATACACATCCTGACTTTTAACCATAGTAAAAATGACAGAAAAATCCAATCTGCACTCACTCTTATTTTATAATTATTATACATTTTATGCACTTTGAGGAGTTTTGCATACACTGTTTTACTGTAAGGTGCTGTCTGTCATTTCTGAATAAACCTAAGCTAAATAAAAAGAAAGTTACTTAATTAAAATTTGCATCATTAAAAAGAGTACTCTGTACTCTGAAGAAATTAATGTATATTTAATTTGCAATACATACTGTTTCAAAGCAGCTTTACAAAAAAAGATTACTTCAATAAATGATGCACTCTCACACAAGAATCCAGTTATATTAGAAGCCTAATGAAGCTTTAACGGCTTTAAAGGGTTAGTTCCCCTGAAAACTACATATCTGTCATGAATTACTCACCCTCATGTCGTTCCACATCCGTAAGATTTTCTATGACAGACTTCCATAAGACAGATCCATAGCACACAGAAGCCTGCACTGTCTATACAACGTAAAGAGCATAGGAGACTGACAGAGGAGAGGCAAAATAGTTGAATAAAGTCGTTATTTTTGTTTGTTTTTGCGCACAAAAAGTATTCTCGTCACTTCACTACATTAAGGTTTATCAACTGTAGTCACATTGACTATTTTAACAATCTCTTTACTACCTTTCTGGACCTTGAATGTGATAACTCTATTGCTTTCTATGGGAGATAAAAGAAACCTCTTGGATTTCATCCAAAATATCTTAATTTGTGTTCCAAAGATGATAGAAATGCATCCGGGTGAACTAACCCTTTAAAGCCATTAAAATGGTTTCCTCATGATGGCTGCCATGTTTAGATCACATGACTAGCAAAACAATACACACTGTCTGTAAGTCTGTAACATTATTTTCTGACATTTTTGCTTACAGAATAAATTAATAATGGCTGACTGAATGGTGCATTTTTACGAAGAGTGTTGTGTTGCATCCTCTCCAATAGATGTCAGTATAAGTCCAAGATGACTGCCAGGGCAACATAAATAGAAGTTAATTGTAGTTATCACTGTCACTTGCAGGAGGTGAGGGCAGTATATTGGGTGCTGGTGCCTCTGTGATTGGAATTGGGTCAGATATCGGGGGTAGCATCCGTATTCCCTGCTTTTTCAATGGCATCTTTGGACACAAGCCGTCATTAGGTAAGAAGACTGGGTGCAGTTGTGTGTGTGTGTATGTGTGTTGGTAAGTAGAATAATGTGGAAGTGTACAGATGGAGTATGTTGTTTCTACTGTGTGTATATATACTTAACTTTGTCGTGGTAGTAATGTTGATTAAGGCTATGAGGAACACAAACCACATTTTGTTGTTTTCTGTACATACAGGTATCGTAAGTAACGATGGACAGTATCCTCCCGCCTCGGGACTGCAGATGGAATTTCTATGTACAGGACCTATGTGCCGCTATGCAGAAGACCTGATTCCCATGTTAAGAATCATGGGAGGACCCAATGCAAACAAGTAATATGATATGATATTTATAAAATTATTAGATAGATATGGTCTTCACTGTGAGCAAATATGAACTTGTTACATAAGTGCAATTGACAGAAATACTTACAGGGCATCTACATGATTTGAAATATTTGGGTTGGTAAGACTTTTTAAATCTTTTTGAGAGAAGATTCTTAACCAAGGCTGCATTTATTTGATAAAAATACAGGAATATTGCTAATTTTTTGTTTTTTAATTACAATTTTTTATTTCATTTAAAATAATTATTTTCTATTTAATACATTTTAAAATATAATTTATTCCTGTGATGTCAAGGCTGGATTTTCAGCATCATTACTCCAGTCTTCAGTGTCTCATGATCCTTCAGAAATCAATCTAATATTCTGATTTCTTCTTATTATTGTTATTGTTGTAAACAGTTTTTGTTGCTTAATGTTTTTGTGCAAACGGATACATTTTTAGGGATTCTTTGATGAATAGAACGTTTAAAAGAACAGCATTTATCTGAAATAGAAATATTTGGAATATCTTTCCTGTCATTATTTATCAATCCAATCCATCCTTGCTGATTAAAATGATTAAGGTACACTGTCACTTTTTTTTTTTTTTCAAAATTAACAAAATTGAAAGAATGAGTCAATACATAATCCTTCTTTTTTTCTTCACATGGTAAGCCTATTGTAAGTGTATTTTTTAGACCTACTGGGATGGTTTTCGCGGGAAATTGCGTACATATGTCTCGCATGTGCATGTCTCTTCATATCTGTAAATAGAGAAAAAGTTGTTCCAGTTACTTTGGGCGCTTCTCAATAATCAAATTGATACTTTCTCGATACCTCGCACAGCAGTCCTCCAGCTTGTTACCCGGAAACCGACATCTAAATTCTCTAATTGCACCACAAGGAATGAGGAGTGAGGAAGCTTCTAGGATGCGCAGGTCTATCCTATGCAGAAGTCTTTCTTGTTGAAAAACCTGACAAACATAAATTCCCCTCCCCTTCACATCTGTAACAATAATTTTAATTTCCTTTTTACCTTTGCAGTTTAATATTCCAATATACAAATATGATTTTCTTTCATTTCCTCTGTCCTTATTTTCTTTCCTTGCTTCATTCCCTTGCATCCTGCAGGGGTGGAGCTGAGATGCGAAGAAAATGAGGATGCACAAATGAGAAATGAGAAGCACCGTTGTGTATGGTGTGGGAATGGCATTAGTTAGTTGTCACAACAAGCCAGACCCGGCGCCACAAGGGGACAAAAGGGGGTAAAGCCTCCTCAGATCTGATTTGTGTCCCCTCAGTTTTAATTTGCCCTCCCCTCCCTGCTCCACCCCTGAAATAGGATTGATTTTATCCTTTTGACGAGTACGATCACACCGGTGTGATTAGAATGTTCA
Organism: Opsariichthys bidens; assembly: GCA_037194245.1. Lineage (NCBI taxonomy): Eukaryota > Metazoa > Chordata > Actinopteri > Cypriniformes > Xenocyprididae > Opsariichthys > Opsariichthys bidens. The sequence continues at coordinate 14,970,425 of CM074292.1, read as the reverse complement.
GTGCGTCATTGCTGAATTCATACATGCTTTCGCGCTTTGGCTGGGTCTGAGCCAGAGACGGACTCTCTCAGTGCTTTTCATAGGCTACTATTCTGTGTTTTAAACCACATAATGTTTATTTGAGGTTTCAGACATTTAAATAGAGATTTATTGAAATATACTAGACTATATATAGATATATATATAAGAAAAGACAGTTATGGTTTGTTCAATTCAAATTTCCTACATTTTTGTCTATGGAAGCTACAATAATAATCCTTTCAATTATAATTTGACAAAGCGTTTTATTCAGATTCCGATACACATTGTGTATCAAAACAAAGTTTACTCTATTCTACTCTCAGTTTACCGGCCACTTCCTTTTATGTATTGGGGGAAAATGGATGAATTTACGTGATGTAAATTCGACAGATCCTCTGAATTGTGGTGCAGACCCATCAACTAACTACGTTGTAAAATAATGCTTTAAAATAAGGGTCACCTTATAGAACCCTTGCCAGGGGCTCAGCTAGAATATGGAATACCCTCCCCCTCAAGAATCATGAATGCCTCCCAGTTCGTGAATCCTGGAGCCGGCCCTGCTATTAGCGAGAAAGGTTGACATGGAGCAGCTAAATCTCCAACCTCCAGAGAATCAACCGTTTTAAAAAAACACAGAGCACTAACTGAGCTTGTAATAAAATGAGAATCAACATTGGAGATGGTGAGAACTGAGGGATTTGAAATGTTGCAAATGCTCTGAAACAGAGTTAATTGTAAACCATTATCTATTGTGAATGGGCATTTCTTGACGGTTGTTGTAGTGCTGTGCTGGAATTTATTTTCAAGGAATTTGGGTTACATTGTGTAAAAAAAACAAAACTTACTGACCCCAAACGGTTGTGTATTTGCATTATAGTTTCATAGTTTTTTTCCCTTGTCTAATCATAGGGTGGCTTTCATCTTACTCTTTGAACTTGATTATTTTCAGTGGTTTAAATCAACCCCTATTACGATTGCATCCCAAATGAAAAATTCTCTCCCTCTGTTTCACTCTCTTTAGATTGTCTCTCTCTGATGAAGTAGATTTGAAAAAGCTGAGGTTCTTCTCAGTTCCCCACAATGGGGGTTCTCATTTAGTCTCTCCAGTTGACCCACAGCTGCTTCAGGCACAGAAGATGGTAAGCAGGTGTGTTTGTGGATGGGCTTCAGTCAACTGATATTCATCTCAAAATGGACTTTATTTTTAGGTGGTCAGACGTTTAGAGGCAGACCTTGGGGTTAAGGTCCAAGAGCTGTTCATCCCACAGCTCAAATACTCCTTTCAGATCTGGGGAACTATGATGGCTTCTCCTGGCAAGGATGGAAAGGTGTGTGTTTTGATCACTATAATTATGATAAACAAAAGAATTGCATGCCCTTATTGTGTATATCTTTGAGTATATTGAATAAAACATTAAACTTGAAAATATCAAAATGAAGTTGAAGTTGACAACCATAAAATAGCTTTTAACATCTCATGGAGCAAATGATCTTGATATTTTTGCTATTGTGCTGTTAATTAAGTTATACAAAAGGGATAGTTCACCCAAAAATGAAAATTCTGTGATCATTTACTCACCCTCATGTTATTCCAAACCTATTCAACTTTGGTTCGTCTTCGAAACACAAATGAATATATATTTTTTATAGCTTTCTGTCCAACCATTGACAGCTAAACAACTACCACTTGGTTGCTTCAGAAAGTTCATTAAGTGATCGTAAACCTAATCCATATGAATTTATCGATTTAGTCTAAATTGAGTTAAATTTTCCAAAGAGATTCAATCTTTTATATGGTGAACAGATTTAATTTAGGCTTTTATTCACATATATAACATAGATCAGCAAACATAAACCGAAACTCGACCAAACCTGCTTCACACTTGAGCCTGACACACGAGAATGAACCTCATTGGTTCTCGCATGTCAACCGAACATGCTTGAGCTTTCATTGATCATAACTGATGTGCGTTGATGACTGTTTATATGTGAATAAAAGCCTTAATGAAATCTGTTCATCGTATAAAGCGACCAAGTCTCTTCAGAAAATTTGGACTAAAGGACTCCATTCATATGGATTCCTTTTACAATCTCTTTATGAACCTTTTGAAGCATCAAAGTGGTAGTTGTGTAGCTGTCAATGGAGAGACAGAAATGGTTCAGACTTCATTAAAAATATCTCTTCCGAAGATGAACAAAAGTCTTACGGGTGTGGAACGTCATGAGGGTGAGTAAACAGAATTTTCATTTTGGGGTGAACTAACTCTTTAAGTTTAAGTGTCTGAGCTCAACCAGAACAGAGCATGTTTTTCCTTTTTATATACATGCTTTCTTACAATACAAGCATATTAATTTTTATTCAGTATGTTAGGGTACTGCATAACTTGAATAATGTTTTAGTTGTCCAATGTAGTTTTTGTCCCATGGTTTTGTCTTTTTTTTTTTGCCCATCTCAGCCTCCCACCACCTTTGCAGAGCTAATGAGTGATGGCGGGAAGAAGGTGTGGCCAATCTGGGAGCTTTTCAAGTGGATTCTGGGATTTTCTTCTCACACTATAGCAGCAATAGGTCTGAGACAAAGCAAATGAGCTTGTGCACTATTAACTGTTCATGTAACTGATTGAATTCATCCAATTTCTTTCGCTCCATGTCTCCAAATTCTGATTAACTTGGACTGAGATCAGCACTAGCAAGTATTCTTGTGATGTGTTCCCAAATGTATCCAGATTTTGCAACGACATTGTTTTTGACAGTATTTAGTGTATCTTAATATAAATGCATATGATAATAGTGTCCCTTTCTGTCTCTCTTTCTCAGGTCTGGCTCTAGTTGAGCTATTCCAGAGCTCCCATCCATCTCCATTCATTATACAGCAGAAGGAAAGCCTGCAGCTGGAGTTGGAGGAGTTATTAGGCACAGACGGAGTGTTGCTGTACCCCACACATCCACACATTGCCCCCAAACACCACCACCCAATTTTCACGCCCTTCAACTTCACTTACACTGGTAAGTGTTGTTGCTTTTTAACTACTCATATTTTACTTATTAAGGCCATGACACACCAAACCAAAATGAAAGAACTAGCAACACCTGACATGCGTCTGGGAAAAGTTGTGCTTGAACACTGCAAACACCACAGCCACTGGCCAACTTGTAGGTATGTTCTGTGTCTACTTGAGAAGAAATGACAGTTTACATCAGTAGGTGGCAGTAATCTAATTTAGTCATTCAAAATGAGAAACCAAAGCTAGGACCGTGGATACACAAACTATGAAGAAAGCTGCACTTGTTTACTGCTTTGAATATGAATAATGATGATCACTTCCTTAATTCAAACGTATTTGAAACAAAAAAGCATGTTGATTTGCATTCATTTGCATTTTAATGCATTGTATTTTCAGGGCTTTTATTTTTAGCGTCTGCAATTCAACATGTTTAAGCTGTGAATATTTCAGTTTAAAAAGTATTTACCCACATTTTCATTATTACTAATTCAATAATCCATATTAGCCTTCCAGACTTTTATTAAATATTTTAATATTAGAAATATTAAAAATATAACCTATGACATTCGACTGGCAAATTAATTTCTGCAAATTTAGTGATTCAAATTCTGCAGAAATTTTCAACATTGCACATTCAAGAAAGGCAGGAATAGCAGTAGAGGCTGTTGGCTCTCCAGCAGGTGGTGCAAGCGCGTGTTGACACGTGAAGACCAAAGCAAGTCATTCATTCACAAAACTGATTTGCAGAAATGGAGCAAGCCGTAAGTATATGTAATGATTATCAGGGCCAGTATTTAAGCAGAAAAGCTGATTAAGACACAGAAGCTGCGTTTACGTTCAGTTCAACGCTTTCATGGTTACTTTCCCTATGTAGGCTACATGTAGCAGTTTTCTCTACCGCAAAGGAGATTATAACGTTATTCCCCTTGATACTGATTTAGTTTATTCATAACCCGTTATGAGGAAAACACTTAACGCTGCTCAGATAGATTGACAAATTCAACACACTGCCAAAACTGAGCTGACAGATGCTCAGCTGACCGTCGGTTTGGTGTATCATGGCATTTATAGGCCACCTTCCTGAAGGGGGTCTGGGCTTTAAACACAGTTCTATTCTTTGCAGCTATCTTTAATACCCTGGGTCTGCCAGTGACCCAGTGTCCGTTAGGGCTGAATGCAGAGGGTTTGCCCCTGGGCGTACAAATTGTGACAGGTAAATTACAGGACCGTCTCTCTTTGGCCACCGCCCTCTACCTGGAGAAAGCTTTTGGTGGCTGGAGGGAACCTGGGAAGACAACAGCCAAGCCTTAATCCATCTCATGCATCTGCATCTACAACAACAGGACCACATAACCAACAACACGTACTGTACCACACATACGGCACTTGTAACCATCCAAAGCTTTCTTACATTTGAGTGCAGAATGCATTTTACATGAACTGACATGTTTTAGAGGGCTGCATTTGTGTTTACATTGATATATGAAAATGTTATTTTATTCATAAGAAACTGGATGATTACATGAGATTTAATAAGTATATGATAAATGCTGTATTACTTTTCATAACAGTACTTTTTTTTTTTTTTTTTTACTTGCATGCACTAAAAATAAGGATGTTGGAACAATCATTTGTTTTGTTCACTGCGTCCTCTTAACATGCTTTTCAAGAGCAGGCTCTTTCTTCTGATAAATCTGTTTTATGTTTAGAATATGCCATAAACAGGTTTCAGTATTTTCGATGGAAGAAGTTTTGTTGCACTCAAAGGATGTAAAGCAATCATATTTAGAAGTAAATAACATGCTGGGGCATTTTAAATGTTGGGCGTTGGCAAACCTTTGTTTTCTTGGCCTTTATTACTCATATTTTGTTGTGGTTTCTCTGAAAAATTTGTTCAAACATTTTGTAATCTGCTGACGTATTAAATAATGCACCTAAAGCAGTAACACTGAATAAAAAGGACTCTTTTAATGTGATTTTCCCAAGTATTGAGTGCAGTACCTGTTGTAGTGGAAATTCTCAATACGAATTTGACTTCACCATGGACAATTTAAACAACTTACTTGTTAATATAATACTGCTGGATCTCAAGGTAATTCCCTGAACACCTACAATACAATACAATACTTCCCTGAAGTATGGTGACGGCATCCTGTCATGCTATCACTCAATCACACCTTAGCTGTTACTTTTGTTGTCTTTTGAGTGTAGGATCTTTAGTACATCTATTCCTCAGCTGCGCAGCATAAACCTAACACGACTTCCAAGTTGCTCTTTGCAGAAATGACGTTTTATCAATGGCCCGGGAGATCACTGGTCAAAACAACCGAGTGAGGCTCTGAACAGAGAGATAAATGCATATTTTAAGTCTTACAGTTGAGTAAAAATCAATGTGTTTCTTCACATTTGTTCTGGTTATTGATTGGTTTGTAACGATCAAAGCAAATAGTTCTACTGTGCTAAACACTTTTTAGGTAAGTCTACATGGTCTCTGACCTGAGCACCCTTAGTGCATTTTCTGTACATTTCATGTTGACAAAATACATAAACTGTATGGCGTTGGGGTAAATGTTGATGATGCATTTAAAATAAATTCTCGGCATGTCATCAACATCAAACATCATTATTTCAAAAGAAAAATAGACAACAGATGACATTACATATATTTATTTTATTGTGTAAGGGATCGTGAATTAAATCAGACAAGGGCTAAATTCTTTTGGACATAAGGGTATTTCACATAACTGAAAACTAATTGTCTTTCTCCATTGAAAAGAAGTATATCACAATATTCAAAGTCACTCAAATTTAACCATTGGATAAATAAATACAAGCTTGGAACTGCTCCAATTTCCACACATTTCAAGAACGAACGGACACATGCCTTGTGTCTTTGCACATTAAACTGGGAGTATTTTAATATATAAAAAAACAACTATTAAAACGGCTATTTATACATGATATGATCCTTTGTGGAACCTATAATTCTAATTAATTTGGTCACATTTTTCAATAAGGTTGATTAGTTAACTACATTAACTAACATGACCTAATAATGAACTGCACTTATACAGCATTTATTAATCTTTAATGTTAATTTCAAAATTTATTAATGCATTATTAAAATATTGTTAACATGAGTTAATGCACTATGAACTAACATGAACAAACAGTGAACAACTTTATTTTCATTAACTAACATTAATGAAGATTAAAGTAACAAATGTATTGCTCATTCATGTTAGTTAATACAATAACTGTTTAACTAATGAACCTTATTGTAAAGTGTTACTAATAATTTAAATACAGGCACATTTTAAGTTATTTTTGCAGAGTAGAAATGGCTTTTGATATTAAAGCTGTAAATTCTAACCATTTTTGGTAACGACATCAGTCCAAAGTGATGCATCCTTTTGACCATACACTCAAAAAAATATTTCAGTCTAAACCTAAGTTTAAATCTTACCTATTTCATTTATATGACTGACAAATATGAATCACATTAAGTTTATTAGTTTGTTTATGTTAAAACTATGTAATCCAAATGGATGGAAAATTACTTTGTAATTAAATTACATAAAACTTTTGTTTAGACAGATATATTTTTTTTGAGTGTAGCACTATGTGGCAATGAGGTGACAGCATTACATATTATGGCATGTGTACTATACACTTATTTTTTTTTTAAATTATGGAATTTTAATACCGTTTTAACTAACAAGGTGTTTGGGGTAGTGTAATGAAGGGCGAATCAACAGAGGGGATCCAAATGCAGGCTTTTATTAATTAACAGAATGGTCAAGACAGGCAAACAGGATTGTCAGAGAGAAGGCAGAGTAATCGTGTCCAGGCAGGAAGGTCGAAGGCAGGCAGCAAGAGAGCAGTAGTCCTATTATCCAAAGCAGAGGGTCAAACAGGGTAGGTCAAGTCAAGTCATCTTTATTTATTATACGCTTTTTTACAATGCAAATTTGTGGCAAGCAGAACTTTACATTAAAAGAAAATGGTGTGTTTGTGCAGCATATTCTATATATTATTTTTTTTTCCGTTGCAAATAAATATCATATTTAGTAGTTAATTTTAATTTATCTTAGGTATCAAGAAAAAAGTGTGACGTAATCGCGTCGGCTCTCAGTTTGTATACATGTAATCCAATGCAGCATATCAAAAAAAAAAAAAACATCATCAAGCAAGTGCCCAGTGTCCCCAAGCAAAAGGGCCACAGCAAAAAGGAACCAAACAACAAAACAAAGGCAAAAAAAAAAAAAAAAAAAGGGAACCAAAGCGGGACGCAAATCTCCCCTGGCCAAACAGGCTCACACTTGGACACAACACCAGAGTGACGGGGAGGGTAATTAAAATTAAAGCAATTTGCAACAGCAAACAAAAAATATCGCAAATCAGTCTTATTCCATCTAAAAGTAAGTAGTAAGGTAGTAAACAATAGTAAATCGGGACAAACAAGCAGGAAAACAAGACACGGGCTCAGAAAAGATAACCAGGGTTGATCAAGACCTCACAGTGGGTGTAGTGTGAAAGTGGTGTTTGAATAATGTGCTTCAGCTGATAGTGGTGATCAGTGACTGGGAACAGGACTTCTGGGAAATGTAGTCTGGGTGAGTGAGTGAATGCGGGAGAGACAGTGTGACTGAAGTGAAGGTGGCTTACTCTGGCACTTCAGCTGACAATCGTGACAGGTACATTATTAAAATTATTAAGATCAATTCAGACAGGTAAAAATTCACATGTTCCCTTTCCTCATGTGTGATCAGTTGACACTCTTGGTTAGTTTGTCCCCTATATTGGGACTAGCACCGTGTTTTAAATTTTTTTCTCTTTTTTTTCTGTTTCACTTGGAAAAAACTTCTGAAGAACAAAATGGAATGAGCGAGACAGATCCACTTCACAATCAACGCTCTATTGCTGCAGACTGATTAAACACGAGAGCTGTCATCAAGGTTACCCAACACAAAACATGCTAATTATAGTCTTTATGTAAAAATGTTGGCTTTTAAATTGGATGTCAGATATGAACAGTAGACCATGCTTTCAGTTTTTTTGTGAGTTTGCATTCATCCACGTGTTTGTGAAATGTATAAAGTGTATAAATTTAGTATAAATTGTGATAAAGTTCATTTGTAAGCAAATGGACTTTTGTTGAGATAATTTTGCTGAGGTAAGTTTGGCTTAATCAGTTGTAACAGCATTCTAGCATTATTTACCCCAATTCACCGTGAACAGGGTTAAACCCGGATAAGTTTTAGGTTCCACAATGAAAAGCGTCATGTGATCTCATTTTTAAACTTTATGTTCATGCCTCAGTCGAATATTTAGGGCTATACAACCACGCTCACATGAGCTTTAAGCAGCCGCAAGGCTTTCTTTCCAAACGATGGAGACATAGACACCTGGAAACGGTGAATAGCTGCCAGAGGCAGTGTTTCGTATCTGTGGCAACATCGTACTCAGAGACTTCAAAGAGCAATTATTCCAGACCCTATTACAACACACTCATCACCATCATCTCATGCATTTTCATCAGCGTTCAAAGAAAATGATTAACATGTGATTGGATGGGATGGAATGAGACATCACAGAACGGGCTGAGTGATATTGAAGGCTGTTCTAAAGAGCTGAAAAAAGGAACAGCGCATGACACATGAGAATTACCTATGTGGGCAATTTGTGTGCATAGTAACAGTGTGGCCACTATTAACATTTTTTTTTCATGATCACACACATGCTCATTTAAATATACTAATATGTATTTCCTTCATTCAATCATAACTTTAGTGTTAATTTTGATATGGACAGTTTTTAGCAGAAGTCATTCATCACCTGTGGTAGTGCTTGCATGAGTGTACATTTTTTGAGCATGAATATCCTATGATCATATTTGCTCTTTTCACACCTGTTTTAACAGTGCAAAAGCCCTAAACATCTGAATATCTGCACAAACCTAATAATGTGAATTCAACATAAGCTATAATGCAATGGTTGTCACTAGCTACTAAAAGTGTTTTAATATAAATGCACAACCACTGTAAAGTCAACGTAAGTGAATTGCTACAATCACAGCGAGTTAAAAATTTGTTTATGCAAAACCAAGTGGTTCGTGTCTGATCACAGACGAGGAAAAAACGATGCGAAATGCAAAGAATGGAATGCCATCAACTATTTGATCATGCAAAGCTAGAAATTATATTGATAAATCATTGTTGACTGCTTTGTTCTAGTGTAACTGCTTGAGAAGTCTGCGTGGATTTGACTTCTGTAAACTATATTACACATTTTACAAAAGAAAAAAGATAAAGATGCTTATTTTAGTGAGACATTAGATGTGGGAGTGTTGTCCGCCAGCGCGAGCGCGTTTATGGGCAGGGCTTTTTGAATGAATCGATTTAGCAAAACTGCAAGCTTGATTCAGGCAGAGCAGAAGGTCCATTTCTGGACGGGCGTGTTGAGGAAGGTTTGTACTCTGAGCTAGAGGCAGCAGTAAAGCGATAAAAATGATCATCGTCATTGAAGATCAGGTAAGAGCGCTTCTTTAATCCAACAGACACTTCATTTAAAACTTTATTTAACAACAAATAAGCAAGATCACGCGGTATGCCCAGGAAAGACACGTTTTGCTGACTAACTGCACGCGCACCCATAGCTGCCCATCCAACCGATTTCAATTAAGTTTGTCGACAAATTAACAGCTCGGTGGGAAAATTCACAAAGTATTAGCATGGAATAAAATTAAATATGTCAGTTGCGATTGTGAAGAATATAGTTAGCCTATCCGCTAACCAATTCTTTACACAAGCTAATGTCTACCTAGCCACAACAAGCTAAAAATGATTAAACCCCCCCCAAAATCCCGTTATTTATATCTCGTTATTCGCTCTGCAACAGTTTTATTGTAAAATTATGAACCAGCGCTCGTGAAATACATAGTTTTGCGACAGCTTGTGTGTGCTTTATGTTACATAACTTCCTACTCATGGCAATGCAGTGTCCTCTAAACCTACCGTTGACTAAATGTTCCCATTTACAGTTTTAACTTGGATATATCACACTCCTGTCCTGTATCATATTTTTCGGTAATCGCGGCCCGATGAGATGAATCGCGCCATCAAGTCACGTGGGTTTGACTCTTCTGAGTTTTTCTTTTTTCGGTCGTTTGCCGCAGTGAAAGAGGCAAGACGGTTTATAAGGACATCATTAACCGTTATGTTGACTTCCTCTTACTATTTGTTTACATTTACGCGAGCGACGCCTGTTGTTTGATTCCTTGTGTTACAGATAAATAGCCTGTAATTGTAATTTTAACATTACAGAAGTATTAACAGTAGTGGCCTACCAATGTGGTGTTTTGTGTTGTAACTAGAGGGCATGTGGTCGGTAAATGCGTCAGTTTTAAGTCACGTATAACGAAACGCACAAAAATATACCGTTAACAAAACAATCGTTCAGAAAATTGAGTTAACAATTATTAACAATATCCTTTTTTTTTCTAAAAAACAGCAGTATATATTTGAGTGACAAAAATATAGCCATTTAGTTTATTTCTTTTCCCTTTATGAAAATTGTTCCAAAAATAGACAAAGCATCAAGCAACGCAAAGACTAATAAAAGCTGGTCTGGATCGCATGTGAGTGGAATGGAGTGACAGCCTTTATTGTTTTTTACAAATTCCACTTCCACTCCACAGTTTGTAATGATGTAATGGCAGATACGGTCATGTAATCATGTCTTTGTAATTTATTACAGTCATGTCGTCGCTGTATAAAAATAAGTTTTGTCATTAAAATAGCTCTTTACTGTATTGGTGACAGAGCATGAAATCCAGCATTGACTTGTGTTCACAGGACAGCTTCGACAAAGCTCTGACTGATGCAGGTGGTAAGCTTGTAGTGGTGGACTTTACAGCCACGTGGTGTGGGCCTTGTCAGAGCATCGCACCTTTTTACAAAGTAAGAAACCTTTGGAGTTTTTTTTTGCATCACTATATTTATTAGGTTGTTGGAATGAACTTATCTGACTCTCTCCCAGGGTCTGTCTGAAAATCCTGCATATGCTAATGTGGTCTTCCTCAAAGTGGACGTGGACGATGCACAGGTGAGTTTTCAGGTTTTTTTTGATGCGACCATTGTAAAATAATTCATCCCACCTCATGTTAAATAATATGCTGATCAAATACAAAACTGTATAATGCATCTTCATACATGCAAAACGCTGTAGGCGCGTTCACGCCATGTCAGAATTGCCCCAATTACGAAATTCCGAAGAAGCATTCACATTCTTTTAGAACTCATAATTATAAACTCAAAATTTAAACAAAAGACATACTTTTTGGTTTAATGTAGCAAGCATTAAGCTGGATCATTTAAGATCAATTTGCCCCAAAATTAAAATTCTGTCTTCATTTACTCACCCTCATGTCATTCCAAACCCATAAGATTTCCATTCGTCTTTGAAACACAAATGAAGATATTTTTAATAAAATCTGAGAGATTTCTGTCCCTTTAATGAAAGCCTATTCACCCGAAATTCTGATGCTTCAAAACATTCATAAAGAAAAATCTATTTGAATCAGTAGCAGAATCTAATGTGGGTCTTTTTCCATATATAATAAATTACTTTTGCCTCAGCAGCAAATGCAATAAACACGCTCATGTTAGCTTGCGCTCTGAGGTGGATGCCTGATGTTTGAGAGCGCAGTTGTGTAAGCCTAGTAGGTAATTATGACGATTTATTTGACAACAGACTTTAGCTAAGACATTTCAGAAAGACAAAAACTGCATTTCAGATGCTGTGCAATGAGACCAGTCCGCTGGTTAGTCCAGTCATGCTGTCCCATTGTGCAAAGTCACATGATTCTTTGTGATGCACATTGAGGAGTTTATTTGGTAAACGGTTCCATCATAGTTTATGAGCATGTTTTCTTATTTATTATCGGATAAAACGATTATCCGCCTCAACTGAGCACCAAAGTTTTTAATGCACTTTTTTTTAGAATTTGTGCATCTTGGATTTTTTTTTTTTTTGCAATATGGACAGAATTAAAATTTTTTTACATAACCGTCTAATGTCCTGCTAAATAAACTTTGAAAGTGTATTAATCAACGAGAAGAACGTGTAATGTGGTTGTTTATCGAATACATAAATTCATTGTTGCTATAGAAATGCATAATTCTGTACAGCTTTGAGTAGAAAGTTGTTCAGGATATCATCTAGCAATTTCAATATGGTGTGAACCGTTTTTTTTTGTCAGGCATTATCTACCTCAATATGGTATTCAGTTGAATGTACCATTAAAAATCAAAAGGGTATGCTGCAGTCTTTTCAAATTTTGCTGATTAGAGGATACTAAATAATAATTTGTTGGTAGTCACAGACAGTCTAGTACAAAACTCTTTTTAGACTGAAACTGCTGTGTCCAGAGAGAATTTATTAAGATTCTTTCACAGTAATTGGTTCTCTTTTGTAACATAGATGGGCAAATACTTGCTGTGTAGTCATACCAGGTATTGTATGTGCAATACAATGGAAAATGTCTGTACAGGGATTGGAAAGTACCTGTAACAAAAAGTCACATTGGCAGAAAAAACTTTGCACTGATCTATGTATTTTTTGCTGTTGTAATGCATGACATACACCACTAGAGTGTAGTAGAATGAAGCCTAAAATGCTATGGTAACTCAGTCATACTTTTGCTTTTGCTTTTATTCCTTGCTCTTACGTTTCCCATTTAATCATATGTATGATGCATTGACTTTACATACTTGCCTTCAAATGTATTTAATTATTTTAAATGCATATATTATACATTATCTTAAGCTTAAAGCGATCGGGTGGGAGTAAAAGAAAGTTGTAAAGAATATGAGAGTGATGTTGTTCTGTGTTTTTCAGGATGTAGCCCAGTCTTGTGAGATCAAATGTATGCCGACATTCCACTTCTACAAGAACGGGAAGAAGGTTTGTTCTGTTTTCTTTCTTGAGTACTGTATAAAGCCCCCAGTTGAACTAATATTAGTCACATATCAACTGTAGAAGGCTACAGATGTCTCTCTATTAATATGCAGTGATTAATTTTCTGTTGTAGCTGGATGATTTCTCGGGGTCCAACCAGGCTAAACTGGAAGAGATGGTGAAACAACACAAAGACTAAGCCTGATATGACACTCGTAAATGTCCCTTTTGCAGCCCAAGCTCAAATTTCACTAAAAAAAAAACATCCCCGCTTGTTTTTGTTATTCATGAACGGACTTTCATTTTCTAATAATTTTACAACGATTTTAGCTGGTCAGATTCTGCCTTTCAAAATCTGTCATCCATTTCCATAATGAATGATTACCTCTGTGTGTCCCCGTATTTACACGTAAGTCTTATTAAATGTCTTTTTTTCAGGATCAATAAACACAATTATAAAAAAATCTTATTGAGAACGTCATTTTTGTTCTTCAGAAGTTTTCAAATTAGTCTTGCCGGTGAAATGTATTTCTACATTACTTGCTAGTTTATTGTCTCAGGCCCTGGTATGATGGACACCTGTTGTCATGCATTGTATTGTTAAAGTTTTCTCTAAAGTCCGTTTGTCCAAAGTATTTTTTGTAGCTCCAAAAATTGCTAGAGACCACTTGCCAGTTTACAGCATCGGCTCTAGGATTTGTTGTATCTGCATGATGTTTACAATCATGCTATTCATAGAAGTTCATCTTTGTCCATCACCAAGGATATTGGCACTCTTACATCCTGATAAACAGGTAATACAGAAAGTGGCTCTGTGTGTAACTTGCATCAACCTTGATCTTGAACTATTTAATTCAACTCACATTTATTTGTATAGCGCTTTTCACAATATATATAGTTTGAAAGCAGCTTTACTGAAAATGAATGTCAACATTACAATTTAGAGTGATCTGTTGTCAGGGCTGGGTAGGTTACTTAATGTATTTCACTACAGATTACAAAATACATGCTTTAAAAAGTCATTTGTAACGTATTTCGTTACATTACTCAAGTTTAGTAACTTAATCTAAATACTTTAGAACACTAATAAGTGTGGAACAAGCACAAAAAAGGTAATTGCAAGTTTTTATCTCACAATTCTTGACTTTTTCCCTCAGAGTTGCAATTGCGAGTTAGAAAGTCAGAATTATGAGCTATAAAGTCGCAATATGGAGAAAAGTCAGAATTATGACATTTAACTCGCATACTAAATTCACAATTGCAAGAAAAAACGTCAGTATTACAAGTTTATATCTCCCAATTCTGACTTTATAACTTGCAATTGTGAGATTAAATCTCGCAATTCTGAGAAAAAGAAGTCAGAATTGTGAAATGCAAACTCACAATTGTGAGGGAAAAAAACTAATTGTGAGAAAAAGTTGCAGTGACCTTTTTTACATTTATAAAATGACTCACAAACAACTATCACAAAACTTGAAAACAGTCGAAAACATGAAACTTAACTCTGCTTTTTTCAGACTGTCAGAGTCAGAGAATCGCCAATTGCTATTTAAATGACATTAAAATTCAAAGTAATCACTTTGGTAATCTAAAACACTTTTCAGATGTAACTGTAATCTGATTACCACCCATTTAAAATGTAACTGTAATGAAATACAGTTACTCAAATTTTGTATTTTTAATACGTAACTAAGTTACTTGTATTTCGTTACTCCCCAACCCTGTCTGTTGTCAGAGGCGACTGTCCAAATTGTCATTTCAGAAATCTACATTTATAAATCAAACAGTTGGCTAACAGTGGATTAATTTAAGGCAGAAACAATGAGCTCACTGAACTAATGAATACATGTTAACAATGATTAGGATGTATAGCAAAATACCAAAGTCCTCACAGAGGTTGGGGCATCTGAGGTCTTCATAAGAGGCTGGATCCAAACTGGAGCTGATGGACTCTCATCACCTCAGGACGGGCATCCCGAGATAAAATGGAAAAGCAAATGTGTAATTAGTGTAGCTGCTGTTCATAACGTTAAGCAAATATAATCATGTGCGTTTTATCTGATATAACTGGAGTACAAGGATATGAGATGCACTATGTGAATGCTTGGCTAAAGAGAAGTGTCTTTAATCTAGATTTAAACTGGGAGAGTGAGTCTGAGCCCTGAACATTGTCAGGAAAGATATTCTAGAGTTTAGGAGCCAAATGTGAAAACACACTCTCTCCTTTAGCGGACTTAGATATTCTAGGTTCTATCAAAAGTGTAGAGTTTTGTGACCTTAGAGAGCGTGTTGGATTGTACGGCGATAAAAGATCGGTTAAATTCACGGGAGCTAAAGCATTTAGGGCCTTAAAAGTAAGTAGCAATACTTTGTAATCGATTTGGAGCTTAATAAGTAACTAGAGGTGATAAAATTGGGGTTATATGAACATTTTCTTGACCTGGTATAAACTCTAGCAGCTGCATTTTGGACTAATTGTAGCTTTTGTATTGAGAATGCAGGAGCAATTTGAGTTATAAGGACTGCCTGGCACATCTTGATTTCGCAGGGATGTTCCTGGGGCAGCATGTTTTGTTGGTCCTGGAACACAATCCTGTAAAGTCATAACCCAAACCCAACCTTAACCTAACCCTTAAACTGGAGGGAAATATTAAATTGATAACAACAGTGTACATTTCCAACCCAGTCCTAACCCTAACATTAGTCCTCACCTGATTGGTGATAAAAAAAAAAAAAAAGCTATTGTTCCAGGACATACGAGGACCCGGATCCGTAAGACCAGACTTCATTCAAGCACAAACTGTATCTATTTGCAAAAGACAAATAGCATTATGCAAAGCATGTGTTACTTGCTTTTTGCTTCCTTTTTTCTCTATTCTCATTAAGCACTATATCTTTGATTTAATGGTTTTAGATCACAGACTTGATTCATTTTGTAGATATGGTCATTGTGTGATTTATTTTCACACGATAAACAAAAAGCCTCCCATCAGGCACAAATTCACTAAAGACTGACAACATTGTGTTATAGAAGATGTAAGGGATGAAACTATCACATTAAACATTCTATGTCAATTCTGTCAGTAAATTTAACTTAATTTACTATACTGACATTTTTTTTTTTGGCATCATTATGTTATTTTTTGTGCATTTAATTCTAAAATTGATCAATGGGCCTCATGATGTAAGGCTATTTTTTTGTACATTTATTATTTCACATTTCTGATAGCCTATAAAGCACCCACCCCCAAACACACACACACTCTTGATCCACCCACTTTTTAAAACAAAGCTATGCTTTGTGCTTATGCTTGTGCTTGCTACATTTGCATGTAACGTTGACATGTGAAAAGATGGTATAAATATAGAAACGGAGGCTATAAATACAATATTCTCAAGGAAAATCTACTACAAGGTAATGTCATGAAATGGCTCTATAATTGTTTTGTGTGTGTGTGTGTGCATGTGCGTACTGTTAAATCTTCTGATTTTATATTATATTTGTCTGAGAAATTTACCACTTGCTACATTAAAACCTAAAAGTAATTTAAAATAAAATTGACAATTTTCAGACACTTTCGTTATATTGAAAAATAAGGTACTTTTTCCAAACTCTTTTTTTGGTTCCATGAAAGAAAAATAAATCACACAGGTTTGTGGTTATTTATTTATTGTTTAATCTAAAGGTATTTATTTTAATACATGTTCAGCATGTAGAGTTTGGAGAGTTTGATTAAGTGTGCATTGTAAAAAAATTATTCTCATGATTTGCTATCACAACATTTGCTCTTTTGTCAAATCAACTTCAATAATTAATGTGGTTCAGATATAATATTTCGAACTTCTGTTGCTTAAACCAATCACCTTCATTGTATTAAATCAAATTTTTAATTTCAATGAACTCAAAATTTTAAGGCAACCAGGTAACTTACTTTTTTTAAGTTCTTTGTTTACAATGTTGAACCCCTGCTGCGCATTTTGGCCACCGCTTTCAATTTTGCTTCTACAATTGCAGACAGATGCAAACACACAATTAGCCACAACGAATGGAAATATTATATTAGAGAGACACTAAACTAAAGGAGATATCCATGTTTAGTGCTAATTCAGCTTGACTGAAGATGACTTGAGGGGACTTGATCTGAACTGGAAGACTTGATCTGCAGGTTTGAAATACTATTAGGGGTTTTGATAGGAGACAGAAAAAAGAAAAGGTAAATATTGCAGATTACATTTCAAAAAATGAATTAATTCATATGAGGAATTTTCCCACAGTTGTGAATGTGAAGTCATGGTTTCAGTGGCTCTAGTGGCTGTATTTCTCCTCCTTCAGCCCCCTCAGGCGTCAGGATTCAAAATCTTCCCTGCTGAAGAATCCCTCACACATCAACAAATCACTGAGGCCGCTTTCCTGCGAAAGATGGCAGAAGTGTGCCGTGATGCAGCCGCTGCTCGGGGGAGAGACTTTACACTACCTGTAAGGGAAAAGGAAAAAAGAAACCCGGTTGTGAACATATTTGGGAACTGCCCAATTACTGCCTTATTTATGTTTCAAATTACTTGACCAGAACTCTTTAGTGAATGGAACAGCATTTATTTATATAGCCTACATTTCAACCCAATCTTAATTTACTCATCTGCATTTTTAAGGATGTCCATTGTAATTGCCTAATGCGTTTTTGTTTGCTAGAAACTGGAACACATTCAATATTTATTTATTTAGAAATCGAGCGAAGATCACAACTTTTGCCAGATGGAGATGGCACCAATACAAGAATGAGCACTAATGACTAGAATTTTGTTTATTTTTCATCACAATTACATATTTCACCTTTATACAAACAGAAAGATGTCTAGTTGTAAATTAATTAATTTTTGATAATCAACGATGATGAACGAGATACGCTTAAAAAGACAAAGTGACATGTCTATAGCAATCTTATGAATTGTCACTATTAGTTAATGTGATTTTGCAATTTTTTTTTTATCATGAATATTAACCATGCATTTAGTGATTATAACAAGGTTTTACAAATTATCTGGAAACATTACTGACCCCATGCTCATTTTTTTTCTTTACTTCCCATTCATCACCTCCAGATCAACAACAAACTGACTCCAACTGCTGTCCAGAGAGCCTGCTCAAATTCATATTCCTCCTTATTACAAATATCCTCTTTCAGTCTGGTTATTGCTCAGGCTTCCCTTAGCAATGCAGCTGTGGATGGAAGGCAGTTCAGTACTGCTCATCATTTTGATAATGAAGATTTCAAAAATGGACGGGACCTCATCACTCAGGGAATTGCTGCAGTGAAAATCAGCACGAAACAGGGGAGATATGTGTCTGCCCGCTCTAATCTGGGGGCGGTGTGTCATACTTTACAGGTATGCTAGACCATACTAGTATATACTTTTTTCAAACACTGTTAAGACCAATTTAGCAATCTGTGTTTTTGTGTGCAGGATTTCTACAGCCACAGTAACTGGGTGGAACTGGGAAGCACGGCTCCTTTCAGCACTCTGATCAGACCTGAACTTCCTCTCAACAATCTAGCAGGTGCTGTACAGCACTGTATAGTCATTTCTCAAGTAGATTCTTTGTTTTCATCTCAAAATTAAATCCCCCAATCACTTGTATCATATGATGATTTTCCATCTTTACAGTGCACGATTATGACAAAAATCATAATTGTCGATTATTGCCTTGAAATTAAAATTGTGATTATTAATTGCGATTATCACAATTTACATTTGAAGCGACTGCATGCCAAGTTATATGAAAATAAACAAATGTTTTATTCGCCTCAAATGTTGAAAATGCATTGGTTTAGTATCTTGTTATTATTGTATATATGTTATTATAATGTTATTCTAAAACTAAAATGAAAACAATAAAAAAAAAACCCTTAAGATAACCCGTAGGACAAAAACAATCAAATCTTAAGCATACAGAATAGTATGCGCCTTTGAAAGATTGCATAACTGTGGCGTCGTAATTGTAATCATGATTACAAATTCGATTAATTGTGCAGCCCTAATTGCCGGTAACACTTTAGAATAATGGTCTGTCATTAATAAGCAACTATGCAGGGAATCAGGACTATAACGAGTTGTACAACATTCACACTTTAGGTACTACTGCTAACTAATATGGAAACAAGCTTAACTAATCATTAAGTAATATTGAATTTAGGACTAATCAGTTCATTATTAGGTAATCATTAATTACTGAATGAGATTGCATCTTTAAGAACTAAGGTAATTATGACAAAACATAAAGAATTGATAATTAATTAGTAATCACAACATTAACATGTCTGAGATGTGAGCAAATGTCTTTTTTACCCTCAAGGTGGTCATAAAATGCATCACTAATTACTAAAGTGCTAGTCACTCTTCAAGAGCTACTAGTGATCTGGACCATTATGACCATTATTTTAAAGTGAAAAATGTGTTTAATATAAATAATGGTCCAGTTCACTTGTAGTTCTTGAAGAGTGACTAGGTAACACTTTAGTAATTAGTCAAGTCAAGTCAAGTCATCTTTATTTATATAGCGCTTTTTACAATGCAAATTGTGGCAAAGCAGCTTTACATTAATAAGAAAATGGTGTCATTGTGCAGCTTATTCTATATATTATTGATTCTTTCCGTTGCAAATATCAATAGTTATTAGTCTAGTTAATTTAGGTATATCAGCACTGCAGAAAACAGTGACGTAATCGTCCGGCTCAGCTCAGTTCACATACAACGGCGCCAATGCAGGCATATCAAAAACACTGCTGAATATCAAGCAAGTGTCCCCAACTTAAGCAAGCCAAAGGCAACAGCGGCAAGGAACCAAAACTCCAACAAATGGAGAAAAAAACCTCGGGAGAAACCAGGCTTAGTCGGGGGGCCAGTTCTCCTCTGGCCAACAGTGAACACTTGTCCGATACTCAGGCAGAGTTACGGGTCATTAAACCGATTTGGAATCGCAACAGTCAAAATATTTAATCTAGTTCCATCTAGTTTAAGATCTTTTTGATCACGCCGGTATGGGACGGTTTGTTGGGATATGTGCCACTGGCTGATGAGTCGGTAAGGTCTTAACAAAGGATGGGCTAGTTAACACAGTCTCCGCCGACACCACAGGGCCACATTGCTGCCGCACACAGGCACAGGTTCCCCGTCCGACCCGGACACGGCCCAGATCCAGCCAATCACGTTAATTGGTAAACCTCGGGATAAGCAGAGAGACAAAAAGTTAGCGTAGACGCCATTCTTCTTCTGATGTACCGAGTACATCTGGTGTTATAGGAAGTGTTCCCGGTTCCGGCTGACCTGATCTATGCAGCCTAACAATCCTTTAACGGATATGAAGACAAAAGTTTATAGTGCGTCATGTGTATGCCAGGTTAAATAGATGCGTTTTTAGTCTAGATTTAAACTGACAGAGTGTGTCTGCTTCCTGAACAATGCTAGGAAGATTGTTCCAGAGTTTAGGTGCCAAATAGGAAAATGATCTACCGCTTGCGGTTGATTTTGATATTCTAGGTATTAACAACTGGCCAGAATTCTGAGATCGTAATAGACGCGGAGGACTATAATGCATTAAGAGCTCACTCAGGTACTGGGGAGCTAAGCCATTTAGTGCTTTGTAAGTAATTAGCAAGATTTTAAAATCTATACGATGTTTAATAGGGAGCCAGTGCAGTTTTGACAGAACCGGGCTAATATGTTCATATTTCCTGGTTCTAGTAAGGACTCTAGCTGCTGCTTTTTTGACCAGCTGCAATTTGTTTATCATGCGAGCAGGGCAACCACCCAATAGAGCGTTACAGTAATCTAGTCTCGAGGTCATAAACGCATGAACTAGCTGTTCCGCATTTGTCATTGAGAGCATATGTCGCAATTTAGATATATTTTTAAGATAGAAGAATGCGGTTTTACATATGCTAGAAATGTGGCTTTCAAATGAAAGATTGGTATCAAAGAGCACACCCAGGTTCCTAACTGACGAAGACGACTTAACAGAGCAGCCATCAAGTGTTAGACAGTATTCTAGGTTTTTATGTGCTGAAGTTTTTGGTCCAATAATTAGAATCTCTGTTTTTTCTGAATTTAGTAGTAGGAAGTTACTAGTCATCCAATTTTTTATATCAGCTACGCATTCTGTTAATTTTGAGAATTGGTAGGTTTCGTCAGGGCGTGAGGAAATATAGAGCTGAGTATCATCAGCGTAACAGTGAAAGCTAATGCCATGCTTCCTAATGACATCTCCCAAGGGTCTTTTAACTAATTAACTTTGTTAATTAGTGATGCATTTATGTCTTTATTCAGATTAAAAATCGTGACTGATTACATCTCAGACACACTATAATGTTCTTTATCATTTGTCTCTTAGTTAAAAGCTATTAATGAGGGTAATCTCATTGATCTCAGTATTTATTGCCAGATTGCCTATAAGAACTATCTACGTCCCCACCAGAAGCCTGCGATCACTAAAGGAGCGTAGGCTTGTGGTACCGTCACAGAGAGGCACAAAATCACTCTCCAGATCATTCTCCTTCACTGCTCCCTGCTGGTGGAATGATCTCCCTACTTTCATCAGGAACGCAGAATCCCTGGCAATATTCAAGAGACAGCTGAAAACTCACCTCTTCCGTGAACACTTGATCCCCTCATAAAAAAAAAAAAAAATAAAAAAAAAAAAAACACCTTTCCTTCCCTTTTCCCTTCCTACTCTAGCTTATGGTACTGAGCAATGTATGGAACTTGTATTGTGAGCACTTCCTGTGTTATTTGCCAATTCATGAAGAATCGCTTGTTTGTTTTCCTCACTTGTAAGTCGCTTTGGATAAAAGCGTCTGCTAAATGACTAAAATGTAAAAAATGTAAAATGTAACTATCTCCTAAATTTCATTTACTTACTGATTAGTTAAGGTTCTTCCCAAAATAGTAGTGGCTGAAGTGTTAATGCTGTACTACTTGTTAGTCCTGTTTTACTTCCTGCATAGTTACTTATGAAAGATGGACCATTATTTTAAAGTGTTACCCAATTGCCCTCCAAAACCAAATAACAAATAGTAATTTTACTATTGTGTCACTCACACACTCACTAATGTTTCTGGTTGGATATCTAGGTCCCAATACAAAGACATGCAAAAGCTGTGTCGAAAAAGACTGTAGTGACAACATTCTCCAAGAGATACTGCAGCAGAAGATCTTAACTTCAGGATATTTCCACTTGGTTTTCTCAAGCAAACCTGCAGGTACACTGTAAACCCTAATGCTCCAAATGTAGAATTAAATTGTAAGATTTTGAGTAGGACAAACATAAATTAAACAAATTAATTCAGTCAGATTAACTTTTCTGAGTATTTAGCACTTTCTTTGTGTTTCAAGATCACAGAACTGATATATTTTAAGTAAACTAAACTGTTTCTTTGTTATGAGTTTTCTGAACTTCTGATTTCTATTTCCCAGCATGCTTTGCCCATGTCACTCAAATGGGAGTGTAAATGCTAAAATAAAGTGTTAATGCAATGTTTATTTGTACAAGATTAATATTAAGTGGGAGATTTAGTAGTGATTAATGTTTTGTTATGCTAATTTCGAAGAGTGTCTGTTAATGTGGGTTTTTAGAGCGTTACCATCATGGTGACAGTGGTGCATGCAGCTTGAATTGAGAGCAAGTTATTCAACATTGTATATGGTTGTACTCTTTCAGCAATTGTTATATCATGGAATTTTTAACATGTTAGTAAGATAGTACATTAGAATTGTTTGAATTAGTTTGTAATAGCTAGCAATGTTTACACTAATTAAATGTTAACATTGAGATTATATGAAAAATTAAAATTTAAAGTAAAAATTAGTGTACTGAAACACTTCAAATTGAGCACACTTAATTTTCAACATATTTGAAACCATTTTTAATTAAACAATTAAAATTTATATTAGCACAACGTAAAAAGTTCTGTTTACTTAAACTTTGAATTTCTTTACTTAAAAATTTTGAGGCAACTGAATGCCTCATTTTTTTTGAGTTTTGCCAACTTATTCGAGTTTGTAGGGGAGCTTAGCATTTCATGCATAAGAACTGGTTGGTATTTTGGTTTTCAGGCCTAAATCAGACAGTCCTCGAACCCGAGAACCTGATACTTCAGCTGAATTAGGTTTAATATAGCCAATTAACCAGTATTTTGGTTGGCTTGCCATCTCATGCTGCTGAAACAGAGAGCAGCTCTGATGCTTATGTGGCTATAACAAATATTTCAGAAATGCATTTTTTTCTCAACAAAATTTCCATTAAAATATGTGTTTCTCAGGCAAATGTAGCCATGGTGGCTTTTTTGACAGGACCAGTTCAAGAGACCCCACTGGAGGCATCAATAAGGATGACATCCGCTCAAGTCATGGCTTTCTTCACCAGCGTGCTGCTGACATGGCCATCAATGCTACCATGGAACTGCTGGAAGACATCCGAGTGGCAACAGGAAACCAAGCCTTTCTTCAGTATGACCTTTCAAAACCTGTATGATCCAAGGAAAACAAAAGAAGCTATTTAGCAGAATGTCCAGACAGTCCATTTTTATTCAATAAAAGAAATAGAGTGAACTGTACCATTAAACTTTCATTCCCTCTTTAGATTGATGGGCCTAAATCAGACGTCAGTTCTGGCTTTTGTGCTTGACATCACAGGAGTTTTGTCTAATTACATTGAAGTGTTCAAGAGAGTGACCTTCAGTATCATAGACAGCAGAAGAGGAACATCGGAGGAACCTTTAGAATATATTCTAGTCCCATTTAACAACCAGGGTAGGTTGTGCTTGAAATATGCTGATAAATTAGATAGAATTGTTTGCTGCTGCTGGTCAAATGGGTGCTCTATGCAGAACTTCACATTAGTTTGATGCCATACCAGCATACTTCATGTACAGGGAGAGGATTTAAAGAAAGCTTACAGTTTTAACTAAAAATGGCTTTATAGCCTGATGTCAAAGGAGAATATTTTCATTATAAGTTCCAACAGGAGCACCTTTTATGTCCCATTGACCTTTATCCATTTACAGTATGTACTGGTGCTTCATGGGTCCTTTCCTTCTCCTCCGTATTATAATGTGGATTAAACTTCAAACCAATGAACAGTACACTGCCACCAAATAATAATTTGTGAAGGATCATGTGACAGAGTTTTTAGGCTGAGGTTATGAAGACATAATAAAGTCACATAATAAAGTGTTTGCGTAATTTTCTTTTATTCAACATGAGCTATTTTCACATGGATTTTGACTCAATCGATATCTACAATATTTAACAACAATACTTTTAAGTAAAGTCAGTTTTCAGTTAATACATGCATAAGCATGAGCAATATTTAAAAAAATTAATTATGTTCATGCTTCATGCTCAAAATTCACTGCACATGTTGGTCTCTGTAATGTGTGTATGTTTCCAATGACAGATTCTGGACCTCTGATAAGGACTGGGAATGCAGATACATTCCAAAGACATATTAATTCCCTTTCTACATCTGTTGGTGGAACTTTCTCAGATTTGGCACTTTCAGGACTCCTGGTGTGTGTGTGTTTGAAATGAGTACACACAAAAACATTTAAGATGTTATAAAAGATTAGAGTTAGAAGAACTTGTGAATAATTGGGCTGATCTTTCATATCCATTATACAGTCTGACTGAAAGAAAGTTACAATCTTAAAAGTCATGTTTTTTTGTTTTGTTGTTTGCTTGATATATAGTTGACACTGACACAAGCTCCTCCATCATCAGACATTTTTGTTTTCATTGATGCTTCAGCAAAGAACCAGGACTCAGAATTAAAAAGTTCAGTGGAGGGCATGATTGAAATCACATAGTTAACAGTGAGTATCTGCATATCACTTGTGTCATATCACTGCTTGATTTGTTACTTCAGTTATGGTGGATTTGTCTTAATACTTACAAAATACATTTATTTTTTACAGTAGTTAATGCTTTACCGAACTAACAATGAACACTACACACAAGATACACAATTCAAGATTTCAGAAATGCTGTAAAAAATAGTTAATTGTCAATACTTAATGTATTGATTAATGTTAACAAATTGAACCTTATTATAAAGAGTTACTATTTTTATTCATTTTAAATGTCTTCGCTCTTTTTTCCCCACCATCCAGGTCAATTTCCTGCTGACAAGCTCCTCCTCGAGTGGAAAGGATATCTCGTCGTCAAGATTATTGTCTCAGTCAGACATGCAGCTGTACAGAGACCTGGCCCATGTGTCTGGAGGACAGACCATAGAGATCACAAACACTAGATTGTCTCAAGCCATCATTACTGATGTAATCAGTGCTGGCCTGGTATGGTCTAAAAATGCTTCAAGCTCACTAAATTAACTCCTATCATCACTATTATGAAGAGATATCTTTTAAAATGTACTTAAAAAAAAAGAGCATCATGCAGACAATATTATCCTCATCTAAATGCTTTATTGCTGTTCTTGGAAGTAACCGTTTCTCAAATATTTTTCTTGAAGGTGACTGTCCTAGAGAGAAGTTCAGCCAAGGCAGAAAACTTTTCTTTTTCCTTAGATCCATCGCTGTCCAATGTGACTGTGTAACTTTCCAGTCTTCACCCTTTACAGCCCTTCAGGTGAGCCGGTCAATCTACAGAATGCTCATCTACAGTATGCGCTTAATAAACCAGTTTTTCAAGAGACACATAACATGATAGTGATTCAGTGTGTGCCAGTCTTCATGTGATGTTTTCTCCCCACACTTTCAGGTGTGTCTCAGTCAGGTTCCGTGGCAGATGGTCCTCTGGGTAGCATCCTGACTTTTGGGAATTTAAGGAGAAAAAAACTAAATTCTGACAACCAGAGAGGGGAATGGAAGATTAGTATCAGCTCCACAAGCTTCTACACCCTGAAAATCATTGGTAAAATTTTAATTTCAGCATATGACTTGCAATCATGCTTTTTTTTTTTTTAAAACAGCTTCTGATTTGCCATTCAACTCCAAACCCATTAGACTTTTATTTATTTTCAAAACATAAATGAAGATATTTTTAATAGAAGCTCATCATTTTTGTCCATCAATTGAAAGTCAACACCAACCAAAATAGTCACAAATTATTCTGACTCTCAGTTTGTCAAAGCAATGAAAATGCATATATTCATGTCTTTATTCCTTTAATTGTGCATACAGGTCAGAGTTCTGTGGATGCCCTCTTTTTCTTTGTGGACATATTTGAGGGAGGTCATGAAGACTCATGGGGACAGAGTTTCACCCGCCCTTTTATTGGTACAATATCAATAACTTCTTCAAACTTCTTCAAAAAAGATGTTTTGAAGTCACTATATTAAATTCACACAAAATTCTAATTTTATTTAGTTTGAGAAGTGAAATGTGTTTTTCCCCCTAAGCACTTGTTTTTAAGAATTCAAAGCAAAGGTCTTGCTCCTGAGGACCCACTGTCCTCTAACCATAAACAAACACTCCTGAACCAGCTAATTAAACTCTTCAGCATCACTTGAAAATCACATGCAGATGTGCGGAAGCAGGTTGGAAATAAACTTACGTTTACACATCAACGATATACTAAAAAACAGAAATGTTTTTTCTTTGCGGTTTTTACGTACACAGTAAACTCAAAATATGAGACAATTAGTTGTTTCAATGTTTAAGTTTAGAAATTTAAAGTTTAAGTAAACAGAACTAACAGATATGTATTTTGTACTCAAATATTTTAATTGTTTTTAACTTGAAATGTTCGCATACAGATTCATACATTTAACTTAAAACTTTCGTGTTACCTCAAAGTGTATATTATATTAGTGTTGCCTATAATGTTAACAATCACATGGTATAGCACTTGTTGAAAGAGTGCAGCAACATAAAGCCTTTAACATACTTGCTCTCAATCCAAGCTGCATGCACTGTCACCATGATGGTAACTCTCAGAAAGTCTTCTAAATTAGCATAACAAAACATTAGTCACTACTAAATCTCCCACTTAAGATTAATCTTGCACAAAAAAACCACAACAACAACAATAAAACATTATTGTCCAGTGTCACAGACAGGGCTTAGCCTAAGCCAGGACTAAGCCTTAGCTCAATTAGGGCATTTAAGTAGCTTTTATAAATGTGCACTAGAAAAAAATATTTCTGGAGTGCATCTTGAGTCAAGCTCAAACATGCATTTTAGTCTAAGGCTTGTCTGTGAAAGCAGGGACATATAAGACTTAACATTTACTCTCCCTTTTGAGCGCCATGGGCACAGGATGCTGGGAAATAGAAATCCCAGCCCAGTTTCAGTTAAAATTAAGTTAATCTAAATTAAAATAATGAAGTTCATAGAATTCAAAACAATATATCAGTTCTGTGAACTTGAAAGAAAACGAAAGTGTTAAATACTCATAAAAGTGAGTACTCAAAAAAATTTCACTGAACTAATTTGTTTAATTTAAGTTTGTCCTATTCAAACCATTTCATTATTTTTAGCTTTAGGGTTTACAGTGCAGACATCAACGTTGTTAAAATGATTCACACGGATCAATGAAAACAACTAAAAACTATGTACTATGCATGCCAGGTCAGTAGTTTGTCACTTTGTAAAGAAATGCCACACGTCTGCACGCCTATTGACTGAACACATAATACGTTTGCGCATGCATCACTGTTTTCACAAATTCTCGTTTTTGTAGTTTACACTGAGACGATAATGCTATCATTTTTAAAAACTTGCACTTTGAAACCTGTTTCAAAAGTTTGCATTTTCAGGCCCCCAAAATCCTGTTGTTGGGTAAATGAATGGCCAAAATGCATAAACAGTTTCCTGGTTTTAGTTGAAATCTGTGTCGCGTAAACAGCCCCTTGGTTGAACAGTGGATCCCCAGAAGCAGGGTTGAAGACTTCTGATTTAAAATTTTCTCTAATTCCTGATCAGGTCAGAATGCTACTTTGTTTGTCTCCGTGACCGGAGGAGATTCAGTCACAGTGACTGACGTGCTTCTAGTTGAAGCTTCAGGATCTGATGTTGTTAATGGAACCATCAAAGCAGTGGGTGCGACAGACTTCCTGGTCAACGTAGACCGAATCCCAGAGAGGGCATTTGTGGTCCAACTCAAAGGGCTGTTGAATGATTCGTCGATAACTAGTCGATTCCAGAGACAGTCTCCCACCCAATATAAAGGATCTAGAATAACCATCACGGTAAGAAATTTCTGGAAAAATGTTGGGTACACAAACACAAATAGCTGTAATTTACGGTAACACTGTAGATATATTTAATATATCTAATCAAATAATTAGTAGTTCCTTCTCAAAAATGTAGTAAAACTTCAGTCATTACTATCCAAAACCTTACAAAAAGAGCATCAAAATTGCATCACTGTATGAGAGAAATAACATGCATTAACATCTGTTCCTCCACAGACCCAATCCCAGAACATCACACAGCCCGGAGTCCCATTCACTCTTAATTTCACAGTGGCCTCGAACACTACAGGCGGCAACTACACTATCCGAGCCAGGACTGACCTGGGCTACCGCGTGTCTTTCCCCAGCTCTCTAAAGCTTGTGGCAGGAGGAAGCGCTCAGGGAAGCGTCACACTGACAGCTCCCTCCGATACCGAGTCCGGGACGGATGTCACACTCACTATTGAGGCAGAAGCTCCAGGTTCCACCGACCTCAATTATGCCATAGTGCAACTCACAGTCTCCACAGCAAGTGCTATTTTCAGTGGATGTTACTCGCTTTGCATGTGCCTTTCTTTCTTCTTTTTTGTTTCCCATTTGGTATGATTCTAAATCATATTTAGCACAGCATGTAACATTGTATGTTGCTATCTTTACTTGTCTTGAACTGTCAGGTATAAAAGAGTGTTTGTGAATTTTAAAGAATTGAGGTTAAGGTTTACTGGAACTTCACTGACTTACTGTAGTATGTAAACAGGTGTGTTTGGGATTTGTTTTCGTGGGTAAACTGTGGTTCCCCTATCATCAGTCACGTTCGAGACGTTACGTCGGGACTGACGTCATGATCTCGCTTGGAGCCCAATCATCAACCGCATAGTAAAAAAAACAAAATCAGAATTGATTGCTAGTGTGATTACATGCCCTCCTCCCCGGCATCCATCCGTATAAATATAGCGCAATTACTCTCACTTCATCACTTTTGCTTCTTCGCCGCCGATCGGACTGATCTGCCTCCTTTCATCTTCTGCAAAGAGAAACTACTGAAAGCGCAGCAATTTTCATTGCTAAAGGGACCAGTTCCCGCAAAAAAGCAATTTTATTGGCTAAAGAAAATTCCTCTTGCTCTTCTCTCTCTCGTTGAGTGGACACAACAAACGCGCAGTGGAGTGCAGCCTGCAGTGCAGCAGGAAATGATGCGGCGCTGAAGGCGCCTCAGCCCCGTCCAGCCATCCGGGATCACAGCCTAAAAGAGCAGCACGGGAGAAAAAGCTCTTTTCAGATGTTTTTTTTTTGTGTTTTTTTCTCCTTTTTTTCGTTTCCTGACTTTTTTCTGACTCCCGAGCGCTGTTTGTTTCATCCTGTGTTTGGGCAGCACTGTCTCAGCGCTGCGCGCTCGTGATGGTGTCATCTCGCTCGTGCGAGCCGAGAGCATGGCCATGTCGAGACGATGCGCGAATCACCCTTCAATGATGGGCGGAGTCCCCTGCTCCCCCCTACCCCAATCCCCTTCACTCCAAAGGAAAGCGGGAATGGTGGTTGGCAGGATGGGAGGGCTGAGGGAAAGCAGTGGGAGTCGGGTTCGTCGGGACCACTCTCCCACTCCTCCACCACTCCTCTCCCCCAGCCCTGCTTAGTGCTGATGCGCTTGATGCGGCTCCTGCTGGTCCTTCTCGTGAGGATCCCCGCATGCTCATTTGAGGAACTGGATCGAGGATCGGCGCTGCATCGAGAGTGGGCTGTTTATCTTCTGCAGAGGAGATGAATCCAAACTTCCCTGAGTCCTCCCGGTGGTGGAAGGAGATGAGTCTGATGCAGAACTGACAGCTATGCTGGCTCGGGCCCGCCGTGGCATCGGACTCGAGTGGAACCCCGAGCTGTGTTTCCGAGCGCTCGCGGCTTGGGAAGCTTGCGGCTTGGTGTTCCGGGGTTCACCGTTGTGCGGCCGCCCCAGCCCCATTTTTTTTTTTTTTTTTTTTGAGGAGGTGCAAAGACATGGCTCGAAGGCGGTTCTCTCGTTCCCCACCGCTCTCTCTACTCCGACTGTCTCACTACCTCTCTGGGGGTGGGCCATACAAGCCTTGGAACACTTGAGCATGCGGGCACGATGTGGGGCGGGGCGAGGTGCCGAGGTACGGTCGTCACCTGGGACACCTCGTCCAACGTCTGCCACGCGGCCTCGTCCAGGCTTACTCCAAGGCGCCCGCCACCTGCGGCTCCCCGCCTCTAAGCAGGACAGCGCCGCCCTGCAGCCTGCGAAAGCCGCCACTGTCCTTCACGCCCAAGCCTCGTGAGCTTGCACGAGGGCAGGTTCTGACGCAGGGTACTGCGAAGACTGCGTGCTCGACAAGGTGCTGCGAGGGAGGACCTGCAACCCCGGTCACAGCGATGCCCCCTGGGCTCTGGACCCGACCGCTAGGTGAGCGGCTCCCTAAAGGGATCTGGGTCTGGCGCCTGGGCTGGAAGACCCTGAGGGGGCGTCGACTCGACCGAGAGATTCGTCCACGAGTCTCGTCGCGGGACGAGCAGACTGAGGGTCGTCCAGCAGTAGTCAGGCGGGAGAGCAGACTCCTGGCCACGGCACTGATCACTGGCGGTGCCAGCCTGCTCGGCATCGGGGCTCTCCAGCAGGGGCGCCCCCTGGTCGCCGCACAGGCTCCCCTGTGCCGGGGCCCAGCCCGGGCCCCCCCCGAGAAATCCTGCGCCGCAGGCCCCCCGCAGGTCCTGACCGCAGCCCGGTCGCTGACAACAAAACCCGCAAAAATGGGTGGCAAAGGCCCCGCAGTTGAGGAGGCTCCTCCCAAAAGTGAGGTGAAGCAGTGAAAACTCCGATGGGTGGTGATGGCACCACTCCTTCCCCCCCCAGAGTTGGCCTGTTCCGTAGAACCACTTCCACCCCCCCCGGAGTGGGCCGGGTCCCCCAGGGATTTTCTGTCCTCGTGAGCCGCCTCCTTCTGTTGTCCCAGGTGTAGTGCGCCACACCGCGCTCATTTCTCCTCCACACTGACCCTCCTTCGCAAAGGGTCTGTCACTGATGTGTGAACGCGCACCGCCACCCTCCTCCTTCCACACCCTCCCGCCGCCTCAAGCAGTCACGGCACCGTTTCCCAACACACAGCCCATCACGCGCTCATGCACTCCCCTCCCGCCACTGCTGGTCCCTCCAGGGGCCCCACGGTGCCAAGTCTGCCCCCCCCCACTCGGACGCCACTTCGTTCTGGTTGCTCTGCCCTCCAGGTTGGGCCCCTGCTCCCCGGTACTTCCCCAGGCCGTTCCCGTGGCACCCGTCTCCTCCAACTCGGGCTACAGGTGGGCGGCAGCCGGTCCCCTCCCTGATTCAGTGGCTCCGCGTCACACTGCACAGGTGGACGACACCACTGGTTTTTCGGCCAGGATAGAGCAGTCCTATTGACAGCGGAGGACCTAGAGAGTCTCCACAGCCGAGAGATGGTCCTGGGGTTTTACAGCCCGTCGAGATGCAGTACCCGTACAAGCTAGAGCCCGAGTCCAGCCCAACTTGGCGGTCCTTTACCAGGGCCCGCCCACTTGCCATGAGGGTTAATGCCGCTCGTGGACGCTCGGCTCGCATGCTGGGCCGGCACAAGCATGCTCGCCATGCATTCGCTCCACGAGGAGATGCTCGACCCATGTCGCGATCAACCCTTGGTTCTGTGCTCTTCGACGCTTTGCACGTTGGGGTCGCCGCGTTCGCGGCGGGGGCGTTCGGGGGGTGGGTGGGGGCCCTTTCCTTGTCCCCTTACGTTCAGCGGGGTCCCGAAAGGCGTACCTTTACAGCCCAGGCGTTCAGGGGCTCCATCTCGTTCGCTACCTCGCCCCCCCTGTTGATGGGCCTGTCCCCTTGTGCGGGTAACAGTGGCCTTGGAGGGGAATCGAGTCCTGTTCGGGGAGTGTGGTCAACTGGACCTCAGCTGGGAAAAGTTGTGGCCTTTACAGCAGCCTCTCGGTGATCTTGGAGTATTCAACACATACGGTCTGGTGCTCCATACCAGCAGCCACTTAGTCCCACGTCTCAGGGAAAACATGGCGGGACTCAGGGTAACGACGTTCTCGGCCGGGGAACAGGGAAAAAGACTCTGGGGCTCGAGCAACACGTCTGTGGGTGCGAACGCTAACATTCTGGTGCTGAGCGCCACTTCATCCGTTGCTACAGCTTTCAGTCCGCGGTGGTCAACATACGAAGAGGCACTGGGTCTTGCCCATCGACCGAGGCTGCGTGCACGCATTCAGCCCGCCACTGCACCCAAATTTCCGAGCCACCGGGCTACACCTAGGAGTCCTGCACACGCTGTGCACCGAGGCACGACCTACTCCACCGGTCCATGGGGCTGTTGTGTGCAATGGCATGCTGTCTAGGGCCAGTGTTGCTGCCCCACCGGTGCTGGCATGGTGATTGCAGGCACAGCTAGGTCCACCACGATGCCGGAACAATCGCTTTCTGGGTGCAGTGTGCAGCTCCTCATGGTTACTGGCCGGCGCGACCCTACATCACATCGCTTACTTTGCTCCATGGGCAAGCAACACAGCCGGTACTGCTTGCCATCACACGCCCCGTCTACTTACATACTGGAGTCCATGTACACTCAGCCACGGATCCTATCAAGGGCAGTATGCCTTTTCCACCCCCTGGGTGCCAAACGCTTCTCACTCGCGCTCACGCTCTTCCGCCCGGCGGACTCGCCCCCCTCCACGTGAGCCTGACTCCAAGCGTGTCGGGGAGAGGATATCAGCTGCGAGCTCTCGAATGAATCTTGACAGCTCTCACTGGAGGGGAACGGAGACGAGGAGGCGCTCCTCAGCCCTTCTGTCGGGTCCAGCTCCTGGCCCCTCTGACCTCGGGGACGATCAGGGACCCTGCCCCCGCTTTCCTTTTTCTGTCAGGCTACAGAGCAACCTCACTTCCCACGGGAGCAGGACCAGTGCCACCCAACAGGACTGGGAAGCTGGGGAGCTGGTTGCTATAACTGCTGCTCCATCCCCCATGTCCCTCCCGATCGCAACCCCTGAGGATTGGTCTCTGCTGGCTCCGTGAGCAGGTCCTGAGACTACTGGTTCCCTCCCGACCTCTGGAACCTCCACTAGCTCTCGCTGGCGATGACCCTCTGCTCCTTGACCTTCCTTCTCCCCGCGGGAGTTGACACTAAGGGGCCGGGCCCCTCCGCGGTAAGACCCGCCCCTATTCTGGAACTCCCGACTGGGTTTAGCGCTGATTGGGAAGTGGCAGTCTAAGTGCCCCCCCGCACCGGCGGCACTTTCACGGCGCCGGGAGAGGTCCCGTGGCTCTACGCTTCACTGCCCTGAACTCACCTTGAATTCTACGTCTCTTCCCCGTTTCCTCCCGAGAGACCCCCCCCTGGCAACCCACTGATCACCATGCACGATCCCACGGTTCAAAGTGGTCCTATAGGAGGGAACCCCCTCCTTCCCCCGTAATACCCGCTCTACGTCTTTCGGTCGCCCTCACCCTAGACTACATGGCAGACCCGCTAGCCCCATTTAAGATCTGCGAGGCGTGGCTTTCGGGCTACCTACCTTGGGCTTCCTGAAAGCTTTCGCTTCCTTTAAGATTAGTTCCCCTCTTAAACCACATTCGGTCAGCGACAAGGTGCCTCCCTTCGCTGAGCTGAGCCTGAACAGTGAGTAAGAACAACGGCCGGCCTGAGGCTGTGAGGTCCTTTCCCAGTCTTGTGCCTGGGGACTCGGTGGTGTGTACTCGAGACCTGGCCCCGTTCCTTTTGCAGAACCAGCTCTCGTTCTTTTCTTCAGGAGACGTGAGCCTTGCTCTGTGCCCCCCCGACCCCCCACTCCCCAGCCTTCGGTTGTGGTGAGTCTCTGGCGCGGCTGCCCATCGCGAGGTGCAGCCCCGCCCTGCTTGGGAGGGTGAGTGGCACACTGAGCTTTGCTTCCCGACTTACGAGCCCGCTTGACAGTTCTCGAGAAAGAGAGCTCTCCTTCTTTTTGTCTTTGGGGACAGCAGAAGCCAGAAGGGCTGTCCCCGAACAGTATTTTGGCTCACATTCACATTCTGGGAAGCTCGGCTTGGCGGTGCGTTCCCGCACGAGCCTGCCCTGTCCCCTCTGAGAGCTTGAAGTACCACCCTCGGGTGTGCTTGTCTCCTCCTACGGCACGAAGACCGCCGGCTGCGCCATTCTTGCAGAGCAGCAGGCCTGGGCGCTGTGTCGAACATTCTCCTGAGTTTTCCGAAGCGCCGCCTTGCCTGTGGTCCTCCCGTCTGCGCCCTTTCGGAACCCAGACTTTCCGGAGGCCGTCTGACCTTCTCTAGAGTAAGCGCTGGCCGTGCCCCAAGGCCCTTGGTCCTTATACTGGGCTTCACGCCCACCACGCCCCCGATGTGGTACCCCATACAGCCTTACCCCGCCAGTCAGACCTGTAACGGGCTCCGGCGGGAAACTGCTGTGTACCTGGGCAGTCAGGGAGCGTCATGTGAGGCAGCCAGTGCCCGTCCCCTTGGCTGGTAGCTGCTTGTAACCTGATTCGTCTGGGGTACGTGCCCAGTGTTCCCTTCCACCCCTTATTGCTTCCCCCTAGGCGACCTTGTGTCCCTGCGGGCGAGTAGCGTTCTCCCCCAAGCCCCAGGAGGACCTTTGACACCTGTTTTAGCTATGCGTTTTCCACCCGCGCCTCAGTTGTGGTCTCCTCGTCCATTGGTGACCTCTTAAGCAGAGGGTGTGGCCTCCGAGCAGTCCTTAGGTCCTGAGAATAATCCTCACCCTCGGCGCTCCCCCCGCTGGTATAAGGAACATTGTAGGGGCACTCTCCGGGCGCTTGAGGTTACGATCCCATTCTTGCATCTTGAAAGGCGGGTAACCTTGTCCTGGGTCCATCTGCTTGTACCGACCACTCGAGACCTGCTCCATCTGCTTCCAGGGTTGCGTCCACGGAGCCCTGCATGAGGGGGTGCAGACGCGTTCGTGCTAGTAGTGCTGGATCCCAGACATCCCTAGGTGTACGAACGTGACCCGCGTCTCGGGTGAGTTGAAGTTACTACGTCAGTCAGGACGTTTATCCGCTCCAGAGTCACCCTGACGGCGTCGATTCCCTAAGACGTCCTCGTCAACCCTGAATGATCTGAACGTGACCCGGCGGGAGGTGATACGAGACAACGGGGGAGGAGAATGAGTGTTCTCTTTTTAGCCAAGACCGACGGTGGAGTTTGGTCTATGCAAAGCACCACTGCACATTAGCCCGAGATCCTAGACGTTTCAAGAGTAGTGAAATATATACTATTTATCTTTTCGCAAATTTATTAAAGACACTGCACATAAAGGGCAGCAATATTGCATAAGCCTCTTCTTGGCTCAAGGGCTTCACTAAACTCTTGAATGCATGGAATGACTATAAGTTATAGTTGGCTTTAGAAGGTTTGAGAGGATTCAGTGAATAAAATGATTTGTGATATACCACTTAATATATAATAACATAATATACTGAAACAAGTTGTTTTACAACAAATTCTGCCTTATAATGAATGAATACTTTTGTTTGTTCCAGTGTGTTCACACATAACTCTTATTAAAATCTCTTTTTAGATAAATAAATACAATTTATTTGAAATAAGATAAATAAATACAATTATGAAAAATTCTGTTATACGTTGATTTTTGTGCTTTTCTTATTAAATCTTAAGCATCACGTTTGCAGCATCAGGATCAAACTTTGTCACCAATCACAGATAATAGGGGTTTTGGTCCCACAGTACATATAAAATGTCAATTCAAACTAAAACATCTCTACTTGTAGGGATATATTTATGATCTGTCATTATAAAAGATGCAAATGAAAAATGCATTAACTAAACATTTTGTCTCAGAATTATTACCAAAGCGGTGTGTTTTGGACTTTGATTTGTCGTGACAACTGGGCTGATGTCAGCTGATTGCATTGAATGACCTTGTCTCATTTAACACATTTAAAACTAGTACAATCATCAATGGTTTTCTTCATGAATTAAGAAAGTCCATGTTGAAATTAAATGACAGAAACATTCTCATTTAGTCACATGTGAATCACATGTGAGTCTCACATTAATCTTTATTTCCTGTTTAGTATGCTTATCGTTGATTTTTTTTCTTTGTTCAAATTATGTAGTGTTGTATCCAGACTTGACAGTTTACTTCACAACTGTCATTAAACAGGACTGTTTGGTTTCAGGCATGCAGTATGCTATTGTGTCAAGAGTACTGTAGGAATGTCTTAATCTTCATTCCTGCCCAACATATTCTCTTTATCTTATTTTCTGTTTCTTTATAGTCTGTGTGATATGCAAGAACCTTTCCAAGACCAGCAGGTTGTGGGGAATGAAGTCGAACTTCTTTCCATGCCAATGTGCACTTCTCGATCTTATCTGACATTTAAACTGCTTCGTTTGATTTAATTTCTAAGGACTGACTGGCAGGTCCGGATTATGCAGGAATCTTCTTGGGGCAGCATGTTTTGTTGACCCTGGAACAACAAACCTGTCAAATAATAACCCAAACCCTAACCTTAATATAATTCTTAAACAGAAGGAAAATAACAGATTAATAACAATGATGTACAAGACCCTAACCCCGTCCTAACCCTAACACCTGATTTTTCTACGACCAACAAGGACCAGGCCCTTCTTAATACCATCAGGGTGGTGGAGGAATGAAGTCAGTCTTCATTCCAGCTTAAGCTGTTTTTTGTTTGCAAAATGCTTGTAGTAGACCTGATTAAGCATGTGTTACTTTCTTTTTTGCTTCCATTCTCATGCATACCTCCTATTTATTTAGGGGTTTCTTTAGGTCTTATCATAAACAATTTTTTCACTTATCACTTATGATCACGTTGACGTCACATGTAAAAGGAGGATATAAATATACAGACAGAACCTGAAAATACATTCTTCTCTAGACAAATCTACTACTAGGTAAAGAACTTATTCCTTTTTTGTGATTGTGTTTTATTAAATATACTGAGGTCATTGCTGGTTGTGAAGTATATACAAGGGCATAGTTTTGGTTTGGGTTGAAGTGTGAACCATTTTAGCAGGGTCCTAGGGCATGCATGTAATGAGCTTTATTTGTTTGCTTTTGCAAAAAAAAAAAGATAGAATCACTGCACTCATCTGTTTCTTCGGTGCGTAGATCCATGGAAATATCAATGCTTTCAAATGAAAAAACAAGAACTGCACTCCCTTGTGTCTTTTTAATGAATTATTTAAAAAACTGTGCCTTGTTGCATAATAAAAAATTAAATAACATTTTAAGAAGACACAAGCGAGTGTGGCTCATTTGTTTGTTTGTTTTTATATGAAAGCATTTATTTAATTTTGCAAAAATTGTCTTAGAGGTATCATCCACACATGATAAGTTGGTACATAACTGCAATGGCATAGCTTAGTTAACTGTTTAACATTTTCTTATGTTGAAATTGTTTATTTCCTATTTACTTACTAATTGTTTTTTTCCCACAGTTCAACAGGCTCTTAAGTATTTCGTTAATGTCATCTCTAGGAATATCAGAAGGCCAGGGTTTTCCTATCAGTCATCATTAGAACATTTCACTCATGGCTCTTGATTCTAAATTGTTCTGATGCAAATTTACTATATTCTTGTAGACATAATTGTTTAGTTGTAGCATTTGATACAAGGTAATAATTACAGGTAAGTCCATTGATGGCTCCTCAGCACCATGCTTAAGCCAATGTTGGCTTTTTTATCTAGGCAATAGGCATATAGCATTTGTTATGAAAAACAGCAGCCTACACCTTTAGAAACTAAATCTATAACTTGTTGTAATATCAATCTATAGTGAATAATGTATTCCCATAACAGATTATTTATTATAAATTCTACAAGTTAATCAAAATTTACCACAATAAATAGGCCTACAATAAAACGTGATAAATTCTAGTAAATGTGGTCATGAGTAGTTTAAAAGCTTGTAAAATTATGTTTTCTCTTTTTCGCGTTTTTAGTTTATTTAGCTATTTTAGATCATGTGTGACTTAACATTTTAAAGTGGTAAATTCCTTATAAAATTTAAATAGGTCACATATTTTATCATCGTCTTCGAGATAGGAAGGCCTTGCGCAAATCTCATAACACTTTTGGAGCACGTTGGTGAACGCTTGATTCGGTTATTGTTAAATTTTTATTCACAAATGTGTAAGATATATGGGGACATATAATTGGTAAAACTTTGCCTCTTGATGACATTGAAGATTGAAAGTAAAAGTAGTGGCCTGGAGCCCTCAAAACACACCCATTTCAAGGATGCGTGCAAAAACTTAGGCAGCTGACTGAGAAAACGATTGAGAAATGAAACACAACTGTGTCTAATTAAATCCCCATATGAAGTGCACACAGTCAACCACAATCCTGAAAGAGATGCACTGTGTTTAGTTTGCACAGATGTTTAGTGCTAATTTAGAGGCAGATAACAAGCTCTTGACTCAAGATGATTTATCTGGATGACTTAAAGGTAGAGTAGGCAATTTCGGCTAGTAATAGCAAGCCAGAGGTGTAACGTAACAAAGTAATAATACTTCGTTACAGTACTTGAGGTTTTTTTTTTAGGGGGGGGGGGAATCTGCACTTACTTGAGTATTTATATATCTGTCAACTTTTACTTTTACTCCACTACATTTCCTAAATAAAATGTATACTTTTACTCCGATACATTTCCTCAAAGCATTTTCATTACTTACTACAAAATAAAAAAGGAAAAACACAGACTGCAAGCAAACATGTGCAAACAAGTGCTCGCACAGCCGCGGTTGTTTTTTCATTTTCCCGGCTGAGAAGAGAACGGGATGAGAGCGACCTCTAGAGGAGAAATAAAAACTATCACTGGTGCCTGGTACAGTTTGTTTTGACATGTGACGTGAGGCTGCCGCGCTGCACAGAACTGGACACTTCAAAAACGGATTAAAACATAGACAACAAAGCGGTATGCTTTACAGTACAATACTGTACATGTTTTCACGTCACTAAAGTAATTTGTTTGTTGACTATATGCTGCATTAGTGGAGAACAGCAGTGTGTTTACCGTCAAGGCTGAGAAGATGCTAACATTAGTAGTAACGTTAAGCGGTTAAAACAATGTGACAAAAACACCAACTGTTTAATGTCACGATTGTTACCCTCTGTTGTAACACGGTCTCACCCCTATTCGTCACACGCTGCCTTTTGGACAGGTCCCCTTCATGTCAATACTCTGATGTTGAGGGTCATCCGATAGATTTGAATGCAAATCCCTCATCTTTGGATTTTGACGAAAGGGGTTTAGGCATCCAGCGGTTTTCCTGCGCTGGAAAGTGTTGCTTCAGGCGATTGATTTTGTGCTGCAAATGTGTATTTTGCAGTAGTGTGCGTCGTCGCATGGACTGTCACAATCATTGGTGCGGTGAACATACATTTTCGTGGGGCAGAAACCCTTGTCTGAATCGCTACCACGACTTTTATATATAATTTCATATATATATAAAATATATATAATTTTGGCCTACATTAAAATGGCATAATTACAGGAATGCATATTTGCTGTAGGCTTAAACGTGTCTTAATTTAGGTGAGATATTTTATATCTCATTGTGATTCAACAAACAGTTGTATTTGATTTGATTTGATATTTTTCATTTTTTCATTTCATTTTTCATCATTTAGCAGACGCTTTTATCCAAAGCGACTTACAAGGGGAGCAATCAGGGGTTAGGTGTCTTGCTCAAGGACACTTTAGTCATGGTATTGAAGGTGGAGAGAGAGCTGTTGATTCACAATCCCCACCTTCAATTCCTGCCGGCGTGGGAATCGAACCAACAACCTTCAGGTTGCAAGCCCAACTTGATATACTTTATTAATCCCACACTGGGGAAATTTCTGTGTTACAGGAGCTTAAAAATAAAATATGCAAAATAAAGTAAAAAAAGAATTAAAAAATACAATGTCACTCTCACTCTTTAAGGTTACTTAAAGCGCGATTCCACCACGGTAACAGAAATTTCCCCGTTGTGGGATTAATAAAGTATATCAAATCAAATCAAATACAACTGTTTGTTGAATCACAATGAGATATAAAATATCTCACCTAAATTAAGACACGTTTAAGCCTACAGCAAATATGCATTCCTGTAATTATGCCATTTTAATGTAGGCCAAAATTATATATATTTTATATATATATGAAATTATATATAAAAGTCGTGGTAGCGATTCAGACAAGGGTTTCTGTCCCACGAAAATGTATGTTCACCGCACCAATGATTGTGACAGTCCATGCGACGACGCACACTACTGCAAAATACACATTTGCAGCACAAAATCAATCGCCTGAAGCAACACTTTCCAGCGCAGGAAAACCGCTGGATATGGCAAGCCGTTTCAGCTTTAAATACTCCTTCCCGTACTAGTCATAAATCAGTTTTGACTAGTCATAATTCCATTTCCAGATATCTCTTCTGCAATTTTGACTCGTCGTAATTGCAATTGAAGATATCTACAATGTTAATTTGACTAGTCGTAATATACATCACATATATCTACAATGCTTTTATGACTAGTCAAATTCTTCCATTGACTTCAATTGGAAAATATTTTCAGATATCTACAAATGAGTTTTGACTAGTAGAAATTGTAATTAAAGATATCTCCAATTTGATTATGACTAGACAAAACTCAGTTAGAGATATCTCAAATTATTATAATTTGCACTAGTGGCAAAAAAAATAGAGATATCTTCAACTGAATTGCCACTAGTGCAAATCATAATTAGAGATATCTCTAACTGGGTTTTGTCTAGTCATAATCAAATTGGAGATATCTTTAATTCATCGTTTTTTAAGATATCCAAAAATAAATATGTAGATATCTTTAAATAATTTACTACTAGTCAAATTACAGTTGTAGATATCTTGAACTGGATTTTTGACTAGGCAACACATAATTAGAGATATCTTGAACTGGAATTCGTCCTAGTCAAAACTTATTCAAAGATATCATCAACTTCATTATAGATATCTCAGTCTGTTTTTTGACTAGGAGGATCTTTCTTTGGAGATATCTGCATTCAGCTTTGAGACTAGGAAGAATTTCAGAGTAGATATCTTGAATGAACATTCTGACTAGTCGAAATTATTTTATAGATATCTTAATTGCGTTCTCAAACCACCCCTTTGCTAAGCCCCGCCTTTTCTAACCATATTGTCTGCGTGCCAAAAAATCTCAACGGCCTGACCTGGTTTTCAGGTAATGAAATTACTGTAAAAGTGACTGTGTATGTTATTAACACTGGAATAGTAACTGCATTATTTGCAAATCGCAAGCTTGTTTTGCGTTGTCAACCGTTTTCTGAGGTAATATAGTTGTGGAGACAGCGCCTCTGGGTGGTGCTGAGGAAACGTCTAGGTTACTAATGTAACCCCCGTTCCCTGAAGGAGGGAACGGAGACGTTACGTCGGACTGACGTCATGGGATCTCGCTTGGGAGCCCAATCACCTCCGCATAGTAGAAAACAAGCCAATCAGAATTGGCTAGTGAGATTTACATGCCGGGCCCCTCCCCGGCATCCGGGTATAAATAGAGCCGGCATTACTCACTTCATTCATATTTTTGCTGAGGAGCCGAAACTGATCTCGGCCGCTCAGCGGTGACTCTGTGCTATGGCAGGGGACGTAACGTCTCCGTTCCCTCCTTCAGGGAACGGGGGTTACATTAGTAACCTAGACGTTCCCTATCAGTCAGTCACGTTCGACGTTACGTCGGACTGACGTCATGGGATCCCGTGGAAAACGCCATAGCAACCGAGCCACGCTACGAGCGTCGGGGAAGCAGATGCTGGCAGGCCGAGGCGTGCCACCAAGTGCAACCTCGAATGTCGTAACCCTCCAGCGCCCGGAGCAAGCCCTACAATGTCTTCCATACCAGAGGGATGGAGAGGACAGGATCTTACTCAGGAGGTGGTCGAAGCTGTTGTTCCTTACCTCAGGGGAAGAGTGCTTCGGTGACTCAATTCCCACGTTTTTCTCAGCTGACCAAAAACGCCAGGAAGCGTCCCTCTTGGGGAAGCTACGGAGACCACACCCTGCCCGAAGGGAGGTAACGTGTGGAGCACATATGCACTGACCCGCGGGGCAGTATCTGCATATGGAGCGCTCCCTGAGGCAGGTCCTACCCAGGCTTGGGGAGGAACGCTACGCCTCAGGGGCAGGGGCTGGTCGCCCAGGGAAGACACGGGTTTACCATCGGGGAAACCGTGCCGTGGACCATACACATATGGGGTTACCCGCAGGGAACCACAAACATATGGGCATCTAGCCCAGTACAAGGACTGACCGCTGGGGGCATGTACACGAGTACTGGACCTAGCGTCTGACGCCTCCGCCGCGTCTGACTGCCGAAAGGATGCAGGAGGAACTCCACAGGGTTCACCAACTGGGGAACTGAACTGAGGAGTAGACAAGCGCTCGCATCTCCTCGTGAAAGGAGAATGGCGCAGCAAGCGGTCTCTCGTGGCTATCTTGAAGACAGCACACGAGAGGACACCGGGTCCACTCGGAGGTTATAAAACCTGGCGAATGTGTTCGGTGTCGCCCAGCCCGCAGCTCTGCAGATGTCTGCCAGAGAGGCGCCGCGCGCCAACGCCCAGGAGGAAGCAACACCCCGAGTGGAGTGTGCTCTCACCCCTAGGGGGCACGGCTCGCCTTGGGAATGGTACGCCAAGGCGATGGCATCCACTATCCAGTGGGCCAACCTCTGTTTGGAGACAGCCTTCCCTTTCTGCTGTCCTCCAAAGCAAACAAAGAGCTGCTCGGAGCTTCTCAAGCTCTGCGTGCGGTCCACGTAAGCGCGAAGAGCACGAACAGGACACAGCAACGCAAGGGCTGGGTCTGCCTCCTCCCGGGGCAGCGCTTGCAGGTTCACCACCTGGTCCCGAAAGGGAGTGGTGGGAACCTTGGGCACGTATCCAGGCCGGGGTCTCAAGATCACGTGAGACAAAGCCGGCCCAAATTCCAGGCACGCCTCGCTGACCGAAAATGCTTGCAGGTCCCCTACCCTCTTAAAGGAAGCGAGCGCCGTCAGGAGCACTGTCTTAAGAGACAGGTGTTTCAGCTCAGCTGACTCAAGGGGCTCGAAGGGAGCTTTCTGTAGCCCAGCTAGGGCGACAGAAAGGTCCCAAGAGGGAATTACGGGAGGTCTAGGCGGGTTTAGCCGCCTAGCACCTCTCAGGAACCTGATGATCAGATTGTGCTTTCCTAGTGACTTGCCATCGACCACATCGTGATGTGCTGCGATGGCGGCCACGTAGACCT
Organism: Opsariichthys bidens; assembly: GCA_037194245.1. NCBI lineage: Eukaryota > Metazoa > Chordata > Actinopteri > Cypriniformes > Xenocyprididae > Opsariichthys > Opsariichthys bidens. The sequence continues at coordinate 14,926,948 of CM074292.1, read as the reverse complement.
TCAAGGTGGAGGGGGACAGTCTCCGCTCCAAGCCACTTTGAAGGAAGGAAAGCACTGAACTGATCGGGCATCTCCGGGGGTCTTCCCGGCGGGAAGAACACCAATCAGCGAAGAGACTCCACTTCAAAGCATAGGCGCGCCTCGTAGAGGGAGCTCTAGCCGAAGTGATAGTGTCAACTATCGCGGGCGGTAGGCCACTTAAGTCTTCCGCATCCCGTCCAGGAACCACACGTGGAGGTTCCAGAGGTCGGGACGTGGGTGCCATATGGTGCCCCGTCCCTGAGAAAGCAGGTCCTTCCTCAGGGGAACTCGCCAGGGAGGGACTGTCGCGAGGAGCATGAGTTCTGGGAACCAGGTCCGGTTGGGCCAGTACGGCGCAACTAACAAGACCTGCTCCTCGTCCTCCCTGACTTTGCACAGTAGCTGCGCAAGAAGGCTCACTGGGGGAAACGCATATTTGCGTAGACCCCGGGGCCAGCTGTGTGCCAGTGCATCCGTGCCGAGGGTCCCCTCGGTCAGGGAATAAAACAACTGGCAGTGAGCAGACTCCTGAGAGGCAAACAGGTCTACCTGTGCGTCCCCGAATCTGCTCCAGATCAGCTGGACCGCCTGGGGGTGGAGTCTCCATTCCCCCGGGAGCGTGAGCTGTCGTGAGAGCGCGTCGGCCGCACGATTGAGCTCGCCCGGGATATAAATGGCACGCAGTGACTTGAGTCGCCGCTGACTCCAGAGGAGAAGGTGGCGGGCGAGTTGCGACATGCGGCGTGAGCGTAGACCACCCTGATGGTTGATGTACGCTACTGCCGATGTGTTGTCCGTCCGGACCAGTACATGCTTGCCCTGCAGCAACGGCCGAAACCGGCGCAGGGCCAGCAGTACTGCTAGCAACTCGAGGCAATTGATATGCCAATGCTGGTGGGGTCCTGTCCAGGAGCCCGACGCAGCATGCCCATTGCACACAGCACCCCAGCCGGTGGTGGAGGCATCTGTTGTGACAACAACATGCCTGGACACTTGTCCTAGGGGCACCCCGGCCCGTAGGAAAGCAAGGTCCGACCACGGGCTGAATGTTTGGCGACAGCTCGGTGTGATGCCCACACGGAGCGTGCCACGGTGCCATGCCCACCTCGGGACTCGGTCGTGTAGCCAGTGCTGAAGTGGTCTCATATGGAGTAATCCGAGCGGCGTGACCGCGGCTGCAGATGCCATATGCCCCAGGAGCCTCTGAAATTGTTTCAGTGGGACCACTGTTTTCTGCGAGAACGAGTTCAGGCAGCTCAGCACCGACTGTGCGCGCTCGTTGGTGAGACGTGCTGTCATGTTGACCGAGTCCAGCTCCACACCGAGAAAAGAGATACTCTGTACTGGACAAAGTTTGCTCTTTTCCCAGTTGACCCGAAGCCCCAACCGGCTGAGGTGCGTGAGCACCAGGTCCCTGTGTTCGCCCAACTGCTCTCGGGACTGGGCCAGGATGAGCCAGTCATCGAGGTAGTTGAGGATGCGAACGCCCACTTCCCTGAGAGGGGTAAGGGCCCCCTCCGCGACTTTGGTAAAGACACGGGGGGACAGGGACAGCCCGAAGGGTAGGACCTTGTACTGGTATGCCCGACCCTCGAACGCAAAGCGTAGAAACGGTCTGTGTCGAGGGAGGATCGAGACATGGAAGTACGCGTCCTTCAGGTCGATTGCTGCAAACCAATCTTGTGCGCGAACGCATGCGAGCATGCGTTTCACGGTGAGCATCTTGAACGGGAGCTTGAACAGGGCCCGATTCAAGACACGCAAGTCCAAGATTGGCCGTAACCCTCCGCCTTTCTTGGGTACTATGAAGTACGGGCTGTAAAACCCTGACTTCATCTCGGCTAGTGGGACCGGCTCTATTGCGTCCTTTGCCAGCAGGACTGCAATCTCCTCCCGCAAAACAGTGGCATCTCTGCCCACCACTGGTGTGGATAGGACGCCACTGAATCTGGGAGGACGCCTGGCAAACTGGATTGTGTAGCCGAGTCTGACTGTTCGAATGAGCCAACGGGACGGGCTGGGAAGGCCTAGCCAGGCCCCCAGATACCGTACGAGTGGCACCATCCGAACACCAGAAGTACCCGCGGGGGGGCAGCATGGAGCACTGGGGCCCAACCTGGGAGGCAGTGCGTCCCGAGGTAGAGGCAGCGAGTGATGTGAACTCACTTGGCTCCGTGTGTCCCGTGAGGGACAGAGCAGGCGGGCGCGGGGAGGCTGTGCGTCCCAAACACGTCCGTGACCTGCTCGTGGCGACTGCGGGAGTGGTTGAGAGTGAGGAAGCGGTGCGTCGCACACTGACAACACAGACCCGGGGGTCAGCGGCGGAACAAAAAGAAAAGGAAACGGAAGATTTACCCCCCGGCCCACTCCGGGGGGAAGGAGCGGTGCCTTCACCGTCTCCTGGGGGAGAGCAACTTCCACCATCTCTGGGCCACCCCTCTCAGGGCCGCTTCTTCTGCTTCCTCTTGGCAGCTTTAGCGGCCTGAGCGGGTTGCGCCGCCTTCCTGCGGGAGGCTTGCAGGGGACGGGATTTCTCCGATCCACCTGAAGCCTGTGCAGCCGCAGGGGGGCGCCCTCGGCGACGAGCAGGCTGAGGGCCAGTCCTAGGGGGGACAGGAGTCGCATCTCGCCGGGGCAAGATGTGACTGATGGCCTCAGTCTGCTTCTGCACTGCCGAGAACTGCTGGGCAAAGTCCTCGACAGTGTCGCCGAAGAGGCCGGCCTGGGAAATGGGGGCGTCGAGAAAGCGAACTTTGTCGGCGTCCTTCATTTCAGCCAGGTCCAGCCAGAGATGGCGTTCCTGGACCACCAGGGTGGACATCGTCTGGCCCAGGGCACGTGCTGTGACCTTGGTCGCCCGGAGGGCGAGGTCAGTCGCAGCACGCAGTTCTTGGAACACCCCTGGGTCGGAACTACCCTCGTGCAACTCTTTAAGAGCTTTCGCCTGATGGACCTGGAGAATGGCCATGGCGTGCAAGGCGGAGGCCGCCTGTCCAGCGGCGGAGTAAGCCTTAGCGGCGAGAGCCGCTGTCGTCTTACTCGCCTTGGACGGGAGACGCGGACGATTCCTCCAGGTGGCGGCCGACTGCGGGCACAAGTGCACCGCAATCGCCCTCTCCACCTGTGGAATATCCACGTACCCCCTGGCGGCCCCACCATCGAGGGTAGTGAGAGTGGAGGAGGAAGAGGATCGGTTTCTGGCAGTGTGGGGTGCCATCCACGTCTTCTGAACCTCCTCGTGCAGCTCGGGAAAAAATGGCACTGGGGCGGGCCGCGGCTGTGAACCGCGCCCCGTCCCCAGAAACCAATCATCAAGCCGCGAGCGCTCGGGACACGGTGGAGGGTTCCACTCGAGCCCGATGCCCGCGGCGGCCCGAGCCAGCATCGCTGTCATTTCTGCTTCAGACTCAGCCTGAGCCACCACCCCGGAGGGTGGAAGTTCGGCTTCATCTTCGTCAGAAGATAACAGCGCACTCTCCGATGCAGCGATCGACATCCGATCCTCATCCGGAGCGCCGAACGAGATGCGGGGAACCTCACGAGAAGGGCCCGCACCAGCGCTCGGCAACTCGACGGCACATGGCATTGCGGAGGAGTGGGAGGTTCGTGGGGGCTGACCCGACGAAGAAGCTCCCACTGTAACCCTCAGACCTCCCAAAGTGCTAACCATCCCTGCAGCTCTCCCTTGGAAAGCTACAGAGGATTGGGTAGCAGCAGAGGGGGCTCCGCCTTCCGCATTGAAGAAGGAGAGCCGCGATCGCAACGCCAACATGGTCATGCTCTCGCAGTGAGAGCATGAACCATCCACGAGCGCTGTCTCAGCGTGCTGTCTGCCCAGACACATGATACAGCGCTCGTGGCCGTCAGATGAGGTCAGGAAACGACCGCATCCAGAAACACACGGACGAAAAGCCATCTTGAAAAAGACGTCTTTTCACCCGTGCTGCTCTTTTAGAAGTGCTCTCCCGCTGGAACACCGAGGGATGGAATGCACGCCGGTCCGTTTCTCCCACCAGCGTCCGCTGCACCCCACCGCTGCTGTGTTGTCGCGCCAACGAGAGAGAACAGAGCTTTTTAAGAGAAAATACTCTATAGCAATTAAAATTGCTCTTTTCGGGAACTTGTCCCTATAGCAATTAAAATTGCTGTTTTCGCTCTTATTCTCTCTTGCAGAGATGAATGGCAGATCAGTTGTCCCGATCGGCTCCGAAGCAAAAGTATGAATGAAGTGAGTAATGCCGGCTCTATTTATACCCGGATGCCGGGGGAGGGGCCCGGCATGTAAATCTCACTAGCCAATTCTGATTGGCTTGTTTTCTACTATGCGGAGGTGATTGGGCTCCCAAGCGAGATCCCATGACGTCAGTCCGACGTAACGTCGAACGTGACTGACTGATAGGGAATGTAAGTTTAACGTCACGCGCGGCAGATTCAAATAGGAGCAGTTACAATTCAGATATCTTAAAATCCAATTGTGACTAGTCGAAACCGAATTACAGATATCTCTAATTACCTTTGCGGATAAATGACGCGTCTTTTAAAGATATCAATGACATCATTACAGATATCTTAAATGGAGTTTTGACTAGTCAAATATATATTACAGATATCTCAAATCGGATTTCTTACTAGTGCAATTATAATTGCAGATATCTCTAATTGTCATTCTAACTAGTCGAATTATAATTATCACTCGTAAAAATACAATTGTTACTATCTTTAAATATATTTATAGATAGTCAGAACAAAGTTTAAAGGCTAAGACGGCTTGCCATACGCTGGATGCCTAAACCCCTTTCGTCAAAATCCAAAGATGAGGGATTTGCATTCAAATCTATCGAGTGACCCTCAATGTCAGCTTATTGACGAAGAGGGGACCCTCAACGTCGGAGAATTGACGTGAAGGGGAAATGCCCAAAAGGCAACGTGTGACGAATAGGGGTGAGACCGTGTTGCCTATTTGCATTAGTTTATATCCATTTGTTCGATTTTATGCAAACTTTATCCAGCGAAGTTTCATATTTAAATTGTATCCTAATCCTGCTGCCAACAGAAACATAAATCAGAAATGTATTCTGTAACACTGTTCATAAGTACGGGAAGAAGGAGGTGGGAACCGGCAAACGTTAAACGTAACTTTAAATATCAAATAAATGAAAAAACAACAAAACGAAAGTAAAATGGCCACACAAACATAATAAAACACAACATAAAATCCAGGCCTGGTCCTCTCTCGTCGCTCCTCTTTTATGCTTCCGGAGCTCCTCCTTCTCGTGAGAGAGACGAGACCGGTGCACCGCTCAGCTGACGCTCCTCGAGCCTCCTAGCTTGTCACATATTTGATTTCAGTCCTTTTTTTTATCCACGCTTTAACACATTATCTATTTTGATTAGATAATTATCAAGTGTTCAAAAATAGAAGCAAATAATGAGTGAAAGTATACATTTAATGTGCCTTTGTGCGTAAAAATGGCCATTTTAAGCATGATAGTTTGGATTTATATGAAATAGTAACACTTTACAATACCGTTTGCAAAATTAAAGCTTAATGAAAGTGTTGTTCATTATTAATTTCAACATTTAAAATGTTAAAGTTGCCATTTACATCAATTATAATTCACTATGAATTAACATGAATGATCAAGGTATAATGAATATATTAGTATTTTTTTATATTTAAAACTTACAGTAAACATTTAGCCATTTTTTAATTCAAAGCAAACAAAATGTAAGATATAGAGTTAAAACAATCTTTTCTTAAGTGTTTAATAACAAAAAATACTTTTCATACTTAAGTGCAAAAAATAACACATAATTTAAAACTTTTACTCAAGTAATATTCTAAACAGTGACTTTTACTTCTACTAAAGTCATTTTCTGGTAAGATATCTGTACTTTTACTCAAGTATGGCTTTCAATACACCACTGAAGCGAGCTAGCTTTGAAAGCATTAGATCCTACCCTCCCTTCAGCGCGCTCTCCAAAGCCACGTCTCCCCCAAAACAAGTTAACGCGGTCGCCCACAGCCAGAGTGGATGTAGCCAAGCACCATAAATTACAGAATCCCATGGTAAATTAGCATACATTAAGATGGCGTTAAATTACTACACATCTCAAAGCACTTAACATTAATAATGAATGCAAAAAAAACTTACTTGTACCACCTGACTGCTGCAGATTGGTTTCAGCATTGATAGTGAGGCAGGAACGCATAAATCCAAGTCTGAGAACACCATCAGAAGAGAGTTTCAACCAGAATAACAAAAAGTGTCTATGAAAAAAATTGGCTACCCAACCTATATAATCTGAATGTTTGAGATACATTATTCCACTAACCAGGGTTATTGTTAAAGAGTCGGGAAGTATAAAAATATTGCATATTTCATAAAAATTGATCACTTTTGTAAAAAAACAGATTAATTCATATGATGAATTTTTCCACAGTTGTGAATGTGAAGTCATGGTTTCAGTGGCTCTAGTGGCTGTATTTCTCCTCCACGGGACTCTCCTTCAGCCCCCTCAGGCGTCAGGATTCAAAATCTTCCCTGCTGATGGATCCCTCACACATCAACAAATCACTGAGGCCGCTTTCCTGCGAAAGATGGCAGAAGTGTGCCGTGATGCAGCTGCTGCCCAGGGGCGAGACTTTACACTACCTGTAAGAAAAGAATATGGGCGTGAACCAATTTGAGAACTAAAACTTCTGTTTACCAATGAGATATAAATAAAATATAATAGGTTTTAATTGTACAACTGGACTTGTATGAATATTTCATATTTTTCTGAATTTGTCTATCTGCGTTCATTCAAGGACATCCACTATAATTGCATTAAAGTAAATGTGTTTTTTTTTCTTTATACAAACTGTTGCATGCGTAAAAATTTTTGAAATCCACACCAAATCACAAACGTTATCGATAGAGTCTGGAACATTCCTGCAACCTTATCACACTTTAATGTCATAGAACCAAAGAAAAATTTTTGCCAGAATTTAGAATATGTATCTGATTTTAAAAAAGAGAAAGACAAGAGTGATTTAATAAAATGTTAATGAAACAAAATTATAAGTATTAAAAAAAAAACGTATTTACAGGTAGCTACTTACACAAAGAGAAACAAGTCCAGCTGTAAACCAGTTAACTCTTCATGATATTCAATGATGATGAACATGTAATCCTCTTCTGTGTAAGACCAGATTTATTAATTAATATGATTTTTCTTGATCATAAATATTTATTGTACATTTAGTGGCAGTTATACAAGATTTCAAATTTCATAAATACTAATTTTTGGAAAATGTTGCTGGGTCTTTGCTTACATTTTTCCACGTCACTTCCAGATCAACAACAAACTGACTCTAAGTGCTGTCCAGAGAGCCTGCTCAAATGCATATTCCTCCTTATTACAAATATCCTCTTTCAGTCTGGTTATTGCTCAGGCTTCCCTTAGCAATGCAGCTGTGGATAAAAAGCAGTTCAGTACTGCTCATCATTTTGATAATGAAGATTTCAAAAATGGACGGGACCTCATCACTCAGGGAATTGCTGCAGTGAAAATCAGCACGAAACAGGGGAGATATGTGTCTGCCCGCTCTAATCTGGGGGCGGTGTGTCATACTTTACAGGTATGCTAGACCATACTAGTATATACTTTTTTCAAACACTGTTCAGACCAATTTAGCAAACAGTGTTTTTGTGTGCAGGATTTCTACAGCCACAGTAACTGGGTGGAACTGGGAAGCACGGCTCCTTTCAGCACTCTGATCAGACCTGAACTTCCTCTCAACAATCTAGCAGGTGCTGTACAGCGCTGATATTTCTGAAGTTGTTTTTTTTTGTATTCAGCTGTATCAGTTTTGCCACACTTTGAATATTGTGTTATTCACACACACACTTATGTTTCTGGATGGATTTCTAGGTCCCAATACAAAGACATGCAAAAGCTGTGTTGGAAAAGACTGCAGTGACAACGTTCTCCAAGAGATTGTGCAGCAGAAGATCTTAACTTCAGGATATTTCAGCCTTCTACTCCCAACCAAACCTGAAGGTAGGGAAGCTTAACATCTGATCCATAAGCACTGGTTTAAGTGCTTATTAGTCATTTTAGACCAAGTTCCTGGAGTTGAACATGTATTACTTGAGCTGAATCTCCAGGGATGTAGGTGTAAATTGCATCACTAGTAGTTATGAAAAGCACTGTTTGTATTACTACCAATCTGTAAGAGTAGGAAAAATGGAAAAGGTACTGGTATTTTCTGGTCATTATACATTAAGTTTACGGACATTTCCTTTAAACATAAAACACAAGGAAATGTATTATTCAAAATATGGGTAAAATGCCTGTGAAAAATCAATCCAGTACATTTCTTAATATTAACACTTGACTTTGTGCCCTATTTTTACAGACTTTTCAAAGAGTCTAAAAACTGTTAGGTCCTATAAGCACCTCTCAAACTTCTCTGAATAAATGTTTATACTTTTTAAATTTTCTCGATTTTCATTATAGTATATGCACTGTCAAGGTATATCAAGGATGGATAAAGATATATAAAAAAAGAGTCAACTGTATGCAGTCCCCAGTGAGAGGTTTAGGAAGTCCCTATCAAGTCCCTTAAATGAACTCCATCAAAAACCATCTGCGCTTTATTACAGAGTTCAAGATGTTTGAATTGAGATTAAAAGTTGTACACTCAGAAACACTTGGTTTACAGAAAAGTACATTTAACTTTCTCTCTCTCTCTCAGGCAAGTGTAGCCATGGCGGCTTTTTTGACAGGACCAGTTATAGAGACCCCACCGGAGGCATCAATAAGGATGACATCAGCTCAAGTCATGGCTTTCTTCACCAGCGTGCTGCTGACATGGCCATCAATGCTACTATGGAACTGCTGGAAGACATCCGAGTGGCAACAGGCAATATAGCCTTTCTTCGGTATGAGACTTTTAACTTACTTTAGTAGCATAAAAGGAAGAAATCTTTTGCACTACTAAAGTACCACAAGTGGCTCATATTTATGCACTGTAGTCCAAGTTTTTTGAAACTATGTAAAAGTTTTATGAGGAACAGGCCAAAAATTACATTAGGTAATTTTCTAGGTGCTTTAATCTTTGTCCATTTCATCTGCTTTCTCTGTCAGATTGATGGGCCTCAGTCAGACCTCAGTTCTGGCTTTTGTGTTTGACACCACGGGTAATTTATCTAATTACATCGCAGAGGCCAAGAGAGTGACCTTCAGTATCATAGACAGCAAGAGAGGAACATCAGAGGAACCTTCAGAATATATTCTGGTCCCATTTAATGACCAGGGTAAGCCTGTTGTGCTTGAAATGAAACATTATGTAGTTCCAAACATAGGTTTGGGATGAGCCTAAACATGCAGTCCTGTCAATCATCATTGCAAGTGTATTTAAGCAGCAGTCACTGCATCTGTTGCATCTATCAGCTGTGAATGCGGTTGGCCTGCAGATGGCACCCTCGTCCCTTACTGTCACACTCTTATTACTGGACTCCCAGAACTCATTGAGAGGCTACTCACTGCAGAGCCATAACCTCCAGCTCCCACCCCCTGGAGCTCCAGCTCCTTCCTCTCTTGACCTATTGTGGGCATGATGGGTGGAGCTGCATCCCCCAACCACACCCTAACCCTACCCATAACCTTGTCTTAACTAAACAGGTTAAGCTCCACCCTTGAGCTCCAGAGAACTCTGCAGCGAGCACTACTTGGACTCATTAGTTATCAGTTTCAGATGGGTCTTGTTTAAACTCCTATAGGCTTTTTAGTTAAAGACATTAAATTTAACATTTGGTAACAATTTATTTTACCGTGTTATCGTTACATATGTTACATGTATTTACTATAGTAATAATTAGAAATTATGCTTAATTACATGCAATTAACCCTAAACCAAACCCTCATCCACATGTACTATCCATATATACATGTACTATAGTTAGTACATAGTTAATTGCCATTACTCAATACTTAAATGTATAATTACACTGTAATACTGACACATTAAAATAAAATGTAACTGAACATTTAGATATAGATAAAATATCTTGTTCCATAGATTGTAGAAAACCATCTCTGTGCTGATGCTTTAAAAAAAAAAACAGCTTTTATGTGCTTAATCTTTTCTGTATCTGACATATAGACTTTTGATTCAGAAAGTATTCAGACCCTTCTAAAATGTTAAAAGTTTGTTATTGTGGTTATGTGTTTGTGTTTTTCCCAGGTTTTGGACCTCTGTTAAGAACTGAAAATGCAGATACATTTAAAGAGCGAATCAATTCCCTTTCAGCATCTGATGGTTTAAATCCAGGGATGTGCCTGTCAGGATTGCTGGTGTGTGTGTGTGTGTGTTTGTCTCAATGTATTTTAGACAGTAGTGTAAACCGTCATTTATCATGAGAAACGTTCATACTACACTCAAACAAATGGTGAAACATTTGTCTGCTCAGCCTATAAGATGTTATGACAAATTATATTTAGAGGAAATAATTGTGGTTATGATGCCTGACAGAAAGTCATTATAATAAAGTTCTTGTCTTTTCTGTTTCATTATTTCATGAATCTGTAGTTGACACTGACACAAGCTCCTCCATCATCAGACATTTTTGTTTTCACTGATTCTTCAGTAAAGGACTCAGAATTAAAAAGTGCAGCTGAGGCCATGATACAAATCACCAAGTCAACAGTGAGTATCTGCAGAACTGCTTGATTTGTTACTTGTTTTGGGATTGCTTAGGTCATGTCTTAACACTTGTTTCTTTATTCCCACACTTCAGGTCACTTTCCTGCTGACAAACTCCATCTCTTCACGTAGTCAGCAGAATCTCTTGCTATCAAGAACAGTGTCTCAGTCAGACATACAGCTGTACAGAGACCTGGCTCATATTTCTGGTGGACAGACCATAGAGGTCACAAACTCTACACTGTCTCAGGCCGCTGCAGTCATTGCGGATGTAATCACCCTTGGCATGGTATGTTTCAACAATGGGAACACTGTATTAACAATACTTCTATCATTATTATATAGACATGCATTTTATAAAATAAGTCTAATTTGCTTTACCACCAATCATATCGTTATCTAAATGCTTTAATGCTGTTCTTGGAGGCAACTCTTCAACATTCAAATGAAGTAAAACCTGTGTTTCTCGAAGGTGACTGTTCTTTACGTAGAGAGAAGTCCGGCCATTGTAGAAAACTTTTCTTTTGTGTTGGATCCATCTCTGTCCAATGTGACCGTGTATGTCACCGGAGACTCGCCAGTTTTCACACTTTACAGTCCTAAAGGTGATCCAGCGCATCTATGAATAGAATGCTAATCTAGAGAATTTGCTTGATAAACTAGTTTCATAGTTTCATAATTCTGTCATCTTTTACTCACCTTCATGCTGTCCAAGATGTGTGTGATTTTATTTCTTCAGATTAACATAAAGAAATATTTTTAGAACAATAGTCCATCTCTATGATTCCATATAAGAGGTCTCTCAAAGTTGACGCTTCAAAAACTACGCAAAACAAACGTGGCGGTAATTTCCAACCACAGTTAATGAATCAATGTTGTCTAATGAAGCTAAATTATAGGTCTAGGTAGGAAGAAATATATTTTACAGTGATGGTCATAATTATTGGTGCCATTGGTAAATATGATCAAAGATGACTGAAAAATAAATCTGCATTGTATATCCTTTTGATCTTTAATTCATAAAATATTAATTAAACATTTATTTAATTCATAATTGCTTTTCTCCAAAACATGTTGGCCAAAATTATTGGCACCCTTTTATTCAAATCTCCTTTTGCCAAGATAACAGCTCTGAGTCTTCACCTATAATGCCTGATGGGTTTGTAGAACACCTGACGAGAGATCAGAGAACATTCCTTCATACAGAATCTCTACAGATCCTTCAGATTCCAGCTCCATGTTGGTGCTTCTTCTCTTCAGTTCACTCCACTCATTTTCTTCAGGGTTCAGGTCAGGTGACTGGGTCGACCATGGCAGAAGCTTCATTTTGTGCTCAGTGACACATTTTTGTGTTGATTTTGAAGTTTGTTTTGGATCATTGTCCTGATGGACGATCCAACCACAGCCCATTATAGGATTGCTAGCAGAAGCAGTCAGGTTTTGATTTTTTTTATCTGTTGGTGTTTGATAGAATTCATGAGACCATGTATCTAAACAAGATGTCCCGGACCTTTTTATCTTTTTATCTCTGTGTTCACCACACCCATCTTGTGAGTTTGCTGCCAAACAGCTCTTTTGTTTAGTTTCATCTGACCATAGAAGCCGTATGAAGTTCCAGTCTTGTCAGACAACAGAATATGCAGGAAATTGTTTCTGGTAAATAAACGTCTGCCTCTTCCAGGCAGATATGTTACATCTTTAGTTGATTGGAACTTCTTAATTATTGCCCTGATAGTAGAAATGAAGTGGGGATTTTCAGTGCTTTAGCTTTTTTCTTACAGCCACTTTCTATTTTGTGAAGCTCAACAATCTTTTGCTGCACATCGGAACTACATTCTTTAGTTTTCACTCATTGTGATGAACAATTACGGGAATTTGGCCTTTGTGTTTCCTCGTGTTTATACTCCAGTTTATACTGGAACAGGAAGCCATGGCTGGACAATTTCATGTTCGTGATCACCCTGGTGGGATCAGAGATTTTACTCATAAAAAAATGGCCAACGTGTTTTGGAAAAAAACATTTATTTTTTCATACTGTGACCCCCCCTCCCCCTCCCCCCACACACTTTTAATTCAATGGAAAGTTACATTTTGTTTATCAAAGATCAAAAGGATATACAATACAGATTTATTTTTACAGTTTTCTTTGATTAAACTGTAAAGCCCGCCCAATCGGCCCAACCACGGTTTCCCATGGGCAAGGAAGGTTTCTTGCTTGTTCAGTCTTTTCAGTGAAACAGAGTAGTTTAATTCCAATTAAACTTTTATCTGACCGACCGATTATTGACCATTTAAATGATAATTTATCTAGACATTTGATTATTCTATTTTACTCTTTACCCTTATTATACTCGTTTACTCTTTACTCTTATTGCACTCGTTTACTCTTTACTCTTATTGCACAGAGGGCTCTCACACCAGCCGTTCGGGCCCACGATCACAAATTCGCAGTCTTGGTCACTAGACAGAGGTTATTGACTATACTGTTTAAAAGGCCGCTCTCATGCTTGCTATATCTAAAAGTATTTTTTTAGTCCCCATAGATATTGTATACACTTGAATTAAAGTAAAACGATCTCTAGTGAGAGATCACGACCACTTCTACAGATAAGACGACTTTGGTCATTTGTTTTAATGTCATTGTTTCCCACATACACTTAGCTAGAGTAACATTACATTAAACAGAGGTAAGGCTCGCCCTATTTAGGTTGGTTGATCAACATTTTGTTGTCCTAAATGGAAATTCCCTTTTTAGCCTTTGCAGTCTTAAGTACACTAATGCCAAGTGTTAGCCAGAGCTCTTGGTGCGCTCTATGCTCCACTCAAAACTGGACTTTAGTCTGTTACTAACCTGACGCAAATTTGCGGTAACAATGGATGTAACGTAATGTAATAGAGTCAAGAATGTCAGAGTAAGTCAGAATAAATCTAAATGTAACAATTTATTATTAGCCAGGTAAATGTATCATGTCAGTTACTTAATCAATTCAATGATAATTGATACAAAACATCCAATGTTCAGAAATAAAGAGTAAAAGGAAAGGAAATGTAAATTAAGACAATGGACCAACTCGCTAATTTTGCAAGAGAGTTCTACCTAATTCATTTTGTTTTCTCAGAGAGTTGCCCCCTCTTCCAGTTCTTCCAGTTTCTTCTTACAAAGAAATTTCAAAACCATTGCTTCTGTCATGCATGAATTAACGCTTGATGATTTGCATGTTGTCGGGCAAGTTGTAACCTCGTTAGGAAACTTGTGTGAGAAATTATGTTTCTTTGCTTTGCTTCTGCATCACTTCTCATGCGAGTTTCATGGTGACGCAATACTTCAAACACGATGCTCTCGAGAACCCGCATATATCCATTGGTTGTAAGGAATGGTTTTGTTTAAAAAGTTGAAAAAGTATTTTTCTTGCTCACAGTTATCGTCTCACTTCAGAAGATTTGATTGTATGGATTAGTGCTGTGTTTGCTTTGTGTGGTTTTTGAAGCATCAGCTCGAACATTCTGAAGCAAAATAAAATGCATCCATCCATAATCAAAGTAATCTACATGGTTCCAGAGATTTTGAAGCGAAGTGATGTGTTTTTGGAAGAAAAATATCTATATTTAAAACTATAATTTTAAGTCAACCTGCAGTAAATTTGCAACGGAAGAATAACCCCTGACCCGACACATAACGCAATGATGCACACGGAAGCGCAGAGAATAGAGCAAAACAAAACACAAACTAGAAGTCTAAAACGGGAAATTTTAAAGAGAAATTTTGATATAAGAGAAAAGGAGCTTGAGCCCTATTTGTTTGGACTGTGAGTGGCGTCTAAGCTTATGATACTCCAACATCATACATCGCATCAGAGGTCACTCATTTGGCGCAAGTCGACTCACGCAGTATGTGTTACGGTTGTCCGTTGGAAGCTAGTTATTTGAAGTTATAAAGTTTTAAATATAGATATTTTTCTTACAAAATGTATCACTTTGCTTCAAAAGGCCTTTATTAACCCTCTGGAGCCATATAGATTACTTTTATTACAGATGGATGCATTTTATTTTTGCTTTAAAATGTGTAAGGATATGTTTTAAATATATCTCCAATTTTGTTCATCTGAATGAAGATTGTCATATACACTTAGGATGGCTTGAGGGTGAGTAAATTATGGGATAATTTTCATTTTTGGATGAGCTATCCCTTTAAAGGCTACAATTAGGATTATATGATATAATATGCAATTTAATATGCATTTCACATCTGATTTAATGATTGCCAATTTCAGGTGTGTCTCAGTCAAGTTCAGTGGCAGATGGTCCTCTGGGTAGCATCCTGACTCTAGGGAGTCTAAGGAGATTAAAAATCAGCTCTGACAACCAGACAGGGGAATGGAAGATTAGTGTCAGCTCCGCAAGTTCCTACACTCTGAAAGTCATCGGTAAAGTTTTTATTTAGGCGTGTGAATTGCTTTTAAGTTTTCCATCGTTTATAACCATAATGTATATTTTAACCATTCAATTTAACTAAAATTCTTCGGTAAAATGTTGTATGGGACATGGAATATTCACAATGCAGTTTATGGTGGTGATTTCCTGCCATGTACAATTAAAGAATTAAAAAAGACTAATTAAGTGGTATACAAAATCAACACCTTTATGTTTGTCCATAATTCATAATTCATTTAATTGTGAATACAGGTCAGAGTTCTGTGGACGTCCTCGTTTACTTTGTGGAGATAATTGAGGGAGGTCATGGAGACTCATGGGGACAGAGTTTCACCCGCCCTTTTATTGGTATAACATCATGCATTATCCATCCATCCATTCTTCAAACAATTTGTCCTCTGTAGGGTTGTGGACATCATACATCATATAATTTATATTCCAAATACATTTTTAAATGAATTGGAAAATTCCACACAAAATTATTTTGTTACAGGGGTGGTCACATTTAGCTTTGCTCAGTGAAATAGGAATCTGCGCAATCTGGAATTTGGGTGAAACATTTACTTGCAGATTTCACATTGTGATTTTATAAAAGAACGCTGCTTTGTCTTTAAAGTGACTTCTGTGTGAGCTTACATTAGAGATGGGCAACCTTGGTCCTAGAGGGCCACCATCTAACAGAGTTCAGCTCCAACCAGCTAATCGATGTCTTCAGGATTACTAGCATGGTTGCCATGTATGCAGGTTTTCCTGCAGAATTGGGTTACTTTAACACTGTGGTTGCGGGATGTTTTTCATGTAATGTTATATTGAAATGCAATTTTGCAGGAGAACCCCGTCAAAAACACGTATTTTACTCCCCGAATGCAATATTTACTATGGAAAATCTGGCAACCCTGAACACTAGAAGGCTACAGGCAGATGAGTTTTTTATCAGGGTTGGAGCTAAACTCTGCAGGACAGTGGCCCTCCAGAACCGATATTTCCCTTCTCTGTCTTACATCATTACACTATTATTGACGGTGGACAATGGATCTGTTTTGCTGGGCGAAATTTTGTGACTGCACCATATGTTTGAAATATTTTTTTCTTGTTGGTCACAAACATACATTCAGCTGTTCTGATACTTTGTTGTTGTTTCTCTAATTCCTGATCAGGTCAGAATGCAACTTTGTTTGTCTCCGTGACCGGAGGAGATTCAGTCACAGTGACTGACGTGCTTCTAGTTGAAGCTTCAGGATCTGATGTTGTTAATGGAACCATCAAAGCAGTGGGTGCGACAGACTTCCTGGTCAACGTTGACCGAATCCCAGAGAGGGCATTTGTGGTCCAACTCAAAGGGCTGTTGAATGATTCGTCGATAACTCGTCGATTCCAGAGACAGTCTCCCACCCAATATAAAGGATCTAGAATAACCATCACGGTAAGAAATTTCTGGAAAAATGTTGGGTACACAAACACAAAGAGCTGTAATTTACGGCAACACTGTAGAATACTGTTCCGTCATTACTGTTTAACATCATTAATGAATACCTGCCCCGGAACAAATGAGTAACGCACTATTAACAATCTATTAACTACTATTTTCTAAGAAGAAACTCTTTTTATACTGGACCTCCTAGAGAACTACTATATATAGGTTCATAATTACTGTGACTAATGTAAAATGTGTAATCTATTCAAGTAAAGTTCATGGTAAATGGTGACCCACATTTGACATGAGTATTACCAAATTGTTCAAAAGAAATGACTAATTATTTGGTTACTAATAATTTATTGAAATCATTGCAAGCTTTGTAGGCTTTTGTAAAGTTGTGGAAAGAAATTAGATTACTGATCCAAATAATTAGTAGTTCCTTCTCAAAAATGTAGTAAAACTTCAGTCATTACTATCCAAAACCTTACAAAAAGAGCATCAAAATTGCATCACTGTATGAGAGAAATAACATGCATTAACATCTGTTCCTCCACAGACCCAATCCCAGAACATCACACAGCCCGGAGTCCCATTCACTCTTAATTTCACAGTGGCCTCGAACACTACAGGCGGCAACTACACTATCCGAGCCAGGACTGACCTGGGCTACCGTGTGTCTTTCCCCAGCTCTCTAAAGCTTGTGGCAGGAGGAAGCGCTCAGGGAAGCGTCACACTGACAGCTCCCTCCGATACCGAGTCCGGGACGGATGTCACACTCACTATTGAGGCAGAAGCTCCAGGTTCCACCGACCTCAATTATGCCATAGTGCAACTCACAGTCTCCACAGCAAGTGCTATTTTCAGTGGATGTTACTCGCTTTGCATGTGCCTTTCTTTCTTCTTTTTTGTTTCCCATTTTGCATGATTCTAAATATTTAGCACAGCATGTAACATTGTATGTTGCTGTCTTTACTCGTCTTGAATTGTCAAGTGTAAAAGAGTCTTTGTAAATATTTAAGAATTAAGGTTTACTATTGAAATTTCACTCTCACGTTCTGTAGTATGTAAACAGGTGTGTTTGGGACTAATTTTTGAGGGCAAGTTGCAGTTTCAACAGTAGCGTAGACTCTACTTTTGATCTTATTTTAGAAGTTTATTGAAGACAAAGTTCATATAAGGGGCAGCAGTATTGTGCAAGCTCATGACATTGTGTTAGTTTTCATTTTTACATTTGCTTTCACTGTCATTCAGCCTCTCCTTGGCTCAGAGCCTCCATTGAACTCCTGTCATTTGAGTGATTATGAGTTATAATATCTTTTGGGAGGATTGACTTAAAGTGATGTGTATGATTTGATACCACTAATGTACATATATGGCTAACACATACTAAAATATACATGTTGTTCTGGGAAAGTTTGAATCATTTCCAAGCAGGCAGTAATGAATCAGGCAGATTCCTTGAAATGACAACAGGTTTTTATGGTTTTACAAGTTTCAAACTGGATTATTATTTTGTAAACTCACTGTAAATCATTTCCAGCCCTTAAACTTAGAAATGAAAGTTCACCTGCTGCCTTAAAAATGTTAGTGAGCTCAAGTAAGCACAAGTTAACTCCACTTGAAGATAACCATTGTTTCAACTCACAAATAGTCAAGACAATGGATTAGTTTAAGTTTCATTTTTAAAAACCTATAAACTTCAAAGTTCAAAACCTGAAAATTTTCATAACAATTGGAGTTAAAGAGAAGAAATGTTTAAATAACTTAATGATGCTGTTATGTTTTACAACATTTTTACAAGCCGTTAAGGTTTGTCAAGGTAACAGAGGTGAGTTGTTTGCTAACTGTTGGATCAAACAATGGGTGTATTGAAAAAGGCACAATCTACAATGGTGGTATAAAAGGAAGTAAACATTCTTCCTAACTGATTTTCTTTGTAACACACACACACACACATTCTGATTTAAGCAATCTCTAATTACGTCACAAAGTTAAGCATGACGCTGACATTTATGATCTCTAAAGGAGTATAAATACACTGACAGAGGCAGTGCATAAGGTACACATACACAAGCAAAATCTGTGAAGAGGTAATCAAAAAATTCTCTAATTCAACTTTTTTTTAACTTTATAATATATAATACTTTTTCTCTGATTTAGTGATATGTAACATGTTGTGAGGAAATTTATTTGAAATAATGTGTAGTGAAATGTTTCATCAAGCTTTTCTTCATGGTGAGAGAAGGCAAGAGAAATGAATTTTCAAACTGAATTTTCCCACAGCACCTATTATTGAGGACACTCATGGTTTCACTGGCTGTAGTGGCTGTATTTCTTCTCTGGGGGACCTTGTTTCAACCCCCCCAGGTGGCAGCATTCAAACCTCTTTTTCGTGATGGCTCCGTCACCCACAGAGAAATCACTCAGATGGCCATCCTTCGCAAGACAGCAGAAGTGTGCCGTGACATAGCAACTGCCCAGGGACGAGACTTTACACTGGCTGTAAGAAAAGAATATAGGAGGGAACCAACCTAATTGTTCTTAGAACCAGGAATATAATTAACAATTCTGGCCCTATTTAAACCTGGTATTAAGATCACACAAGTTTTAATCTGTCTCTTTTGTCCACTTCTGTCCTGATTTGTTCATGGGGAGGGTCTATTGGAAAGTAAATATGTAGGCTTTTTCAGATCTTTCAATCTAATGGACAAAATAAGCTCTCTTAATTTACATATTAAGGCGTACAAAGATGACAGAAAAGCAGCAACCTTTGTTTCATGCTCTGAATAGCTAAAAATCAGTGTGTGTGTTAGAAATCAGGAATGGTGAGAGAAGATTGTGCTTGGTACGTTTTTCCTCTACAAACCAAACTTGGGTCTTTAGCCGACAAAGTTTAAATCCCGTCTGTTTACGCATTAGGTCAGTAGATGATGAGTACATGGTCTTTTGAGGTTAATCGAACACGTTTGACCACATGAGGGTTCACACATCAAAACTCAAATCATTTTCGACCCCATTTACACCTGTATTTAATGGCATCTTAATACTAGGTATAAACAGGGCCTTAGTCATGCAAACTATCAATGTGTGATTAACGTTCCTTCAAGAGACTTTAATATTTTATTTTACAACATAAATTTGTCCTATCTCAAATGTGAATTTTGAAACTGCTTTTTTTTTTAAAGTCTCAAGTTATTTTTACACACAAACTTGATTTAAAACTGAAAACAGAGGGAATTTGCGTCATGTTTTTAATAATAATAATAATAATAATATTCTCCTCTTTGCACACCTCACCTCCAGATAAACAACAAACTGACTACATCTGCTGTCCAAAAAGCCTGCGCAACATCTCCCGATTCATCTTCTGCCCTGTCGACACTGGGATTTTACTCAGCTATAGCAGAAATGTATCTTAGCAATGCAGCCATAGATGTAGCGTTTGCACTGAGTGAGGCACGGCACATAGATAATGAGGCTTTCGTTGAGGGCCGGGACCTCATCACGAGTGGCGTGGCTGCAGTAAAGGCCAGCGTGAAGCAGGGGAGCTTTATCTCTGCCCGTATCACACTGGGGGCTCTATGTCATACTCTACAGGTACGTTATGAATGGAGATTACAGTGGGTTGTCTGTAATAATATTATTTTTTTAAAATTGAAATCTGGCCCTATACCAGCATATTTATCTGTGTTTTATTTTACATTTACATGACAACTATGCATTTGGCAGACACTTTGATCCAAAGTGACTATATTATCAGTTCATGCAATCCCATAGAATCAAACCTATAACCTTGTCATTCCTAGCTCTATTTATATTCATAATTCACATTTTATGAATAGTTTTTTTCAATCGCACATTTTCTGTATGGCACATTTCTCGAAACATCCTTAACATTCTTTCAACTGTATGAGCAAATGTCACAAATGTCACAACTGTTTGGCTGAAACATAAGAACTCTATTGCATATCATGTAATTACTCACCCAAAACATGTAATTCATGCTTCAAAACCTAGTTATTGTGTGTATATGGCCGATGCCACCAAAATAACATTGTGTCAGCCACACTTGTCAAAATGTTTAGATGTTTTTTTACACTATGGAAATATTTCTTATATGAAATTTGCATGTGCTTTCTATTTTTTAGTCGACACTGTCTGTTTTCTTCACTATACAAGAATGTCAGTTTTGTCTAATGATTTTGTGTATCACAATGAGCTTTTTAGATTCAGATAATAGGTAAAAAATTATTTGGGAAAGTCAATACTGTAGAACACAAAAGAAAATGGACATTTGGACTATTTTTTCCAGCGGAAGGAAGCCTTTTGATGATTTTACTTCATGACAGTTGCATTGATACATTTTGGCTTTATTATTTGTATTGTATGGTAACCGTTTTATAAAAGCAATAAGCCCCGTGAAGCAGTGGTTTACAGTATATCTATATCAGCTAAGGCTTCGTGCCTAACAACGCCCTTTAGCTGTTATAAATTCACGGTAAACCACGGCTTCTTGGGGCTTGTTGCTTTAGTTTACACAATAAGTGCATTATAGCAAATTATTCATTTTCATGTAAATGTTAGTACAAAGTAGTTAAAGAGACTTAAAATAAAGTGGGAAATTTACTTTTTTGCACATGACAAAACACATGCAAATTGCTTCAATCACCAAGAAATCCAAATCTGATGTTAACAAGAAACTCATTGTTTAGAGACTTTAGAATTTTGGACAGTGTTATTTGATTTGTAATAATTAACAATAAGGCTAATAATATTTGAATTGCTGGGATCTTGTGGGAACATTTTTTAGTCCCCATGAAGAAAACAGCTTATAAATCTTATTAATTACGTTTTTTGAAATCATAAATATGGAGAAAGTTTTCTGTGATGGGTAGGTTTAGGGGTTGGGTTAGGGGATAGAATATAAAGTTTACAGTCCATGTTTAGGTCCCCATAAAACATGGAAACCCAAAGTGTGTGTGTGTGTATGAATTATTTGAACACTGTATTGTTGGCAACTAAAGTATGTTTGTGCGCAGGATTTCTACAGCCACAGTAACTGGGTGGAACTGGGAAGCATTGCTCCTTTCAGCCCCATGATCAGACCTGAACTTCCTCTCGACAATCTAGCAGGTATGACAAAAAAAAAAAACTACCCTCATTCTACATGCTACATTTAGAAGCTAGTTTTGCTACACTATGGTGTAAACTTCACATTCTTATCTTTTATCTGTATGTACAGACCGCAACACACCAACATGCAAAAACTGCATTGGGAAAGACTGTAGTGATAATATTCTCCCAGAAATATTACTGAACAAGAAACTAACCTCAGGATATTTCGACATTATCTTCTCCAAAAAACCTGCTGGTAAGCAAGCTTAGCATCCCATGTGTAATGTTGATCTCCCTTTCAATTTGGCCTGTAACTTCTCTGAATATCATCACAGACCTCAGGATTTTTTAAATTTGGGACCACAAATCTATATACTGACAAAATTTACTCTCAGGCAAGTGTAGCCATGGCGGCTTTTTTGACAGGACCAGTTATAGAGACCCCACCGGAGGCATCAATAAGGATGACATCAGCTCAAATCATGGCTTCCTTCACCAACGTGCCGCTGACATGGCCATCAATGCTACTATGGAACTGTTTCAAGACATCCGACTGGCCACAGGCAACCAAGACTTTCTTCGGTACATCGACCTTCCTTATAAACCGCATATGGTTTTGCTCTTTTCTGTAATAAAATAAATGATTAAGCATTCCAAGTCCTTCGGGAAAGTACGTATTTATGAATCGTAATTACGAGGTCAGGTTTGGTCGAAGTAACATGGTGATGTACCATTTCTCCATAAAACTCAACTAGATTTATAACTCTACTTCTACAAAATGATGCTCACCAGGGGTCTTATTCAGAAACTTTCCTGCGTTTGATCTTACGATGATTTCTCAAATGTGCGTACACCTACGTACGATTCAGAGGACATACGCACACACAAAAAAAGTCAACAATGTCTAAATGCTTTACTTGAGAATGGCGAGCAGCAATGCTTAGATTTCTGATCTACTCGACTCTCTGCCAACAGGAAAAGTAAATTTCTTTGGGGACAGTTTGGAAAAATGGGAGGTGGGGATTGGGGGAATGCCATTTCTGCTGATGCTGTGGATACACAAAGTTGTGAAGTTATTGCACCCCTAGAGTCAGTTTTATTTGTTTCTTTCTCTCAGATTGATGGGCCTCAGTCAGACCTCAGTTCTGGCTTTTGTGATTGACACCACGGGCAGTATGTCTGATGACATTGAAGAAGCCAAGAGAGTGTCCTTCAATATCATAGACAGCAGGAGAGGAACACCGGAAGAACCTTCGGAATACATTCTAGTCCCATTTAATGATCCAGGTAGTCATTTTGTGTATTTAGACCTAACTTCCTGTGGTCATATAAAAATTCCATGGCACTTCTCATAAAGAGCAGGGGTGTAACCCCAGTGTCCTGGTCAAATTCCCTCCATTGTCCCTTATTAATCATGACCTCCTAATACGCCACATCCATTCAATTGGCTCTCATTGAATTAGCAGGTGTGTGGTGAGTGCACTGGTGCTGTTGTACCGGGGCTTCCGTCACATCATCCAAGTGTGCTGCACACTGGTGGTGGTTGAGTCTCATTCATTCGTTCATATATATATACGGTGGGTACGGAAAGTATTCAGACCCTCTTAAATTTTTCACTCTGTTATATTGCAGCCATTTGCTAAAATAATTTAAGTTAATTTTTTTTTCCCTCATTAATGTATACACCGCACCCCATATTGACAGAAAAAGACAGAATTCTTGACATTTTTGAAGATTTATTAAAAAAGAAAAACATAGTCCTAAGTATTCAGCACCTTTGCTCAGTATTTAGTAGAAGCACCTTTTGACCTAATACAGCCATGAGTCTTTGGGAAAGATGCAGCAAGTTTTTCATGCCTGGATTTGGGGATCCTCTGCCATTCCTCCTTGCAGATCCTCTCCAGTTCTGTTAGGTTGGATGGTAAACGTTGGTGGACAGCCATTTTTAGGTCTCTCCAGAGATGCTCAATTGGGTTTAAGTCAGGGCTCTGGCTGGGCCATTCAAGAACAGTCACGGAGTTGTTGTGAAGCCACTCCTTTGTTATTTTAGCTGTGTGCTCAGGGTCATTTCTTGTTGGAAGGTAAACCTTTGGCCCAGTCTGAGCACTCTGGAGAAGGTTTTCGTCCAGGATATCCCTGTACTTGACCGCATTCATCTTTCCCTCGATTGCAACCAGTCGTCTTGTCCCTGCAGCTGAAAAATATCCCCACAGCATGATGCTGCCAGCACCATGCTTCACTGCTGGGACTGTATTGGACAGGTGATGAACACTGCCTGGTTGAATTAAGGCCAAAAAGTTCTATCTTGGTCTCAAGACCAGAGAAGCTTATTTTTCACCATCTTGGAGTCCTTCAGGTGTTTTTTTTTTTTTTTTTAGCAAACTCCATGTGGGCTTTCATGTGTCTTGCACTGAGCTTCTCTGGAGCTCAGCCACAGTGATCTTTGGGTTCTTCTTTACCTCTCTCACCAAGGCTCTTCTCCCCCGATAGCTCAGTTTGGCCAGATGGCCAGCTCTAGGAAGGGTTCTGGTCATCCCAAACGTCTTCCATTTAAGGATTATGGAGGCCACTGTGCTCTTAGGAACCTTAATTGCAGCAGAAATTTTTTGTAGCCTTGGCCAGATCTTTGCCTTGCCACAATTCTGTCTCTGAGCTCTTCAGGCAGTTCCTTTGACCTCATGATTCTCATTTGCTCTGACATGCACTATGAGCTGTAAGGTCTTATATAGATAGATGTGTGGCTTTCCTAATCAAGTCCAATGTATAATCAAACACAGCTGGACTCAAATGAAGGTGTAGAACCAGCTCAAGGATGAACTGTTAAATATGAGTACTATAAATTTGAATACTTAGGACCATGTGATATTTCAGTTTTTCTTCTTTAATCTGCAAAAATGTCAAGAATTCTGTGTTTTTGTGTCAATATGGGGTGCTGTCTGTACATTAATGAGGAAAAAAATGAACTGAAAAGATTTTAGCAAATGGCTGCAAAATAACAAAGAGTGAAAAATTTAAGGTGGTCTGAATACTTTCTGTACCCACTGTATATGTTATATATATGCAGCGTATCTGTGTATATATTGGCGGTAGGAAGTTCCTGTACTACCTATGCAGCAGCAGCAATAATCTACAACATACAACATACCATTAACGTTGTCATATCCATTACCATGCTAACAATCTTCTGAGAGTTGTCAAGATAGAAATAAAGATATTCAAAATATTCCTGTTAGATTATTATTATTAAATTTATATTCAGTTTAAGTTATCTAAAACAGTATTGTTGCTGTAGCATTCTGTGTTTGTGTCATACAGATTTTGGACCTCTAACAAGGACTAAGGATGCAGATGTTTTCAAAGCAAGAATCAATTCTCTTACAGCACATGACGGAGGAGACTTCCCAGAGATGTGCCTGTCAGGACTGCTGGTGTGTGTGTTTCATATATGTCTTTTGAAATGTTTTGTAAACCTTTATTCAAACTGAGAGAAACACTCCTATTCACACTGATACAGTATATCAAATTATATGATATCATTAATTTGAATATCTAAGCTGGGTTGAGTTTTGACTGAGATAAAGCCAGACTGAGAAATTATAATAATCTTATCTTGTTTGTTTCGCCCGTCATGGTTCTCCAGTTGGCACTAGCAGGTGCTCCTCCATCTTCAGACATTTTTGTTTTCACTGATGCTTCAGCAAAGGACTCAGAATTAAAAAGCACCATTCAGGCCATGATAGAACGCACCAAGTCAACAGTGAGTGCCTGCAGATCCCTTCTACATCATATCTGCTAACTTAACGTGCCGCTGAATTGTAACTGACATTTCTATCTGCTCTCTGAATCCAGGTTACTTTCATGTTGACTAACCCCTTCTCACTCCGTAGAAGACGGGATATCTCACAATCTCAACAGTTTAATTCAAGATCATTTCCTCAGTCAGACATACAGCTGTACAGAGACCTTGCTCATGTTTCTGGTGGACAGACCATAGAGGTCACAAGGGATACACTGTCTCAGGCCACTGCAGTCATTACGGATGCATCTACTTTAGCCCTGGTATGACCTGAAAATAATTCAAAAAGTAAAATCATCATGGGACATAAAGGACAGATGACAGATATAATGTAGTTTGAGCTGTCTCTTTAAACTCACTATTAGTTAATATGTAAATAAAATGGGAAGATTTTACCCAAAAATATAATACTCTCTATGTTCTTTGGAATTTTGCTTTGAAACACTGCAACTTATTGAAAACATCTCTGTGTTTCTTGAAGGTGACTGTTCTTCAGGAAGTGAGAAGTCCTGCTATTGCAGAAAACTTTTCTTTTGTGTTGGATCCATCTCTGTCCAATGTGACCGTGTATGTCACCGGAGACTCGCCAGTTTTTACCCTTTACAGCCCTACAGGTGAGCCAAAACACCTCAAACATTGTGTGGGTTTATTTTCTGCGATACAAAAATCTAGATGCCAAAATCATTGTTAAAAATAAGCTGTGCTTCCTCTGTCTTTCAGGTGTGTCTCAGTCAAGTTCAGTAGCTGATGGTCCTCTGGGTAGCATCCTGACTGTAGGGAATTTAAGGAGAATAAAACTAAACTCTGAAAACCAGACAGGGACGGAATGGAAGATCAGCATTAAATCTACAAACTTCTACAGCATTAAAGTCACTGGTAAAGATTTTTAAACTGCCAGATATGTAAACCATTGAGATTTTTTAAGTTTAACAAACAATGGTTTTGAAAAGAAAATTAGCAAAATGTTTTCATTTGAAAAATTGCAATAACGTTGGATCTCGCAATAGTTGTGCTACTTTCACTATATTTTAACTGTGTCTACAGGTCAGAGTTCTGTGAACTTTCTCTTTAACTTTGTGGAGCAGATAGAGGGAGGTGACCTCGCACCGAAAGACAATCGTCCATTCACTGGTAGGTTACCATCTTTTATCAGTTGATATTTCCTCTTGATTATTTCTAGACAGTTGATTATTTCTTTTGACACTACCTTTCAAAGGTTTTGAGTCAGTAAGAGTTTATAAATGTTTTTATGCCCACTAAGGCTGCATTAATTTGATAAATACTGTAGAAAGAGTAATATTGTGAAATATTATTGCAATTTATAACAACTTTTTCTCTTTTAATATAATTTAAAATGTAATTTATACCTGTGATGACAAAGCTGAATTTTCGGTATCATTACTCCAGTCTTCAGTGTCACAAAAATCATTCTAATATGCTGAATTGGTTCTTAAAAGGTTAGTTCACCCAAAAGTGAAATTTCATTCATTTCCAGGTTTTTGATCCCCCATAGAAAGCAATGTAATTACCACATTCAAGGCCCAGAAACGTAGCTAAAATAGTCTCCTGAGCTGTTTACGTTGTAGACAAAGTTCAGATTCTACATCAGAACGCCGACTCATCCTGTTCGATCCTTGTTCATTTGTTTAAAGCGATAGTTCACCCAAAAATGAAAATCATCACGTGATTTACTCACCCTCAAGCCATCCTAGGTGTATATGACTGTCTTCTTTCAGACGAACACAATCGGAGATATATTTAAAAATATCCTTAGTCCTCTAAGATTTATAATAGTTGTGAATGGCTGGCCAAATTTTGCATCCATCCATAAAAACAATGAATCCATAAGACTCCAGGGGGTTAATAAAGGCCTTTTGAAGTGAATCGATGGGTTTGTGTAAAACAAATATCCTTATCTAAAACTTCAAATAATTAGCTTCCGGCGAACGACTGTACGCATTCTGCGCCCGTCGATTTGGGCGGAAGAGCAACCTCTGACCAGTGAAGCAATGACTAATGCAGAGGTGCAGAGGAGAAAGCAAAACAAAACACCGGTTATGAATTAGATGTCTAAAATGAGAATTTTTCATTTTAAAATGTTGGAGGACTTCAATATAAGAGAAGAGGAGCTTCAGTTTGTTGCACAGCCCTATTTGTTTGAACCGTGAGAGACGTCTAAGCTTACGTCAGAAGATTACTTATTTGGCACAAGTCGACATACGCATTCTGCATACAGTCGTCCCCTGGAAGCTAGTTATTTTACTTCATAAAGTTTTAAATAAGGATATTCATTTCACAAAAACACATTGATTTGCTCCAGAAGGCCTTTTTTAATCCCCTGGAGTTAATTTAATTAATTTTTTTATGGATAGGTGCTTTTTTTATCTTCAAAATTTTACCAGTCATTCACAACCATAATAAACCTTGGAGGACTAAGGATATATATATTTTTTAAATATATCTCTGATTGTGTTTGTCTGAAACAAGACAGATACACTTAGGATGGCTTGAGGGTGAGTAAATAATGGGATAATTTTCATTTTTGGGTGAACTATCCCTTTTAGTCATCTCATTCGTTCTCGTTCGATTAGAAAAAAATCTTGATTTATGTTCTGAAGGTGAACAAAGGTCACCTGGGGTGTAGAACGACATGAGGGTGAGTAATTAATGACAGAAATTTTATTTTTGGGTAAACTAATTATCGATGTTAAACAGTTGTGCTGGTTTTGTGGTGATATTTCCTTTTAATTTTTTCAGGATTCTTTAATGAATAGAGAGTTAATTATAAATGTGTTTACTGTCACTTTAGTTTAATTTATTCTGTCAATGCTAAAGAAAAGTAGTGCGTTATTGGAAAAAAATAAATCTTACTGACCCAGGAGTGTATAAATATGAAGAACTCTTTTTATTTTTTATTGGTATCAATATGAATAAAAAAAAAAAAAAGTTCTCTAATCCCTGACCAGGTCAGAATGCAACTTTATTTGTCTCTGTGACCGGAGGAGATTCAGTCACAGTGACTGACGTGCTTCTAGTTGAAGCTTCGGGATCTGATGTTGTTAATGGAACCATCAAAGCAGTGGGTGCGACAGACTTCCTGGTCAATGTGGACCGAATCCCAGAGAGGGCATTTGTGGTCCAACTCAAAGGGCTGTTGAATGATTTGACTCGATCTTTGTCTAGTCAATTCCAGAGACAGTCTCCCACACAGCAAAAAGGCTCTAGAGTTACCGTCACGGTGAGCTTAAGGGGATGAAAATCATTTGAAGCATGACTTTTTAGTATGACCAGCCAGAAAATTTAAATAAATATATGCAAAATACATTGACGATATTTCTAACCATATTAACCATATCCCTTCTCAGGCTCAACCAAATAGCACTATAGAGCCTGGAGTCCCTTTTGATCTCAACTTTACATTGGTCAGTAACGCTACAGAGAGCAGCTACACTATCCGAGCCCGGACTGACCGCGACTTCAACGTGTCTTTCCCCAGCTCTCTGAACGTGGGGTCAGAGGGCAGGTCTCAGGGAACTGTAACTCTGACCGCACCATCCGACACAGAGTCAGGGACGGATGTCACGCTCACTATTGAAGCAGAAGATGCAGAGTCCGGTGACTCAAATTACGTGGCACTGCGGTTCAGCGTCATGACTAAGGTAGCTGTTATGAAAGCGGCAAGGGTAGACATTATTAATAATGACCTGTATAACTGATCCCAATGGAGAGAATATCTTTTCTTTGTGATTCGTTGTTTTGGACCAGTATTAACATTTGATTGTTTCATTGACTCTGATTAAGCTCAATTATTTTCTGTTTTGGCAGGTCACGGATATCTTTAGCCCTGTCTGTCAGGTAGTGAGCATCAAAGCTGACTGTCCAGTGGAATGCAGCACAGCATCATGGGAACTCTCTGCCAACTTGACGGACGGTAATGGTACAGGCATATCCAGTGTGTCTTTCAACCGTGGGAACGGCTCTCTCAGCTTAAGCATTGTGATAAGTGAGGATGGCACAAATGTGACTGTGGCGTCCTACAATGCTTCCTGTTGTTCTCAGGAAGTAGAGCTGGTAGTTGTGGACAGGGTGGGAAATGTGGGCACATGTTTCACATCTATAAAGAGTCCCTCTGTAGATACAACCACAGTTAAGCCCACTACAATCACTACAGCCACTGCAGTCATAACTACACCCAATAGAGGCTATTTTGTGTCTTTCTCAATGTCTGTTTTGCTCTGCAGCTTAATTGTCTTTTTATGTGTATAGGAGAAACTTTAGTTGAGGAGAAACTATAGTTATATTATGAGATAAGAATGACATGGCTATTGGAGATTTACATTAATCAATGTCTAAATTGTTAGGGTTACAACATGATTGTTTTATAAATGATCTCTTTTTTTTTTTTAATCTTTAATGTGCAGTAATCATTGAAAATTACACAGAGTTGCCTCTTAATTTAAAATGTAATTGTCTTAACCCCTCTTCTTATATGACATAGTAAAGTTCTTTTTTGATGTGTGGATTCCACTTATTCTTTCAAATAACAAATAACTGTTTTGAGACAGACAAAGGATCCTCAAACAAAGCTCACAATGATCTTCATATCCTTTTTTAATATAATGACCACTGAAATTTTATTTTTGTTTAGATTATATAATATCCAGGATTGACAGTTTAGCCCACAACTCATCAGTCAACCCATGATCTTGTTTGGTTTCAGGCTTTTCTGGTTCTCAATCAGATTGGCATTTTAGAGCTTTAGTCAAAACCTTGCTGCCATCTAGTGGTATTTACACGAACGAGTAAATGAGGGACAATATTATATTATTATTATTATTATATTATATTATATGGTCCAAACAGCCCAAAACATTTAAGCATCTTTTATAATATTTAATTACAATTCAATAATGAAGTGAACAGAAATTACCGACATGTTTTGGCAAACTTGCAATTGGTGTTACACATCCTGATGTGATCTTTGATTAACTTAAATTTATGCAAATTCCATTTAAGAGCTATTTTTAGTGAATAACAACTTGAGAATTTTGTTCTGTTGCCCCTTTAAAAACAAAAACTGTCTCTGGGACCATTAAAGTCCATGTAGAAATAATTAAGAAGAGACTCTTAAGAGAGCAGAAAGGCAATGGAAGCACACAACGTAAGGCTCATCTGAAAATGTTAAATAATGCAATAATGAGGTCTGCCAGAATATCTTATTTTTCAAGTTTAATTGACAATAACAAAGACACCCTAGATTCTTCTTCTCCACAATCGATAGGCTACTTAACCCCTCAGTTCAAATATCATCAGAACTCCTCACAATTGAAAAGTGCAATGAGTTTGCAGATTTTTTTAAATGACAAAATTACTTTCATAAGACAAAAAATTGCCAGCACATGTCCTACTTGTAAGGTCTCCAACTCCCTAGCTAGTCCTTTGAAATGTAATCTGGCCTCCTTTTCAGCTGTCAGCCCCAGCACACTTACACATAGTCATATCACGAATGAATTCATTTAGCTGCTCTCTTGACCCATTACCCACTAAATTTCTCAAAACAGTTATTAACAGCTTTTTACCAGACATTCTGAATATTGTTAATTAGTCCCTAAGGCAAGGAGTTTTTCCACAAATGATTAAAACTGCAATTCACATATTGATTCTTCTGTGCAGTAACTACAGACTAATATCTAATCTTCCATTGCTTGGTAAAATAATTGAAAAAGTAGTATCCATACAGCTCAATAACTATCTTAATGCCAATACACTTAATGAGACATTTCAGTCTGGCTTCTGGGCAAACCACTAAACAGAAACAGCCTTGATTAAGGTTTTTAAGTGGTCTGCAAGTTATTCTGGACTCAAGAAACTTGCCAATCCTTGCTCTTTTTAGATCTTTAAGAATGTCGCTTTTGACACTGGGATTATGAGATTCTACTCTACTTCTTCAGAGCCGGGTCGGTCTATCAGGTCCTGTCTTAGACTGGATCAGATCCTACTTAAGCAGCAGGGAATACTATGTTACACTGGATACCTCCAGGCATTATGTCATTTCTTGTGGTGTCCCTCAAGGCTCAATTTTAGGTCCCCAATGATTTAACCAATACATGATTTCCAGTTGATGTAATTAATCAATACTATATTTCTTTTCATCAGTATGCAGATGACATGCAGCTCTTTCACTTGCACCAGATGCCCACAATTTCATTTCCACCCTACTACACTGCATAGAGAGCATGAAACTGTGGATGTCATAGAACTTTCTACAGCTAAACAAAGATAAGACAGAGGTACTTGTTATCAGAAATGACGCACAGAAAACATCTATTGCTCCACATCTCGTCTCTATAACTAAAAGCCAGCAATCAGGAAAAGAACTTAGGAATGATGTTTGACAGTGACCTCAGTTTCAATAAAAACATATTATCATTGTTACTAAAACAGAATATTATCGCCTCAGAAACATCTCCAAAGTACGTGACATTCTGTCCTCTTTTGACAATGAGAAACTGGCATTTGTTACCGCTAGACCTGACTACTGCAATAGTGTTTTTGTTGCAAAAAGCTCTTTTTAACACTTACAACGTGTTCAGAATGCAGCTGCACGAATGCAGCAACTCGCTTTAAAAGGAGAAATCATTACTCCAACCCTCCGATCCCTTCACTGGCTGCCTGTATCATTCAAAATGGAATGGAAGGTCATCTTATTAATGTTTAAATGTCTTCATGGTACTGCCACAAAATACCTTTCTAATTTTGTTGAATAAATATAGGCCACTACAGCAAGATCGCTCCAAACATCCAATAGCAACTTGTTGATTGAACAAAAACACAGCTAAAAATTGGCGAGTCAGCATTTCGGACCCAAGCTATGGAGCTCTCTTCCCGACAACCTACGAGCAGTCGACTCACTATGCACTTTTAAAACAGTATCTCAAAACACATTTATTCACTAAGGCCTTTCCCTGAATTATTTGATATTTCTCTTCTGTAAAGCACTTTGTAAACACTGTTTTTAAAAAGGTGCTCTATAAATAAAGCTTAATAACACATATCACATTAATCTCTCATATGACTTAATGAAACTTGAATCTATAGCTAATATGGGTGTACATGTTTAATGATTTTTTTTTTTATTATTAAAAAATAAACCTACCCTTTTTGGACATTGACAACCCCGGTAACTGTAACATCTCGAATTTTTTTTTACTTTTTTTACAATCATGCAGTATAGGATACATCATTTTGGTGGAAAAAAAAACACTTACACAGGCACCTTTGCTTGTGATTTGTTCTAGTCCTCCAGATGGTTGCTGGCTGTTTTATTAGATCAGATTAAAGGACGATTTTATTTAACTAATGGACGAAGTGCTGAGGGACTAGATGACCCCATTTAGAACAAAACCCCATAGGGACAGGGCAGTCTGTGTTGATGTCCCATCTCTGCAGCCAACAACCCATACAAACCTCCACCCTCACATTGTCTCAGCCCTGAAGATGAGTAATGGCAGTGTCATAGTGACACCTCTCCATTCATCATAATCATAAGATAGTGCGCAAAAGCAGCACGGCGCAAAAGAGAAAGATAGAGAAGGAGAGTGATTCATTGCGGTAAGATATTAAACGGCACTCTTTAGCATATGTGGCTTTAATTAGGATAGGGAGACACCCGCCCCCTGTCTCTCCCTGTAATTTACATCTTTAGCTACCAATTCTCCTCCTGGATTTGACTCAAACAAGCAACAAGGTAAATTTTATGTCCTCCATTCAGTTCATCTTTATTTACTTTCAGACTTTAATCAGGGTAGGCACCAGTTTTAATTTTTCGTGAATGGAAATGAGGTATAAATGCACAGTTCAGATGTATATTTCACAGCAAGTTTTACTTAGTTTTGTCAGACAATTTTAATGTTGCCAAAAAATACATTCTACAATGCAACACTTGTTTTTCGGTCTTGTCTTTACATTTCCCCCCCCCCCCCCCCCATTTTCTTTGTTCTATAGTTTAAACACCTCTAAACAGGTCAAATGTGTTACTCTTTGTTTGCATATATAAAAAAGCTGCAGAGACTCACTTTAATGAGAACATTTTTAATGATCAATCTCTTTAATGTATTTTTTTTCTGAAAAACAAATTCTTTGTAACTCTCTGGCATTACCATTTACATAATTCTGTACATGAAAAAGAAAAAAAGCACTGCTTTAGATACAGAGTAAAATTTGAAAACTAGAAAAACCTTCAAAATAAAAATTAGAGGAGGTTTACATTACAAATTAGTAGTAAGACATTGTCTGAAGTGCAATGGTATAGCTCAGATGAGTTTAAAAGTGGAAAAAAAAAAAAAGATGAAATAAAAATACTTCTCTATCTTAAACAAACAGCAATATCTTTACAGTTAGTAGAGACGTATCCTCTGATGTATTTAAAATTGTAAAAACATATTTACATATAACTGTATCTGATATATATCTTTTTCCATCACATATATGTCAGCACCAGTACGAAATAAAAAGGAGAAAAAGATAAGCTCGATGACTTCAGAAATAGAAACCAAAAACATTTTAATCTTGGTCCCAGATTGTTGATATTTGGTGAGACGGCAGGAGAACGTGAGCTTTCCCCTCTCCAACTGCGATCCTCTCGACACGGCAACAATATAACACTGCGAAACACTGCAGATGTGAATGCGTTCAATCTCCCATGAAGACAGAAATTTCTCAAAAAAGGGCAAGTCAGTCACAATTCAAGTCAGTTACATTCCTCATAAAGCTGAAACAATCAAACTAGAGCTCGATCACAGAAAGAGACACCATGACTATAATACCATAAAGTAACACCCAACAAGGAGAAAAGACTGATATTCTTTGTGGGGCATTTCATGGTAAACAACAGTCTGGCTGAGTAGTAAAGAAACGGTTCATTTGAAATTGGTTGACAAACCAGGTCAAACGCACACAAGTAACAACAAATCATTCTTTATGCGAACTAAATTTTTCAAATAATAAATACAAGGTGGTGGCAATGGATTGTAAATCGATTTAAATTCCCAATACAGAGCAGATGCTTACATGTACAAATTTAGTCCATTTTTGCAATGGTCACAGTCGAAAGAGAAAGTCGTCTGTATTACAAATGGCTTGTCGGAGTCTTGATGTGCTCGTCTTTCCTCTGTCAGGCATTGTGTAACGGGTAACAGAGTGTGCAAGAGCTTGAAGTGATGCAATGATTGAAATGACACATTACAGCAACTAATAAGTATCTGACTGGTAAAATAAAAGGAGAGAAGTGGTATGACCCATCAGCGGCAATACAGCATGTACGGTGTATTTACCTTTTGTTTTCTTTATTAAAATATCTTTAACCAGTGTTCACAAGCAATTATGTTCAGTCAGAGAAAAGAAACAAAAACTAGAATGTTGTGAAGCATTTAAATATTGGTTATAAATTATAGATTCAAAACACTGAATTTGCCTCAGATTACTTTCACAAATGTCTGGGGTGTTACATTAAAATCCCATAAATATTACTTTATACTTGGTGAACTGTTCATGTATCCTTCCTTTCTAGCTGCCATTGTGACTAAAGAAAACCCCTTTCTCACAGTTTTAGGGACGGGAGGGAGAAGTTTGTAGCTGCCAAATCTCTTCAAGCAATATTAACAAACACCTAGTTGACAAACACACACACACACATGGCTTCACTCTTACTGACACCGGTCGCCTAGCGACAGCAGAGCATCCATCTTGCATACACTTAGAGCACACAGAGTCTGATGTTGTGATGCCCGTAGTGCAAATAAACGTACACGCACACACACACACAAGCACAAAGCAGAGCAAATCCACACACATCAAGAGCAGCGAGAGAGAGAGAGAGAGAGAGAGAGAGAGAGAAGATATGTAAGAGAAGAAAGAGGAGGAGGTGTGTTGAACTGTTTGGTTTAGGAAAAGGGATCCACTGCTGACAAAGGCCCACCTCGAATTTTCACACACTCTTTAATACAGGAACAGTATGTCAGAACAAGGGAGAACTAAATACATAAAACCATCCGTAAAATCTTTCCCAATGTCATTTTGCAGGTTTTCAGTGCCTCTTGCCCTTGGTCCAGCACAAAGGACATGAGAGAGAGAGAGAGAGAGAGAGAGAGAGAGAGAGAGAAAAATGGATCAGACATAAACGGATCAAATCCAAAATGGGTATTTCTTTTTCAAAACAAAACAAACAAACAAACAAACAAACAAACAAACAAAAAAACAGAACGCCGGATCCTTACTCGAGAAGCAACCCAAACAGAGAGGAATTGGTTTAAATATTGTGACAGCACACACATGTAATACACAACATGTAATATATTTCTTAGATTTGTCGACCATGTAATAGAAAAAACCCCCAAAAACAATAAAACGAATCACATTTTCCATAAAAGTGTCCTGTTAAAAAAATCCCTTAGGCTATGGGTTGGGGAAAAACTCTTCCATCCAACCTTCCGTTGAATCCAAATCTGTCCCATCCGACAGGCCGAACGAAACCCCGGCCCCAGCTCCTGATTGGCTGCCGTAACCGTATGCCAGGTCCTGATTGGACGTCCTCTGGTAGCCCTGAGGCTGACCCCCTGGCATGTACGACCCACCCCCTCCCGATGCTCCCGGTATGCCCTGAGCAGGGCCCTGTCCAAAAGCCGCCATGTTGGGCACTCCCTGGTTCATGCCTGGCATTACCATCCCCCGCGGCTGGTTGGTCCTTGGTTGCCCTGCCATGTGCGGCATCATCGGCCCACCCATTGCAGCTGGGTTTATTGAACGCGGGTCCACCATAGTCTGTCCGCCCATCGCTTGTGCGAAATGCTGCTTGGCCATCCTAGGAGGCTGGCCACCTTGCATGGCATACGCAGGGTTACTGTTAAACGCCACCATGTCGTTTGAAGTCCTTCCTGCCATGGCCTGCATATTTTGCTGCTGCTGCTGCGGCCACGTCTGACCTCCGCCTCCCATCATGCTCTGCAGTCTCTGAACTTGGGCTTTGGCCATCGGCTGCCCACCAGGGGCGACACCGGCTGATTTGATTTGCTGCTGCGGGAGGGCCTGGTTCATTAGCATTCCCTGTCCATACCCGCCTCCAGGGCCTCCGCCGACCATTCCTTGCCCGCCCGCGCCCGCTTGTCTCTGTGCCATCGCCATTCCGGGCTGGTTGGGATGGTGCTGCTGCTGCTGCTGAAGCATTTGGCCCATGTTTGGGTTCATACCCTGGTACATGCCAGGCTGTGTACCAGCCTGGCCTCCGTATGCCATGCTCATGTCACCCTGCGAGGGCATGGCAGCGGAACTCTGGACGGGAGTCATCTGCAGTATTCCCGGATTCTGTTGCTGCTGCTGCTGCAGAAGTCGAGCGTTCCGCATGCTCTGCAACGTCTGGTTCCTTGCTGCCATCTCCTGGGACGTGCCTAAAGCAATTTAAAATTAAATAATGTTAACTGACATCTGTTGTTCTCATTACATTTACAGTACATCAAAGGCGTGCTTCAATTAAAGTCAAACAGCATAAATACACACTCACAATAGCACAGCAAATCACTGTCAATTGTATATAATAATGACATAAACCGCACACTGAAATCTCCAGATGACTGTTGGATCAGGGTGGGAACTGAACGCTACAAGGAGGTAGCAGGATTGGGCACTCCTGCCTTAGACCTTGAATGGACCCATATGAACTTCATGCAAAAATTATGTTGACGGGCATCAGACAACAATTGAGATATAAACCAGGAGCAGAATAGGGGGAGAACGAACGTGTGTGTTTATGTATGCATGTATGGATTTCTCGCCTTAACATAGGGCTGGGCGATATGACGATATGTATCGTTATTACCACGAAATAAAATATCTATCGATAGAGACTTTGCTATATCGTATATATCGCAGTATGTAAATATATTGCACTACTGACCCTTGACCCAGAGTGATGAAATGCATGAATGAGAATATAAAGAGCGGGACGGGTTTGATGTTAAAAAGAGCTATAAGCGCGGTATATCCTGAAAATGAAGTCGTGCAGCGCTCGTGCACACTGACGAAGTGCGGTCATGAAAGCTCATCATTTGCAGTTTTTCAGCATTGCGGTTTAAAAACGATTAGCAGCGACAGACAGCCCATTTGAACATTTGCGCGCGCTGTCTGAGGGAGCCGCTGCTCATGAACCGAGTGCTTTTTGCCACCTAATTGGGCTTGAACTATTAAATCCACATACCTGTGTCAAAGTGACCACGCATTTGCAAGTAAACAGAGTCATTTATGTCTTAACTGAAGGTGCTGTTGAGAAAGAAAGGGCTTGAGTATAATGGATCGACGCAGTCGGTCTTAAAGAGACAGTATCGACATTTCCCTGCTGTCATTGTTAATGCGAATCAAACAAGAAAAAAAGAGAAAATCTCTGACGGCTTGGTATTGTAACTTTAAAAAGAACAGATGTATTTTTAATTTACACAGATATCTTTGATTATTTTATTTTATGTAGTATTTCTAGAGCTTGAAGTTTTTCAGGTAGGTCCATTTCATGTGTATTTATTCCATTTTAGTTTGTTTTCTTTGCTCTTTCATCAGTTTATTTGTCTTCAGTAAGCTTAAGAGTTTTTTAGGCTTAGGATGAATTTTTTTAAATGATACTGAAATGGTGATAAGAATTATAACATTTTCAATGGTATGAAAAATGTTGATATAAAAATCGTATTTAAAGCAAAAACGACTATATCATGATATGTCAATTATTCATGTCGTGATGTAAGATTTTGGTCATATCGCCCACCCCTCCTTTAACATAGCCCGAAAAAATATCTTTCTGATACTGTTATCAGATTTTACTGCCGATATGAACTATGTTATTAAAAGGTAATCTTGGCAAACAACTTCAGAGATTTTGGGTTCCATTCTAGTAGAGAGAAGTACTTATTATCTACACTGAAAGTAACTGCCTGGGATTGTTATCAAAAGGACCACAGAGTTAACTGACTTGCCTTAAAGTCAAATGTCTACATTAATAATAATAATAATGTTTACATTACATCAATTTTAACATTATCATACCAAAAGTCAGACCGAAATATTACTTAAGGTGCCAGTGAGAAAAAAAAAATTCTTCTTTTCAGTTTTTAATAGGAACTGCACTTAGATTTTTTTCGCATTACTATCCACTTAAGGTCCTTACAGTGCTTATATAACACTATAAGCCCTTTAGCCACAAAGTAATATGGTCATTACAACTAGTGGCGAAGCGTTTAGATTGTGGGTATGGATATTATCCTCCTTTCATAGTATAAGTGTGTGTCTTGCCTTGAAACTGCTGGAGTGGGTATGGATTCCTCTGTGCCTGACTCATCTGTCTGGGGAGATGCTGCTGCTGCTGCTGCTGCTGCTGTTGTTGTAACTGCAAAAAGAGGGAAAGCGAAGCAGAAAACTTGATGATTATCAAAATTCCTAATCAAATCGCAAACAACTGAACAGAAAGCAGAACTCTTAAGCCACAAAAGGCCAACAGCTGCTTGCATGCTCAAAGATGACTATTTGATACGAGCATAAAGAAAAGCCCAGCACTGTATGTCTATGGTGTCAATGGCACTCACCTGTTCTGCCAGCATTTGTTGCTGCTGCTGTCTCTGTTCTCTCAAAAGCTGTGCTTTCTGCTGCTCCATCATATGGAGCTGGGCCCTCTTTTCCTGCTCCATAGCCATCATCTGCTTCATCATGGCCGCCTGCTGTGGATTGGCCAGATAACTGGGAGGCCCCGCCCCGTTAGGCCCTGTTGAGGCCACACCCCCTGGTCCTCCGTGAGGTGGCTGGACTCCACCAGCCTGCCGTGGCAATCCAACCACACTTTCCTACAAACACAAGAAAGGAGAGATGATCAGACATAACAGTATAACAGATGATTTCCTGACTCACTTCATTTATTCAGTTATTGAATTACTGGCTGACTAGCTTCGTTGGTACATACACACACACACACACACATATATATATATATATATATATATATATATATTTGATCAGCATTAAGCTGATCAAAAGTGACAGTAAAGCCATTGATGATGTTACAAAACATTTCCATTTCAAATAAATGCTGTTCTTTTTAAACTTTTATTTATCAAAAAATCCTGAAAAAAAAAATCCAGATTTCAGCAAATCAGCAGATTAGAATGACTTTTGAATGAAGTAATTGGTGCTTGG
This sequence comes from Opsariichthys bidens, assembly GCA_037194245.1. Classification (NCBI taxonomy): domain Eukaryota; kingdom Metazoa; phylum Chordata; class Actinopteri; order Cypriniformes; family Xenocyprididae; genus Opsariichthys; species Opsariichthys bidens. Next base: position 14,887,255 of record CM074292.1, on the reverse strand, counting down.
TGCTGAACATTCAGCTTCGGCAACACAGAAATGAGTGATTAGATATTAAAATATATTATTATTGTTATTATTATTATTATTATTATTATTATAAGTAACTTTTTACTGTATTTCATCCAATGGAAAAAATGCAGCCTAGGTGAGCATAAAATACTTCTTTCAAAAACATTTTAAAAATCTCACTGACCCCAAACTTTTGAACGGTAGTGTTATAATACACATATATGTTCCAATGTAAATTCATTTAAATGGAATACAGCAGCAAAAAAAAAAAAAAAAAAAAAAAAAAAAACATCGTTAACATCAATAAAGTAAATGCACGTGTCCTTTTAAAAATATTTTTTTGTCCAACAATGACATATCCATATCACATTTCAGAATGGCATAAAATGAACCTGCTAAACTTTCATCAAAATTGGTTTCCTGATGAACAGAAAAATAAAACCACAGAACAAATTTCTCAAACAAGTTACACCAAAGGTAACGAGCTGCGGAGATCTCTTTTTTTCTCGTCTATGAGGTCAGGAGAAGATACCCCTCCGATTAGTGGCTGAGGCAATATAAATACCTTTTAATGCACTGGAAATTGACTGAGGTCTATATAAATCAAGATCCACGAGACCCAGACTCTAGATGTTTATGGTCTAATAAGATGAGAAGACCAGGACAACCAGACTATGGTTTTCTCTTATAGCAACAGTCTGAGATAGGACAAAGGAATGTTATGCAGAAGGGGGGAGGTGGAGCAAACCGGATTTAAACTTGTATCGTCCGCACGAGCACCACATAGCTCACTGTACCCGGGCACATTCACTGACCGCAAGCCCACGACTCCAATCGAGTGCGAACATTTTATTTGAACCATCCCTCCACGAGGCTCTTAGAACAGCATAAATAATGAGGCACAAACATGCACACGCCACAGGAGACTGTTCAGATAAATCTAGACCAGACCGGTCAATGAGCACAAATCTGTGTGTAGACAGCTGGATCTCTTCTGTTAACCAGTCATGCTGTCCAAACGAGCGCTGATCGGCACGTACGTATCTGTGCCGAGGCCGGAAAGGCCAGAGGGGGGCAGTGTTGATCTTTTTTCCCCCCTCTCCTGCCATCTCTCTCTCTCTCGCTCGCTCGCTCCCTCTTTTGACTCGTCATCTATCTCTATTTCTTCCACCTCTGTGCCCATGTCTCCATTCCGTTCTCCGTCTTTCCCTCCTTCCTCCACATTTCCCTTTACCTCCTCTCTTTTTCTTCTTTCACCCTCACCGCCTTACATACTCTTTTTCATTATGATCCCCTCATCCCCCCTCTCCCTTCAGCTCTCTCTGCAGATGGCTTAATCATGAGTGGTGTAAAAGATGTGTCTCCTTCTTCCTGTCGGATAATGTGTGTGAGCCAAAGACTCCTCAGCAGAGCATGGAAAGAGAGAGAGATGAGGGGTGAGAGAAAAAGACTCAAATGACAGAAAAAAAACATTAAAGAGAGGGAGGGAGAGAAAAAAGACGGAGAGATAGAGAGAAAGCAGGTAGCCAGGCAACAGTGGCTGTAATGTTGAGCAGATGGTGCTCATAGGAGCCATGATGGACGACAGCGGGCAGCAGCCGAGAGAGAGAGAGAGAGAGCGGCGGCGTAAATTAAGTCTCTCTCTTTTATCCTCTCTTCCTCCTCTTTCAGTCTCTATCACCGATTCAATCCCCATCTTTATTTGCTTCATTCACACATATGTGAGCAACTCTTGATACGGCTGTTCTTGCTTGCCGGTTATCTATCTCTCTAACTAAACTATCAATCATAAAGGAGGAGGGTCAACGCAAATACAGCAAGAGTGTTTTGTATAAAATTTCACGACCAAAATATTTTCTTAATTGTGTGTTTTCTGCATCACAAACGACTAAGGAGTTGCGGGAGTTTGTTTTCAAACAGGTTTCCAGTACTGCCCTCGTTTAGGCAAGCAGGTAGCCCCGCACACACACTCATGCCATTGGTCGAGCAAGAAACTGACATGTTGCACTGCTCAATGAAGCAACCATGTTTTGAAAGCAACACAGAATGTACACTCTTCGAAAAAAGGCAAACTACAAATGGTTTGCTCATAGATGTTCAATAGATTGATAAATGAAATATCTTCATTTGTGTTTTGAAGATGAATGGACGACACGAGTGCGTGAAACTGTTTTATACTAAAGTGTCTAATTTCTGTACCACTAGCATCAGCAAACGGAACTGCTGTTGACTTCAAACCGGTTTCCTAAACACTCCCCCCATCTGCTATTGGTTAAGACCAACAGATAGTCCCGCCCCCAAACACATATCAATGGCTGAGCAAACATTGCTGTTGTCAGGCTGGTAAGGACTCAAACAGAATAATATTGATAGTGGCACAGAGTCAGTATTTATACTTTCTGGGGAAATCAGCCTCCAAATGACTTGCCTACAATTGTCTAAGAACATTAATCTGGGACAGAAGGAGGTATTTTAAAATCCAAATGACACATTGAGCCATGTGAAAGCATTAAAGGGTTCACCCCAAAACGAAAGTTCTGTCATTAATTTCTCACCCTCATGTCGTTCCAAACGCGAAAGACTTTCCGTTCATCTTCGCAACACAACTAACTGCCTTTGCAACGACCACTTTGATGCTTCAAAAAGTTCATAAAGAGATCGTAAAACATGAATCGAGCAGTCCAACTTCCAACTTGTCGGAAGAGACTTAATTGCTTTTTGTGTTGAACAGATTTAGTTTAAGCTTTTACTCACATGTAAACTTTGATCAGTGAACATAAGAATCTCAACCGAACCCGAATGACGCACAAGAACAAACCTCTTCCGGAAGCTCAAACAGGCTGCGTAACACACGAGAACGAACCTCATTGGTTACGCAGAACGTTTGAGCTTCCAGAAGCCTAAAAGCCTAAATTAAATCTCAAAGCGATCGAGTCTCTTCAGAAAATTTGGACTAAACCGCTCTATTCATTTGGATTAGTTTCACAATCTCTTTATGAATTTTTGAAGCGTCACACTGGTCGTTGCAAAGGCAGTTACCGGACGGACAGACAGCTCTCCGATTTCATCAAAAAGATCTTCATTTGTGTTCCGAAGATGAATGCAAGTCTTACAGGTTTAGAATAACATTTTCATTTTGTGGTGAACTAACCCTTTAAGTGCGAGGGTTTACCAAAGGCACCAAACAAACATAATCAGGCAAAACTATCCGATACTTGTGAACTCTCAAGGTTCAGCTCATCTTCAGTTGTTAAAGGTGTTGGAGGGTGCGTGAAGAAGCTCACTGCAGTTTGCACAGAGCCGTACATAGTGCAATACCAAAAGCAGGAGTGATTGCTTTCACTGATCTCATGCATACACACACAAACACATTGATTACCAGTAGTGAGCCTTGGCCCAGATCAGACACTAATCTGAGGGGCTTGCTCACAACATCCCCTCTAATAATACACCACGCGCCAACACACGGTCCTCATGAGGGCCTTTCTGTGTGTGGGTGGTGGTGGTGGTAGTAATGGCCAATTCAAACAAATTCAAGCGATGACATCTTAAACGTGTTAAAGAATTTTGCCAATGCCAAAGATGATGCATGAATTTATCTTCAGCTGATCATTTGCAAGCTCAGTCTCAATATGGCATAAAAGAGAGAAAGTTTGAGCAGCTCTCTACTGGTTGACTGATTTTTTTAATGGCTAATATCCAGAGATATCTATCTAATACATTTAATTATGCATACACTGCCTATAACTTCAGCTCTCATTTACATTTATGCATGACATTTTTATGCCAAGCTGCTTCCACTGCATTGAAGTAAGACATTTCTTACCACATTTGATTCCTTTGGAATCAAACCTGTGGCTGTTGCATTGCAAGAGCCTTGTTTATTAATATCTCAGATCATGACGATGAGCATAAATGTAACTGCTACTTAGGATTGGTTAAACGGACTGATGAATTGAAATAACGCTATGACAAAGGTGTGGAGGGGCGTAGTCTATCGAATTCACCAGGTGTTGCTGCCTCCTTTATCAGATTATTTGCTTGAATATCAATTATGTCAAACCTACTGAGAGCAAACAAATGAGGGACTGGCAGGCAGAGGATCACTAACAGAAGGCCAGAACCGAGAAATCGACATCACAAATTTACCACAAACAAAAGGGACTTACATAATATTCCTTACATGCATTGGTGCAATGACAAAGAACAAAGAAATGCCAAAGTAGTTGTTCTTTTGTTCTCAAAATCTAGATAGCACACCTGTTACAAGATAGGACTGGCTGTGCTGTAGCCCACCCCCTCTTTTCCCACTCTTCCATCCTTTTTTCCACAAACTCCACCTCTCTACCTCCAACCTTTTGCCCTCCCTTCCCTCCCCATGTTGCGTTATCTCTCCCAGCTTCTATATTCCCTTTCTCCCTCCATCTATTGCACTGCACAGAAGCCATTAGTGGTGGCCGTAAAGCCATATTTCTGTCTACAGCTCAATTACACGCGCACACACACACTCACGCGTGCACAGGTTCAGCGCCAGTTCATTGAGCTTTATGGATAGAAATCCATCCGCAGCTATGCACACGGATTTCGCCATATGAATCCCTAACAAACAATTGCAGTAAACGGATTGAAACTTCAAATGATGATGTTAACCCTCAGAATTCAGTTTATGTCCATTTCATCAGCCAGGCTGGGTGACCATATCTACCAAATCAGATCAGTCACTTAAAATAGCGTGAAATTAAATTAAATGATCGCTTTTTGAATGAGATACAGCGTCTGAATAAGGCTACTTGTTTTCATTGTTTGGACAAGTCTGTGATGTGAAGTTGTGCATTGTCCGTTGGTTGCGCCTCAAAGTTTCAGAAATAAATACCGAGCACCCACGGCTCAATTAAACACAGACATACTCTCTCTTTATGGATCTTCAGGTAGAGGTAAGAGGAGAAAGTGATGAAATCTGATGTAAGGACGGGAAAGGAAAGATAACAGAAGCACAGCGAAATAAACGTCTCCCTCGTGCTTCCTCGCTCAGTTACTCGCTCTTTCTGCCTACCGCTTTCTCTTTATTTGGAGCATTAAGCTCTGAGATTCTGTTCCGTTTTTATAAAAGAAATGTTGTAGAAGCCATAAACAGGCCTGCATTAAATCTGCAGAAAGCTCTAGAGATTCAGAACACCCACAATTCACAAAGTTCCACGCATCTACTGTACTTCACGTGATCATTTAGTAGATATTTTATTCATTCGATAATGTTTTCATGCCAACAGAGTTCCACAGATTTTTCCCAAAAATAACCATTATAGAAAATGCTGGAAAAGGTCTGCAGATTTGCACGTATGTATGATACGATATGCAGATTCACCCTCAAAACACAACCGAACTCCGTTGAATGTCACAACAGGTGCTTTCGCGTGTCTGTTTCAAAATCTCCTCTCTTTCTCGCTCCTCTTATCTCTTCTTTGTTTCTCGCAGCTGTGCCTTGTTGAAAGCGATCATGACTAATTATTCAAGGCTCAACAGAAGCAGAAATTATGATGAACTTTATTTTCCGAGCGAGAGAATGAGAGAGCGAGAGAAAGAGAGAGAGGGGAGCGGAGGGAAATGTTTTAAGCCGCTGAAACAGCGTTTGATTGGTGAAGGGTTTTTGAGTGCGTCTGTGACAGATTAATTGTCATCTTTTACTGTCTCACTTTCCTGGGATGAGTGAACCAATCATGGCTCTTCTCTCAAGAGGGGAGATAAAACGTCCAATCACAGCCTCAGATCTCCTTTCTTTACTGTCCAACATTCCCACACAGGGAGGCGAGCCCAGGCTCTGATAAATCGTCTGTGTGGAATGAGGGAAGCAGAGTGTGTCAATGCTACATGTGAGCTCTGCTCCAAAACCTAGTAAGCTGCCTACATAGACAGTATTTTAAGGCGTTATATGTTAAGCCTGTACCTTTCAAAAAAACAAACAAAAAAAAAAAAAAATTAAAAGGGGACAGTTCACAATCACCCTGATGCGGTTCCAAGCTTGTATTGTGTACTTTCTTCTGTGGAACAGAAGATATTTTGTGAAATGTGTTTTTGTACATACAACAGCAAGCAAAATGGTTTGGTAAGCAACTTCAAAATAGCTTCTTTTGTGTTCTGCAGAAGAAAGAAATCCATCCAGGTCGGGAATGACATGAGTAAATAACAAAATGTTCTTTTTGGGTGAACTATCCCTTTAAGATACCTTGTTTTGGCCAAAATCCAAGGCAGCATTGATCCACTGCAGAAAAGGCAATCCCAGAATGCATTGCAACGTTCATTAAAAGCAAGAGAAATAAACTATATGTATTGATAATTAAAAATGGACTATTTTAGCTTTGCATTTTTATGCCCATTGAAGCGTGTTAGCTTCGAAACAATTCCAATGGAATCAATGGTAAGTCCATGCACTTCAAGTGCTCTATGTATGGTGCAAAGAAGTGTTCCGAATCACTCACTCATGATGTTTGGTGAGGGTACAGATGCCTTAAAAGGCAGCTGACTATGTAGGCATAACCTAGGCTCACTAGGTTTTGGAAAGGAGCCATATTGTTTATAATTTAATTTGGAATATGACAAGCACTGTGTGTTTGTGATGCGTGCGAACGTGTGCCAGTGCGTTTTTAGTATTCGGTTTCACAACCACCCTCTCCCAGGCACTTTTTCTCCTGAGCAGCAATTACCAGGGCCTTGATTTATGTGTCCAGTCAAAGAAGCCTCCTCCCCCTCTCTTTTCCTCCCTCTCTCGCAGGCCTTTTATCAGCAAGTCACTCTCTAACAGCACCGCAGCCACCCCTGAGACAGACCTCATCAGATAACACACACACACGCTCACACTCACGCAATGAAATCTTTAAGAAAAAGCCTCATCCTCTCGGGACAGAGAGCAATCATTTAAGTATCTGAGAACGTAGTATCCGCGCACACACGTATACGTATGCGTCTTGTTGTATGCTAATGCAGAGGGCATCACACACATGCTCTCTCTCTCTCTTGCATGTTCTGTCTATAGTGAGAGATGTGTGGGGGAGGGGCTGAAGAATGCACGGCCTCGGGGGACTTCCGATCCTAGAGAGAGGGAGGGAGAGAGATAGAGCAGTGGAGAGGAGAAAGGGAGGGAGAGAAAAAGGGAGGTAAACAATCCGGCACACTTACAGAGCGCAGAGGGGAAATAGAGAGGATGGGTAAACGTGTTTAAGAACACACACACACACACAAGGGCGCCTCAAAAGAGCTGGTCGTGGGCGAGACTCTGACACACGCTCGTTCGACAAGGAGAGGGGAAGGCAGAGAGGAAGAGACTAGTTGTCTTTTTTCTTTTTTTCCTACAGCGTGACAGTGTTGACTGTTGACGGCTGGGAGTGTCATTGTGGGCAACGAGAGGGAATTACCAGACATGAAGCAAACTAATTACTGGCTGATTCACTAATTACCTCCAGAGAACGAGATGGAGAGAGAGCTGCTAAGTGAGCATCTCCCCTCCTGTCATGAAATAATGGGAGAGAAAAAGAACAGCAGCCTGACACAATGTGCCTCGTGACATCATAATGAGAAATGAACAAAGGCCCATTTGTCGTGTTTTTCTTAAATGGATGTTCCTGTATAAACCTGTTGGTTTCAAACTGGAGCTAGTGCAAACACGCACATTAAAAAAAAAACGTCTTGCGCACATTTCACAATGTCCTTCATGACATCATAGCGAGAAACGATCAAAGGCCAATTGTTGCATTTTTCTTAAATGAATGTTGCCATGAAAACCCGTTGGTTTTAAACTAGAACTAGAGCAAACACACAAAAACATCCCGCGCACATTTTTCAATGTGCTTCGTAACATCATAATGAGACCTGAACAAAGGCCCATTTGTTGCATTTTTCTTAAACGAATGTTGCTGTATGAACCCGTTGGTTTAAAACTAACTGGTGCAAACACACAAAAAAGAAAAAGAAACTTCTTATACATTTCAAAATGCCTGGACTGCTTACACTTGCCGTTGACGTTAATAGGTTATAAATGTCGTCACTTGCCATCCTACATGGAATCTGCGCAAGTAGAATTCCAAAGAATCTGAAACCCCGTCATTGATAAAGTGGCTTTTTTATCATCTTAACGACAGCTCCAAATTCGACCAATCTAGTCTAAATAATTCCACCAATTGTTTTCTGATTTTTACCCAAAATCAGAGCAAAAAATGTGAAAATCTCAGGCAAGGTTACTCGCAGCCACCAGGTTGTGTTGTCACTAAAATGTTACTATGCACACCATTGGTTCCGCTGAAACGCATTATTAAGGGTCCTTACAGCTGTCCCGACAATCACCACGCCCCAAAGGTGATATTGTGGCTCGTGAGAGAGGGTCATGTCTATATTGATTTCCTCTCTAACTGCTAAGGAGGGAGCAACAGCGCATGTGAGAGACAGAAGGAAAGATACAAGAATATGACAGTGGCAGAGATGTCGAAGGGGAGTGGTAATTACTTAGATAAAGAGACAGAGCAAGGGAGTAAACGAGAGAGTGACGCTGTGACAGAGAAAGAAAAGACAGAGGGAAGGAGGGAATGCTGACACTAGCGGAGAGACGAAGATCTAGATAGAGGAGAGAAAGAGAGGCTCATTTGCAGTCTGTCTTTGTGGAGAGGGTCATGAGCTTTTGCACACGCTCAGAGCGTGCCTGTCTACATTTGCTAGCAGAGCGCGTAGCGACGAGGGCTAACGCTAGATCTCACACACGCTCCACAACGGAGGGATGAAAGACATAGGTTAAGACCCTTAAATATCACTGGGATTTAGGTCTGAGAGAGAAACTGAGAGAGAGAGAGAGAGAGAGAGAGAGAGAGACAAAGAAAGGTAGTGTGAGTTTAGTAGCAAAAACAAATGTTATTTTCAAGGCATAGTGCACTATTTTATACAGTCAATATAGCAAATATACAGTCAGGGTCTGAAAACAAACTATTGCTTATATTCAGTCCTGATACTGGATGCATTTCTTGTTTACTAAAGATCGGAAAATTATTTTGCAGTTTTTGTCCTTGCACATTTGTGACAAAGTACAAGTCAAGGTCACTCACAGCAAAACGTAAACGATAAGCCTCTCAATGAAACCGCACTCAGAAAGTCATGTGTCCCAGTGTATATGTTCAATCTTTTAACAAACTGCAATTTGTGAGTTGAAGAAAATCTCATTTAAATAAAAATAATTTTACAATTAAAAAAAAAAAACATAAATTAAAACACTTACTGGGATGAAATATTTTATTCGTTTACCTGCATGAAGTGACCGTTAATCAACATCCGAGAACTGTAAACATGAGAATGTGTTGCTAAATTACTGAAATATTAAGTTAATATTTTAAGTCAAAGGGGTTGATCTGACAAAAAAAGTTGGGTGATCCCTGATAAATTTGCACCTTTGATTTGAGATCTGCTAGTGTTAGACTGTTGTTATTTCAATATTACTCAGATGTTCACCATGCTGCACCGTTTCTAATAAAGTTAACAGCCATCTAGTAACTCATTAGCAAGTTTTATTTACTCACCTAAGCCAATTTTACTCACATTTGGCACTTGGCAAGTGTTCAATTTGGATACGGCATAAAGCGGTGAAAACCCTCTCACACACACGAACACTAAAGGCATGTAAGCAATCATACACACATGAAATACCACTTGCAGTGAAATTAAGCTTTTAGTTTCAACAGAAAAACTGACTCAGGATTTTCAGTAGCTAATGGCCATGAAAAAGACCAACTGCTTTCCTCCATCTCAATAAACACCTGAAGCAGTAGCCTGTGTATTGGCCAATTTGCAGCAACACTTCACCCGCTTGAAGAGTCGAAACTGCTTCAATTTGAATCGTCACTCTCTCCCAATGATGCACACTAAGCTGGGAGTTTAGAGAGAGATCAATGTTAGGAACTATTCCTTCCCAGGATATGCTAAACTACTTCCAAAATAAACATTGGGTTGTCTGATTGATTAGTCGAACGGTCAGTCGTAAGGAAGCGTTGTGTAATTGCATTCAAAACCATTCAAAAGTTTGGGGTTGGTATGGTTAAAATTGGCACGTTGAAAGAAGTGTCTTATGTCCAGCAAGGTTCATTTATTTGATCAGAAATAAAGTAAAACGGTAACATTACGTAATATTCTGAGATGCAATTTATTCCTGAGATGACAATGCTGAATTTTCACCAGCCATTACACCAGTCTTCAGTGTCACACGATCACATGCTGATTTGCCACTCCATAAAGATTTCTTATGATTATCAAAGTTAAAAACAGTTGTGCTGCCAAATATTTTTGTGGAAACCATGATACTTTTTTTTTCTTCTTCAGGATTTGATGAACAGAAAGAACTGCATTTATTCGAAACATCGTAAATGACTTAATGTCACTTTTGATCAATTTAATGCAAGCTTGCTGAATAAAAGTATTTACTAACTAAACTTACTGACCCCAAACTGTTAAATAGCAGTAGACAGGGATGAATTTGAGCATGCTAAAGCACATTATTAGAACATTCCGACTCTCAGTGAGAGGTTGCGACATTAATCCATTCATCCTGTTAAATTATATTAAACATTAGAAGTATTTTGATTAATTAGTCGGTTGTTGGACGAACACTCACAAAGTCCGTCATCCTGACCCATCCCAATACCCCTCCTTTAAAACGTCTAAGCAACTTTGGTAACACTTTATTTTACAGTGCCATAGTTACACATTACTACATGTACTTACTATGGTATTAACAGTAATTTATGCATAATTACAAGTAACTAACCCTAAACCAAACACTAACCCTAACTGTAACTCTATAGTAAGTACATGTAGTTAATTAATAGTACTCAGTACTTATTTGAGTCATTACAATGTAACTATGGCACTGTAAAATAAAGTGTAACCGCAACTTTTTTTCAAGGTCACAGGTTTAACTACATAAAGCGTTACATGAGGTCAGTGTTAGTTGTCGAGCTTAACACAATCAGCAATAAAACGATATGACAATGAGAATAAGATGGGGCATTTCTCTCTTGAAAAGCTAAAAAGCTGTTAAAAGGAGCACAGATGATTGGTTCAAACTTAAGTTAATGCCTGTTCAAGCCTGAGCTTGTCGAGTCAAACAAGCAGAAAACCTCCTGTGTGATAGTGGATGTTTGATGGGACGCTTGACTACATCTGAAGAAAACGAGTAACGCATTTACAGTCGGAGAACGAAATGCTGTACCAGGCTAAATATAATTAGCAAAAAGTCATTCAGGAAAGGCTGTTAGAAGCACACACACACACACAGAGTTGTGCACGAATTCCCAGGTGAGTCTGAAGACATGACCATGGCTATTTTTGTCTCATCTATTAAAAAAAAAAAAAAGGAAAGAAACGGAAAAGGAGGAACGGAAACAAGACTCTAAATATAGTTCAATGCGACATTCCAGAAGAGAATAATACTCTTTCCTGCCGTTTGACCAGAGATTGAAAGAGCGAAAAGAATGAAGAGAGAAAGAGAGAGAATTGAGAAATACAAGTGCTTCAGTAATGACCTTAAGAATCACACAAAAACATGACATTAATGATTTCAAAGTCCTGACTACCAACAACATTATCTATTTTGAGTAAATGTAGCATACTTCCACCACCTTTTCACCTCAACAACTTGCTCAAGAAAGGAAAATATTTGACAAAGAATTATGACAATTTGAAAGAATGCCACTAATCATAGTCTTCACAAGCTTGACGCAAACCTTCTTCCAGAAGTGTTCGACATAGAGAGAGAGAGAAAGTGCCACAAAAACCATTTACACAATATTATTTCTGAGGGCTACTCAAAACCAAGATACTCAAAAAACTCAAAATACACAAACGTGTACGAAAGAAACATAAAAAAACAACCACAACAACTCTGACATATTTCATAGTGAGGAAGGATACTCATATTCAATGAGGCAAAAGGCTGAGCAGAACCAGTTATCATCAAATGAAAATGAATTGGATCCTTAAAAAGTGGGATTTACACACTACTACAATAGATCAAGTGGATGTCAGGGAGGGATTCATGGTTAGTCGATGAACCAAAAAGGTAAAGCATACCATTACATTTTCATAAAAAATAATATTTATTTCATTTGATATACTGTCCACTGCAACTCGCTTTCGATGAAGGTGTATATTGAAACATGCATAAATGAAACATGACCGCAAAAGGTCAATTTCGATGTCATTTGGAAAAAAAAATATAAATTACCTTCCAAAACATCCAGCATTAGTACTTCTGCGAATTTTTTCTTTAGGCGATTACATGTGCATTAGTACAGTTGCTGTACTGTAAATGTAGATTTGAGTTTTAAGTATCACACAGAGTTTTAACACATTTGACCAAATCCATTCTGCAGAAAACCAGTGCAGAAAATGTGACAAATGTCCACGGGCCCTCGCCAAGTAATGTTGGTTTACATGCAGCTATAGTGTACAGTAAGCAGCACGACCTTTTACTTGCAAGAGACGGAAGAGGGAGAGACAAGATAAGGTAGGAGCTTTTTCTGCCAGTTCAGCAGGAACTGTTTGTGCTATTCCAATCCAAGGGTGATATGAGGGAAGGGAGGGCAGACATAATCAAACGCTCAAGAGCAGAGAAGCACTGAGAGATGAGATGAAGATGGACCATTCAGACCAATCACACCCCGAGACTGACGAGCAAATCCATCTAGCTTAATAGAAGGCATCAGAGAGAAAGGCAGGAAGTGGCGTGGAGAACACATATGAGAGAGAGAGAGAGAGAGAGAGAGAGAGAGAGAGAGAGAGAGGAGCACAGGTCAGCAGGAAAAGAGAAGGTTTGCTGACTTGTCAGATTTAAGCTCCCTCCCCCCACGCTTCATTAAGACAACTATACCACACTTTCACAACAGCAGGCAGGACGACTCCTATTCCGTACCATTCAAAGCAAGATACTTGTAATTAAAAATGAAAATGGGGATGCAACAATATTACATTCCTGGTTGTTTCAGATCAGCTAATAATTATTTTCATGTTAGGGTTGATAGCCAATAAAAACATTAATAAATAAATTACACTAGAAGTAAAATTGCTACAAGTAAATTTAAACGAACATAAACAAAAGCTCAATCGAACCTGAAAGCACGCATGATGACAGAAGCTCAGACGTGCTATGTGACGCATGAGAATGAACCTCATCGGTTACACAGAATGTTCGAACTTTGTTTTTTAGGAAGGGCTTCGCTCTTGCGTGTCATTCTGGTTCGGCTGAGCGTTTGTTTATGTTCATGTTCACTGATCAATGTTTATGTGTGAATAAAAGCCTACATTTGATCTGTTCATCAAAAAGAGATCGAGTCTCTTCAGAAAATTTGGATTAAACCACTTGTCTCATATTGATTATGTATCTCTTAATGAACTTTTTAAAGATTCAAAGATGCAATTGCATAGCTGTCAATGGAGGGACAAAAAGATCTCAGATTTCATCGAAAATATCTCCATTTGTGTTTCAAAGATAAACAAAATTCTAATGGGTTCGGAACGAAATGAGGGTGAGTAATTGAATGACAGAATTTTCATTTTTGGAAGAACTAACCATTTAAGTAGCACAACAGTTTTCAACAAAAGAGATGTTTCTTGAGCTTCAAGAAGAACGTGGAGTTATCGTGCAGATAATGTTAAAAAATAAACCAGAAAAAATGCCTACTGACCACTGTGGTACCTATGGATTGTTCATTCTTAAATGAAAACACTGTAAAATGCATTGTTTCATTCATTGCACCCTCATCTACAGATGTGACTTTGACACCAAGGTCAGATGTCTCAAACAGCATAAACAAACCAACATGTCAACAAATACACACAACAAATGAGGTCCAAATCAGTTTACTATACACATTAGGAAACACACCTCCTTGAGAGTAAGGACTGTGCATTTCCAAGTGACTTTTATAGTGTATAGCCTGTGTGTGTTCTTGAACCTCAAGAGAGGAGAGATCTCTGTGAGTTTCAGTGATGTTATGCAACATATGGTAAATCTAATGATGGGTGGGTCACTCCAGCCCAAATATGTTATTATTTCAGATTCACCAGAACAATCCACAATGATCCGGATCAGTAAATGAGGACCACACGGTCAGAAATCATCCACTAACACCCAAAATACAAAAGAGAACCAAACTGAATGAAGTGGAAGAGAAGATGGTGGGAAATAAAATCATGCAACAAGCTGAAAACAACAGAGATAAGGCATAGAAAACAAGCCGAGGGCATGAGGAGGAAGGTAGAGGCTGCTGATGAACACACAGAGAGAGAGAGAGAGAGAGAGAGAGAGAGAGAGAGAGAGAGAGAGAGGAGAGAGAGAGAGAGAGAGAGAGAGAGAGAGAGAGAGAGAAGAGAGAGAGAGAGAGAGAGAGAGAGAGAGAGAGAGAGAAGAGAGAGAGAGAGGAGAGAGAGAGAGAGAGAGAGAGAAGAGAGAGAGAGAGAGAGAGAGAGGAGAGAGAGAGAGAGAGAGACTCTACTGCCAGATTAGCGTCTGACGTAACATTATCACACTGCTGATAGGAGCAAGAGCTGGAAAGAGCAACCATTAGGGAGGAAGAAATAGAGTAAAGGAGGGACAAGAGAGGAAGGAGGGGGAGAAGGATGGAAGACTTTATGGCTGGAACAAGACAGACCTTTTATACCACTCACTGAAAAAAAGAACTTGAGAAAGAAAAAGACATAACTGGCTAAAAAGGAGGGGGGCAATGAACAAGGGATGGAACACTGAGGCCAAGAGAAAAAGAGTGAACAAACTAGAAAAAGTGGGAGGAAGATAAACAAGACTGAGAGGAGCCTACTAGCCAGAGTGAAGAGGGAAAACACAAGAACACAATAAGACAGAGATACAAAGAAGAGATTACGGCCATAATATTTTGGGTTTGGTTCATTCCTTTTATGCACCGCTACCCTTTGAACCGAGACGTTTATGTTGCAATGTAAAGATATATTTCCATAAGAGATTTATATTCTGTGTCAATAAATATAATTAAATATATTCTGGTCAAGATCAGGCACCTGAACTGAAAACAAGGGGGAAAAACAGAGCTAAAGTTAACAATTGCTCGGCGGTTATTGATAGTTCAATAATGACAACTCTTGGAAGATTGTTAGCATGGTAATGGATATGACAATTAATGTATTTGGTCTTGGTGGAATAGATCTGCTTCGTTGCCGCTGACGATTATTGCTGCTGCTGCAGAGCAAGTACAGGAATTTGCTACTGACATAGTGCTGCTGCACAAATAGCATATCTCAATAACCAATGGCAGATATATACATGTGGAGCTGGGGAAGGTGGAGGGATTTGGAGGAACTCTGATGTTTATATGAACCTCAGATCGCCTCTTATTTTTCTTACATTTCTACTGCAAACATCCACACATGACCTTAACAAGGAAATTCTATTCATTTGTCCTGCTCCAGTCATAAACCTGAAATCATCTTCCCTCACTGATGTTCTTTCCTTGGCACACACACCAGACATCAGAGGGGCTGCGAGGATGCCAGGCATTCCTGAGGAAGAGCCAGAACGAGGGCCGAGTTTTGAGGGAGGATCGTGCTCGCCTCACACCTCCTTCTCACTGATGGAATGCAATCCTTAACCTCTGCAGTTTTCCCACTTCTTAAGAAACGCGCAAGAGTCGTGGTATATGAAGCCCAGCACTCAGCTTGGTCTGATTTTCTCTATAATCTGATAAACTCTGGTAGTGTGAGACAATAGGGCCGAACTTTTCAAATAAAGAGGCCTTCCAATCAAATATGGAGATAAGGTACCGGTGGAGGAAGCAAAGATATGGTTACGGGTTAAAGACACAGGATATTAGCAATAATCTTAATAACTAAAGGTATCGCTCTGGAAAAATGAAAAAAAAAAAAAATATTGCAAAGGCCTAGCTTAAGTTTTTTTTCCCAGCAGCATAAAAGCACAATATTATCGACACATCATCGGAATTGGGCGGTAAAGGCTTAAATGTAAACATCGGGCGGGTATGAAAAATTACGCCGATATGCCTTGCCGATAATAAGACATTGATTATGCACCTGCAGTAACTCACATGTGCTTAAGGAGTGCTAGAGATACGATCACATCTGCAGTGTGGTCATTGCTAAAGTGAACTTTTGGATGAATGGTGATTAGATTCACTGTTTTGTATCGCTATACTGAATTTAAGAATGCGAGTACATAAATTGCACGCCAGGTGTGCAACACAGTCTCTAGCGGCAGCAGCAGCAACATCCCGATTACTGCTGGAAGTGACGTTTAGGTAGATATATAGGTAAGTATATGTACAGCACGCTTTCCTCTCAATAAAATAGACACACAACAAAAACGTCCGCAGTTAAGAAAGCATCTGATTATAGCGATGTGGATATGTTTGTACGAGTTTTGCAATTCAGCACTCCAGTCAAGTTATGCTTATTTTTATACCATATTAGATTGCTTTAAAGCAGGCAGTTTTACAATTTGAAACATGAAAATATTATATTTCCATTATAAAGCAGCTCTCCAATGTGTTCATGTTCGCTTCTCACCTTGACGGACTGAACAGAAAAAACACACCAACCTATTACAGAATTATCACGGACCCATGGTAGTATGAAGGTGTTTCTGGATCAAACTTATTTGGCAAGATGTTTTGAACACCTAAAACAAACTTTTGATCTAATCTTGTTTGAAATGACAAGACCAGTTAATTCTTCGATTTTCACTGGCAGTGTATTGGGGCTTTAAAGGATTAGTTCACTTCAGAATTTAAATTTCCTGATAATTTACTCACCCCCATGTCATCGAAGATGCTAATGTCTTTCTTCAGTTGAAAAAAAATTGAGCTTTTTGAGGAAAACATTGCAGGATTTTTCTCGATATAGTGGAGAAATGGGCTACAACGGGTTGAAGGTCCAAATTGCAGTTTCAGTGCAGCTTCAAAGGGCTCTACATGATCCCACCGAGGGATAATGGTCTTGTCTAGAGAAATGATTGGTCGGTTTCTAAAAAATAAATAAAAATGTATAAACTTTTTAACCACAAATGCTCGTCTTGCACTGCTCTGCGATGCACCACGTATTACGAAATCACGTTGGAAATGTCGAAAGTAGGTAGGCGGAGGTAGGGCGAAAAACTTCAACATGTACCTTTTTTTGTAAAGGGCGTTTGGCTTAGTCTTTGCACACTCGCTTTGTAGACACTGGATCTATACTTTCACCTTTCGCCTGTTCATTTTATTATTATTATTTTTTTGATCGTTAGGCTAGACAAGACCCTTATTCCTCGGCTGGGATCGTGTAGAGCCCTTTGAAGCTGAATTGAAACTGCAATTTGCACCTTCAACCCGTTGTACACCACTGAAGTCCACTATATGGAGAAAAATCCTGGAATGTTTTGCTCAACCTTAATTTCTTTTCGACTGAAGAAAGAAAGACAAACATCTGGGATGACATGGGGGTGAGTAAATTATCAGGGAATTTCAATTCTGAAGTGGACTAATCCTTAAAAGGTTCTCCTGTGATGCACATATTTGCAGGAGATGGTTTGCTTTTGGACTAAGCAAAGTAAAGAGTTTTTCAGGATGGCTACTGATCGAAGTCTCCACTTCAGATTATGACAAAGTGTATGTAATAGATGTTACATGCTCTGCGTCTGAGTGAAGATCACAAAATATGATGGTAAGAGGACGCAAATCTTTTGCTCTGTACTGCTACTACTTCATGTATGAATGCTTTAATTTTGCAAAGTTGAAATGGAGAGGGAAGCAATCCATGAAAAATGTTATTGCAATATACAGCCAAAAATAGAGCCTTTTCAACTAGTTTAGGATAAACCATCTCGTCTTGGCCAATATGTTTCCATTTGCCACTCATTGTCATGTTTGAAGCAGTCTGGTGTCTCCATATCCACCCTTACCTAATGGTGTCGATGAAGCAATAGAGTCTCCTTCCCTTTCATCCACTCTGATTTATGACCAGAGCTACCAAGATTGCCTTTAACAGCCCCGACAACGCAAGGTCTCGCCTCACAAAGACCCAAGCAAACACACACCATCACGCACTTCTTCTCGTCAAGGTTAAAGCGGACAAAAACAAATAAATGATCGCATCACGACCGATGTCTCAACTGAGTGCAGACTATAAAATAACGAATAAGGGCTAGGGACGCTAATGAGGCTGTGGAGGTGAAGGTGTTTATGGCTGAAACAAATGAAACCGCAGCGGAAGGCGGTTGGGGCCTCAATCATGCTCCACAGATGCTGCCAGCGGCAGGTAGGTTGACTAAGAGAGGCAGCAAATTCCCTCCCCCTGACAGTGAAACCGAAGCCGTTCGCACCGGTGATAAATGGCCCTCTTCACAGCAGGGTTGTCCTCGCGGGAACGCCAGGTTTTTGTCTTTTGACTCCTCCCGGGGTCCGCAGGCCATGACGTTCCCAAATGAGATCCGGTTTAGAATTCCTGCATGCCCTCTGTGCCTCCTATTTTAGAATCCTTACCGCCGCAGCGGGCACAAAGATGGCGTTCTTCATGGCAAGCTGAAAATCCCAAGTGAGTGATTGAGAAAAATGGGGGTTTAAAATGGTCTCTTGTTAAAATGGTGAGGAAAGAAAGATCAGGGTTGACAGAACATGGCAGATGACATATGAGCAGAAAAAATAAATAAAAGAACCCCCTGAGAACAGGCTAAACTGGGGATTCAATGTTCTTACAATGAATCTGACTTTGGCATACGTCCGCAAATATAGCGTAGATCTTGCGTCACACTGAGGACAAATGTCATTTAGGGTACAAAAAAAATCTAGATGAAGCTGGTGCTTGCAAATATTCCCTAACATGTGCAATTTACAATAAAAATCAAAAGAAATAAATCTTAAAAGAGAGAAAAAAAAAGCTGTATCGTTTCTCTCTATTGATTTGGACGTCTCTAGAAGTGTGGCCTTTCTTCCATGTATGCTACCCATCTCCTGACTCTCCTGGTTTAGCACTCCCAGCAGCTCACACACACACCAGTTCATAGGCAGGGCTTAGCAGCGTGGAGGGACAATTTCAAGCCTAGTCACTCCGCAGTGACCCCAAACCAGAGACTGCCACTGGATTAGACATTCACTCGTACGCGCGCACACACGCGCACACACACACACACCCCTCAAACGGCACTTTACAATCTGTAGCGTTGTTCATCACTCCCCAATTCTTTCTAGATCTATTTCTTCTCCTTTGCTCTTCTAAACACAGCTACAAAACTGGACACAGCTTACTGCCTATACTTTTTAGTGTTTACATTACATTGTTCATAAAGATTCTGGTCTGAATACATCCATTATTTTAATGTCTTTTATCAAGTCTTCAGGTACAGTCAGTCGAATTCACACATGCTGTTACTCTAGATATATTACCAACATGCTGAACGAGTGAACTGAGGTACAAATCAAATGTGATCACTTAAATATTCACATTATTATCTCATATAAAGCATATAAAAAAGATAATTTGTTTAATTTCCGTGAATTGTTTGCTCAGACCATTTTAAAAATACATCTGTTCAATAAAACGATTCACAGATTCCTTTAAGCCCTTTGTACATCATCTCCATCTCATCATCGTAGTGGTATTCATGCAAATATTTATCAGAGCAATTTAACAAATAATGTAATATTTAGTTAAACTCTTCTCTTTCAGTCTCATTGGTGGTATTTGCTATTGTGTGTAGTTATCTGTGAAAAATTATTTGAAACTATTAGCACTAGTTTTTTTATTTATAAATGAAAGTCAATGGAGAAGAGGCTTCGCTATGCTGAATAAACCACTTTTGTGAGGAATTAATGACTTGTTTGCTCGTAAACATTAGGTTTTGGATTGATCTATTTTTAGACATTTTTACACCAAAAAAATGCCGTTTTATAATATAAGCGACAGACATGATTCAGTTCACGGCATTTCTCATTCCTTTCTATGGAATGCGCAAACAGTGATTGACCGTCAAACAACTCTGAATGAAATTCAATGACGTCAAGGTTGTAATGTGATTAGCTATCAAGGCGCACGTGATCCAATTTAGCATTTGCGCTTTTTCCAACGGTAGAGGACCTCCCAATGGATCTCCCAATAATAAGACCATCTTTGGTGTAGCTTATGTTTTTTTTTTTTTTTTTTGTTTTTTTTCCCAAGTGTAGCCTGACTGTAACTGAACTCTGTAACTGTAGCTTGTTAAGTGAATTTATCACATTACTCAAAAGCTGCTGAAATGTAAAGGAGGGTGGACTCCGGACCTGGAATTCAGTTGGTATTCAGTTGCTCTCTTCACCTTTTTCTCCCTCTCTCCCTTTCAGTGTGGCATAACAAACCCATACGGACCATGTCCAGCATCTTGACATTCCCCCAGCGTGCGACTCACTCATCGCATAACACCACTGTCCCATCTCTTCCTTTCACTCTCCCTTCCTTTACTTTCTTCACCTCTCCGTGTTATCGCTCCCCTTTGGAGAGCTATCTCGATCCCCTTTGCCTTCCTTATCGGTCCGCTCCAGCCCACCACACACACAGGCAAACAAAGAGCTCCATCAGCCCTGGGAAGAGGTGTTGAAGGGGGGCAGCGCTGCCAGGGGTTGGGCTGGAAGGGGCGGCGGGGGTCTGGAAGGGGGGAAAGGGGTAAAACTAGGTTATTTTATTACAGTCTAAAGAGACCGATGTGGTGGTTACGGTCGTTGGCGATGGAGGGAAAGAGACCGAGAGGATGAGAGGGGAAACAGACACAGGGTTATGCTCTCTGGGTGTCTGTCCGTGTTTGTGAGAGCTGTTGAAATGACACCATCAGTGCTGTGGGCGGCAGTGGTTTCTGATCGATGGCTAGACAAGAGGATGGGGGTTGAAAATATCACTGTTCCTTCCTCTCTTATCTGGTGACAAGTGCAAAATAATTTGGCTAATTCATAACAGTGACAGTTTTGCATTTGTCACGGCACATTTTTCGCAATGGGATAGTAAGTTTAATGCATGGATGAATTACATCTGTTTACACAAAGACACCCGTGTTGCTACACACCTGATAATGTGAGATAATGCCACTGCGCTGCATAGCTAAAGGCAAATTAAAGTTAACTGCTAGCAGCTAATTAAAAGGATAAATAAGTAGATACAATATATTAGCACACATTAGGAGCGATTCGATATTAGTAAGAGACAAATATTAGCATAAACATGAGGGTTGTCACTGGCTGTGCTACAGCGTACGATCAGTATTTTGTCAGGCAACCTAAAATGTGCTTTATGTAGACGTATCTAAATTAACCAGAATTTATTTGTCAAACATATTTTTCAAAATAAGTAAGTTCACCACCACCACTCATAATAATGATGATGATAATGAGGATAGGAACAGCAGCAGCGGCAGGAGCAACAACACAAAGCCAATACAATAAATACATACTTAAAATACTGCCTGGAAAAGGTTTACTTTAAATTAAAACGGTACGTTTATTCCTGAATAATAACAATAAATAATAATATTAATTATTATTATTAATATTATAAATGATCTTATCCTTAACATTTGCTTTAGTTGGTAGACATTAAACAATAATTATTAAAAAAAGATACACTGTTAACTTAATAAAAAGAGGTGTTTTGGCAGCCTGAAAACAGGTTTCAAAGTGCACGTTTTGGAAAACTATAGCGTTATCATTTCCGTGAAATTGACAAAAACGCGAATTGGTGAAAATGGTGATGTAATGCGTATGTGTATTACGTGTTCAGTCTATAGGCGCGTAGTTTCTTTACAAAGTAACATCGTCAACTACTGGCATGCATAATACAGCATTTGTAGTCATTTCTGCTGATTCGTGTGAGCGAGGATCGTTTTGACAATGTTAACGTCAGCGCAAACAAATCGGTTTTTAGTACACCGTTGTTGTTTTACCCTCAGTTATTCAATCTGGTTACCAATATGTCATTTCATAATATTTACGCTCACCGTTTTCTGAGACACAATAAAGAGGTTTGAGTAGATCAGAGGAGCACAATCCTGTTCCTGCAGATCTACTTTCTTGCAAAGTTCAGCTCCAACCTTGATCAAACACACCTGAACCAGCTAAATAAGATCTTCAGGAGAACCTGATCATTACAGTGTTGGATCAGGGTTGGATCTTGACTCTTCAGGTGAGTAGATCTCCAGGAACAGGATTGGGCACCCTTGGTGTAGATAAAAAAAAAAAAAGAAAAAGAAAAAAAGATATATATATTGTGAAATATTGAGACAGTGAGAAAAACGAGTCCATATTTTCCCCGGTATTGATGTGTTCTATTCTTCATCTGCACACACCCAAGACAGAGGAAAAAGAAACCATTGCAGATCTCTCATCTCAACCAGTCTCCCTAACTGCAGTATCCTCTTCTTTCACTCCCTTCGTTTCAATGGAAATGGGCAGAAACGATCCATTACCACTAATGAATTGATTCAATTGGGCATAATAGAGTCATTTATCTATCAGAGAAAAGCCAATTCATGTTGAGAGAAGGAGACGTGAACAAGGGGGTGGGGGGAAAGGAAAATAGTGGTAAGGAGGGGGGAAATAGTAGGGTGGGTTTGAGGATCGCTCTCATCTTTGGTAACTAGGCCAGGGTGCTGAAGCTTTGCCATAACATGCCATGATGTTGAGTAGAGCAAACACACACATACACGCAGTAAGTGAATGATTCAATTCCGCCTTGAAGCAGCGGGGTCTGTGATAGGCAGAGGGGCGCGTTTTCACAGGAGGGAGATGGAGGGAGCAGGAACCAAATTGAAAGTTAGTGTGCAAAGTGAATTATCTCTGGCTTCGTTGAGCTCCACTGGCTAGGAGGTGAGAGCATGTGGTGTGTGTGTGTGCAGGTGAAAGTCAGGCAGCTTGGGAAATAATGATATTATATGACTGCACAGCCAGGCAGAAAAAGCCACACACACAGACACACACAAGCAAATCACACAACAGTGAACGATCGCTTTTTGTGGTGGCCTTGGTTCTGGAGAAAAAAAAAAAAAAAATCCCATTCATTTTCTCAATGGAAAAAATCCTTAATAAAGACCTCTAAGAAATGAACAAATTGACTGAGCTTCAAGATGAAGATATGTGAGGCATAAAAAGTAAACTGGAAAAGACAAAGTAAAAGACTATGTGCTATATTCTTTTATGAGAAAACCAACTACAAAAAAACAAACTGTTGACTTTAAGCCATTGATTATTAGCATACACATGGCATGTTGCATCTATATGCTGTGTGAATGTGAAAGCAAAACCTCTTTGTTTGGCCATCCAAATATGGATAAAACCAGTGGTTAATATTTATTTATAAAGCTGTTACTGAGCAGTACAACCCAAAATTTAGCTTGTGTATAGCGCATTTTATGGAGGACAGCTTCCTGGACCAGGGAGAATACAACGTCGACTATACACACTTAAATAAATTAGAAATGTTTTAATTATGTTTTTAACGTTGTAACCTCAGGACATAAAGCTGTTACAATGAAGAAGACAAATTAACCCATTATAACATCGTATCTGAAAGGTAACGGTTGCAAAATAAAAACCACTGTGAAAAGTGCTTGCAAAGTTTGCTCGAACTGATACGGTAATATTGATGACATTTTTAAGTGAGTTTTAGAAGCCTTTGGAAGCTGAAACTCATGATTGTGTTAAGGGGCGTTACATTTCCAACGCACACTTAGTGTTTGGCCAATCAGATCACTCTGGGCTTTTCAGAAATTGGCACATTTCAGACAGACTGGGAATTGAGGTACTGCAACAACAGCATGTGATACACAATGTGTTTTTGAGCATTAAAGCATGTTAGCCTATTCTATTACATCCAATAACCAAAATCATTTTAAAACTTTTAAAATAGCATCACATTAACCCTTTAAGACTATAGGGTAGTTCTTCATTGGGAATTCGGCTATTACTTTTTTCCAAGTGAATCTGACATCACACTGACATTTCTCTCTTCTATAGAAGCAAATATTGTTTCGCAATATCAACGCTCATGTAGGATTGACTTTATATTTTTAAGTTATTGTTAAAGATGCATGTCTCTATGGTGAAAATGAATGGGATTTTTACTTCCAGAACCAGACTGACTCTTCTCCTGAGATATTATTCACACTTCTGGTTCTTCATCAGGGGCTGAAAGTCAATTTCAGGTCAGATAGACAGAAAATTAGACTACTCCCAACCCTTAAATCAAACACTGAAACCCTTCCCAAGGCATGTCAGCCAGCCTGATGTCTGCAAATCGAATATGCACAATGACTGACAGGCAGAGAGCGTTTATGATTTTTTTTTGGCTGTTTATCTGTCAGGAAGAGAGACATTTTTTCTGTGGTATTCCAAAATAATTGCTTGCAGCACTGCAATACCTAAATACTTTGGGCGGAAGCTACTTCGTACACTGAACACTAGCTGTGATTAAACCCCACCGAAGGAATTACATGCACCTAGAAAAGAACAAGTTACAGAAAAACTTTCAATACTTTTTACAATTCGATCGACAAGTAAAATTTTCTACTGTAATCGCCAACATGCCACAGATGCTGTCAACTGCTGTTGCTGTTATATTTAATCTAATACTCCTTTAATGCACCTTTATCAATTCATAACTTCAATTGACCCCTAGGGGTGTGTGAATGTACTGCAAGAGGTCTGTGGAGAAGAAATATAAAATATATAGAATTTACTATTGGAATTAACATAGTCTGTTTAGCTAAATATAATGTAATGATAATGTTAGTTATTGTTCTTTGTGAAGCTATAACAGGAAAACCAAGGGTTTATGAAGTGCCAGAGATTACAGTGGCGGTTTCGAGGTCAATAAAGATTGAAAACCTCTAAATTAGGTTATATTTATTTGGCAAATTCACAATTTTTAAAGACAAGAACCTAATATTCCTCATATAATGCATTTATTTGTTGCTTTTCAGACCAAACATAACTGTCACTCTCAACTTAAAACAATGAAACAGTCTTCTCAACATGTCACAAAACATACTCTAACGTTCCTTCGTAAAACAAAAAAAAAAACAAAAAAAAAAACGCCTACACCTGCTGGATTAGAACGCTCACTCCGAGTATACACTCTCACAGAGTCAGTCCAACCCTTCCCGCCATTACGTCTCATTTGTTTAGACAAACATAGTGGGGCCAACAGATAAAGCTCCAAACTTCACATCGTCAGGCTGAAGAATCCTTATCGCCACCAGGGGGACAATGGGTCCTCTCTGATAGGTGACTGCTGCAGTGCCTGATAGGAAAGCTGGCTTCCATCAAACTGTCCATAAATGTGATAAAATGTCCTAACAATAGCGATGCCAGCACTATAAGTATCGAGTAACCCATGGTAACGGGATGGAATGGGTGGCAGGGAAAAAAACAAATGTGGGTCAGGGGAACGAGCTGGCTTCACTCAAGGCGCTTGCCATCAATCGCATCGATATAGAAAAGCATCAAGGGCCTGGAATATACCATAGGCTTCTAGAGGTGAAAAGGTAGGACACAGGACGTACTCCTGAAGAGTGTTCAAACACTTGTGTAGGAGTAGAAAGATATTTGTTTCATGTCCAGAGATTGAGCGAAAGGGCTGCAGGAGTTCGGTGGCTGCAGCATTCCCAGTGTCCTGTAATGAGAGAGCTGAAGCAGCCACTCCTCCCAAATAACACACACAGCCCTCTCTCGCTCGCTCTCTCTCTCTCTCTCGCTGTGAGTCCACAGGCAGTGGAGAGTGGGTGGCAAACACAGTGTGCAGTGCTCCTCAGGTTGCAAACAGAAAGAAAGAGTGAGAGTAACAAAGAGAGGTCAGAAAACTAAAAAGAGAGAAAAAAAAAGTAAAGGATGGAGACAGATTTCCTGATATTTGCAGTTCTAATGGAAAGAGTGCTTTCTAGCAATGCTGGGTGCAGATAAAATTAAAGTATTAAGCCAGAGCGAAAAAGCACCGTTATATATTCAATCATTTCTCCATTTATACTTTTCTGTGCAACAGTTCTATCCATCCATCCATAAAAACAATGGGTCACTAAGCATGTGCGCGCACAAATTTGTGCATGAAACGTGCGTTGGAACGATTTTAAAAACAAATCCCGATTCACCAAACATTTCGTAGTGAAAATCATTCGAAATTCACGACAAAATATAGGAACTACTGAAAGGTTGTTGAGAGGTAGGTATGAAAGGTGTTTATTGTGAGAACTGGTGAGAATGGCTCGCGGATCAGGTGGGAGCGCGTCTTTAAAAAGCGGCATTTCTGACGAAAGTGACGTAAGCCTGTAAGGAAAGCGTGCCCAGAAAGCCCACATGGTTTGGGAGTGTTTTATGCAAATGACTAATCTGGTGCAACGCGGTCACTCATTTAGAATACTCCAAATTCACTATAATAAGAAGAAGATTAAGAACTAATCAACCCTTCGCAAAGACCCGTCCCCTTTAGTTACTGTTGCTATGTCTAACAAGCTATGCCGCTCTCACGCCACACATCATGTTCTCACGAAGTGGAAAATACATCACGGAGCGTCAATTAGGTGGTGATTTTCCATGAGAAGTTTTCCTGTGCATACAAATACGAAATAAACCACACAATTATTAGTGAATGAGATACATTTACAATCTAATAAATGCAGAGTTAAAAACAACCCAAACTGCGGTGAAAAAAAAAAAACAAACAAAAAAAAAAACGGAAAATGGAAAAACCCAGCAAAAGTGTTTGGGTTAAATGTTTGTTTTACTTAACTTAACTAGTGTTAAAAAATTACTGTATTGCTTGCTTAAAATTAAGCTAAAATATGTTGGAAATTAACATTTATTAATATGTTTAATGAATAATAATTAAATATTTATTAAATTGCTTAATAAAAGCGCACTTTTTGATTGTGTCGGATTTTTAATTTCCAAACCTATTTTGGGTTGATTTTAAGCCAGCCGTATAGTAATTTTTAAACAATAGTTTGGTTAAAACCCAGCATTTTTTAGTGTGACTGTCTATCTATATGTAAACAAAAAGAAAAATGTTCCATATTAATAATACATATAGATAAAAAATATAAACAACAAATAACTTATTTATAGTAAGCTAAATAATATATCCTATATATAAATAATATAATATACTGTATAATATTTTACATTTTTAATAAAAAGACACATACACAAGTGTTCAACTTGAGGTTGGTATGATTTTTACGTTTAAAAAAAAAAGAAAACAAAAAAAAGAAGAAGTCTCTTTTGTTCGCTTTTATTTGATGAAAAATAAAACAGTAATATTGACAATTTAAAATAAATGATCTTTTTAAATTTATTTTACAATGTCATTTATTGCTGTGATGGTAAAGCTGAATTTTCAGCATCATTACTCCAGTCTCACTTGATTACATGACAGTTTTGTCAGTATTCTCTGATAAATAGGAATATGAAAATATTCTTTTTTGTAACATTATAAAATGCATGCATTGCATGCAGGCAAAGAGTGCATGCATTTTCCAAAAAAATCCCCAAAATCCCCAAAAATGCTAGTTTATTTTTCAGTAAACTTTGAATGGTGTTTAATCCAATACTGGAATAAGAACAGTAGTACACTTTACAAATAAATGCAACAAGTGCCTGTCCAAACATAAAGACATGTACACATGACAGTTAATACACAACAAACAAACTCTAAGCATCGTTTGCTCTTGCTGTTGACAGATTTCATCAGTCAGTGTTCTCGCTAAATGTGCGCTGCTAAAGACGTTGAGGGTTTTAAATCACAGACACATATCAATGTCACGCTTTACGCTCAACCCGGAAAGACACTAGATCTGTGCGTCAACAAGAGTGACCTAGACTGTATCCAAAACCAAGAGCAGCTGCCCAGTCAGTCAATGATTCACAGACAGCGCAGCCATATGACTGCCAATGTAACATGATGGTTGACTATTTTTAACTTTCCTGACTCCCAGACTCCCAAAAGCGGAGACATTTTAATAAAATTGGATGAAACGCATCACATTTTTAATTCCAATATGATAATGAAACATACTAATGTTTAGTGTGGTATAATGCCGACTGTGTGTACTGTGAGCTTAGTGGATGTGATGCTGATTTCATGTGACTGGTGTAGTTCGTTTATAGCTTAACTTCACCTTTTGACTTCTGGAGATTGTTTTAGGTTTGAAAATTCAGCAAATTTATGTTCACTTGTGAAAATGATCTTGTTGAACAAAACACGAAAGATTCAACCTTTTTTGGTCACATAGCTAAACCATGGAAAAATCCAACTGTTTTTTTTTTTTGCCAAGGGAACGGCTGCACCTATTAATTTATCGATTAGTTGACCGATTATTTCTTTGATTAATCGATTAATCAGATAAAAAGACCAATTTTTTTTTTTATTACTGACATACGCTATTCCACATCCTGCCCAAGGCTGTCCTTCAAACAAACGTGCCAACAGAATGCTATGAACACATGGTAAATATATCCATGCTATATGTTCTGCAGGAACACACACACTCAGCCTGGACAAAGGACTCTTACTGTCATCTCTTTATCCTGTAATTTTAAGAAACGTCTTACATTTATATTCAATTTCACGCAATTAATCCCTTTACGGTCATAAAATAGTTGAATTACATGTTGACTAAGCATAACATCCAACAACATATTTGAGGTATATTAATATACTTTTGCACTGAATTGCAATTGTCTCCCTCTGTAATGCGCCCCGTCTGTTTTAGGTGCATGTTTGAAGTTTGAAGTTTAACGCAGAGGACGAGCCTTCATGCAAAAGGGAAATAGCGGCGTGAATTTCAAACTCTTCGAGATAAGGACATAACCCTAAAATGAAAGTTTTGCACTGAGGAAACATTTCACAAATTAAACAGCACGGGCATATGTCAAAGCACTAATGCATTAGCTTGACGCTTAAAATAAAGAACTCGCATGTTTTGGGCAGCTTGGATCATGTAGCCTACCTTTCCCGCAGCAACTCTTTTTGAATGTATTTTGTCCATAAGAGCGCGTAATTGATGCGATTAGCAGAAATTTTCCGATTGGGCAGATGCGACGAATCGATTTTTATTTTTGATTATTATAGCTTTTACCGATTAATTGTTGCAGCCCTGAGGATGATGCTAACCTTTAGGTGGGTCTACAAAAATATGCCATCTCTGAGGCACTCTACAATCAAACGTTTTATTGTTTAAGGTTGCACCATAGTGCAAAAAGGTGTAGCATTTTTCTTATTGCAAATTTCTCATCCAGTGTAAGCTGCACAGTACTCAGCCTTTGCATTCCTCCTAAAATGCTCTCCTTGGCGCACTTTCTCTCAGCAACAGGTCTAACACACCCAAAACTCTCTCAGGACATTCTGTGTTGGAGGTCCGTGTTTGTAAACGGGTGTTTAAGTTCACGTCAAAGTGTGGAGGGCTTCCACCGGCGTGTTTTCCGAGCGAGTGTGCGTCGGTTCAGGTAGAGTGAAAGCGCCACAGCTCTCAGTCTCTCTGCAGTGTGGATCAGGTAGCAGGGTTGTTGGATTATGCTCTTTTAAGAAGGGATTAACCATGTTTCAGCGTTCAAGGCAAATTGCTCTGAGAAGGCATCTTTGGCTACAAAAAAGTTAAATTCTGCACCTAATCCTTTTCAAAGCTCCTTAACTCGCTCTCTCTCCTTCCTTCTCACTCTCTCAAGTTGTCAGTGAGCGTTTTGAGAGCTGCCTCCTTTTTTAAAAACAATTCACCCACCCTCTCCCTCCGTCTTTCTTTCCGGAAATGACAGTTTGGAGGCTCCTTGGGAAAGATAAGACAGCCTGCGTCGGCAGGACGAGGTGCCGCTATTTCACTAAATATAAAATAATGACACGACTGTTCGACTGGCATATGTATAATGCCACAATACATATTTCTACATGGAAGCAGAGGAAGCTGACACAACGGTGACAAAAGTTCTCCTTTAATGCTCTACTATTAAAATATACTCAACGTGTCACTCCGCGGAAACGAGTGCGAGTCTGCCGTAGTGCAGCTCACTTCAGTTTAAGGCGTGAAATAGTGAAGGTCTTTCAGAAGAGAGCAGAGCAGCTTGTGTTGATACTGTGTGTGTGTGTGTGTGTGTCATATCCATGACTTTGCCATATGGAAAGAGACAGCTGTCTTTCTTTTTTTGTGTACGTGGGGGTGTGCGACCCAGGTGTTCGTCCTTCTTTATCTTCCCATTTCTCTCCTTCAGTTGTGCTGGGAAAACAAGCGATAAAGCCAAAGGAATGAGGAGAGTCACTAAACTCTTGTTTTTTGATATAGCTAGCTTGTGTGAGTGTGTGGTTTGGCCAACATTTTGGAAACCAGGCGAGGGTTGATAAAAAAAAAAAAAAAAGAGAAAGAAGCAAGAAGCAAGAATGAAGGAAATGCCAAAACAATTCTATCAGTGTTTGGTTTAGGTGATCAAAAACAGTCCTAAAGAATCCTAAAACCCAGTAAGCATTTTATCACTTCCAGTTCCATTGCCCTGAAGTCAGTGGCATTTTTTGAACAGGTTTTTAGTTAAATGCCTGAAATAAGGTTTGTGGTAAAAAACAAAGCTCAAGATATGTTCTTGTTTTTTTTTTTTCTCTCTACTCAAGATTTTGCTTGTCTTGAGAAAGGTCATTGCCAAAAAGGGGCTAAATGGGACAACAGAGGTTGACGGGGACATCAAATATCACGTCGAGCAGATAATCCACTCTTCTAATCACTAGTTCACTTTCATTGTCTCGTTGTGCTTATACCTGTGCTCTTGCAAACTCAAACTTTCCAAAGATTTTAAACAAAGATTTAAAGAGTCGTTGGAAGCTTGGTGAATGTGATTGGAGAGTTCATTAAAAGTGTAACTTCAGCTTTTTACTTCTGGAAATTGTTTTTAGGCTTCAAAATTCATAAAATGTTGTCTTTATTTGCGAAGATTATCTTGATGAGCAAAATCTGCAACAATCCAAAAGCCAATAGAAAAATCTTATTGCCTTTTGTTTGTTTTCGAGGGAACCGGGGTGATGCCAACTTTCACGCTGGCCTACAAAAATGTCATTACTACAACACTCTATTCAGTAGGACCATGTGACGTCGCTGTGCTTTATCGCCGCCATTTTTGTGCCCGGTCACAACTGCGCGATCTGTTTCAGTCTATGGTCACAGTAGCAACAACTACCAGAGGAAGATCAACGAAATACTCCCAGAAGGTTCAAGGTTACAATCTGCCTGGTATATGTTGTGCTGTTAACAACAGTCGTCAAAGAAACCCCGAACTACAATTTTATTCAATCCCAAAGGAGTTAAGATTGGCAGAATAAATGGTTTGCTTCAATCAGAAGGGACAACTGGCAGTCAAACAGTATTGCACGACATTAATAACTACTGGGACTATCATTTACATGACATAATAATGAGACTATTGTATTAAAACGTGAACTTTGTGTTGTTGTGGGAAGAGAGCATCTACTACAGGAGTTAAATGTTCTGATCAGTACATAACTTAGTCCAAGCTTCACTTGTGCATTCGCATCATTTTGTGCAGATAGATATAAGTCATAATATTAAATTTAGGCCCATGTAGTCTAAATATCTGATTAATCTCATAGGATGCATTTCGTTGAGGTAAATAACCCGCAGTGCTTTATTGTACTGATTATCATCTTTAGCCTCAGCGCGAGCTCTCAAACAGCAACGCAAAACATTAATAACTGTGATTGGGGCTGTCATATAAATAACATAATAATTGTATACACTATTGTAATAAAACGTTGTGAATTCTGTGTGTTCTAGTGTTTAAGGGTTGCACAGAACTGGTAGGGGGAAAAAAAAAAAAAAAAAAAAAGAGGTAGAGCTTACCAAAAACAGTACGATTTTTTGAAAGCAAATTTTGGTAAGCTACCTGATGACAATGTTCTGCTATTCAGCACAGTTTGGCAGTTCAGGCAAGAGTAGTAATATTAAGCAATGCAGCATTTCCTTATTTGTTTTCTTTCTTTTACCTTTGAACAGTACAGAACACATCAAATTCGATTCAAATTTTGTCACTGGGGCGGTACCCTTTCAAAAGGCACACCTCTGTACCCAAAGAGTCCATACAAAGTCTCTTTCAAGGAAAGTCTGTTCACTTGGCGGCCACATTTGCAACGCGTCCAGGCAGCTAATTTGGGCATCCAAGACCAAGTCCTATCTATTTGAATGGGGCAACAAAATCTGACATGGATTTTCCCATAAATGGTGTTTCTTGCGCTCAAATAGCGATAATGTACCAATGCACATGTGCATTCCTAGGCGTGAATAGGAACCGGAGCTTCTAACGGCAGCTGCAGTGACGCAATGACTTTACCAATCAGCTATTGGCTCTTTTACTTGGAAGACGGGACATATTCCGCCATATTGCGCGTTGCAGTTTCTCCAATTCGTAAGTTACAGGAGTAAATCATCTTTCTGCATCTATAGTCTTCGGAGCATATCAGTACCTCAAAAGGTACATATTGTTACCAAAAGTGTACATATCAGTTCCCTAAATGGTACGTATTTGAATCTTTTAAAAGGGTACTGTCCTAGTGACAGCTTTTGAACCTTTTTTTCTGAGAGTGTTCTAATGTTAAGTGTAAAAGTTAGGCAAGAAAAATAAAGCCAAGTATACAAGAATGACAAAAAGATGTACTTTAAAGGAAGTATTCATATGTGTGTGTCCAGTTGAACAGTTGTTAAATTAATAGTTGATATCATCTTGTTCAATTATGACACAATATGGTTAATGTTCTGAAATATTTCCAGAGAATCTATTTGGAAACGCAACTGAAAGGATGCTGAGATAACAATAATTCATGTGCAGAATTAAGAGACTTCTTGTCTTAACTGCCTGTCCATGACAGAATTTGTGTTTATTTAAATTATTGGTTTGCACAACACAACTACAGTCTTTTATTTTCAAGGTACATATTAGTATCAATGCAGAAGTACGCTGGTATCGTAAAGACAAAAAAAAAAACATTGAGCCGACCTTAGTGTGTGTTCAAGTGCCTCTACATGTTTTGAGGTGGAGTTATTGAAAAATACCACCCACTGCAATCTCACAGTAGCAGTAAACACACTAAACACTGAATAACAGTCCTCGCATTTTGACAGGTGTCAAACATTTCCACACACACATACACAAACACATGTGCAAGCTCATGCACACACAAAACTCCCACCTTTCCCATCTAGAGTCTGCCATTGATTTCGGAAGTAAAGCGCTATGAGCCACGGTATCTATGGCAACACAGTGTCTGAGACGGCCAAAGTTTCTCTCTCTCTCTCTCTCCCTTATTGGTGAGGTATCCTCACTGGAGGAAGTGAGAGGAGGGGGAAGAGGAAGAGAGAGAGAGGCATCATTCTTATTCTGTGCTACAGGCCAGTGTTGGCTTCATAGCACACTGGCAGCAACAGCATTCTGGTCCCTGCATACTAAACAGAGCTCTGTCATCCAAGCACACACTGATACGTGCACTCTTACGAACGTGAAACTTAGTAATATCCAGGCTGTTTTATACCCAACATTATTATAGTAACAACACTCAAACACAAGTGCACAAGGTAAGCGTACATCTTCCATATAAAGAGGAAGCAGTATCTAAACAGGCTTTGGAAATTGAAACGCTAATACACACGGGCAGGCAGACACCACACTGCAGGCTGCTTTTTTCCTGGGCAGCATATGCCCCGGCACACACACACACCTCCTCCTGATCTATGCACTAACCCCCTCCACCACCACCACCACCACCACCATCCTCTTTCAGTCTCCTCTGCTCTCTATCTCCTCCCTCTCTCTCTCTCTCTCTCTGCTGCCATGATCCATGTGGTCTCTCCATCTGTCAGTGTTAGCGTGCGGACAAAGAAGTGCAGAAACGGCAGCGCTCACACACACACACACACACACACAGTCAGAGCGCAGGTATTGCAGTGCAATATAACCAGCACGTACCTGCAGCTTAAGACTCATTCACAGCAGGTGCCATGAGTGAATTATTAATTACTGAGACTTGTTTTACCACAAAAATCTAAATTGTATGTTGACAATGAAGTCAATTTTAAGCTGTCTGCATTGCGACTATGTTTAGCTGGTGTATTAAAGTATACAATTAAATTAAGTAAAAAAAAAACAAGTAAGCAGTTTTGATTTCGCAGGGTTTCTATTCTTGACAGTTTTCGTGAGATTCATCTGTATATAATTACAGCATTCTGTAGGACGGATTAGTGAACTAACGGTCTCTTTAGGTAGTGCAGTTGCAGTGCGAATTATATCACATGGTACCGCTTTAGGGCATGTCTCGGTCAAGTGAGTTTCAGTAAACGAGTCTTCATTACGTCATAAGTGCTTCAAAACGTTTCGAAATTTCAATGGTTCACGTGACTTTGGCAGTCTGAACCACTGATTCGAAACAAGAGATTCGTGAAGCTTAGAAGCTTCATGAAGAAGTGTTTTGAACTCGCCCATCACTAGATATTGTTGAATAAAGTCATTATTTTGTTTTTTTGGTGCACAAGAAGTATTCATTCGTCGCTTCATAACATTAATCGTTGAGCCACTGTAGTCACATGACCTGTTTTAAATGTCTTTAGTACCTTTCTGGGCATTTGATAGTGTTACTTAGCCATCGGATTTCATCAAAAAATACCTTAATTTTTGTTCTGAAGTTGAACGGAGGTCTTATGGGTGTAGAACGACATGAGAGTGAGTAATTAATGACAGAATTTTCATTTTTGGGTGAACCAAGCCTTTGAAACACACCAATCTGTACATTTTATCATAACATTTATTTTAATTTAAATCTTTTTAATGGTACATTATTTTATTTGTTT
The DNA here is from genome assembly GCA_037194245.1 of Opsariichthys bidens. Classification (NCBI taxonomy): domain Eukaryota; kingdom Metazoa; phylum Chordata; class Actinopteri; order Cypriniformes; family Xenocyprididae; genus Opsariichthys; species Opsariichthys bidens. The sequence continues at coordinate 14,852,382 of CM074292.1, read as the reverse complement.
GTTTGTTTATTTAATCATACATAAATAAAAACAATTTACAGCTGTTTGATGATTAATCACATCCAAAATAAATGTTTGTGTTCACATAATATGTGCGTGTATACATATTTATTTTGTATTAATAAACACATACAAATACATATATATACATATAAGAAATATTTGCATGTATATTTATATATAATAAAAAAATTTAAATTTTATATTTTTCATAAATATATACATGTGTTAATCAATACAAAATAATTATAACAGTAAAACACATATATTATGTGAACAAACTTTTATTCTGGATACGAATAATTGCGATTAATCATTAAACAGCCCCAAAACAATTATCACAATGAAAATAGTTTTAAAAAAATTAGGAATTAATTATAAATAAAACTGCTTTACCTGACTAATTGGCAAAACCACACTGTATCATTCTTTTCTGTGTGAATATAAATACATGTCCAATAAATACTTCACATGTGCCACACAAGCCACTCAGAATGTTACATCTATGAACATTACAGGTTTTTGATTCCAGCACTGTCAATCAATGAGTAAAACAGTAGCATAAACACACACACACACACACACACACACACAGAAACCATGTGTAGAAATCAACAAAGGTTGTCAGCTGCAGACCTGTTAACAACATCAGCTTGAATGCATCTCTCAACCTTACCAAGTTCAGTATTAGTGATACTTTGCTTCTTCTGCTATTCAGCCATATGCTTTAGCCCCAAAACAGCAGCTATAGTGTCTATACTGACACACTTTCTGTGGCTCATTCAAGGCTGTGTCAATATAGTTCAGCGCAGAGATGTTGACTAGAGGCCCCCAGTGAATACGCAATAGACAAACATACATCATTACGGGATGTCAAGTGGAGAAAATATTGCTACAACTGGGAATATTGTGTGTGTGTTTATAAGCTCTCCATACAACTAGTTGCTAAAACGTTGCTGTATCTGCCCTCTTTCCTTGTTGATACACACAAGTGCACACAAATGCCTTTGTTTAGGCGGCACAGCGACGGTCGGTGGTGGTTTTGTCTGGTGTCTGTGTTGTCAAGGATACAACGAGTGCGGTGTGCTTCAGCCCCCACCGCTCTTTCCTCCCATCCTCACTCCTGCAGGATCTGAGAGCGACTCGGCTCAATCCCTGATGTGTGCATGTGTGAGAGTGTCTAATGGGGAGGGGGTTTGAAGGAAAGCAATACCTCTCCTTCCTGTGAATAAAGAGAGGTGGGGGAAGGGGAGAGGACAAGAGCAGTAGGGTGGTCTTTTTATGATTTCTCTGAATTTCAGCTGTTTGAGATTTATGCCATAAGACACTTTGCTTCCATGGCAAAGGAAAGACGGCCGTAATACAGGAGGAACTCAAGGTGCATGTGTCAGCATACGTTGGTCATATGGAAGGAGTTTTAACTCAAAAGATAAGATAGAGATATCATAATACCACTGTTCTCGGTCACTATGGGAAAAAAATGAACGTCACAGCATCTTTCCTTAAGGGTAAGGCAAACATCACCATTACTATTGCCCATACTTTCCTATTGGTTTCATATAGATTTTCAAAGTGTTCAGAGGAATAATTTTCTCCTGGTGTACATAAAAAAAAGAGCAAAGAAAATCCCATCCATATAAATTGCAGGAGGGGCTCAAGTAGGTTTGGGAATTGAATAGATTGATAGGATATTTAAGGGCAGGAATTGGATGCTTCTCATAAAATAATTTTGATTCCACTTTTTTAAACCATTCAAGTGCAAGACGACGAAAAAGAGAACTCGATTCGGCACTCGTGCGCCTTTTCTGTGCTTGGCTCATCCAGAGTATGCACAAATACTGAATTGAGTTCTCTTTTGCGTCATCTTACGATTCAACGGACAAATACACACAAAATTATGTCAAAATATCCTTGTAAACACAGTTGGTTATGTCTTAAGCGAACGCAAACAGTTGAGAAAGAAAACGTGTAACAGTATATTGGATCCATGCATTCTTTCTTAAAGTGACAGCAGGCTAATAAACCTGCTGCGGTCTGTGTCATTACTTTTAATCAAAGAACAAAAGAAAATCACTCACTGACCTTGACCAAATAACTTTTATTTATAAAAAGAAAACTATGCAGTGTTATTTTACATTTGATTTCAGTTTCTGAACTTTGTTTACTTGAATTTTTATTTTCTAATTTGTTCTAAATAAAAGCCTAAATTTAATCTGTTCAGTGTCTCTTCAGAAAATTTGGACTAAACCACTTAATTCATGTGGATTAGTTTTGCTATCTCTTTATGAACCTTTTGCAGCATCAAAGTTTCAATTGCGTAACTGTCGATGGAGGGACAGAAAGGTGTTTACTATGTAAATATTTTACTATAATAACATGGGAAATGAATAGCAGTGTTGACCCACTCCAGGCTCCCAGTTGGTGGTATTTGGTGGGCCAAAAAACCCTGGCTGCTGGCCCTAGGGAACCTTGATGAGGTCCAATCAAGCCCAAGATAATGACTCGCTCATAAAGACATCACTTGCTTAATTTCTGGATGAATCAGTGTATTTGAACCGATCTCTTGAATGAATAATTCAATGACAAATTTTTTAACAGTCATTTGTTGCCACCTACAGGTGTAACGATGTTAATGATACAATCTTTATTTGAAATGTCAAGTTACTTTACAGGTGATTTACTCTATTTTGATTGCTACCGTAGACTTCAGTGTTTAACTATAAACTTTTATCCCAGTATTTCTGTGGTAATTTGAATTATTTTAACACTGACAACTGTCTATATCAATACGTGACAGCTGTTCTTTCTGTGTCAGTGGCAGCGGTAATGTTGTCAAAAGTACCGTCTACGATACCGAGCTGTTGAGCAGATTCGTAAAAACCTCTGATTGGCCATTGTATTCACATGTGCTCAGAATTATTGGTACCCTTGGTAAATATGATCAAACTGACTGTAACAATAAATCTGCATTGTTTATCCTTTTGATCTTTAATTCACAAAATTAGCAAAAATCTAACATTTCACTGAAAGAAAAAAATGTAAAAACTTTTGATTCTCTAAAAAAACACAGAAGGAAATAAGTGTTTTTCTCCAAAATATTTGAGTATAAACAGGAGGAAACACAAAGGCCAAATTCCTGTAATCGTTCATCACAATGAGTAAAACCAAAGAATATAGTACTGACGTGCAGAAAAACATTGTTGAGCTTCACAAAATAGAAAATAGCTGTAAGAAAAAATCCCCATTTTCACTATCAGGGCAATAATGAAGAAGTTCCAATCAACTAAAGATGTTACAAATCTGCCTGGAAGAGGACGCGTGTTTATCATCCTAATGCACAGAAGGAGGAGGGTTTAAGTGGCCAAAGACTCTCCAAGGATCACAGCTGGAGAATTGCAGATATTAGTTGTGTCATGGGGGCAGAAAGCCTCACCAAAAAAAAAAAAAAAAAAAAAAAAAAAAAAAAAATCAAAAAGTAAAATCCTCTGCTCTCATCCAGAAACAATCTCCAGCATATTCAGTTGTCAGACAAGACTGGAACTTCAAACGGGACCAGCTTCTATGGTCAGATGAATCTAAAAAAAGCTTTTTGGCAGTAAACCCACCAGATGGGTTTGGTGCACACAGGGATAAAAAGTACCCCATGCCCACGGTTAAATATACTGCTGGATCTTTAATGCTGTTGGCCTATTTTTCCACGGGAGGTCCTGGACATCTTGTTAAGATACATGGTATCATGGATTCTATCAAATACCAACAGATAAAAAAAAATCAAAACCTGACTGCTTCTGCTAGAAATCCTATAATGGGCTGGGGTTGGATCGTCCATCAGGACAATGTTCCAAAATGAACATAAAAAATCAACACAAAAATGTGTCACTGAGCACAAAATGAAGCCTCTGCCATGGTCGACCCAGTCACCTGACCTGAACCCTGAAGAAAATGAGTGGAGTGAACTAAAGAGAAGAAGCACCAACATGGAGCTGGAATCTGAAGGATCCGTAGAGATTCTGCATGAAGGAATGTTCTCTGATCTCTCGTCAGGTGTTCTCCAAACTCATCAGGCATTATAGGTGCCGACTCAGAGCTGTTATCTTGGCAAAAGGAGATTTGAATAAAAGGGTACCAATAATTCTGAGCACAACTGTATGTTTGTGAATGGCTACAATGTTTAACGGCTTAATGTTTCAAACACTCCCGCAAGCTGATCATTGTAGCCGATCGCAGACATATGTAATCTGCTCAACAGCGCTCAAAGCATCATATTTTTAAAATTTCAGTATAGCGATCGGTTACTTGTCAACACTAGGCAGCGCCAATGAACATTTGAATGTTCCGCTGTGTCAACGGTTTAATAGAGACAAATGGATCATTGACATTTAGAAATAAGATTGTTTCAATCCAGATCGTGAACTTTTAAGGATTAATCGCATAGGTCAACCTAGAAACCACCTACAACACTCTAGCAATGTGCTAAAACTGCTTACAACCACATAGTAACGCACTTGCTAGGTACCCACAACACCCTAAAAATGCACTATAAATTTTTTTTTTTTTAAAAACCTGACAACCATCCATAACACCCTGGCAATCAACCACCAAAGCAATCCCCCACAACACCCTAACAATGTGCTTGGAACATTATACAAATTGCATAGCAACACCCTGGCAACCACCAAGTAAACAAGAATCTTCCCCTCATGACATCCACGCAAACACATAGTAACTCCTTATAGCAAACGTCGACAACACCCGAGGAACCACTTAGTAAGAAAACATTTAACAATCACCTACAATACATAGATTAAAACTCTTAGAACGCATTAGAAATCGCATAATAAATACCCTGGCAAATATCCATGACACGCTAGCAACAACCAACTCTAGTAATCACACACAACACACTATAATTGAAGCAAAAAGTTTTGCCCTGCCAAGCACATACATAGTTTCTTCAGAAATATAAAAATCAATGTTGTGACACCAAACTACTTGAAAGGCTGACTGCCCATTAAGCAACACCCCAATGTTAATATCCAAAGCTCGAAATATCTATTAGTCCACGCACAAGCTTTACAATGGCATTAGCTCTAGTACACACTCACACACAAACACAGCCCATCATACAGTTTCCCCCTCTCTACATTTGATCACCCACAAATAAATTACAGCCGTCACAGCGATATGCAAAATGGCATGGAGTGACAATCAAAGCCTGACTAACAAGCTTTTAAGGACCGTGCTAAAGTTTCATAATCACACACTAATAAGATTATGCAAACGCGCCCATTTTGCCACCTGTGTATGAAAAAAAGGAGAAAAAGAAAAGCAAGCCACTAGATGCGCTCTGATCTCTATGAATGTGTGTTCAAGGAAGCCATTGTGAGAAAGCTTTTACTGAGCGTCTTTACCTTAATAAGCAAACATAAATATTGCTAATTGCGATTCCACCCCCATCTCTAGAATGTCCACCAACAGCATCCACCACTCTATAATCAATAACCTGATGGCCTGTCTATTGTCTAGATGAAAGATCCAATAAGATGCTAAATTCAAAATGCATTATCCAACCAAAAACTTGCCAACTCCAAATGAGAGTCTGCAGGCAAATAACTAGAGTAGTATCAAGACAAATAACAATAATAGTGTATTCTGAAAATAAGCAGCCCATAATTTGACACAGAATAAATGGAAAACTATTACATCACTCTTGTATTCAATTTGTTTTTTATATTCAAACACAGGGTGATCCAAATGTCTGTGGCCACTAGTGGAAATTTCATTTCTAGAATTTGTCCTCATTTAATAGTACTTTTTTCATTAATTATATTATAAAAATATACACATATGGACCCGGACCTTTTGTGTGAAGCCAAAAGCAACCTTTTTTTTCTCATAAATTAAAAAAAAAAAAAAAAAAAAAAAAAAAAAAAAAAATGGACCTACTAATTTACAAAATGCATGTGCTGGGATTTGTTATTGATTTTCCATAGCAGAGAACTGCATACATATAACACTGCACGTGTTCTCTATGGACAAAAGGGACATGTGTAAATGTCATATTGTGAGAAACATGAGCATTGCATGCAAATTGTCTTAATGTAGCACCTTAGCTAAGCTGAAACCTTTTGGTTGGCTGACACAAATCATAAATATTAGCTACTTCTATTGCTATTAGCTAGCTACTTCACTGCAGGTCCATTACTGTTCTAATTTGTGCGTAACAACATTTACCACTAATAACTGTAAGAACAGGAAACCGTGCTGCACTTAAAGGAAGAAAAGGAGTAATTCTGATATGCAGACCTCAGGCAAAACAAAAATTAGCATTAGCGATGAAGACACCAGTCTGGCTGGTCTAAGGTGGCTGAGAAAACATGATGTGTGGAATTAGCAAATGTTTGTCAATTACATCTACTACATTCAAAGCATTAAAACCAGCATTTTTGTGCCGAGCAAATGATCTAGAAGACTTATTTTTTTGCGCCACCATGTCAACTGAACTGAGAAAAAGCACGACTGCAGTGTTTAACATCAATAGTGTATTTAGGAGGCAAAATTAATAACGGAGTTGAAATTTCTTTTTTCATACTCTCCATCTATCCTTTCTCTCATTTAGCCTTTGATTCCTTTTACACATTTTCCATAATTAATACCATCTTTTACTTATGGTCATTCTGCTTTTTCTCTCATTCTCTCTCTTTTTCTTTCTACCTTATTTCGCTCTTCTGCTGCATTTTCCTCAGGCTGCAAAAGAACCAACCATCATAAATCTACCCCTTTATTGCTTCTGAGGAGAGAACGAGGGAAGAGGGGAGGTGGGGGCATGGGAGATGCAGGAGAAAAAGAAAAAAAAAAGAGGAAAAGGGGTGGAGGAATATCTAATCTCAGTGCAAGAGCTGCAGAATCCAATGAACAGATGGATAAAATGAAAGGAGGAGAGAGAGGGTGCCTGGGAGGGGCTGAGGATGTCACCATTAATGAGAATAATTTACAGTTCAGAAGCTAACAGACTCGAGACCTCTTCAATAACTGAGACCACCACCAGCACAATCACTCTTCCAATAACAAAAGGCATTCTAGCGCTCTTGGCTGACATTTTTAAGTTAACAGTAGTCTAATGAAGAAATTGTGATAATTAAGCAACAAATACTAACAAATTTCCTATTTCTCAGTTGTTGACTACCGGCTAATGGTTACAACCAATGAGCAAACGGCAGTGACATTTGAGTGAATATGGTAATTTGAAAAAAACTAGCAATTCCTCAAACTGAAAGGCGAGAGGAGGCATCCTTTTATCCATGGGTAGAATGAGGGAAAGGGATTTTGGCGGCCATGGGGACATCAGAGGTTGGCGCATAGGCATAAATATATTACAGAGTGTCGATTTCCTATTCCAAGAGCTAGCTGTTGCTCAGGGCAACAGGAACCATTACTGTCCCACTGCACAACACAGACATAAAATCCAGAGTTATGGGTGAGGACCAATCGGTTCGACTTTGTGTCTCTAGGCAAACTGCCCAATGCTGAAGTATTATCTCAATACTTAAGTGTTAGCTTTAGTTTTGTAAAGCCAGAACCTTGAATAAACAGCAAAAATGTGGTCTTTGCTTGTTATTTCTTAGACCAAAAGAGCCTTCTGACTGACATGTAAAAGCAACGAATCACAGGACTGATGTTAGTGTCTAATTTTGGGGAGGGTTGATCATAATCAGATTATACTACAATAATGGTGGGAATTGAATATGATTCAAATATGTTTCAAAGATTTTGTCTCACTAAAACAAATCGAATCCAGTGATTAACTCTTCCTCAACAGCGTTCAATGCATGAATCTGGTACACCTTTGTTTCCAGGTAAAGTAAGTTGCAAGTCAAGTCAGCTAATCAAATTAGAGCTTACTAGATTGATAGTGCTTTCCATTTTTGTGCGCAATATGCACCAGACGGTCAGTGTGTAGACTGTGAAGAGACCAATGGCCTATAAATTAATTTGAATTAAAAAGGTAAGGAGAAAATGGAAGGCTTTTTTTGCCAAAAGCTTTAAGAAAGTTATTACATGCATCCACTAGCATAGAGTACAATGGATAGAAATAGGTCAATTTATATCAGCTATTCCTCCAATAACCCGCCTAATCTGATCACAACAAATTTAAAATAAAAGTTGGCAAGTGCATCCAAAACAAAATGTAATACCATTGTGCTCGCCCCGAGCAAAGACTAACTAAGATATAGTACACTAAGCACTGTTGACATAGCCCTAAAGCAGACAGCTCACTGTAACAACAACCATCTGACTGAATATAAAGATTTACACTTAAACATACAACTCACAACTGCAGCTCTGCACAAGCATTTCATTTATTTAAATATTAATGAAAACTGCACTTAGTTTTTGTTTTCCATAACAATGCATGAACAAAAATCAAGGACCTTACCTGTACATGTTGCTGCATAGAGGCGTACGGCATGCCTTGAGTCAGCACTTTTTGCTTCATCATCATCATCCTCTTCTGTTCTTCACTTAAATGGGCTGTCTGGTTTGGCATTGGTCCTGGAACTTGTGGTGGCCCACCTCCTTGCCCTGTGGTGCCCTGCATGTAGGGCATCATCGGGTTTTTGGCTTGATTGGCCATGGGCGGCGTCATCCGCTGACTCATGTGGTCTACTCCACTGAAATGAGTCAGCGGCTTGGTGTTGCTATAAGACAGCTGCTTATTGAGGTTGTTTTGGGCAGCCAAGTTATTAGGTTGCTGCTGCTGCTGCTGGTTGAGCATGTTCATGTGATTCTGTGGGAGGTAGTTGTTCATGCTTGGTGTTTTTGGCCCCATTGTGTTGCTAGGATTGAAAGCCTGCGGATACATCATGGGGCTATTTGGTTTGTCTGGGTTAAAGGGTCCACTGTATGGGCTTGTTGGTGCTCCTGCAGGTGACCAGTTTGCAGCTTGGGACTGCTGTTGGTGCTTTTGTTGGATCAGTTTAACCCGTTGCTGCTGTTGGGCAGCCATTTGCTTCAGCTGCTCGGCCGGTGAAAGTTCAGAGGTGGGTGGGACTGGTACACCTCCACCTGTGCCCCCTGATCCAGGGCCACCACCCGTTACTGGAGTTGTTCCCACGGGACCAACGGCAGGACCTGCATTCATCATAAATCCATTCCCAGGCCTCGAGGCCTGGGTCTGGGCTTGGGTGGGCGTTTGCGGAGAACGGGCCACACAGTTAGCGGGCGATCCTGATGGCATTCCAACTGCTGGTGACTGCTGCAAGGGTTGCTGGGGTGGTGTCCCATTGGCAGCTGTTGCAAATGGTGGACCAGAGGAAGATGGTCGCACCTGAGGTGAGCCCATGGGCATCTGTCCACTCTGTGGTTGCGGTGTACTGTTGGGTGCCGTAGCTACAGAGTTAGGTGCTGGGTCTTGTGCAAGCTGCGTTTGTTCAGTTGTGGCTCGTGTGAAGTCGCTCACCTCCTTCTTCTCCTCAAAGTCTTCATTGAAAAGGTCGTGCATGTCATCCTCAGGCACCGTATTCGCCAACTCGTCAATCAGTTCCTGCCATTCCTGGTCATTCAGATTGATATCAGAGAATAGTTTGTTCTGATTTGAAAGCGAAGTTTCCGAGGACTCTATTCCACTGCCATCATCCAAAGGCTCCTGTTTCATCTCCTTTAGTAGGCCAAAGCCATCGTCCAAATCCAACGAACCGTTAAGTTTAATATCAGGCATTCCACCATTCTTGCCTAAATCCTCATGTCGTCCAGTAATATGGTTGGTACCAGCATTGCCATTGCCGGTTCCGTTGTTTGAGGAGGCACTGTTGTTGCCCGAGGGCAAGGTGGGTTTGATGTCCATTGGATGAAGTGGAGAAATGGGTGGGAGGCTACCGTGAGAGTCCATTCCAGTGCATCCTTCCTTACGGAGTCTCTTTGTAGTGGGAGAGTAACTCCCATCACTGAGGCCATTTTGGTCACCATTTAAAGGAGATCGGGCACTGTCCAATTTCCTCTTTACTGTCTCCTGGAGCTGAGAGAGAAATTAAAAGAGAGAACAATAATTAGAAGGTTTTTTCAGGTGTATATAAAAACCTACAAAAACAAATTTTCAAAAGATTATTGTCATACATTCACAATGTCTTGTAATGTTACCAAGCTAAGTGGTTTCTTGTATAAATAGTCAGGCATGGAACTATTACAACTATTATTTACATTTCAGAGCAGAAACACGTCAGAGTGGTTTTAGTCCAGAATGTCAAAATTTCCATAGGTAATATATTCTCGATATCAAAAAAAAAAAAAATCCTTGCTTTAGGTATTGTGCTAGACTAACAGCACTTGCATATTGTTGTCCTATCATTGGTATGATTGCTTCTGTTCTCCTCATTTGTAAGTCTCTTTGGATAAGAGTATCTGCTAAATGATTACATGTAAATCTAAATGTAAAACACTACACAAAAGGACAGGTTTTGTTCCAGTGATCGTCATTGTGTTTACGTGTAACAGTAAAACAAATATCAAAAGTGAATCAGTTACTTGATTCTCGATATGAACTAATATTACAATAATGTTTTACTAGCACTGCACACAGACAAACATACCAACTCTCACTGCACAGAAAATCATTGATGGCGGGAAAAAGGTGACGTGAGTCAGTTATCACTTCACATTTAGATAGACAGAGAAAAGACAGAGCAGGAGGGGAGGGAATCTGTTGCAAAACGAACTTTCATTGTTCACACATGGGCACACTTTCATCCCACAATGCTCTTCTGCTTAATTTGTCTCAGCCATTAAGCTGTGTCTAAGCTGCTCATCACAAGCAGACACTAACACACACATACAAGTCAACAGGGGTTAGGGACGGGAGACAAATCTTAAAAATGGCATTATTTCCTTAAATGTATTGGCACAATAAACCACAAATAAGAAGTGAAAAGAGCTGCAATCGGTCATTATGCAAGTTTAAGTATAAATCACTCCACAAATCATTCATTTAACATTCAGTTGTGCCACTTTGAAGACGGTCCCTTTCCTGCTCGATATTGCAGGGCAGCGAGGTGGGGAATGAACAACAGCGCGTATTGACGGAGAAGGAGTGATAGATGCCTCCTCAGAGGTGAGGATAGAAAAGAAGGTGAAAAGCATTTCCCATCATCTCTCCTCATCTTTCCGTTTGTGCTAATGACTCTCACAGTGAACACATTTAACGGTGTGTTAATTACAGAAGTGAAATGTGTGCGATTATGTGTGTGTGTAAACCCACAACGTAGATGAACCGCAAGAACATTAGCGACAAATTCTCTCCATACACAGCAGCAGGATCCCACCCACCTTCTTTGCTTATCCCAGTGGACTTCAATGTGTGAGTATGTGTGTTAGAAATCTCACACACACACGCTGCTCCACCGAAACATACGAAATGAGATTCTGAAACAACAAGATTCATGGATCTTCTCTCCAGCTCTCCTCTGAGGCAATACGTCTAGTCCCCCCTCCCTCCTTCTATCGCTTTCTCTCGGTCTGTCTCTCTCTACATGACCAGAAGAACAGCGAGATCATGATGGGAAACAAGAAAGGCTGATGTTTACTGGCTACCTTTATGCAAAATAACGAGATAAGCGTGATAAAATAAGGCGCACACACACACACACACACGTTTGGTTTTAGTCTACCTCTGTGAGACTTTATATGCTAACACACATTAGTCAAGCAGCATAAACGCTTTACTGTAGCAAGCTTGAATATGCACGTTGCATTCATGTTGACTGTAGGTCTCCTCGAGGTCGCATTTTTCATTGTTACACCTCTGTCGTGTGCAACAGCTAAGGGGGTTGTCAAGGCAACCGTCGTCACGACGGCTGTCAATATTCATGCCGTTTATCATGCCATAAAGACGATTAGGCTGACTGTCACTCACACGGTGAGAGTGAGTGATGGGGAGGAAGAGAGAAAGAAATTGAGGCAGAAATGGAGAACAATGTGGCTCACACAAAACTGGCTATGTTCTTATAGTCAGTGTTAGGGAAAGACAACCATATTTGTGAAACAGGTGTGATTTTGAAATACCCCTGTACGTACAGAAGCACATCTAACACTGCTAACATGTACGAACAGGTAACCAAAGACTATCGCCTTTCTCTTAGTTAGGCATTACAATAGGTAGAGGTGTCATGTGAAAAATAAAGTGGCAAATAAAAGCATTTATGAATAAAAATGGGTAACACTTTACAATAAGGTTTGTTGTTAACTAACATGAACTAATAATGAGCAATACATTTGTTCCAGTATTTAGTCATCTTTGTTAATGTTAGTTAAAAATACAGTTCACAAAGCACTAATGTTAACATATACAGCTTTTGTAAAATTAATGTTAAAAAAGGGAATTTCTTCAAATAGAAATAATGTATTTTATATATATATATATCTATATCTCATTATATACTATTGCTGGTATTTTTTGTCTTCATAAATTGAAAACGTTTCCATTTAAACTTTTATATATATACTATATATGTATATAAAATAAAGTCAAATATTGATTGACTATGGGTGTTTTTAGCCATCTTACATTGTATGGAAAGAACCATAATTACCACTAAAATAGCACTGCCAAACACATTCAACAGTGTGAAAACGTCCTCTCGCTGCCTCATAGATTGCTTGATGACTTTGCTAAGCATTTCCTCACTCCACTCCTGTACCACATCGGTGATGAATCCCCTCAGAATGGCACATGATTGATATCAATAATGATCATCCTCCTGCAAAGACTCTGCATGCTAAGCGAGACATAATTAGGTATGTTTAGCACCAACCCCCTCAAGCAGACATCGATGTCTGAGGTCGAGCGGTACAGTACGAATGGCGTAACTGCCGACGCCATAAGCCGCAGACAGAGAGACCCATCTAGCTTGCAGCATTTGGCTCAAAAACGCTGTAATAGGATAAGAACAGTGAGAAAACCTCCCCCAAGCCTTAACTAGCATGGCAGGGTTAAGAAAACACATAGCAGAGGTAGAGACAGAGGAAGAGAGAGAGAAAGTCAGTGTGTGTGTGTGTGTGTAGACAGAGGGGGGAGGCTGATGTTTGTTTTTCTCCATTTCACTGCCTATTAAAGTGTTCAGTAGCTCACACAAACACACTTCCTCTCCTGCTCTCTTCACAGTCACCATGTGGGAGAGCACACGGATAAAGGGAGGGAGAGAAATACAAGAGGGAGGGAGGGAAAGACAGAAGAGCTCTTCAGACAGACGGTAATGCTTTCATGTGACTGGAGAGAGAGAGCGCGCGGATGGGGGGGAGAGAACCACCAAGGTGCAGTTGTTATAGCAACCTCCTGATCCTGAAGCCCCTCCCCCAGCGCCTGGGCTGAGAGCACTGGACACTTCTGCCAATAATCTCTCTCGCTCGCTCGCTCTCTCTAGTGGTCTCCCTCCCTAATGTTTTCTTCCCCCTCTCCCCTTCTACACCTACCTTTTGCCCCCCCATTCTCCTTTTCTTTATCTCCTAATCTCTGTGCACTCTTCTTTGTCAATGTATGCAATAGTTACCCAGTATCACCGACTTTCTTTCGTGACAGTATCGGTTGGGGGGTGGAAACATGCACCTTTCATGTTTTATACATGGTGCACCTAGCTAAACTGCAAAAATGTGGTCCATTTTTAGATTGCCTAAATTGGCTAAATTGTGTCCTGAAGATGCGATGCAATTACGTTTCAGTGACAAATAATTTGTCTGCCCAAACGGACATCAAAATTGCTGTGCAATGTGACTCAAGACGTTTGCCGGCGTACAGTGTGAAGAGCAGGATTCTGGACCAATGAGACTTCACCGCGGGCGGGGCTACTGAGCGTGACGCCGTACAAACAGAAAGCAACCAAATGACCAAATGTCCTGTTGCTCTTTGCAGACGGTTAGGACAAAAAGAAGAGTAGCCATTTATTATTTAAATCTTGATACTACTTTAAAATGTGACCCTGGACCTCAAAACCAGTCATAATGGACAATTTTTTTGAAATTGAGATTTATACATCATCTGAAAGCTGAATAAATAAGCTTTCCATTGATATATGGTCAACTGATGTTAGGATAGGACAATATTTTGTTGAGATACAACCATTTGAAATGAATGAATGAATGAAACCGAATGAAGTCTTTAGGAATGCATATCCACTCACAAAAATTAAATATATATATAAAATGTATATATGTGTGTCCCCAAATGTCCCCACAGGTATAGTAATACTAGTCAATTTTGATCTTGCGGGGACATTTTTTTGGTCCCCATGAGGAAACAAGCTTATAAATCATACAGAATTATCTTTTTTGAAAATCTAAAATAGCAGAACATTTTCTCTGATGGGTAGGTTTAGGGGTAGGGGTAGTGGAGGGGGACACAATATACAGTTTGTACAGTATAAAAACCATTACGCCTATGGAATATGCCCATAAAAAATGAAAACACAACATGTGTGTGTAAATTTCCTACTATATTATATACATAATATCCTAATGATTTTGACATAAAAGAAAATTGGATAATTTTGACCCATACAATGTATTGTTGGCTACTGCTACAAACATACCAGTGCGACTTATGACTGGTTTTGTGATCCTGGATGACAAATTATTAACTTTGAGTAAGCATTAGATAATCTGAATGGAAAATAGGAGAAATGAGCATACTCAAATTCAATATCAACTGATATACACTACCATTCAAAAGCTTGAGGTCAGTAGGTTCATTTGTTAACATTAGTTAATGTATTAACGAACATGAACTAACCATGAGCAATACATTTGTTACTGTATTTGTTTATCTTTGTTAACGCTAGTAAAAATGCAGCAGTTCATTGTTTGTTCATGTTAGTTCACAGAGTATTAACTAATAATGTTAACAAAAACAACTCTTGATATTAATAATGTATTAGTAAATGTAGAAATTAACATTAACAAAGATTAATAAATGAAGTAGAAATGCAGTTCATCACATGTTAACTAATTAACCTTATTGTAAAGTGTTACGGGGGAAAAAAAAAATCAATAAAAATAACTAAAAAAAATTAGATGCTTTCAAAACATTTTAAAAATCTTACTGACCCCAAACCTTTTGCACAGTATCCTATATTGACTGGTCCCAATATGATTAAATCTCTAATATTGATACCTGATATGGTTAAAATATCTTATTTATCTAAAGGACCCACTGAACAAGGGCTTAATTTGACTAATATTGTGGATCAAACACACAGACAGGCAGATAATTACAATCAGACAACATGTCTCAGATGACCTCTATGAAAATGCATGCTTTAACACATGCTCCACGTACAAGATATGCTGAGACCAGAGGCTAAAGCAAATGAACGTTCCTACTGTAAGTGTATGTTTGTGTGTGCATGCATGCATTTAATCCACATCATTAAACTGAGCTCTTGAATGTGCATTGTACAATAAAGGCAGACAGACCTTTGACACACACCAGATAACACAGCTAAACACACTTACAGGCTCTTACACACACCCTCTCTATAGTAAATACTGCTCCGAATACATTTTAAAAAAATGTTGCGTGCTGTAAGTGTGTATGTCGTGTGTGTGTGTGTTCTTGTTGTAACTCATCAGACTTTAAAATGAGTTGAGTGCACGACCCTTTAATTTAAGAGGTGAAAGTAACATCCTATGGTACAGACAGTTGTGCTCAAAAGTTTACACACTTGCAGAATAAATAAGAACATTCATAAAAATTTCATTTTATTTTTTATTTATTATAACCTTGAGGAAGCCATTTGCCATAGCATAAATTTACATATATTCCACAAGACAAAATTGTAACTGAAATAACACAAATTATCCCGTTCAACAGTTTGCACACCAAAGTTTGCCCTCTCTTTCTCGTTTGTTCTTTCTTTCTTTTTAAAGCCATGCCACTTCTATGGCTACGTTCATGGCGAGAGCCTATTTGAAAATGCCTGCATGTTGCTTCTTCAGCATCGATGGCTCAGCTATTGTATTACCAATACTTTAGAAGACAGTACTGCACAAGACATACGGACTACATTTATGGTGCCTTTACTTCATTTTTGAAGCTTAAAAGCTTCAGTTTCTATTCAACGTAAAGCAAGGAAAAGAGCGACCGACACATTATTCAAAATCTCTCCTTTTTGTGTTCCAAGGAATGATGAAAGCCATACAAGTTTAAAAGGTGAGCAAGCATTAACAATGCTTTTAAGAACAAAATACACGTACTTCTAAACAAGAAAATGTGTGTATGGAATAAGCAGGTTATTAAAATAAATACCAAAAAAAAAAAACATGCATCTATGATAACTTAATTGTTTTAAAATACTAAACATCTTACAAGGCACATGTAAACATAAGCATGACTGTACATAATTAAAATGCACACAATACAGCTGTATTAAACCTGAATTAGTCATTTTATCTTGTCGCAAGCTGTTGTTTTGTCATCAATACGACTCCCGGTGGCATCAAGTTGTAGAGAAATTTTGGAATGTTGTGGTTAGCTGGAAAAAATGCATTACCTCACCCCTCCTTTCTCTCTATCTCTCTCTATCTGTTCTACCTCACTCTCTCCCTCATGAGTTCCTGTCTGTGGGATACAGAGGTTTATAAATAACTCTAAGCCCAGTACAGCGTTTTTGTGAGTGCGTTTGGTGCCAGTACGTGTGAAGATGGAAGGAGCACCCACTGGCTAACACTAATATAATAAGATATTAATGAGGGAGAAAAAGAGAGAGAGGGGGAAGACAGGAGGGGGAGGACAGGAGAGAGCAGAAGCAGAAGAAAGGAGGGAGGAGAAAGAGGGGGCACGGAGAGTTAGCACACAAGGCTTCCGCTCGTTGAGCAACACCACCTCCTCCTAAACGCTGCTAAATACTCGCTCTCTCTCTCTCTCTCTCTCTCTCTCTCTCTCGCTCGCCATCTCCCTCCCTCACTGTTAATGGCAGCCTGTTTAAACACTGGCTGAGTGAATGTGTGCGTGTGCACTGTAGCGCCTGGGTGCATGTTAAACACAGTCCCTGAAATCCTACTCCAATCCAATAAAGCCTTCAGCAGCCCTGCCAGCAGAGACAATTACTGCACCTCACCCAGAGAGAGAGAGAGCTGGAAGCATGGAGAATGAGGGAGGGAAGACAAAGAACGACTTGTCACAATAAACTTCTCATAATCATCTCTACATTACTCACATGATCTTCAGCCTAAGCTCCACCCACTGACTTCACATGTCACATTCTTAATAACTTCGTGTCATCCATTCATCACTCCGTAAATATGGGTCTGACGGCAACTAGCTTGACTAGTGCAGTATGTCTCGCATATATGCAATATACAGCTAGATGCAAACACATTTAGGTCATTGAGGGACAGAAACATTGTTCGTTCAAAAGGTTCTATATCCAGAACAAAAAACGGAAATTAAGACAGCAGCAACTCTATTGATTTCCACAGCTTTGCTATCACGTCAAATTAAAGAAGGAGTCTATCCTTCAGTAAGGACCATTAACAACAAGACCAAAAAAAAGGAAAGCGAACCTCAAAATGTACTATTCACGCTATATTGAAATGAATATGTGAGCTGAACAAAAAGAATATACTCCAATACTATAAGTAGCGCAATGCACCATTCAGATGGTCCGCCATCTAAGCGTAAACCACATAACCGAGGAAGAAAGCCAAGCAGTATTTAAAAGTTTGCAAACGGTCACAGAACGACTAAAACTTTTAGACTTTAAAAACTTTTAAGACTAAAACCAACTTTTTAGAAAGGAAAGCTTCACTTCTATGTTCAGTTCCTCAATGTCTGGAAAAAAAGCACTGTAGGCTAATAGGCTAACCAATGGCTAACTTGAAAAAAAAAAAAAAGGTAATTATTTGTAATTTGACAGTTTTAGCTTGAGTAATATAATGTACATATATAATGTATTTTAATTGATTAAAGTCTTGTTAGTGATAGATTTTAGGCCACAAAGAAACAAATGGATGCACTGCTGATAATTTAAACCAAACAAAGACCATAAAGGGGCTGGTAAATGTGTTGAAGACATTCATATAAAAAGGTTGAATTTGGTATTATCAATTTTGTCTCAGATCAGGTCTACATCTGCCACATGACATTTTACGATCCGATGGGTACAGAAACATAATCCACTGACTGCAGATCTCAAACCACTTATCGACTGGATAATCAAGGATAATCTCACACAACATGACAAGTCAACATTCTTGAAGACAAAAAAACATTAGCAATTGATATTGCTTAAATGATCACTGCAGAACGCTGTTGAATTATAGCTTAAGCTTTTTACTGACAGCCAGCAAGGGATCAAGAAAATGAAAAGGTAACATGGGTGGATTTTCCTTAGATTAGCCCAAACACCCTCAGGCGCCACGAGTGAATGATGGAAATGATTGAGAAGAAGCTATTCATAATGAACTCATCCATGCTCGGTCAGTGATACCGATTCAACTACAAAACATCGTTTCAGAATCCTGACAACCTTTAACTCAGGGAATACATGTTTGTGTACATAAGAAGGTCTGAGTTGCCTCTACAGCTGAATGCTAATGGTGCGTTTATGTTTAATGGCTAATTAGCATCAATGCTACAGGTTTAGCGTCTCATAAAATGCCTATCCTAAATGGCACAGAGCAGCCATCACACATACAAAACTCACATCTCTATCTGAGTATACCTACTTCCCTATTATATTGCATTTGAAAACGGTATGTGAAAATAGTATGTCCAAATTTACCGTATCCAGATTTACAGAAAAGTACCTGGATGACGTACTACTTCCGGTGAGATTCAGTGTGTATCTGATAGGCACTGCACTATTCCATGATTCCACTGGAGAGGATTAGGGAATGACAGTGAAGTGACCCAACTGATGCCACAGGTCACATGACAATGAACAAATGTAGTACATCCGGATTACAGTCTGAACAAGCTTTTTTAACAGTCGCAAAGTTTATTCAAAAGAAGTGTCAAGTCGGAGACAATATGATTTTGCCTGCAGCCCTAGTGAT
The DNA here is from genome assembly GCA_037194245.1 of Opsariichthys bidens. NCBI lineage: Eukaryota > Metazoa > Chordata > Actinopteri > Cypriniformes > Xenocyprididae > Opsariichthys > Opsariichthys bidens. The sequence goes on along the minus strand of CM074292.1, from coordinate 14,833,344 downwards.
GAAAGGAGTGCGACAGACACCCAACAACCTCTCTTAATTTCTCTGTCGCCCCCTCATGCCATTTACCTTCATCTAATGAGAGCAGGAAATGAAAACTTACTTTACAGTTATCTTGTTGACAACTTTATAAGTCTAGTTTCTCTCCCTCTTTTGTTCTTTCCAATTACCCATCTGTTTATGCAAAGAATTTCTCTGTTTATATCTTTCCATCCCTACTTTCGCCATCCCTCCCTCTCTCCAAATGCTCTTTTCCGTCTGTCTCTCTTTCTCTATTTTTAGTGTTCCACTGCTTCCTGTTCTTGGAGCCGTACCACAGCAAGGGGGAGGGGGAGAGAGAGAGAGAGAGAAAGAGAGACAGAACGAGAGAGAAATAGAGAGAGAGAGAGAGAATATGTGGATGGGCGGAGGAAGAAAGGAAGTGAGGAGAGGAGGGGCTTGTGCCTGCTGTCCTCAGTTTCTGTAAATCAATCCGGCCATTTGCCTGTCCTTTTCCTCTCTCCACCACCTCCCTTTCTCACTCCATCTCCCTTCACAGAGATCAGGCTCAAAGCTGTAGCAAAGTCATAAAACAGGGGGAGGAGAGAGAGAGAGAGAAGGGAAAAAGCTATAGAAAAGGAAGGAAGGGAAAGAAAGGACAGAGTAAGTCAATATTGTTGAAGTAGAAATGCATTAAGAATGAAAACAGGGTAAAGTTCCTTTAAAATAATAAAAAAAGAGCTCCAATACACGTGCCTTGACATATCGAGTCAATTTGGACAGGATTAGCTTTCTAAATGATGTCTCAGTTGCAATTATTAATAGAGCACTTATGTCATGTACCGATTCAAACAGGACTGGGATCTCTCTAGTTTTTACTATGGTCATTTGTCTGGATGTGGCTATTAACGAAGGTCATGTGGTCTGGATATGTGCATCACAACATTTATTGAAATACACAAGATGTATTTATGCATTTAATTATAACACATAGTGAAGGAATACATTACATATGAGGATCATTCCTGATGCTGCTACCACCGTGGCTAAACAGGTCAGCAGGTAAACAGAGGTTCCTCTGTAGCTTAACTGGTAGAGGTCAGTGCTCGCAACATCAAGGTCATGGGTTAAATTTCCAGGAAACACACAGAAACTGACCAGATGTACAGCAGTTGATTCAATTAAAAATATATTACAAAGGTGCACTTGGAGCCTTGAGTTAGCAAAAGCAGTATAGGTACCATATTTTCCAGAAAATAAGTCACGCCGGGTCAAAATCGTAGTGTTTAGCAATGAAACGTTTACAAACAAAAAAGTATTTCAAAAGTATTTTAATTTCTCTCACTCCACAACAAATACTTTTAATTGAGTGGTGTTCAGAACAGAACAGGAATGAAAAATGCAAGTATAAAACTAACAAATTATAATGGCCTTTATTATAAACAAAATGAATTCTTAACGGCAAGCCTAAACGAGTTTAGTTAAAGTGAAAGTGAAAGTGAAACTACCATTGTTCGGCAAATGCACAACAAATAAATTTGTGCTCACGTACCTCTAATTTGGCAATATGTGCGTTTTGCATATGTTCTGCATGTTTGCCGCTAATTGCATTACACAAATCTCTTTGGAATATAAGGGACAGCAGTTTCAGGTGGTATCATTTTTTATAGGGATTGATATACATACTGTTACACATGTTTTCTCTAACAATGGTTTATGTTAACTTAAAACATAATGCAAAGACCGCCATTTTTACATAATTTTGTGTATTTGACTGTTAATTAATTAATTTACTAATTTAGTACTGAGAGGTGGCTTTATGTGCACAAACTTTGGATGCGAGCACAAAATCTGGGGGAATGAGTACAATTATAGCCAATAAACCCAATCCAATGGCGAAATTCAAGCCCTGTAACACCAACAATATTCATCCGGAGGGGAGGGGAGGTGGGTTTGTGTGTCGCTGTCAGACAGAAGAGAGTGAGAAGCTATCGTGCATCTATTCTGCGGAAAATGTGTATTGGAAGCGGTTCAGATTTCAGTATCAATATGTATCGAAAAAACTATTTTTGATAATACTACACGGCACTTATTTCAGAGTCCTGAAAAAAGTATTATGTATATGAAAGTCAACCTGCCAAAGTGGCAAGTAGGAGTGACTGTTACACACCACTGCTAAAATCCACCCGCATCAAGTTCAGAATTGGACAACTGCAGATGGGGCTTATTTGAGGGTGGTATCTGGGTTTGTACCCTCAGGGTGGGATGGGATAGCTTTGACTTGGTGCCATTTCGGCCAGGGGTAAGGGGGGAGAGAGAGAGAGAGAGAGAGAGAGACAGAAAGAGCAAGAAAAAGGAGGGTGTCCCTCCTTAGCTCGCCAGCCAGATGGTCTGGTCACCACGACTGCGTTGTCCCCACCAGGAGGTGCTTTGATACTGGTGTGTGTGTGTGTGTGTGTGTGCGCGTGCGTGCATCTGTGTGCATGTGCACAATGCCCTTCTGCGTTATACATGTAGTCCCTTTATGTTTCCATAAACATCTCCATTTATACAGAGAAAAATAATTTGTTATATGCATGTGTGCATGTGGGTAGAGGACTCAACAATAAGGATGGTCTGCTGGCCTGGTGCCAGGTGAATGTGTTTCAGGCCAGTTGACAGACTGTCACCTACCCTATGGGGCCAATGCTGCATTACGGAGAGTGTCTCGGAAGTCATCGTTTTCCAGCAAAGGTTAAAAAAAATGAAGGCTTAAATCAAAGCTCGATAATATGGATGGCCGGCTAGCCTGGGGACATTGTAAAAGGATTATTGGGGGCAGATGACAAATTGTTACTAGTGCATGTACGCTTAGCTCCGCATGCTTATATTTACCAATTTATATATTTTCAGCCGTCAAATGAAAAATAAGTGTTTTAGTTCCTGTCAGTTTAAACATTGGAACGATTTTAAACTATTTGAGTGCAAGAGGACGCGAAAGAAAACTTGTTTTCTGTGTACATAGCATGCAAACACTGAACTCCATTCTATCTGTGCTTGAATACATGCAGAATTGTGTCAAAATACCAATCTCGATGAGTATCCTCGTAAACAGTCGCTTATAGCTAATGTGTACATGAACTATTAAGAAAACAGACACATCTCACTATATTGGATTTGTGCATTCTGTCTTAAAGTGACAGCAGCCTAATATTCCTGCTGCGGTTTGTGTCATTAATGTTAATCAAACAACATAACCACTATATTAACAATATTTTGTAGCTATAACAAGGACTAATTATACATAATTTATACAGTGAAGACTATGCAGTGCTATTGTACCTGAATACTGTTTAATGGGCTTAAAGCACCATTTCATTTGTATCTTTGTTCTACCGTACTTACCTATGCCTGTAATTTGTTTATTATTTTCTGTGCAGATTCACCTCCAACAAAATCACTACAATCATTCAAGAATTACTCATTCTTTCCAAATAGAGCTATTCAGTTCACCTTGTGATATTTGATTAAAAAAAAACAAAACAAAAAAACGCATTGTCAGCTTTTGCCAATATTGTGCAGCTCTAATCAAAGTAAAACTTATTGCTAAACTATTTGAATAAACACATGGAGTTGCATTCGAGCAGTATTTTTTTCCAGCAATTATTGCAAATTAAAAACCTCTTTGTAAACTTAACATTCAATGAAAAATATAATTATTATGATGGGGCAAAAAAACAACTTCATCGTTAAGCCCTGGTGTGTGTGTGTGTGCGCGCACTTGTGTATTTATGTGTGCCAATTATATGGCCATCCTTACACACATCCATGTACAATAAAGAGCCAAGAAAGCGGGAATGAAGAGAACAGCGACAATACAGAAAGCAGGAAGGAGTTTTTTTCCCAGATGCTTTCAAAGACAAACGGAAGAAGAGAGAGTGACCTCATCACATTCTCATAAATGCACTTCTTTTTAAAAAAAAAAAAAAAAAAAAAAAAAGCATACAAATGGAGACAACATGGTCATCTTTTCATATTAATAAAGAGTAAGACACCTGCGGCTGTTCAGTATTAAGTCTGAAGTGTGTGTATTTGTGTCTGAATAAGTAGATGAGAGTGTGCACCTGTGCATGATTCAGTCGGAGCGTGTGTGCATGTGTGTGTTCGTGTGTGTTCGAGTGTCTGTATGGCAGTCTGTCTTCCCTAACTGGCTCACAGTACATCTGAGCCAATCGAGCATCTGAGAGAGAGAGAGAGAGAGAGAGAGAGAGAGAGAGAGAGAGAGAGAGAGAGAGAGAAAGTAAGAGAGAAAAACAGAAATTCTTAAAAAGAGATGCAGACACTTTGGTGCCATCAAGCATCACTGACACATTTTTCAATCTAGCTACTTTTCTCTTTTAAATGTTCCACTTTTCACATTTTTTTTCTCCTTCCACAAAGCAGTTTTTTCTTCAGGGTGGTGGGGGTTTGGTTGGAGGAGAGACAGAGAGGCTACCATGGAAACAAAGCACATCACCGATATGAGCATCCCTGATGGCGCGCTGGCGAGGCAATAACTGTGTCCCACTGGCCTCACTTTGAGAGAGAGAGATGTTTGTGTGCGTGCGTGTGTGTGTGTGTGTGTGTGTGTGTGTTATGGTATGAGGAGCAACAGAGGATGTGCGGTGTTATTCGGTATTCTATGAACAAAGGTTTTCAAGAGAACCAGACTGTAAGAGTGAGTGCACAGACACACGGAGGGAGCTGCTCTCTTGTAATTGGCCCCAGTGTAGGTTCAAGGGTGGAGGACAATTTAAATATTATTGAGCGACTAAATATACTCTAATAACCAGCTGGAGAAAGAGAAAAGATGGAAAAGAATATGGCTAACTAATAGATACAAATCAATAAAAAAAATCAATTACAAAAATAATCTGCAACAAATTTCAATAGTGATTTCAGGCCTCTTATGAGAGTAATGGCACTTTTAAGTAGAAAGCATTATATGGCAAAAACCTAAATAAAGCACGTTTTTACTATATTCATAAGATATAATCACTTCCAGCACATATAAACATTTTAAAATATTAAATGTTGATGTCATTACATTTCAAATTCTTAAAAGTGTGCACAAACATGTCAGTCCAACTCTGCGTGCACAATATTAAAATGAAAATTTTATGCCATTTTATGCAAATAAGAAATAAAACACTAAAAAACTAAAATCAACTGTATCAAACGCTGAAGTGAATTTAGACATTTACACATTCATTTTGCTGAGACTTGCCAATAATATAAAAAAAATAACTTTGCCATCATCTAACTGTCTGACTAAATGAGCATACACAATTAAACATCAACCAATAAATAATTAGAAAACAAATATTGGCCAATAACTGGTATGGTACAGATATATCATACATCCCTAAATCACCATCAATATTCAGAAACAATATTCAATGTCATCAAATTAAGACTAAAAAAAATTTGCCATAACTGGGGATTTCACAGTTTAGGGCCCTTTGACCAGAGAAGTTGAATGAAGACCGGGAGTCAAAATTGCAATCAATTGAAGAAAATTTACAGAAGAATAGTTTGCAGTTTCATCAGCAGAAGTCAGCTTCAAGTCTCACAAGGAGTTCGTAGGCTGCTCTCCCTCTCCCATACATTCACATTTCCACAACAATTATACTCTAACAGAGTCCACTAACTACGTCATTAATAAGATACTGATTGGTTAAGAAAACTAGACAAAACTGGTCATTTTTCACACATGGACAGACAGTCAGAAGCATATCTCCTTCCATGATGCTGACGATCAGACCCTGAACTTAGGGACAGAACGTCCTGTTAAGTCAGGACAAGGCGTCGGCACGTCTCAAGCAGAGTCCCATTTGTCCACCAGTACCCATAACGGACCTGTACAGAACTCTGAGCGCACATACATAGATACACATGATTCACAGCTTCTTCAAGGCTGAGGTTGATCTGAGCTCTGCACTGAACAGGAAACTTTCCCAAAACACACTGATAAGTTGTACTTTTCTCTCAGTCAGAGGTACAGACAATATTCAACATTATTTTCTAGTGTTTGAAAATGAAAAGGAAATTAAAGGCTTTAACATAAGTTGAAGTTAGTCATTCTAAATAATTCAATATTTAGAAAGATAATTTTGGGATAAATCGCTCAATATATATTATATATATATATATTATATATATATATATATATATTATATATATATATATATATATATATATATATATATATATATATATATAGAAGGCAGGAGATTCCAATCCCACCCCCCCACATATATAGGGGTGTAAACGGTCAGATTACTCACGTTCAGTTTTTTTTTTACGTTTTAAGTTCGGTCACGTGCAAAGGGGGGCGGGGCGGGCAGAAACTCAAAAAAAAAATGCAGTAGCAGCAGCAGAAGAAGAAGAACGCGTCATATCGCGCTGTCGCTGAATAAAGAAGATTGAAAATGTTTGATGAAACATGAAACATGAATATAAACACACATAATCATCACACATCTCAAGAAGGAGTCAAGAGTTAGTTTGAAGTAAAAACAACAAGTTATATGTTATGTTTGTTGGTGTTGTTTTTGTGTAAAATAAATGCAATAAATAAATGTGATGTCTGGAAAGTGTTGCTGTTTTTTTTTTTTTTTTTTTATTTTTTATTTATCAACTCGTGCTTCTTTCAGATGGATTTTGATGGATTAGCATTACATCATTGACATCAAGCTGCACAAAAAAAACACAGCCTTTGCGATTTCTTAAATCGCACTAACATTCTCGCTTGATCGATAATCGAGTTCAAGGTCAATGTAATTTTTCGTATCGTGTGATTAAATCGTGCAGCCTTGGTTTTTAGGTACAAAAATTGAATAAAGTAACCAATGTAAAACAACCTCAATGTCGGCATGCCGTCTGAGAAGTGGCTTTCTGTGTGCATGCTTCGGATTAGTGCACACAAATCTTCTCACAGCACCCGAGTTCTCTTCTGCGTTTTGCATGTGTGTGTCAAACTGTTGGTGAAGAACAGTACAGTACCGAAAACTGCTACACGCCTACTGACATCCTGTATGTAACGCAAAATTTCTCAATGAAAAACAACAAATGTATGTAATTTTGTTAAAGTTATTTAAACTTTTCTGCATGCTTTCAAAATGACTGCATTGTAACCTTTAAAATTTGTATTTTTGCACGCATTCAAAAAGCCCACTCAAGAGAGCACTTGGAAAGTTATGAAATATAGGCTATCAAATAAATAATCACCATACAATTACCATAATAGTTTCATTTTAGCTGCAGCCCTGGAATAGAGCTAATCACATCTCCCTTACTCATGTGCTCCTGCGCAAGGACCTAGAAATCTGCACCTGACATACCAAGAGATTCTCTGCATCTGTGTGTCAAGGAAGTACAACATTAATCCATTTTTCATTTCCTGCCAAGCTGCATTTGTACTTTGTTGAGGGGTCCCATCCACATGTGCATTAACACATACACATACATATGTGTATGTGTTAATACACATGTGGACGGGACAGTAATCATTTTCCTGTTCAGTGGTGCGGATAAGTATGCACGGCACTGCCGCTCACGTGAATGCTCAAACTAATAAGCGTGCGTTCAGATCGTAGATTCCAAACGGGAACTCCCCTCTTTCCTGCCTTTGTTATCCAGTCAAATATGTTATAACATGTTATAAAGCCTCTATTACACTGTTATAAAATAGTAATAGCATTCATGGGAAAGCTTGTGTTTATTTAAAAAACGCTTAATACGACTCCGATGCATTACTAATGATTAACTGTAAAGGCACAAGCAATGTTATATCATTGCTGTCAAGTGGAAACAATGTATATCCAAAACTGCAACTTTTCAGCAAAAGGAAAAAAAAAAAACACTTTTTGTAAATAAATAAATAATAATAATAATAATAATAATAATAATGATAAAAAACACTGTGTTGTTAAAGTTTATACTTAATTAAACAACCTGTTCTTTATTTATCATTGCATTGCAAACAAGCAGAGACTGTCCAAAATGTGTGTGTGGTGGAGTTATGAGGTTTTACAGATAGTTTGAGGATCCAACGGAGTAATGAGGTTAGGATCTTTTTATTATTTTTCATTTGTTAAATATTTGCAAAACCCACAGACAGACATAAAAGGTGACCAATAGTAATGATTAAAAAAACAACAACATAGAAATATGGAGATACTAGATTTCTGCTCATCAGTGATGATATGAAATAGATGTTAAATAGACTCTCATAAATCTCCACATATTAACCTTAACCAAAAGAGGTCTTGTACACATGGAACACCTTGGCTATTTATACAATAATACTTTGTCTGAACTCAACCCAAAAGCTAAAAATATTAAGTGTAGTTAAAACACAACCACAGTAAACCAAAAACGAAAAATAAAATAAAACCACCCCCCACTCCCAAACCAACTTTTGGACCCAGAACCAGCATTCTAGATTGAGCTGTTGATATCGCAAGGAACAATAAAAACCCCATTAGAGTTCAATGGATCAAAAAGAAGTGTCAAGTGTCAAGCAATTACTAAATAACGGAAATGCATTTAATAATTACTTCACCTGAAAGTAACATTGACAAGAAATCAGATGCACTGAAGCCCTAGTATAACCAGACTATGTTTTGCTTTAGTTCGGGTAAGTGAACCGTTCTCATATTCTGATGAAAACTTAAGCAACATTTGTTAACTTGGTTTAGAGTGGAAAAAAACCTGATCATGGCTTGCAAGTTTTGTCAGTGATTCTCAGCACTTGTCATGTCACTCTTGGTGTGAATCAGTTAGTCAGCAGTAGCAGCAAAACGGTGAGTTCAGGAACATCAAGCACGAGTCTGTATAGATCCGCTCGCTATGTGCTAAGAGCTTTGGTTTCTTCACGACATCATGACATGTGGACCTAACACACGGAGTTAAAAAGACGTTTGATTCCACGGCTCTACTTTACACTACACTATCTTGCATGCAGCAAGGACAATAAAAGCTACAGTGAAGTAAACATCCTGAGGAAAGTTTAAAAGGTCTTTGAGGGAAAGAATCAATGTGCAAAAATAACCTCCTGATTAACATGAACTTTCTACCGCTAGCAAGACAGAAAGTGATCAAATGAAATGAGCAAGTAAAAGAGGAGGAAAGAAGGGCTACGTACTGGTGACTCATCTGTGTGTTTGTGTGTACGGGGGAGATAAAAGGATGGAGCTGTATCCCAGACAGCCTCTCTGTTTGTTGGACCAATTAGGGAGTGCTAAGAGAACCTAATCTAATCACAGAGGCGGTCCCAGCTGCTGTTTGCACACACACACACACACAGGGGGTGGGGGTAAGAGCACACACAACCTCCATGAATGGACCCTGGGTGATCAAAACACCTGTATTTGATAAATATGTTCATGAATCATGTCAACTCATTCATACGTTCATTGCTTCTTGCTCAAGCAACTCTTTTGAGCTTTACGATTCTTAAAATTTTGAAACTGATTACAAGTTTTCTTAGTATGAAAGTAAATTAACATTCACCTGAATGAATGTGGCACAAACACATGACAAGCACAATTTCAAAAATGAAAGCAGGCGATGCACCACATAGAGTAATCTACATTCTTTAAAAAAAAAAAAAAAAAAAAAAGGTTCTTTATTGGCATGAATGGTTGTAGAATCTTTAACAATCATGGAATATTTCCAGTGTACAAAAGGCTCTTTATAGTGCAAAAAAAAGTTCAGATTATTGAAATGTTTTTCACACTGAGAAAAAAAAAATGGTTCTTTTAGGAACTTCTCTGCGGATCCTAAAATGGATCTTTTTTTAACATCACTGTGAAAACCTTGCAGAGATTTTATTTTTAAGAGTGTTATGGCATCTACAGTCTTAAAAAATAAAGGTTCTCAAATGAAATTGATGGTTCCATGAACATTTACTGGAACGTTTCTATTAGATAAAAGCTTATTTAGATGGGTAGGGAAGGAAATCGGATACTTGTTAAAATTTTGAATTTGTAAAAAGTTAACATTTTGATTCCTCTTATCAATTCCTTTGTGTGCAATTTAATATGACTTTAAACCATTCAAGTGCAAGAAGACTCTGAGTGCTGTTTTCGGTGTTGCACACATCCAAAACGTGAGCACAGAAAGCCACCTCTCATACTGAATCGTGTGCAATACTGAACAGAGTTGACTTCTGCGTCTATGTCAAAATATCTTTATAAACAAAGTCAGTCAAGTCTTAAGTCAAGGTAAAAAGTTGAAAAAGAAAACGCATACATTGTATATTGGATCCGTCACAGCAGCCTAATATTCCTGGTGCCGTCACAAAAAACAAAAGACAGAAAATTCACTCTCTGCCCTTGACTGAATAACTTTTGAAACTATTTGTAATGTACATTTTTTTTTAATACAGTGCAGTGTTATTTTACATTTGATTACGGTTTCTGTGCCTAAATACCTGAATATCTTAAACTTTCAACACTATTATTTCAATCATATCTTTTTATTCAGTCGTACTTAATTTGTGTGATTGCTAATTTGCTTATTTGTTCTTTTTTAATTATGGAGTGTTTACTTGTCTTTAATAATGCTTGAAATTCATTCTAGTTGTTTTTGAAGAACCAGTAGGCTCCTGAAGAGCCTTTCTGAAGAGCAAATGAGACCGTCGGCATCTTGGCAGCGCGTCACTACCGGATAACAGAAAATGGGCATAGAGGCCTGAGGTACCAATCCGGCTACGTTCACACAGCAGCAGAATACTGTTGTCAGTCCTGTATTTGAATCCTTACTTATGGGAGTGACAACAGCATTCTATAACCCAACTCACACCCGTAAATTTTCAGGACTCACAAGCGCATTCTCGGAAATCCCGCACTGTGCGAAGGAACCACACTGGACAACTAGTTGTCTGAAACGCCATATAGTTGGAGGGAGTCGCTTTGCAAAGGGGTTTTGTGTGTGGTTTCGCTTTTGGTAACTTACAGCGATGGCGATACGAGCTGTGCGTCACTGTCATGTACGAGATGCTGAAGGACGTGAGTGCAACGATTCCGGCTTGGTGGCCCGATTGGACTCTTGTCGCGTAAAAAGTGACTAGTCATATCAAAGATGGCAAAGAAATTACTTTGGTGACCAGAGTGGCAATCCATACAGCAGCGGCAATCCACCTGTCACTCAAGTGGCCACGCCCTTAATTATGCAGAATTTTAAAGCTTAGTATAATTTAAATGAATAAATAAAAAAATTCACCCCCCTCACAGTTGTCATGAAGGGCTAAAATTAGCTGTATAGACCAAACCCACAATTTGTACCAGGCTCTAAACATGTTTTTTCTCTCCTGTAAAGTTGGGGTGCAATGAGATTCTGCTCTCTTTTGGAGCCTGTCCCTAGTGGCCAGTCGATGAATTGCAGATTAAGTCACTTTCGTATTGGCTTCAAGAGAAACAGGGAAGGTTGCCACATGGTTTCAACATACTACTAATGCAACTCACCCAGGCCTCACCTGTTTATGCGTATACTTTCGGTGAGAATTATTAAAATGAAGAATATTGTGACGTACATTCAAGAAAGCTCAAGACCACAATCGAGGCATTTAAGGGAGTTCAGAAACAGTGATACTGATACAGAGAATGCTGCCTTTTGAGTGGACTTTTTCATGCTCATACAGCAGCAATATTACACACTGAAGAAAGTTGAAAATGTAATGTAAAAGTAATTCCAAGGAAGGAAAAAAAACCCATTGAATCGACCTGTGCAAATACGGGTGGTCCTATTAGTGTAACTTTGCCTGCCCAAACTCACTGTAAAAATTAAGACTATTAATAATAATAATAATAATAATAATAATAATAACAACAATAATGAGGATGACGCAATGATTCCAGTTTTTTTCAATAAAAAAAAAAAAAAACAGAAAGAGAAAAGATGGTTTATATTTTGTGGTTGCCCACAAACTGTCAATATTGACAATGATATTCTGGTCCCTAGATATAGCTCAGGGCCCTCCTTCAATGCAAGTCTATGGTCAACCAGGCACAAGTCTTCTCAGACAATAGAAAAGTGATATCATGTGGTTTGAAGAGAAGAGTGCTATGTATCATTCATGTTCATAGCAAAAACAACTGAGATGAGTTACAGGCAGAAACCCCTAACTGTAATAGCGATGCTTACCAAGCACCATCAAAAAAATCAAAAAAACTAAGTAGTAGTTTTGATAATCTTCATGAGTCATGAACATTTTAACTATTTAAGCGGGCAACTCAAACTGCATGTGGTTTAACTGCAAGAAAAAGCTCCTCTATTTCACACCTTTTCTCTGAGGGGAAAACACAGATGCTCTTTTATGAAATGACAATGACATAAACATTTAACCACACACACACACACACACACACACACGTGCAAGGAAGCGCAATAGCTAACAGCACTACTATTCATCAACTGTGCTACAAATAGAACAAAGTAATTAGACTGCAGCTGAATATGTTGAATTGAGAGAGAGAGAGAGAGAGAGAGAGAGAGAGAGAGAGAGGCAGAGAGAGAGAGGCAGAGAGAGAGAGAGAGAAAGAGAGAGAGAAAGAGAGAGAGAAAGAGAGAGAAGAGAGAAAGAGAGAGACAGAGAGAGAGAAGCAATGAGGCCTAAACGCCACTAAAAGCCAGGCGCCAATACATTTAATGCCGCTAGAGCGATAGAATACAGAAAAAGAAGAGTTTGTTTAATATGTTGGGAGAACTCTTCTTAAGTCAGCGTGATAGTATTGATTCACACTCCTGAGTGTGTGTTCGTGTAAGCTTCAAATACACCCCAGTCTGTAATCTGCACAAATCACAGTTATCACTGAAATGGTGACTGTGTTGAAAGGTCAAAGGCGTGATTTTACACCCACACAAGCACAACCTGAAGTATAATCCAAATTACTGGTAGTGAAAGGCAGATACAGATGCAGATACATTGGGCATTATTTGACAATTTTGGGATTATTTGAAACAGAAGTGGTCATTCCACCCAATGTATAAATGGACATTTTCTGTTTGTGTAAAAATATATATATATATAAAAACATCCAGGGTAGTGTTTCCCAAAAGTATTGTAAGCCTAAGTTGATCATAGCTTCATTGGAACTAAAACATGTCTATAGTGTTTACAATCTTTTAACACAATCACCGTAATGTTTTATTTTTAACATTAGTTATTGCATTAACAAACATGAACCAACAATGAGCAATATATTTCATGGCATTTATTAACCTTTGTTAATGTTAGTTACTAAAAAATTTTAACTATGTAGTGCTTTAACTATGTAACTAACAGGTACAACTTTATATCTTATTGTATCAGTAAAATGTAAAGGCACAATATGTAAGATTCTTTTATTAAAATATCAAAAAACCACAAGAACAGTGTTATATAATTTGTTGACTAGTTTAGTTACATTATCCCAAATGTTTCCAAGAATGTTTAAATCCAGAGAAATAAACTATTTTTAACCAGGACATGGACGGTGTCTGTGCGTCGACCATCAACGGCATCATACCCGAGTTACCCTCGATTTCCGGTTTGATTTTGAAGAATCCATGGAAACAAAGATGCTTTAATATGTTCTGTGTTTAATTAGACAGGTGAGCAACTGTTTATGTTCATCAACAGAAATCTAAATCCTGTTTATATAGCTAAACACATTAAGTCTTATTGGTTAAATCTTGTTTTCTTGATTAAACATGTTTTACCATGCCAAATATCAATCTAGTGAACACACAGAGTATCATAATAACAACTTCCAACACACAAATGTATCAAATTCGATAAAATAGCACTGCGCTACCCCAAATACGCATGACCGGAAGATGAGGAAGAGCTCGTCTGCAGCATAATAAAAGTTCCGCTGCTCTCGAGCCGTGTGTCACTAGTTAACATGAACTACTAATGAACTGCACTCACACAGCATTTATTCATCTTTGTTAATGTCAATTTCAAAATTTACTAACACATTATTAAAATCTTGTGAACATTAGTTAATGCACCGTGAACTGACACGAACAAACAATGAACAAGTGTATTTTCTAACGTTAACAAAGATTAGTAAATACAGCAGCAAATGTTTTATTCATGGTTAGTTCATGTTAGTTAATACATTCATGTTTCACTGATAAACTTTATTGTAAAGTGTTACAATTTTAATACGTTAGCTCATCCGTTAATATGATTTCTGCTCAAGCCCTGTCGGATTCTTTTCCACCGGCTGCAGGCGTGAAGACTACACCTCCCATGATTCCACGACATCAAGGCGTCACTAAACTACGCCTTTGTTTTGAATAAGAGGTGAAAAACTACATATCGTTCCTTTAACATTAGTTAAGATTAATAAATGCTGTAGAAGTGTTACCGTGCTTTCTTATTAAAATGTTTAAAAAATAAACAAACGGTCAACCAGTAATACTTGGTTGCAGATTAACTACAACCAGGGTTGTCGTCAGAGAAAGATAACTGGAAGCATTGTCCTGGCCCCACAAAGGTCCTCTATATGCTTTAGCCTCCCATTGGCCCCGAGAGAGAGGGGACCACCCATTAAAATTTTGTCTTGAATCCCTTTGGGATGCTCTGGCCACACGAACCAACCATGACCTGACTCAACTAATCTGCTCCAAATAAATAAAGCTCAGGGAGCTCTTGCAGGGCTCTGAAAAGCCTCTCCACATCTTTCTGAAGGGTGTAAAAAGTCTGGATGAGCAGCAGAAAACACTGGAGGGTTGAAGCCAGTTCTTCACAGACACACAGAAAAGAACATTCTCATCTGAGCGGGTGAATCACAACTCTCTCCGCACAAGCAAGTACACCTGAGCCCTGAGAAAGGGGGAGGAGAGGGAAGCGGGAGTGAGAGAAATAATGATTTTCTCCCTTTTTAAAGCAATGCAAATTGTTGCTGTGGAGAAGCGGAGTTGAGCGCCTGCACACACACACACACACACAGCTCCACCACGTCTGATAATGACAAATAGTGCCCCATGGGCTCCGATCAACAACCTATCATAACGTCTGAAAATAAATCCATCTCATTTACGAGTACAAAAAACTCAATTCCAGGGGTGCACACAAACACACACCTCTGGTCTGGATGGTTGACAGGGACTGTACTCAGGTGGTAGCCAGCTCCTTGCTTACCCACACCGAAGTCACATTTGGTTGGGTAGAGGAGTAATGGCAGGCTTGAGTGAATGTATTACGATGGCAAATGACAACATTAACATATAAATGACTTCCTACCAAACACATCTGCTAATGTGTGGTTAGTGCCAGTGACACACACACTCACACACACACACACACACACACACACACACACACAATATGACTGTATTCTCGTCTAAATGTGACGGTCATAGCACGGACAAGGGCGTGTGTGCACGGTCTTGTTTACTGACGGAGCGTGTGGGTGCTGTGTACGTGTGATGGCTCACTGCAATGATTGTCCAATGTCACAATCATCATGTCGCTTAACACACCCAGCCACACACATGCTCCCAACTGCTCAGAGTGTGTCAGGAGCGAGACTGGTTTGGACAGGAAACAGCATGTCCAGATTGCCCCTGAGACAGGAAAAGGATTGGGTGTCGTGTCTGTTTCAGCAGATGCTGTAGAAAGAGGCGTTGTTGTTGCTTTAAAGGAATAGTTCAACATTTTTATCATCATTTACGAAGGGTCATGATGTTCCAAACCTGTATGATGTTTGTTCTTGGAACATCTTGCTCAATATTTTCAAATATCAGAATAAACAGAATGTAAAAATATGACATTTCTAACAATAAAAGTGAAGGCTCCTGTGCTACATTAACTGTCTTGAAGTCGTACCACAGCTTGGTGCTGGAAACGGAACAAAGTTAAAGTTGGTATTTTCACTGATTTCATTAATGGATTCGATTCTAGGGTTGGGAATCAAAAATGGAGTACAATTCTGGAATCTAATACTTAAGGTGGGGAATTGGATACTTGTTATAAAATTTAAATTTAGATTCTGCTTATTGATTCCTGTGTGCGCATTTCAATGTGGTTTTAAACCATTTAAGTGTAATAAGATGTGACGGAACTCGATTCGCCGCTTGTGCGCCATTTTCTGAGCCGGACAGATTCAGGGCATGCGCACGAAAAAACCTCTCATATAGTGCACAAATATTGAATTGAGTTATTTCACGACGTCTTGTGCATGTATAGACGAATACAAACAAAATTGTCAAAATATCCTTGTAAACACAGTTGGTTATGTCTTAGGTAAATGTAAGTAGTTGAGAAAGAAAACATGTGTAACCATATATCGAATGCATGCGTTAGGTCTTAAAGTGAACGTCGTTTTATACATATTTTGGACAAAAGGGGTGCCATTTTGTTTAGGTGCATTGATGAAATCAAATGGTTGTACTCGGTGAGCTACTGGCACTTCCCCGCTGCTATATTTACTCCAACATCTTGGAATACAAAATACAATGCCACATTGTGCGGCTTTTGGTTGTAATTTTCAGTCGGAGGGCAACAAGAGAAGCGATGCAAGTCTTCATTGCTGTCCAAGCGATAAGAAGAGGAGAAAAGAATGGGAAGATGTCTGTGGACGAATAAAACTTCCTAAAGACTGGCGTCTTTGTTCTCTCCACTTTAGCCCTGATGCCTTTGAGGTTTTTAGAAGACCACGGCTAAAATTGTTCTTAATGATATAATTATATTTTTACTTGAATTCATTGTTGAAATAAACATTTAAACAGTGGCTATTAAAAAAAAACATGTTTTCATGACAGATATATTAAAACTTAAATAAGCCATCACTAACAGGTTAAATAAGACTATAATGAATATGTAATATAACTGCTTACAAGAAGCAAAATGCTCCTCTTTAGAGCTATGGATATTGAGGTAAACGTAACGTTGTGTGTAACATTCTTCATAAGCGATTTAATTTATGTCTTTTTGCAGTTGAAACAAAGATTCACTGTTAGACTTTGCTGTAATTTTACAGATACTTACCACAAAAAAGCCAAATAACATACCGTATTTATTATTTGCGGTTAGCTACTGTAATGTGCACTGCATTGTGGATATTTTTTACAGTTTACAATAACAGGAATTTACAGTTACACAAAAGCAGTTGTGCTACTGTAAAAGACAGATATCTTGAAGTGCAATAACTATTTTTTTAATGTCATGGTAATAATAGCACAAGTGTGGTGATTAATATAATTTAAGTAACAAAAAAATATATATCAACTTTGCTTTCACCTCACTAAATTTAAATTATTAAAGTCCACGCAAGGGTTTGTGTCGAGTGTGCGCATAGCGGACGTCCCTGCCGAGCTGATCGGCAGCTGTAACTTTTCTTGAGGCAAGTACTTTTTACTTAAAATTTTCACAGTCAGTGACCAGAAAACAAAGCATGCACCAATTTAGCTGAAGATGCCTTTGTGGACAGTGAATAAAAAAAATATACTTATGTAAATGGACTCAAGTCACCTATTTTGAATTCATTAAACTTAATAGCATTCATAAAATATCCAAAGTAATGATTTTGTAAAATAAGTTGCAGTAAGGGTATCGTACTGTAAAATGAAAATGCGGTAAGAGCATCATACTGTAAAACACATTTACAGTTAAGGCAGTTACAGTAACTTACAGGCAAAGTGCTGCCAGTAAGTTACCGCAAAAATACAATAAAAAGTCAGTGTTGAGTGATTATTGATACATTTCAGTAAACTGTACACATCAACACACATGAATCTAATGCCTTGAGGAGAATGTGTGGCTGTCAATCACCGCACCCGTGGATGCTGTACTTCGGATGACCAAAATAAGAATTTTCATCGGAAAATGTCACCAGAACAAGTAACACGTCTGCCACTTTGCTCGGACCAACTGAGAAAAAGAGCATTACAATAATTTGCGCTGCCAATTGAGATTAAATCTATTATTATAAATTATTATTGTTATACTTTGTTCTCGATTTGTTAAAGTTGTTAAATGCAACATCAGCATTGTTACTACGTGTATTTAGTGAGTATTAGCGTTACCTGTAGATTTCAATTTATGTACAGTCGAATCTCTAACGTTAATTTGTCGTACAATTGCCATAAAAATGATAAGTTTAATTATTCCAGCAGCTATGAGAAAAGGCTATAAATGAGCATCCTCACATGATATAGCCTACTAGCCGGGACTCATTCTTTATGTAAACAGACGTGAGAATGATGCAAAGATGAACGGCGGCAAGCTCAAATTTTCCACGGAAACCTACCAGTGGCATCCGAATTAGAACACATTATTACAAGCTTACCATTATGAATGGGGCTAATCGGTACTTGTTCCAAGTTTGATTTTGGATCATTTGTAAGCAAAAAAAGTTACGTACTGCAGCTTTAATTAAGCTATATTTCTTACTATAACTAGTAGTAGAAAAGAGACGATCGGTTCTCTTGTGCTCGGAGCTGCTGCTTAAGCCAAGACGGCTACATAAATCATAAATACTTACAACAGCAAAACGAAATTTGAATTTTGTGATAAAGTTCTCACATTCAATTCACTGATCAATGATAAACGGAGAGTTGATGATGACAGAATTTTCATTTATGGATAAAGCTCACTGGAGAGGAAGATTTGGTTTGCTCATCACACAAAGCCATCGTACGTATTGTCATGTAGTGCACAGGACAGGACGTATGGATCACTTTTATGGTTCTTCTACATCTTTTTTGAAGCTTCAAAGCTCCAAGCTCGCTGCAACGGCATTTTACAAAATTTCTTACCTCTTCACCTCATTCAGTTAGGAACGACATGAGGTTGATTAAATAAAAATGTATTTTTGTATAACCATCCCTCTGTATTATTAACAGATCTGAGGACAGTTTTTATTCATTCAAATTACGAACGAGAAACACTAACAGTCTCAGTCCGGTGACCAACAGAAACAGCTTCCAGCACATAGTATTATTTCAGTTATGAAAAAAGCTTTTAGACTGAGCCAGTCTGAAAAGAAAAAGAGCGTGAAGGCAACAAAAGGAGTGAAGCTGTTGCCTGAAGCCTGTCCTCTTCCGTGTTTCCTTCAGCTTTGTGTGTCTGTTCCCTCGCTTTTTCCTCTCTCCCTCAGAGCGCCTCCGGGCATCAAGCCCGCCACACGTCACAGAGCCTGGCCGCACAGAGAGAAGCGTGTGTGTGTGTGTGTGTGTGTGTGTGGGCTTTGTTCCAGAGCTGTAAGGGCTGTTTACTCACTTGCGCACTCAAGCCTGAGTTCGGTCTTTCTCTCTACAACCATACCCGCACGCTCTGAATACCACCCATTTCCTGTGAACCAATCATCTTCCTCCCCAAACTCTCTGCTCCTAAACTATCCCTCTCCGTTTCGCTCTCACCTCACCAACCCATCTGTCTTTCCCTCCACTGTTGCATGCGATCTCTCCTTCCTCCTATGCTCCCTCCTCCATCACTTATTCATGAGCGCTCTCTCCCCGAATAAAACACGTTCTCGCCTTCCCGCAACCGGTGTTGTAGCCATAACCATGGAGACGGCTTTGATTGACGTGGCGTAATTGGCACGGAGGGCAGGTCCTCTTTAAGGGGGTGGGCATTACAGCCGGGACCCTTAAAGGGGTAGTTATTATCGCTCATCGTAACAGTCCGTTAGCAGAAACAAAGAGGTCGTCTCAAGAGCGGAAGAGAATTAAAGGGATTTCTAAGGCAAGGAGTCGTCGGAAACGTTAGTATCAATTATGTATGACGAAAGGTCACCCTCTCTGCTTTCCCATTGATTAGCATAAATGATCATTCACTCGTTTGCTGATTGTTTGATGTAATTAGCAGGCTGGCAACAGTGATTAATACTGTGGGTTTGAACAATAAATGATCTAGCAGAAGCGTGAGTGTGTTTATGGAGGGGGTCGTAACAGAGGAAAGGAGGGGAAAGCATGTCAGACGGATCTGATTGCAGCGTGAGGTCTTACAATATTAACCACGACTGTGACACTCAACACACAGACAGGCTGCATGTGTTCACACAGAGACAAAAGACAGTCGACAGCAGCAAAATCGTGCAAAAAAAAAAAAAAAACATACACAAATGAATCTCGCGATAACAAGGTCAAGTCGCATTCATCCCAAAATCGGAATTAAAAAAATAATCATCTTTTTAGGACTAGATTGTTTTTACATGGTGACATTACTTTCATAATTAAGCAAATGATGATTCTAATTAGACGGTCATAGGCTAATTGTTATTTTATTATAAAAAAAACATTATTACTGTAACATTTGCAAAATACATAAAATAAAATATAACAGCATTCATTTTTTTTATTTAAATAAGTTTAAATTCCAATCAGTGAAACAAATGCTACCATGATAATATAATATAATAAATATAATGTAAAATAAAATATTTTTTCTTATTACAGAAACAAGAACAACGGTATACATTACAATGTAACATTATTAAAATAAATTATATGCATGCATATATATATATATATATATATATATTTATAATTAATTTTTTTCTTCCCTCTTCTTGAGTCAAATATAACCATGTGTTATAATAATCATATAATTAGAAAGAGAATTGGGATGTTCATGTTCGCCAAACCAGCAGGCGTATACAGCAATTGTCCTCTTCACCTCTCTTCCTGCTCTTTATCTTGTTTCTATGTCACACTAGCTCTTCCATATCATATCCTGCGCTACAATCTCTCTCCTCTAACACACTCGCATCCATCCTTTTCATGTGCCCTCCTTCTCACTCTGAAGTGTGGAATAGTGATGGGGGCTGGTAGGTCTTGACTGGGGGGTAGGGACACACACACACACACACACACACATCTGTGTCTAGATCTACTGTGACAAGCGGTCAATTTGATGCATTAATAATTAGGAGAGAGCGTCAAAGATGTCGTTTGCACACTGGCTCCGGTTGAGAAGTGTTCCACCTGTGTGTTTACTGCAGAGTGGAGGCATCTCTATGTGTGTGTGTGTGTGTGTAAAGATGATTGTTCCGATGTGGCGAGATGACAGACTACAGCCCATCTGGCTTTGGGCTCTTAACGAAACCCATCAGCAGTGATGTTCCAGCCCTTCACAAGACACACGCACAGCACACAACTGCACTTTCCCTGGCTGCCTCCTGCAGCCAATCAGACGCTGATGTGCCTCTGACTTCCTGGTCTCCAAAGACTCTCTTAAAGTGATAGCACACATTTTTGCCATCGCTTCTGAATATTCTGAACGCACTTTAAGAAAAGGTGTGAGTATAATTTTAGCACAACTTTTTCATTAATATATAAGAAAAACAGTTAGTATAAGATGGTAATAAAGGCGCTCACATAGGATGTTCATACAAACACACTCGTGTGCGCCAAGCTATCCTTTGTACCGGGGAAAAGATCTGTCTCTTTCTTTCTCTCTGCTCCGCTTGGCATTTGAGATGCTGCTCGAGGGCATCGGTAACCACGTCACCACAAACAGGGCATCGTCGTTGATACAAAAATACTGCCAGCTGCCAATTAGGACAGTCATCTGCCAGAGAGACAAGAGTCTCAGCCAATGAGGAGAGAGAAGGTGGGTGGGAGTGTGTTTGATTACAGAAGCGGTGTCAATGAGCGCTGTGCCATTAGAAAGGAGGGGGGCCACTTATCGTGACGGGGAGAGACGCACACTCTCTCTGACCCCTTCCGTTATTGAGCATGAACACCTCCCAGCCACACTTCTAAAGCAAAACACTGAGCCGGAGGAAGGCTGGGATTACGCACTCGCACACACAGAACAGCAAACACCTCATCTTGTAACCCCCCACCCCCTGTTGCTCCCTTGGGGTCTGCAGGCTTCCTCTTACTCCCTGTCATTCACATGTCCTTTGTCTTCAAAAGACAGAGTGAGACTTTGGGGGGAGGGGGAGGGGGGAGGGGGGGGCAGTAAAGGCTATCACAAAGTCTCTTTAGGACAAATCAGTTCACATGGCAGCCATCTTGGAAACACCTCCAGGACGCTGTAGGTTACATGTAGGTACTGGGCAGGTTAAGTACAGCTCCTCTCTGCTCGAATGGAGAAATCTCTGTTACGTTTCAATAACGTACATTTAAAATCTGAAATTTAATCTGACAACGACAGATCAATTTTGCTTAATTTGCTCAAATCACACACACACACACACAAGAGAGAGCAGCAAGAAGCAAAAGCCAAGTAGTGCAAAAGGAGTGTGTGGCAGTTTCCCAACCACTATCCCATCCATATTTTTGCATCTTTTTCCTGTTCTGTGAAAATGGGTGGAGAGAACATCTGCAAGCACTTCCTTCGTGATGTTTATTGACATTGTGAATCCTTGTTTAAGAATGAATTTGTTGATCATACTTATAGAAAAGGCTGAAAAGCTGTGCATCTTTGTGGCAACAACATTCTGTCTTGTATGTTTGCGAACAAAAAAAAAAAAAAAAAAAAAAAAAAAAGATGGGCTCTTGTACCTGACAGGCCGAAAGGCATATAGAGCATTATACTTTCCCCAACTTTTTTTTTTTTTTTTTTTTTTTTTTTACAAGTGGATCATCATCACAGATATACTCTCTTCTATTTGAGAGAAATGGGAAAAATAAATAAACAGAAATATTTAAGAAAGAATATGAAGGGAGAGAATGAGAGCGGGCAAGAGAGATTGAGGATTGAGAGAGGACTGGATGAAACAAGTTCAGGGCAGTTCTCTTGCCAGTTCTTCCTCCACACACATTCCTGTGGCTGCATAGGGCGCAGAGAGAGAGAGAGAGAGAGAGTGTGTGTGTGTGTGTGTGTGTGTGTGTGTGTGTGTGTGTGTGTGTGAACAAAAGAATGAGCTGAAAAGAGAGGACCATGTGTCAAGAACTTTACAGAAGAAAAAAAAAAAAAAAGCGAAACACAACAGAACAAAAACTCCTCTCTACACTGACGTTTTGTTCCATTTCAAAACATATTTTGATATTCTTAAGACTAGCAATCACTTTTATATGTTAGACGCTTGGCCCGATATGATCGTTTCACATGAATAGCTACCTCAACAAACCAACTTGAGTCATTAGTCGAGTAGCTTTGGTGAGGCGGGCTTCAAAACAAGCTCTGATATATTTCAGAAACATCCAGAACTTTTCCTAGAGACAACTGTGGCGAGGAGAGATGCTACACATTTGACATGATCGCAACAACGAAAGATTTTAAAATTTGAGGTCAAATAATGCTTCATTAGGCTCTGCACTTCGTAAGTAATGTCTAAGCAGGTGAACCTGGAAACTTCAAAGAACTAAAATGCTCAGACAGGTAGGTGAATTTTCTGAATTTTGCAGCTAGACATTATTAAAACATCAACTGGATGGTTTATGGTTGGAGCAAATGCAGATAAACCAGCATGATGACATAAATAGTTCCAGGTTAAATATAACTTGAAGAGCATTGTCCTTGATCAGAAAAATGATTTGATTTTTTTTTCTTAGCTTTTACAATGAAATTAACAAACAGATCGATAAAAATCCTTTTTTTAATGGCGGTCTATGAGGAAATATGGGATGTGTTGCCCTGAAACTACCACTGTAGTTGGACTGCCAGTCTGTTAAATTTATTTGCTAAGTTATTTCACTAACCGAAAGATACAATTGATTTCTGTGATAGCAGACTGTAGGCAGGGCTTAAATTCTTGACATTTCTTGCTTTCAAAAAGATGCAGTCTGACCATGTTTCAACTGCACCGCTGGGTTCAATACAGAGGGAAACATCTCCTTTGACCCATCAATCAGCATAGTTTTCCCACCTTGGAACATTTTCGATCGGTTTGTCAATATTCCTGAATTCAGACAATTTTCAAAGACCTGAGCACACCACTTGAGAACCATCATGCTTACTGATGTATCATGCAGATGCATGTACCAATAACATGGCACCCCTGTACATCTTCAAATGATAAAACTGATTCTGCTCTGTTATTTGTATATGCACAATTGGAATAATCCCAGGAAACCCAAGATCATGTTCCATGACAACTCTTAAGCCCCAAGCATACTTCGATTTTTCCATGTACAGTGTTTGTGACGCAGATTTCGTCACCAGAATAGTACACGCATACCGTACGAGTAGGTCGCACATGCGCATTTAATTTGTTTCGCATTAATCCGTTGTTCCACAAGGTGGAAACAGTGGCCGTTGAGTCACAGTAGAAAACGAAACTAAAGAGACGGAACAACAACAAGACAGCAGTAACTTTAGTTACAATTCAAAACACATTCTTATCCGTCATAACTTCTGGAGAAAAACAGCACAGACAATAGACAAAGATGAAACCCTCTAGAGCGCATGTGTCGACTGCATGCTCTATCAAACGGCGTATACTTTGAAAGGGTACTGTTTGACTGTGCGCATACTACACATAAAAGAATAAAGTATGCTTTGAGCTTTAAGCTCACACAAACTGTGAATGTCACACCGCAAACACGCAGCTAGGAAAATAGTAGTGTGTGTGGCATAATAAAAGGATTACTGTTATCATCATCATCATCATCATGCAAGCTTTACGTATTCATGAATTAAGAGCTCTCAGATTGTAGCACAAATCTGACACTCACACAAACTGAAGATGACATCTTCAGATGAACCGGTTTACACCTTTTTTATGCCTAGTGCAAGTGAACCAAATCAAGGCAAAAATGGTATATTGTAACAATTTAGTCAGTTTCGAAAAAACAAAAACAACGACAAGTCTGAATTCACCAATACCATGAAGCCAGTTCATGTGGTTAGCCAGGTCTGTTTCAAACCTGGGTTTTCGGTACTATGAAAGTGGCTTCATTTCTATAGTGTTCATCACCATCATGGCTATCCTGCTCTGGGAAAAGGTTTTGTTGTGGGTAAGAGATCAGATCTATGCAATATAAAGTCACTCCCCCAAAAGGTCACTACATAGTAAGACAAAATTGTCTGGCTTAATTATTTTACTTGTATAATTATCATACCCTTAAAACATTTATGCATTTGGCAGATGCTTTTAATCCAAATGCTTTAAATCAATTATGAAATGTGCAATTTTAGTTAAACAATTATTTTTAAGCTTAGTATAAATGAAGATAAATATTTACAATAATTGAAATGAATGCGCTTTAAAAATTGTTAAATGTTATCTATTTATTCTAAACCTTTGTATACCTAAATATATATTATCAACTATATAAACTAACTGCACGACTTGCACTTGAATTGATATAGCAAGATGTTTCTCTTCATGGACAAATATGCATTTAAATTCGTCATATTTTTCAATCTCTTAATCTTCGGCAGAAGAGGGAGGTGAATCACGCCGACTCTCTCGTGAGGATGGAATCGCAGTTGAACAGCATGTGATTGGCTGTACGCTACTGATCTCACACTTTAATTTGCATGCGCTCCATAGTCAATGATGAACTCAGGATCAAACGCATTGACAAAGAACATTGATGATCAGCGTCATGGTAACAACAAAGCCCGAATGTATCAGTTCAGTTTTGTCACTTCAAAACCAATCCCGTACCCGGGTTTGTTCAGCTACCATCATGTACAGGCCCCAGGTGTAAACAGGTCAAAGATAAAACTGAAATCAGCATAACTATGGATACAACAACATAAAATAATACCTCAACTGTGTTAAAATATTGTTGCCCTTCTTATGTGTGATATATACTTGCAAGATACAAAGTCTATTTCTGAAAAAAATAAATAAATAAATAAATAAAAAGAGCAAATAATATAAAACATACAGTAGTGGCCAAAAGTGATATCCGGAGGGGATTGGTTTAAGGATTTGTTTTTAATATGAGGAAAATATTTTAAAAGTTTTAAATATGAGAGAAGAACAAAACAAACTTGGTTAAGGTATTTATCTGACAAAATTATTTGGCAAAGAAGGGTTAAACTACAGCTACAGGTTTTATTTTAATACGCATAAAAAGCATAGAAAAACAAAAAGCTCAGGAAAAAGCATACACTGACTACAACTTTAATCAGTTATTAATATTTCATCGTTTCTATCATGTTTTGCACATGTTCGTAATTTCTTTGTATGACAGCCTGGACAAAAATTTCAAAAAAGTCCACACAATTTGTCATGTTTCATTGGGCTATCACAAACAATTGACTCCACCATAATCATGAAATATGCTTGGAAAACCTTTAACAAATTTGCAATAATCTAAATAGGTGTGAATTGGTGTCAATTTTCCTAATTCAACAAAGCCATTAAACAAAGGCCCTGAAAATACATATAGGGAAAAGTGAAACAACTCAAACGCAATACAACTTTGCTAAATTTGTATATGGTACAAAAACGTGCACATTTATGACACAAAGACCTTCTCTCCAACCGTCTCTGGTTGCCAATAAATGGCAGTTATGCTGCTTAATATTTTTGTGGAAATGGTATTACTTTTTTCAAAAGAACACTTAACATTAAAACATGCAAGCAGCATTCAATTAATGAAAAGTGACCGTAAAGACATTTATAAAGGATTTCATTTAATTTCAGCACCCTGACAACTGCCCAGAATAAACAAATTTAGTTCAGTGGAAAATTACTAAATGCTCTCGTGATAAACAGTAGCAACACACCACTTTGTCACAATGCTGGAGATCAATTCTCAGCAAAATAACATGAAACACGTAAAACCAAAATAACTCTTACCTGTACCCATAATGAAGAAGAGCAGGAGAGCGCCAGGAATAACATGGAAAAAAGAGAGAAGAAAAGAAATTACTTTGATAAATCTATTTTTATTAAATTCACACATTCATTCTTTTTCTAGAACCAACCATCACACACACAAGATAAGAATTAAAAGTACTGTTAAATACACACATACTGTAGACAAGCATTTTCTCCACAGAACTTACACACACAGATAGAAAGGATGTCTCGTCCACAAAACCGCAGTGAGAGACGGATGCACTCACACGACTGAAACCACATCACATTTTCACACCATTCCTCCAGGCCATTAGGGGCCACTAACACAGTCTTTCTGCTCCAGTCACACACTCACTGAGCTCACTGCTGTTTATTTCTTTTTTAGAGAACTTAAGCTGTTTTTGACTTCCATTTACAGTGTGAACCAGACGTAATATCACCAGCCATTTTTAACGGCCTATTTAAAATGATCAACAACACGTACACAGTCCGTGTTATTTAATATCAACTATTATAGTTCTTTTGAATTAGTTATCATATTTTCCATTTTCATTTTAGTTAAAACTTTAGTCATTTTCCTGTTGTGTCTTTTTTATTAGCTTAATTTTTTAAATATGTTTTTATATTTTAGTTTTTGTATTACAAAGTCAATCAAACTACACAAAAACAGCTGAAATAAAATGTGTTTACATTTTTATTTTATTTTCAGTTAACGTTATTTCAAGTAACATTTTTTAGTCAACTATAACGACAATGATACCAAGCACTATACAAGTAGGGATGATAAACGACATGCTTTTCACACATACTTTGCATTTATAAGCCTTAGTATCAATCCAAATTAACTAGCACAAAATCTATTGCCACAGCACTTTTAAGTTTAAAAAAATGTCCCATTCCTCTTCTACAGTGCAAATATCATCCATAAAAGCACCAGATATAAAATGCACCAGAAAAAAAGTATATCATTTAGTGCCATGTACAATTATTTCGAGTGCAATTTGTGTTTATTTCACACAGGTGCCCTGAAAATCAGCATGTAGTAGCACTAAACACATGAAGTTGTGCAACGCCACATTCAATAATACTGAAAACAAACAGAACGAACGAGACAGAGGGTGCAAGGAGGGGAAAGCAGAAGATTTGAGGCATAAGAGAGATCAAGACAAGAGAGAGTGTTCGGTGGGTTGAAAGCTCTGCAAAGGTGAGATGATGAGAGATCCCTCGGATTGCGAGTTACATAAACACAGACGTTGTGTGTGCGCATGTGTGTTAGCAGCAGTCAGAGAGAGAGAGAGAGAGAGAGAGAGAGAGAGATTTGACGCATCAGTGCGCTAGAGTTAAGACTGCATAGAGTAAGAGTTGAAGTGTGTTGGTGTAGGGGGTTTGCAGCAGTGGACCTGTGTCTCAGGCACATGCAGTGTAATCTTCTTACTGTCTGTGGGTGCGAGCTCACTGCTGCCATTATATAACTGCTAATACATACACACCAAACAGCGACAGACAAGCCATGCCATACCGTGACCTCTCACATACTTCCACTCATACTGTTCAGGATATATGTGCACACTTGAAATCAAAAGTTGCTGTCAGTGTCCTTACTTCCTCTTTAGTAAATGTCTGTTTACCCTGACTGTCTCCAACATCAGCTGAACATTACGCATAACTCCACTGATACAAATAGCCCATCTACTGAAATTAAAATTGTGAAAAAATAAGACACTAGCTAAAATCAATCAAGTGAATTTAGACACCACAATTTTATAAAACACAGCAGGACAAATTTATATTAAATTTGAGAGTTGCTAAAGATTATATTTAATAGCGTTATTAAATTATTACCATAATAAAGATTACATTTAAGTCTAAAAGAGTAGGTCATCTAAAACATAAAATTAAGAGAAATGTGCTTGCAAAACAAAATATCTGGTATCGACTGATATATATCAAACACTGGCCGATAACTCATGTGGTGCCAAAATATGAATGCAAAAATGAAAATATAGGAAACATGTGAATGCTTAATCGAGAACAATTAAAGGGGGAGGGGCTATTTATTAATTATTAAAAACTGTTAAAAAAAAAGAAGAAATTCTGAAAATGGGAAACTAATAAAGAAATCTTAAAAAAGTTTACAGGACTAAGTTACTTCACAAACTCTGAAGAGTTTTTAAAATAGTGGCCCATTAGAGTTCTTATTTGTAAATAAAAAATAATAAAAATCACAAATGAAAACAAAAAACAGTCGAGCAGTCATATGCGCAACGCGAGTCTGATTTGCCTTGTTCCTTAATGCCGTCCGCCCCCTCCCATTTAATTTTCAAATCTTCAACAACATGAAACATCCCTCTAAATAGAGACACAAGAGCAAAGATTCCACATTCCTTTCCACTTCTCATTTCAAGAACTAAATCATGTAATTGAGAAGTCTTGCGCTGGCTGTTTACAGTCTGAGAGAGAGTTCCACATTCTTCATCCTTTGTGTGGCACTATTGACTTGAGTGTTTCCATTAAACTCAGATCTGCTGTATTGTGTAAGCTTATCTGAGAGGGGTCTAAAGTTTCTTCAAGAGGTCAAACACAGTTTCACAGGTGGGTTAGCATGAAACCACATTCATAGTGAAATAAACACCATCTTCATGAAGCAAAACACTAGATTTCAATCAATTTCACCAGAAATGTGTCGCTGTCATTTTATTCTCATTTCTTAAGCATGTCAGCAGTACATTGACATATCAGTCAAAAATACAAAACGGCATTTTCCACACCAGTTTCAGTCTTTCAAGAACTTCCATGAGTGTTCAGCTCACATCTTCAAGTGAGCAAGAGCTGATGATCATTTTCGAATACCTATTTGCGTAAAGGAGTGCTTTGTGCTTACGAGACCACTCGGGTCAAAGCACCATTATACAGACTGAATCGCAAGAACAACCGTGAACTGAACTGCCCTCGGCTCGCCTCAGCTGGTGATAATCAGATGGATCCTTCCCTCTCACTTGAGCACTAAAAACATCATTCTTGTTAAATGGAACATCATTGTTCAGCAAGACGACTTAGTCTGCATTTTGAAACATAACTACGTTCACCTTTATTTCAACCGACTGGACGATTATTTTGGCTATGATTGTTAGATGTTAGAAAAGAAAGACCACTTGACTGAAACAGACTAACAATTGCTTGGATTTGTAGAGAAAACTTTACAGGACAGCTTTAACCTCTTATCGCTGTGGTATCCCAAAATGTTTGGTTACACACTTCTTTTCTCTTGGGTATTTGGCAAATAAGTGGCAAAGAAACTGATTTTACCATCTTAGAATGCCTTGGAATTTTCTTTTCGCTGTTGAAAAAAAGCGACTGAGTAACATTTTTTGTTTCATCATTCACCTGAGAGTAATCTCAATTTACAGACAACATATATACTTAAAGAAAGCACCAGGGTCTCACAGAAAAGCAAGTTGTATAAACACTAAAATAGGCCACCTTCGCCAAATATCTTGAGTAAGCAGTGAAGAGCAGATTCAGATACACTCATGTTTGAAGCGGTTATAATAGCTTATCCATTTACTGTCAAAATAAATGTACAATATCATCTATAGTTAATCAAGTGAGGGATAATGTACAGTCGGTAATCATAAAACAAACCTATATCATCCTACTTATATATATATATATATGTAAGTAAATGGACATGAAATATTGATTTGAGTTGAATATTATATCGCAGAGTGATTCAAGACACATGAAAGCATCACATTAAGACTGGCTGAAATAAACAGTTTAGTGGTCATTAAACAAAAGTGTCTTATACCGCAGAATACCATATACTAAAAGCATTCCAAATAAAGAGTAAATACTATTTACAATTATAAAAACTAATGCCTTAATAGTTAAAGCAACATCACTAGTGTTATTTGCTTTATTTATGTCCATTTTAATCATTAGCTTTTATTTATTTATTTATTTTCATTTTCATTTTAGTTTAAGCTTTAGTAATGTGCTTTTGTTATTTTTAAAATCAGATTATTCAGATTTTAATCTATTCCATTCAGGTTTAGTCCAAATTTTCTGAAGAGCCATGATTGCTTTATACGCTGAACAGATTTAATTTAAGCCTTTATTCACATTTAAACATTCCTCAACTCACACATCAGTTATGGTAAATAGAAGCATGTTTGCTTGACGTGTGAGAACCAAGCGAGGATCGTTCTCGTGCGGTACGCAGCATGTTTGAGCTTCTGATCAATGTTCATATGTGAATAAAAGCCTGCTCATCATGTAGTAGGATCAACTAAACACGGGATTTTCCAAAG
This sequence comes from Opsariichthys bidens, assembly GCA_037194245.1. Lineage (NCBI taxonomy): Eukaryota > Metazoa > Chordata > Actinopteri > Cypriniformes > Xenocyprididae > Opsariichthys > Opsariichthys bidens. Next base: position 14,802,386 of record CM074292.1, on the reverse strand, counting down.
CATTCCATTGTCGCGGTAAACTTGCACAACGTTCTTGAATGAATAATTTACTAGAAGCGCCGGCGTCTGTTATTGTGGGAACGTTGACTTTACATTTTCAAGCCCCTAAACATGACGCAGAACAAACTGAAAGGTGATTGGTTGCGTGACATGTCAGTCAAATGTCCTCTTGGGCGGCGCTCTTTGGCCAATGAAAGCTGCGATAGAGCAAACCGCTCAATTCATATGGATTCGTTTTACGACCTCTTTATGGAATCAAAGTGTTAGTTGCAAATGCTCTCAATGGAGGGACAGAAATCTCTCAGACGTCATTTATGATTTTATTTTATTTGAACTTTATTTCAATTAACGAAAACTACGTTGCCGCAAGCATTAAGATGCGTGTGTGTTTGTGCGCCTTTTAACTTGAGCAGCTCCGAGCAGAAATAAAGTCTTCTTTGCTGCATCTGGGAGACCAGACGTTTTTTTTTAAAAATGAATATGACTGTCTGCCATTTCTCCTGCCCCATTACTGGCTCACCCTGCTGACTAAATCACACATTTTGCCAGTTTAAATGTTGAACATATTCAGTATTCACACAGAAGTTTGCAAATAGTGCTGTAGACAGCACCTAAACAGAGCTTGACCACAGTTCAAGATCAATACAAGCCGAACACAGAGCTACGTTTCCCTGGAGCCACTTTCTGTCGCTCACTTCTGCCTCCTGCTCTGGCTTTAACGGTGTCGCAGTAATTAGAGGAGATGGTGTAAGCACACAAGTCCTGAAAAAAGTACAACCATGTCTCTTCACGAGAGATAACCTTACAAACAGCATGAAACAAGTAAGCATCAAACAAACAAAACACAAATGTATCTGGAACTTTCATGTCCCGCTAAACTTCCAAAGCTGAATTGCGGAAGTGTGCACGCTACAATAACCTTCAACCAATACAATGGTCTAGACTTGTATTCTGAAGGGAACACTTTTATAAAACGATACAGTTGAAAATCTCTGTCCTCCCTTTTCTCCTATTACTCTCATCCTTGAGTTTAATGAGGATTTAATGAGGAATTTTAGTATGCCATAAAAAAAAAATCAAGACTTTTGAAACTGCATTCTCTTTCCATGAGATCAAATGCCTATCCTCATTTTCTCAGCTGTCAACTAAATCAATATCGAAACTCTCTGACCCTGTGCACGAGTAAACATTGCGGCATCTACGTAACTGAACAAATGCTTTCACAAGGATGTCAATCCTGTTGCCGACACTTTCAAAGAAATTAAATCATAAAAGTAAATCATAAAAATTAATAAATTAACAATCATTAAAAAAAAAAAAAAAAAAACGTATGAAGCAAATTTATATTTTAGATGCAGCATGTAAAAGTAAACTTTCCCTTTAATTTTTTTTTGTCTAAAATTATCCTAAAAAAAACCCTATTAAATGTCGTACTATTAAAATAAACTTCAGAAATCTATTAGAAATGTCTTTGAAGGGGGGAAAAAAGAGAACAAGCAAGCAGTATAAGCATATCTCCCCAGTCCTACTCTCACTAACAACTTTCTGCCCGCCCTACCTCTCCCTCCCCCTTTCCTTCAGGATGGCCCGCCCTCATTACACATGTGAGAGCGTAAGCTAGTCGAGGATGTATTTTTAGCTTGTTTGCAGATTAGCCAAGTATTTTTAGACCGTGTTATCCAATAGCACACCCCCTCCTACACACACACATCCCCACAGACGTCACAGGGGCTCTGCTTACCGCCTATCCCAAATTGAACATTTAAGACCTGAGAGAGAGAGGCTAGGCAAGGCAAGGCAAGGCAAGAGGTTAGGCTAAAAGTCTATAAAACACAAGCTACACATCTTGTTATAAGGAGGTAAATTTAAAAAAAAGTTCAAATAAAATAGATTTTAAATATAGACTATAGATATAAAGTCTATAAAGATATAAAATCTTGATTTTGTTTTTGGGGTCTACTAGAATAGGTTTTCCTTCTTGAATGTTCAAAAAACACAATTTTAACATATTTTACATTATTGCGGCACCTCTCTTCCCAGTCTGTCAGTAACGCTCCGGTCTCTATGAAGCCCCTCCTTCCAAAAAGATTGGAAGGTTGGACTAGTGTGTTGTGATTGGTCGACTACTTTGAGCGTGTTTCGGAAGTCACACCCCTTACCAAAACCACAGGCTTCAATGTACTACTAACACAACTCATCCAGGCCCCGCCTAGTCTCAGCCTTAGACGTCAAGCTCACACATCGGTGGCTGAGCATCTCGTGCATATGGAACGATTAACGGGAAACACTTCAGGATTTTCGAAGTCATCTGGTTGGTTTAATTCAACAGGATATCCGGGAGATGCGAGTTGCGTTCTTTAATGGTCCCCCTGGAAGCTAATGCCGTGACGCTAAACCCATTCTTGAAAGAAAAACGCCATCGTGTTCACAACTGTGACAAAGAGCACTTACTAGGATCAACTAAACGCTGATTTTCAAAAGTATGTGAAGTTCACGACTCCATGTTCTTGAATGAATAATTTATTAGAAGCATGCCGGTCTGTTTTTGTGGGAACATTAACTTTACATTTTCAAGCACCTAAACATGACGCAGAACAAACCGAAAGGTGATTGCTTGCAAGACATGTCAGTCAAATGTCCGCTTTGGCCAATGAAAGCTGCGATAGAGTCCAGACCTTCGGCCATCAGCCCCACCAATTTATTTTGCCTATACCGTGAATTAACGCCATTGCTGTGGGTTGTTTTTCATGTCAGAGCCCCAAAAACATGATATTTAGCCCATGGAATGCTAATTTTACCACCAACCCCTGCCAAAAAGGTGGATTTTAGCCCCCACAATGTGATTTTTCCCGGTTGACCCCCCTGAAACGAGATAGTTTTGAGTTGCAATTGGGTGGGTTTCGTTGTGAAAACCTGGTAACCCTGCCCACAAGGAAACTCGATTACAATCGAGGAGTTTCAGATACAGCGCTTCTGACTTAGAATATAACTCCCTTTGGAGTGACTTTGTATTTTGTAACTTTGCGAAGCTTTTTCATGCTTAAACATTGCACACTAAAGAAAGATGAGAATGTAACATAATAGGATCCCTTTAAAATTCTAATACAATGTTTAGTTCTACTTTCATACCGATATATTTTTGACTGTTTTAAGCAAATATTTGGTTAAGAAAAAAATATATTCATTCACATAAGATGTACACAAAATATAGAGTCATTAGTACCAGTCATTAGTAGCATGAGTATAGCAATAGCCAAAAAATACATTGTATGGATCAAAATTATAGATTTTTTTTTTTTATGCCAAAATGATTAGGATATTAAGTAAAGGTCAAGTTCCATGAAAATAATTTGCAAATTTCCTACCGCAATTATATCAAGTTTATTTTTGTGAGTGTATATGCATTACTAAGGAGGACTTCATTTGGACAACTTTAAAAGCGATTTTCTAAATATTTAGATTTTTTTTGCACCCTCAGATTACAGATTTTTCAAATAGCTGTATCTCGGCCAAATATTGCCCTATCCCACTAAACCACACATCATACTTTCAGATGATGTATAAATCTCAATTTTAAAGAGAAATTGACCCTTAAGACTGGTTTTGTGGTCCAGGGTCACATATAAGAAACATCTGTTTGCTCAAACAGTACCTGACTGCACCGCAAACAACGTAATCTGCTTCCTAATGCTACGGATGACTGTATAAATCTCTACAGCGACCACTTGCTTTATAATTATGAGTAAGCGCTCACTCTCTGCCTCTCTCTCTGTTTTTAGAGAGAACATTACATAATTTTCTCTCTGAAATGAGCACAGTCTAGTCTTTTCGCACAAACACACAAACACACACTGACAGATCCGAGATGACAGCCAGGCTGTTCCCGGCTGTCTGCATCACTGTCACCATGACAACTCCCAGAGATAGAAAGAGAAAACGAGAGAGAAAGAGAAAGGCTAACACTGAACACCTGATAAGCTAGACCAAAAACAGGATGCAAGGTCTCCATCATGAGCAAAAGGTTACATTACCATTCACTGATCCCAACATAAACACACACACACACACTGAAGAACGAACTAATCGCAAACTTAAAGTGAACAGCCGTATCTCATTATCACATACAAATTCATCAGGGTTCATTTAGTATGACAACTGAGATATGGTTTGAGATTAGAGACACTAACAATCAATCAACGATCGATAAAACGTTGATAATTATTTAATCGATAAAACTTAAACTTAATGGATGGTCGATTAAACAAGGTCATCGTTGGAGTGCGTAGTTTTGCGCAAAACATGTAACGTGGAAAAATGAAGCAAGAGTGCTATAGGTTTTTCATTTTCATAATTTCAGCTTTTCTCCTATTCTATGACACATGTTAAATCAAGACCGGTCAATCGGAGCAATCGAATCAAGCTGTGCGGTCCTATTACACCCGAGATCCAGTTTCCATTGGTCGAACTTTCAAATGACGTTGGAAATTACTGCGTCACGATGATCACCAAGCCATTGAATCCCGGAAGTCCTATAGCTTTATCCAAGCGGCATGTCACATAACTCCATGACCTGCACATTCTCTTATCTTGAGTTTGGGCTCATTCGAGACCATCGGCTCTAAATATAGATATGTGACCGACTAAGGTTTATTAATGTTCTGCGGAAGTACAAAACATGGCGTAAAAGCATCACGTATACCGTTTACATGTGCGTCGGCAGCTCTTTTTCATACAAAGACCTGGTATAGTTTGGTGTCTAAATGAAATATGCTTGTATTCAGCTAGTTGAGACCATAACATTGTTATGTGCAGATCACATTTTCATGTATTGCAGTTATTTTTTCACGCTATGAAAACAGAGCACTTCTAGAATATCGGCAAATTTAATAGCACTTAAGTAACGCTCATAAAGACACTATTCTAAGCTTTAAAACAAAACCCATTTTGTGTTGGTTAAGCAAGTGGTTGGTAACATGATAAATTAAAACTAAGGTAAGAGCTTGTGGTTAACGGTTAATTGGTCGTTTTTAAATAATGATTGATTATGGGAATTTATGTCAATTGACATCCCAATTTGAGATCAAACAAAACCCTTTATACATTTCTATACTTAAACCCCACCAGTTTATGACGTTGATATAATGTTTTCCTTCCAGGCTAAATATACAGAGACAACAAGTAAAATATTGACTTTCACCTTTTTCAAAAAGTATATAGACTGTCTGGCTCTGTGGTGCCATCATCGTTTAAAAACAATGTCTGTCAGATTAAAGACTGTAAATTGCTACAATAAAACCTGTTAAACGTTTAACTGTAAATAGCCTCACATTAAGTGAAAAACAGTTATGGTTTAATGCGGCACTATATGTAATTTTACTTTAAAATACTGTCAAAATGAAGGTTTTTGCCGGTAAAAACTATGAATTACCATAGAATTTCCAGCGAAAATTTTTCACATTTCAATTTTGGTATTAGTAATGTACATTAATGTGTGTTAAATTTCTTGTTATTTAATTTAGTGAACTTTTACAGCATTATTTAAGCTATTGAAATATAAGAGGCACGAATATGCCACCCTGTAATACCTAAAACATTGTCACTGTATTTTTGTGAACCACAGCTGCCGGTGTTTTACTGTTAATTTAAGTTTATTTATGACTCAACCAACCAATAGAAGATGGTGGGAGTGTTCAAAAACCTTTTCAAAAAATAACAAATGACAAGATAAAACACTAGCTGAATCAAGACTACAAAGCACATATCATGATTAATCAAAAGATTAATGAAAAGAAATAAACTGCATTCAGTCACAGTGATATTGGAGCGTTTATACACATGTGTGTGTACGAATGCGTGCGACTGTATCCTGGCAACGTGAGAGAAAGAGGGAGGAGTGTAGTATTCTGTCTCTCTCTCTCTCTGGTTCTCTCGAAGGGAGCGTCTGTTTTGAAATATGCATGAGTGTGAGTGCTTAGAGAGCTCAGTTTCACTTTTCTCATTCCTGCGTACTTGAAAAGCAGCTTCATTCCCTGAAGAGAAAACCTTCGGCATGGCACCGCAAGTGCTGCGTAACCTGCATCATTGGGGTCAATACCTTCAAGACGACACAGCCCGTGGGACACTTATAATAGTTTGCTCTTAGAATGATGAGGAGTTCATTCTAGAAATGCTGGTTTGAGTTTGATTCTGTTGTGTCACACACACCAGGTCAATAAAAGTCTGCACCAATTATGAAGGCAAACTATAAAAGGACACTGAAAAAAAAAAAAAAAACAATAAAAAGAGTAAGGCAAAGTTTGGAAGAGGAGGTTTACCTTTTTGCATTTGTTATCTGAACCACGGACCAGCCTGTTAAACAAGGAAGTTATGAACCTCGTTCAGAGATTTCGACTGGCAATTACACAGACTCACAAAATACACACACTACACCATCAGCCTACACATTTTTTGAAAGAGTGTTCGGAAAAAATGACTTTATGCAAGCATTTAAAGCAGTTTTATGCCACACATGACCGCATCACAATGCACTGGGGTCCAGTTATCAATTCCAAAATTTGTTGTTTTGCATTTTTATCTAATTTGTCTAAAACTGACATTTTCTGTTGCATTAGGATACAGTTCGTATGCAAGCATTGAGTGGACACAGTATTACAGTAATAGCCCAATTGAAAAAACTTTTTCTGTTTTAATGCATTTTAAAAAGTAATTTATTCCTGTGACGGCAAAGTTGAATTTTCAGCATTACTCCAGTCCTCAGTGTCACATGATCCTTCAGAAATCATTTGAGTATGCTGATATTTACTATTATTGTCAATGTCGAAATCAATTAGCCTTATTTTTTTGCGTGTGAAACTATCCCATTCTTTTAAAAACAACAGAATTTATTTCAGATATAAATATTTTGTAACATTGTACTTTTGCAAAAGCAGCTACTTTTGATCATTCATTGCATCCTTGCTGAATAAAACTGTTTTTTACTTATGTACATTTGTGCATTTCAAGCTGCAGATGTGACTTCATGGTTGTTTTACGAAGCTCAATAATAATTATAAGAAAGAGGGAAAGGATTCGAATTAAAAACCTCAGTAAAGCCTGATCCCGACCACCTAAATAGACCTGAAGTTGTAAAGCTGCAGATCTGGACGGTAACCATCAAAGTTTCATGGTAAAAATAGCATGTGTTCACACACGTGCATCGACAATTATTCGATAATTAGGCCCAGGTGGCACAGGGGTAAGGAGTCAATCCATGCCCCATTAAGTTTCTGAGAAACAAACAAACACATTCAGAAGTGTGCTCCAAAAACATTCACGCCACATGTTGATCCATTTGTGTGCATCTTGTCTTTATTAACTTGTGAGGGCTTTGGATTCGTCATCCAAGATAATTATGACATATGACAAAGTTCGGATCATTTCCGTGAACGTTCAAATAATCCTTTGATTCTGTGGACTCAAAAAAAAAAAAGGAAGTCCCTAATTTGCATTTTTATATAAAATAAAATTGCAGTGTGAGAGCTGCTGTAATGGTGCAGACGGACCTATTGTACTCTGTTTCTGATTCAGGTTTCTAAAATGAGGAAGAGGCCCACGAGGAAGGAAACGAGTTAAGAAACAAATGTCCATTTTGTTACAGAACATACACATTACATGTTCTCTTATTATAGGAATAATGAAATATGACCAATACGGGGCAACTTAAAAAAAACATTCCTCATCAAATGTAATAAAAGACCACCACCACCACCACCACAAGACTTTGACACAGACTGAATCAAGTAATATGGATTCAGAACTGTTTGTTGTGTCCTGTGTGTAAAAGCTTGTTGATCTGATCTAAGCAGAAGTGAAATGCTAAGACAAGGACTAAGCTCATTTTGTGTAGATCGCCTATGACAGATAATCCTGTCAGTGCAAAGTTCATTTTTAGAGGGTTGATGCTGCTAGGCCCATCCTATATAGTGCATGCTGAATTAAAATGCAAATGATTCTGACAACAGCCTACAGGTTTACATGTGTATGTATTGTTGTTTTTCTCATCTCTTTGAAATAAGTGAATATTTTGCATTAACGTGATCATAAGAGATATAATATTAAAAAAGATTTCCATTTCAAATAAATGAACTTTAAAATATTTCACGGCACAAATCTTTTCAACCGTGATAAGAAGAATGAGCATCAAATCAGCATATTAGAATGAATTCTGAAGGATCAGGTGGGATCAGAGTTGAATATGGAAGGCGTTCTGGCAGAAGCTAGATATTTTACTTAATAACTTGTTAAATATGGATATTTTTCTTACACAAACGCATCACTTCATCCTTTATTAACCCCCCTGGAGCCATGTGGAGTACGTTTATGATGAATGGATGTGGATGGATGCACTTTCTGGAGCTTCACACTCACTGGTCCCGTTCACTGCCATTATAAAGCTGGGATGCGTCAGGATATTTATTAATATAACTCCAATTGTGCTCATCAGAAAGAAGAAAGTCACATACACCTAGGATGGCTTGAGGGTGTGTAGTGCTTGGGGTAATTTTCATTTTAAGGTGAACTAATCCTTTAAGACAAAACACCTTAAATGACCAGCAAATGTTTGAACAGTAGTGTATATAATGTATTTGCTCTGAATGGACAACCAAATAACCATCGTTGCCAAATATATTCAAGAAGTTTGCCTGGAATAAGTGGTTTGACAGTTTAAACTTTCTCAAAAACATGCAAATTTAACACCATTTATCCAAGACAAACCCAGCCTCATGACCTTTAGGAAACTTAATAGACAAAGAAAAATACAGAAAATCATATATATGCGATTGTTCTCCACCTCCTCAAGTTTAACATGGATAAAGTGAGTGACAGCGAGGATGATATAACGTTGCTTTCGACCAATGACAAGACTGGATTCCAACACTGGGATTATGACAGCACAACTGTGTGCGTACAGACTGGACACGGATTACCATATGGTGAATTTTGTGTTCACATGCAAATGCCAGACACATGAAAATGTGTTTATAAAAAGTGCATATGCCTTTTGTGGGTGCGTATTTCTAGCCAAAAGTTGGTCTTTTTAGCTTGGAAGAGAAACATGTTCAGCAGTCGACTACTCTAGTCAAATTACTTGCAACATTTTACCACTTAAAAACAGAGTACCTACAACTAATCACCAAAAAAAGGTGGTTCCTTTAATGCAAATGCAGTAGCGTCAGTATCATAGCATTCTGGGTGAAAGATCAAGGCCGCGTTCGACACTATCTGGTCATTCATCCGATGATTCCTGATGAGTGTTTGGCCCTGGTGAACTCCACAGACAATGAGGACAAGGATCCATTTGTGTGCCTTGAACATGTGTGTGTTGTGTCTCTGCACCAGTTTCTGTGTGACTCAAGGCCAAAGCAGTGGGAAACCTTGCCATGGAGGAGCTGCATGAGTGTGTGTGTGTGTGTCTGATGACACTCATCTATATTTAACTGGCTCTCTCATACGGTATGAAAGAAAGGCAAAGGCAGAGACTGACTTCCAGGCATCTTTCTAATCAATAATGAAACAGTTTGCAGTTTGTCTTCAAACAAACACACACACACAAACCCGATAAGATGATCCACAGGTAATTTGGCTTTCTATTCTCTTCAAAGAATGACTATTAAACTTCACTTTTGTAAGAAAAATATTCTCACTCTCTTTTTTTTTTTTTTTTTACAAAAAATGGTAAACGGTCTGCGCAAATAGTACTTCTATCTGGGTCTTGGAACAAGAAGCATCTTCCTCTGTTCCACTTGTCTATAACAATGACAAAAAATCCCCACGTCACTTGACCTTATACAAGTTGCTCAAGGAATAGACACACTGAATAGATGACGTGTCATCTGTACTCAAAGATCCATCATGAAAGACGACGGTCACATGAGATGCTCAAGAGAGCTGGTGAGAAGATGATTAAATGGGCTATGAATCACATGTTTTTTTTCCGAGAACAAGCCATTCAGGAGACTTCACTGTTTTTGGATCGGTCTATGCATCTGAAATGCTGAAATGATCAGTGTCCAATGCAATGACCATTATTCCCATCCATTTGGATTACACAGTTTTTTAACTAATAAACTTGATTTGATGTGCATTTATCAGCTACGAACAAAACAGTTCATAAAAAGCTATAACTTGGCAGAGTTTTTGTAAATATTTTTAATTATATTAATTTTCAAAATGCATTTTGATTTCATTCATGACTGACTGACAAATATGCATCACATTAAGATAATTCGTTTATGTAGGATGTCCGTTGAGTGTAGTATGCACTCCTCTCATTTATTCTCCATTTCTCTCTCTCTAACCTGCAAGCATAATCAAAAATCTGACAGGCCCTGAGAACTTTCTCGCAATTTTCACAGACACATATTAACACTTCTGCCAGGACCCCCCTCTTACCCAGATGTGAATTTACATCATGTGTGAGGACATCCATGTAACGTAGCTACAATAGTGCTAAAATCAGAGCGTAAAGGGATGGTTCACACAAATGAAAATTCTGTCATCATTTACTCATCCTCAAATTGTTCCAAACCTACATGAATTTCTTTCCTCTGCTGAACACAAAAGATGATATTTTGAAGAATGTCGTTAACCAAACAGTAGTTGGACCCCATTGACTTCCATAGAATTTTCATCCATCAACTGTTTGGTGAACCATTTTCTTCACGAGATCTTCCTTTGTTGTTCATCGGAACAAAGAATTTCATAAAGGTTTGGAACAACTTGAGGTTGAGAAAGTGAAGACAGCATTTTCATTTTTGGTGAACTATCCCTTTAAATGCCAAAATGCACAAGCAAAGCATGAGAATCAAATAGCAGTTGTGAATGTAGATGCTGTCGCTGCACTGCACAAAAGACAATATCAGGAATTAATGGCAATAACAAACACCTGAGTGCTGCGAATGTGAAAAATGACTTTGGTGCGCTGGTGTGAGAGACTTTTAACACCTGATCAAAACTCATGAACTTGTACAAAATCCCACCAGAAAACCTTGTAATGCATCTAACCTTTTAGAGAAAACCATGTTTCACACATTCACGCTTCTGAACTACTGTTCTGTTAAGCATTACATAATGGTTGTTAATGATATTATATAATAATGAACACTACCAATTTGTTTTATGTTTATTAGATGTATTACTAGTGCTGTTGTTTAGTGCCTGTCAGAGTCAAATAAAATGAAATAAAATATACATACACACATATATAAAATTCATAATACTGTTTTGCAATGCTTATGCACGTTTCATTGTGACACAAAACTATTCTTCTAATCTTACTGCTCCATCAGAAAAGAAAGCCAGTGCATGGCAAAGCTTGTCTCTTCAATACCTGGGTGCAAATGACAAAGCCTGGTTTAAGTGCAAGCTCTACAAGTTGGATAAAGCCTAAATCAAACAGCCTCAAAGAGAAAAATCAATGCAAAATGGCCAGAAATTGTTAACGCCATTTATTTATTTTGCCAAAGCTTCCCCCCCAAATATCATTATATAGGGCCTAGTCTGCTTAGTAAGCCATGATGAGAGCATGGACTCATGACACCTATTGAGGCCTGAATACACAATATCAAGAGCAGTGTTCAAGTGCAAAAAAACAACCCCCCCCAAAAAAAAAAACAAACATGAATACAGAAAGGTTTCAGATGTTCTTTTCAAAATATCATTCAGGTCAGCATCAACAAAAAGGAGGGAAAACCTGCTTCTTGCAAAACATATTGATTGTGCTTTGGGCAAAATAAATGATGCATGCTTTTAACAGTCTTTCTTGAAAAGTTATCAAACCCCTGAGCCTGGAGAGGTTTGACTCTCCGCCATACAGTTACGAACGATGCAGCTCGTGGCTGTGTGGCTACTGTACAGCTTTCACGCAAATCACAACAAGGCTTGGTGTCACCTGGTGTATCAGTAAAACATTTGCTCAATGTGCAAGAATGAACAAAAATAATGCTAAATAATCACTAACAATGACATTTAGTTTGATTATCCCATAAGAAGTTGCAAGTGCAAAGAAATCTTCTCATGCTCCGTCATGCTAAGGACTTTGTTTCGGTTCTCTCTGAGAAAGCAGTGGGTTTCCTGACACTGAGCCCTTTAGTGAGCGAGCGAGCGGACATACGCACAAGCATCAGCAATATGTGTATGTTTGGGTGTGAACGCACAGCAGAATGCCGATCCAATAACGCTCAATATTAAAAACGCCCAAAGACAGCCATATAGGATATCATTTCTATTGAAATATTTTTAGGCTTGTGCGCATGTGTGTAAAAGAGATGGCAAAAATCACTCTCAGCGGTATTGATTTAACTGCATGGACTATGTGCTGCAGTGTTGACACACACCTTGTTCTACATTCCAGTGTAACATATGTACATGCATACCAGCATGAAAGTGTGTATTGCAACGATAACAGCAGAGAGCATGAAGGGTGATTAATGGAGGTCATAGTACCAGAAACAGGGGCAAGTACAACAATGCAGTTGGTAGTAAAATGCTCGTTGTACTGGTTAACAAAATGATTTTTAATCGTTTGTTTTCTTGAAAATAAAAGCTAAAATTAAATAAATTCGATGAAAAAGTAAACCTAAAATTAACTCAATAAAAAGGACAAAAAAAAATGAACTAAAATAATGATAAAGTAATAAGGACTCAAATTAATAATAAACATCTTAAATAATACTTAAATGTGTCCCAGGACCACAAAACGAGTCAGAAGCCGCACTGGTATATTTGTAGCAGTAGCCATCAATACATTGTGTGGGTCAAAATTATCGCTTTTTCATTTATGCCAAAAAATCGTTAGGATATTAAGTAAAGATCATGTTCTGTGAAGATATTTTGTAAATTATTTACTGTAAATATATCAAAAATATATTTTTGTGAGTGGATAGGCATTGCTAAGGACTTCATTTGGACAACTTTAAAAGTGATTTTCTAAATATAGATATTTTTTTTGCACCTTCAGATTCCAGAATTTCAAATAGTTGCATCTCGACCAAATATCGTCCAATCCTAACAAACCATACATCAATGGAAAGCAGGTTTCAGATGATGTATAAATCCCTCATGACTGGTTTTGTGGTCCAGGGTCACAAATAACACTGAAAACACAATGCATGTATCTGAAAAGTTTTCTGAAGAGGAAAACTAAGTTTTGGAATTTAAGACGTTGAGGATGTACCTATTTTTTCTCACATACACTCCAGTAATATTACTTCCCCCATCTAGTGCTCTTCGGTAAGTTTCTGTTTATGTTATGTAAAAAAAAATAAAAAATAAAAAAAATAAAAAATGCAAGTAAAGATAGCTAGATGGCAATGAATTCTTCATCCATACAAACATCTTATTTAGTCACTCATGTCATTTTCATTTACAGTTATTTTTTGTGGAATAAAAAAAAAGTTAATTGATAGATGAACTGTTATGTATTGTCACACAATGACAGTTAATAGCGATTAGGGGTTGTCAAGCTTTGAAAGGGCATACCTTAGCTTTGTGCGAGGAAGAGACTAAATTTCACCTACTGTATCACCTTGCCACAAGTCATGGACTCATTTTTTGGTAGATTTCTGGGATTTAATGTCCCATGGTCATAATTGTTGTAAGACATGATAAAAAAAAAAAAAAAGTTCCTAATCATCTATAATGAAAAAACAAAATTGTACACTATGGACAAGCACAGCAGAGTAGTGTTTTCTACTAAACTGTCAAATGGCCTTCATGTCACAGAAAAAGGAACTACTTTTTCTCCAAAATTACTTCAAAACGAATAATTACTTCAATTAAAGTACATAATTCATGGGTTTTCAAGTAGTGTAAAAATACAACAATTTCTTAGGCTACTTAGAGCAAAAAGGAGAATAAAAAGAATCATTGACAAAAACTTGACCTACAAAGTTTTCAGGTATCCTGCGTTCTTGACGTAAACAACTCCTGCAGGCAAATGAATGATTTTATAAAAGGACTGTGGTTTTTCCTGACCGCTGAATTGCTTACATGCAGACACGCACAGCGAGACCCATCGCACACGGTTGTACCTGCACTACCAGTCTTGTAGGCCTCACAAACACATACAGAAGACAAGAAAGTTACACAGTGGTAACTATGCTCTTGGAGTGTCTGACGTCATAAACCTCGTGTAACCCTGCCAACTCAGGAGTTAAATTTAGATCTTGGGCACTGGTCCCAGACACTGCAAAACAATGTGATACCACAAGCACTGCTTTAGCTGGAGAATACACACACGGCTGCTGGGCACGACTTCAGAAGTGACAGAAATGTGCACAGATATGCATTAAACACACTGGAAGAAAAATATCGAGAACTTTACAAACTGCAATTTGGTCCGGAGATGACTTTGTGCTGAAAACCAAACTTTCAGAGAAAGATCTCAAGTTTCAATTATCCATAAGACTAACATGAAGCAATTCATCCTGAAGTTTTCTGACTTCTGGTGCTGCCTTCTGTGTTTATACAGTAGTCAAAGGCCTTGTGACTATGAAAAAAAAAAAAAAAAAAAAAAAGACAGCTGCGAATGAAGTCCAAAATTAAAGCATATTTGGGAGAAAGTAACTTTTTTTCTTGCTTTTGTGCAAACACACTAACATTTGTTTGTTATTTTTTAACTAAAATCAGTTTTCATTAACTGAAAGAGATCAAAATAAAGATATTCAAAGAAAAACTTCAATTTAAATCAGAAATAAATACTTTTAAAAACTACTAAAAAGGATAAAAACACAAATTACTCATGATGCAGTGACGACATCAAGAGACCCTCGCTTCGACGAATGTGACTATGAAGTGGTCAAACATGACGCAAGTTAGTACCAGGTGTAAACAACGTAACGCGTTTCAACTGGACACTTGTGATTGGATAAACCGAGACGGATCTTAATACCAGGTGCAAACAAAGTCTATGAGAGATACTACCAGCCTCCTGAACCTCAAAACTGAAGGTTGCAACCTCTTAGGGTTAAGATAAAATGCCACTACCTTACACTGGTTTCAAACTGACTTCATAAACAAGCCCCATTTTGACATTTACTAGTCTTAAAAGTGTAACTATTCATTCCATAATGCATGTTCAAAGCCATCTCAAAAACATGTAGGCCAACTGCTGTTTGATTAATATAGTCTATATAGTTTAAAAGCCAATTAACACTAAAGATGAATTATTGAAGACTATTCAGTTAAGCCTTATGGAAAATACTGGCTGCACCTAGAAAGCTTGCATGCACGTGCAGCAATTTCCGCACACGGATGCTGTCTACCTAGGCAGCTCGCTAGGGTTTGACACACAGCCATTGTGTGGGGTCTGAACCCAGACGCACAGATAAGACCCTAAAACTCGACTTGATACAGCCACCTAGCTGCAGCACAGTGCTCATGTGGAGAAAAGACAGAAGCAACGAGGCTGCGGTCTCTTTAAATCGCAATGCCTTCGATGAGAAGCGTTTGTTGCCCGTGTACCGGCTCGCACAGAGGGAGGTCGACGACACCGGCCATTAACGCTTTGAGAACTACCTGTGTGACCCTCAGAAATTAGAGTCACTTAGCATATCAAAGAGGATTTCACCGCCTCGACACAAAAGGCAACGACACGACGATCAAGTGACTGATGTTTAACACTAACTTTTCTATGGCAGCATCTGAACCGGGAGTGCAACACACTGATAAACGCTCATCCCGCGGTGCATTTGTTTCCCCACTCATCCTTCCTTTTGTTAATCAAATGCTGTCCACAGTCTCGCGCTGAAGCGATGCATCACAGAGAGAGAGAAATGTCTCCAAGTGAGAACATAAACAGGCTGTATTAGCATGATTTTAAACCGCTCGCCTGTATAGAAACTGAAACGAGCGGAGTGGACTACTTCTTCATCACTTAAACCGGTGCCAATTGAGCAATAACACAAACGCCTACTTTAATGATCAGCAAGCTGATTTTGATGTGCAATTCCCATCATGTTTCATAAACGCATAACACGCCTGAACTACAAGTAGTAAGTAGGAGGAGATCAAATGACATCATCAACTACTACATAACTTTATACGGGCTGCTCTGCAAAGTCTCTAAACGCCTCCAAAGTTGCACTAATGTGCGAGAAATAGTCCGTGAATCGCGCTGAAATGGTTACACGCGGACTTTCCAGTTCCGGCAAGTGTAAAAAAAAAAAAAAAAAAAAAAGCACAGACGCCGAGCGAAAGTTTAGCACCGCGACCCAAACAAACAGCTCTAGAAGAAGAGGCGAACTCACCGCGATCCGAGTGTTGTTCCTCTGCTCGATGGTCGCGGTTGAATCGGGCTCTTGTTGCTTGCTCTGCTGCTTGCTGTTGCTGGATTTCTTGGCCCGCAGCTCTAAAGTCCGCTGGTGCAGACTCACCGTCTCCCGGCGCTCCAGCTCCAGCTGCTCGGCGTGCGCTTGCTGGTATCGGCTCTCGCAGTTGACGTGGTGCCGCCGGCAGCCCTCGATCCGCTGCCGGAGCCGCTCCACCACCGTGCTGTGCTTCGGTATGCCCACGTTACCGCCGCCGCCGCCGGTGCTGCTGTTGGTTGCATTAATGGCAGAGTTTAAGTTACTGTTATTAATGCAAATGCCGCCGCCGGTCGGTACGGCAGCGGGGCTGGCAAAATCCCCCATCATCTGTGATTCGGGAAGAACTTTGTCAAGCCCCCTGACTCTCTCTCTCTCCCCTCTCCGAAGCGGAGCAGAAGTCCGCTTCGCCAGGGAGGCAGATACAGTGAAATTGGGAGGAAATAAGCGTTTAAATGAGTGCAAATCCCTCCTCCGGGAGGATCGCCGTGTCAACCATTCAATAGACAACAGTGCGGGACCGTGGAGGAGCGAGAGAGGCGACCGGGTCTGTTACTCTCTCGCCTCTACTGGAGCTCCATCAAACATCCGGATGTTACTCGCAACCATCACGCATAAGCACCGCTGCTGCGAGCCCGTCGTTTTATTGTGTTGTCCTTTTGAAAAAAGTTTTGCCGTCTGCTGCGAACAGGCTCCGGAGTTGTTTCGTGAACTTGCATTTCATTAGTTTGGCCGGCGAAACCCTCCACGAGCTCGAACAAGGTGTGCAGTTTCTAAAAGTCCCGATGGCTGGAGAGGAAATCCTACAGTCGCCAATGTGTACAGCAGCTGCCACCATCACAATAATCAAGCGCTCCCCTCCTCCATGCTAGCGGAGTGATATCAGGACAACAGCCGAGTGAAGAGCAGCCACCAGCCTGCGAGCAGCACGTCAGCTGCGCGGAAAACACGGCGCGGACGCTAGTGCTCTGGAGCCGGAGTCGATGTATTGACTTGAGAGGAGGTGAACGTTAGAGCGGTGTAATGCTTTACTGGCGGGTTGAGGTACTGCATCTGAATGATCTCGATAGTCTGGCTTTATAATAGTACAAAGCACTGCAGGACTGTGATGCATTACGGGGAAACCTATTATCATAAATACCGTACCATACATGCATTTAAAATGTATTGCAAAATGAAAAATGTAAATTTATTATTATTAAATGCATATACATTTTAGGTTTTAATGGAAATAAAAGAGCAAAGTAAAGTTTTTAGGTTCAGCAACTATGTCAGAGTTTAAAAGTTACTTTCTTCTGATCAGTGAAGTCACCATGAAGTGGACAATTCTCTTTTTTTATGGAATATTTCAGTATTTGTTATAAATGATTTATGTTCACACATTATTTTTTTTGATTTGATGTCATAATCTTTCATCAAAATCTCTTCTCTTCTCGTTTAATTAATTCAGTTTTTGTTTTTAGATTAAACATGATCCTTTGGTGGCTTTTAGCTTATATTATGAATACTCATGCCTTTTCCCTTTCTTAAATAATAAAAATGTAGTGCATTTTCTTGCTGATTCAGGAAATGTTTGTGAGGATCATGCACACGTGCTTGTTTGCACTGGCTTTATTTTCACGGCTCTGCCTCTCTACTATTATCAGCATACGAGTCCTTTGCAATGCAAAAAGTCACATTTAAAGGTATTTCCCCTGCTCTTGAGTAAACTTTTGTGGCGTGTGTGTGTGTGCTCTTACAAAAGAAGAAGTTTATTCAACTGTGCTATTTGTATACTTCTTTTAAACTAAAAATAAGAAAGTATACTTCAAATCCTACAAATGAAATATCGACCCACGACGAAGTATGACTGTGTAAGCTTTGGGGGTGTTGAGATCTACTCCATCCATTTGATCATCATTCTGAAACCGATCCGGACGAAGTCTTTGACAAAAACTCGATTTTTCTCAGCTTTTTGTTCAAAATTTTCTTTTTTATGAAACCCACATTCAAGTGTTGAAAAAAGCACGAGGTTAGAATAAAATGTTTGTTGTTGTTTAAAAGCAGATGCTCTGTTCTTTCTACTTGAAATGTACGATGCATGACATTTTTATACTTGAAATGTACCAAAATAATATACAAATGGTAAACTATGTCCCGGTTTCACAGTCAGGGCTTAGATTAAGCCAGGAGTAAGCCTCAGTTTAATTAGGACATTTAAGCAGCTTTTATCAACGCCTTCAAACATTTCAGGTGTGCATCTTCAGAAAAAGTTGCTTTCAGCGAAAACAGTTCAAACATGCATTTGAATCTAGAACTAGTCTTAGGATTTGTCTCTGAAACAGGCATTAGTATTATGATAAAACAAATTTTTTGCTGCATATCTCATTTAATTTGCAGCATAAACCTACTAAACTAGGAGTTTACTGAGAGCATGCTTTAAAGTGTACTTCATAAACTAAAAAAAAACGCCCCACAATGTAACCTGTAAATTTTCAGTATACCGAGAAGTTGACTTGTAGTGTAGTAGTTACAGTACAAATTAAAAATGCATAGTTGTAAACTAGTAGTGTATTTTACTACTGTTGAATACACTTTATATTTTTATAGACTAAAAAGTGGACCAATTTAGTCACAAGTAGTAGGCCTGTTGAAATAGTTCTCTTCCAAGTAGTGTGTGTGTGTAGAAGATAATACAGCATCTTTAACAGTGACAGAAGAAAGTAACAGGATCAGGTGAGGCCCTGAAGCACTGGCTGCAGTCAGTGAATGATGATAAGGGGGCTGGCCGGTTTTGAAGGTATGCGTGTGTGAGTAATTGTGAAAAAGTGCTGCTGCCCGGTCTGGTTTGCTGAGTGCGGCTAAAACAAATCGCAAACACATTCATTCTCACTCTCTCTCTCTCTCTCTCTCTCTCTCATTATATACAGAATTACAGATATAGTCATGGCCAAAAGTTTGTGAACAACCTATATTTTAGTAGGACTGTTCTGGAC
Source organism: Opsariichthys bidens (assembly GCA_037194245.1). Taxonomy (NCBI): domain Eukaryota; kingdom Metazoa; phylum Chordata; class Actinopteri; order Cypriniformes; family Xenocyprididae; genus Opsariichthys; species Opsariichthys bidens. Next base: position 14,783,068 of record CM074292.1, on the reverse strand, counting down.
GAGCTTCCTTGGGTCATCAAGATCAGCCTTTCTCCTGTTTTAATTGTATATAATAAAGTGTGCCAGACAGGCTTTTTTTCCCGCAATTATCTTTGATCAAATTAGCAGGTACGTTACGATCTTCATGTGTTTTAAAAATGCAGTCTCATACAAGAACAATGATCTGAGGATGTTTACTCATTTGAATTGGCCGAATACTGATGCAAGTCAAGATTTTTAATTGTTAGCAATTCTAAATATGGTATCACAATGAAGTAATATGGTCTCACTCTTATTTGTTGGACGAACAAAACAACACAGGATGTTCTGAACAGTTTTGTTGTTGTAGTATTGAAGAAAAGCAAATAGTATTGATACATCGTGCACGGAAAAGAAAATCTAGAGGAACGCAGTTTGTGTGTGTGGAAAGTTTTAAGATTTTGCGTAATTTTAATATATGTGATAGGCCAACCAAATGTTTATTTGCCCTCATGTGTCATTCAAGGCAATAAGTGCGCGAAATGCTTTTGGTGTGAATCTTCACCTCACAGTGCAATTCTTGGAAGAAAAAAAAAGCAGTAGGGCTTTCAAAATTCTAGGAATATAAATAACACATCCATCCAGGTTTGGGACTCTCTGTTCTTTCTGGAAAGGTCGATACTGACACTAGTTGTTGGTGTTTAACTGCCCTTTAGTGTTTGTGCTGTTTTTTGATCTTTCATTTGGTTTAACAGAACTCAATCGGATCTAAATAGGTGTGTCAAACAGTTCACGTTATCCGAAAGGCTCTTTGCACCGCTGCGCTTTATAATATTCACACATGCATTTACCCTAAAGTTTGTGCTTAAGAGCTGGTTGTTACTTACTAGCATGTACAAACAATTCAACAACCATTACCAACCATTACTTTTGTTATGTAACATTTACAGAATAACAAAGAGTTACATGTATGTAACGGATGAAGTAGCTGTTTGATCACCAGGAATTTGGCTTGAATATAAACAATGGAAGCAACAAAACAGAAGCACAGTAAAGTGATGTTGTTGATTTAAGGCATAAATGTTCAAAGCCTCCAATGTAACATTTATGAATCACCCTACAAACATAAAATGTGACCTCGAAACTTTCCTTCTCCTGTAATAATGTCCACCAGGAACTCTTCTTGAGTCTCTGTAGAATCTCTATGAGTTTGATTACTGACTGCATACACTACCATTTAAAAGTATGGGTTACTAAGTGAAATCAGAAAGATTTTTAAATAAAATTAATTTTATTCAGTAAGGATTCATTACATTAATTAAAAGTGACAGTAAAGTCATTACGAAAATTGATTTTAAATAAATGCTATTCTTTTGAACCTTTTATTCATCAAAGTATTCTAAATATAATGGTTTCCACAAAATATTAAGCGTCACAAATGTTTTTGTCATTGATAATAAAAGTTGCTTGAACATCGAATCAGCATATCAGAATGATTTCTGAAGGATCGTGTGACACTGAAGGCTGGAGTAATGATGCTGAAAATGCAATTTCGCTATCAATGGAATAAATTATATTTTAAAACACATTAAATTGTATATTTAAATTGTAGTAATATTTCACAAAAATACAGTTTTTACTGTTTGTACGTAACTAATTGCAGCCTTGGTACTTTGAACTGTTGTGCAGGTCATCGTATTGTGTTTTCTTTTCCATCGTTTCCTAAATATGTGGAGAAATGATCAAATGAGCAGTGATATGAAAAATCTTTTGGAAAAAAAAATGGTGACGTGATTAAAATTTTTTTCCCTTTTGTTGAGTCTGATTGTATGATTGACCACAATCATGTTCTCATAAACCTGCATAAACAATTTTCAGAAAGCATAATTAAGAAAAATCCATATTACTGAAATTATTATTATTTTACAGTGTATAAAAAGTGGGACGAGAGTTCAATCAGAAAAATACAGGAGTCGTATGGTCCACGTTTTCTGTGATGTTGGGAGACATTGTAAATGTTTAATGTGGTCACCCATCCATTAGAGTGCTGATAAACCGAATCAATGGAGCTGATAGATTATCCATGAAAACACAAGAGAGGATGGCTGGGAGCATCCAGCAGTTATTTCACTACTTTGTTCTTTCGCTTTTTATAATTTACAGGAATAAAAATACCATATATCATAATGTTGTTATGAGTGAGGGGTTAAACGTTTAATTTTACACTGACTCTTGAATATGTTTGCATTTATGAGGAAAAACCAAGGAGTGACAGTGTGACAAGAGTATATAGGTATCTGAATATGACTCCACTGGTGTGTGTGTGTGTGTGTGCTTTTTGCAGGATGCTCCGTGTGGAATACGTGACTTCCTGTGTGTAGTAACTGACATTTGCGTGAGTGTGTCAGTGTGTGTGTGTTAGGAGAGAGGGGGATCTCTGACTCATTCCCTTGGTATTCAAAAAAAGAATCCGATCTCTCAAGAAGAAGAATTAATGAGAGTTTTTAGGACAAGAGGTTGGAGGACAAAAGGGAAAGGCATGTGCGCAAGGGATAAAACTGAGGAGATGAATTATAAGAAGAAAGAGAGAAGAGAAGCCGTGGCAGGTGAGCTGGCAGTGTGTGGTGTGAGCCGTGGATCCGTGGAAATGCTCCCAGTCACGCATTGAACATGCAGTCACTTAACATACAGAGGGTGGGAGGTGTGTGGGTGTCCTAGTTTCTGCACAGTCATGACTGCACGCTGTCTGCTCTGCCTTAAATCATGACACTTTCCACAGGTCTAAAAATCCACAAAGATACGAGTGGAGTTTACGTTTACAAAGGTGCACTCTGTCATTTTTTCTTTATATTGGCAACTGGACTTGGATACTGACACCTAGTGGTGTGGATGCAGCATCAACGTAAACCTAAAATGAACTGAAGCGGAAAAACAGAACCCTCTGTAAATCCCAATATAACAACGTTAAACACCAACTTATGTCGCCCTATGTTACTCTTGAGCAAAAACACAAAGTAAACGCTTAATTTCAACATAAATGTATACAATCTGATGCAAAGTATACTGGGAATTAGAAATCTGCTGCAACTCAACTCAATTGTATTAAGTTCAGCTTGCTACAATGAAATTTTGAGTTCACTCAACTTTTTTCTATTAAGCACAATGAACTCTCATTCATATTTGAGTGAAAATCATTTCATTTTATTAATTTCACTGTAGAAATGCAACAGTTACCAATAGTTGGGCAAAATCAAACAATCTGCTCAAAACCATTTCACCTGTTCTCAAAAAAAATGGTTTCATATCATACACAGCTAGTCAATAAAAACGACATAGATAATTTATTAGTCACTACATAAATGACAACACAGCATCCGCTACAGATTAAAATATATATATATATCTGTATGATGAATATAATCATACAGATATTAAATGAATATAATAGTGTATGTACTGCAAGTATTGTATTGAATATTGTATAATGTCTTTTCAGTACTAGTATACTGTAAAAATACAGTAGTCCAAATGCAAAAGCCTGAAAGGTCAAAGAAAACTCTAAATCAAAAGCAGTACAGCACTCAAAAAAATTGCGCAAATGCAAACTCCTGGGTCCAGCCTGAGGATTTTGTCGAAAAGGCAATGTTGTCTCTTGTCAGGCAAAGGAAAAAAAAAACTCTAGTGCGCTGAATCTAGCCTTGACGACTCTATCCACACCTTGCTATTTCTCATCCTCTTCTTCCTTATCCACCACCTCTTTCATGCACTCTTCCTGCTCTCCCTCTCAGATTCCATCCAACATTCAGTACACCTTTGTCACTTGTGCACTCTGGACTGGCTTGTATTTGTACAGTTGGTTTGATCACATCATTAGAAACAAAGTGTGAACAATTTTGAGCTATTGTGTGTAAACAATGATAAATCATGTTGTAGTTGTGTTTAACTTTCGCCACTTGTGTTTATCGAAAATTAACCATGGTCTTGTTATAGGAAAAGCATAGTAACCGTGGGGTTTTTTTGGCTTTGGCTTGTTTTACTGCAAACACAATGGTTAAACTATAGCAAAACCATGGTTATTTGTGGTTACCATGGTTTAACTAAATTTACTATGGTTTTATTTGAAATGGTTAAATAACGGTTTGCTGCACAAGTGCATCACAGTGCAAAATGTGTTTTAAGTGTTTTGAAAGAGTATGTGTTTAAAGTTTAAAAAAAAAAAAAAAAAAAAAAAAAAAAACAAAGAAAAAAAAACAGTGCATGAGATTTGCAAACGGTTTCTAACTGTTTGAACTGGTTTAAATGGGACATATCATGAAAATGTGACTTTTTCTGTGTTTAATTGCTATAATTGGGTCTCCGGTGCATCTACCAACCCAGAAAACATGAAAAAGGACAACCCAGTAACTTTGTTTGGGCAAACCTTTTTCTGCAACCAAGTGAAAAAACGAGCCTCTCAGATTTCACTCCCCTTGTGACGCAGGAAGGGAATTTTATTGCAATATTATAATCTGCACATCTCAACCCAAGTTTCATGCCACCATTTTGAAAATGATTTACCAGTTCTAAGGCCAAGGCAAAAATTCCAACAAAGCATGCTAACAGTTCTGTCATTGGCTGCAGAGACACAGAATACTGTCTAGTCTTGTTAGCTTGGACAGCCTGCAAGTTGACAAGGGTAAGCTTGACAGCTAAAAAAGGAGTATTTCTGTCCAGGCGATATTTTTGAAAAAAATATATATATTAGACCATTTACAGCATTTGCTAGCAATCATAAACGTTAGCCTGGTGTGTATGGCTCTTTTTGGCAAACAGGTAAGTTATGCATTGTGGGCGTCTATGTAGGTTTTCCACAATAGATTAACATGATGGCACATGCTAGTTGATGAGTTGAATCAACTCCGCAACATCTACATAAATTCATCCACTAACTGTACAGAACCATGTCCAAATGCATTCTATAAGTTGTAACTTTCCCGAGTCTCTCCATCAGTGTGCGACTCTGGTTTGAACAATGTAAGGCTGAACACTGTTTCTGACAATCAGCATTTTGGAAGCGTGTGAGATTCTCCTGCTTTGTTGTTGTTGAGCAACTAAAGCGTGAGCTGTTAAAGCTCCACCCTCTTTTGGAAACGGGCCAGGAGCAGCAGCTCATTTGCATTTAAAGGGACACATACAAAAGGGACGTGCTCACTCCCAAATTTGACAAGCTATAATAAATGATCTGTAGGTATTTTGAGGACTCACACTCTGAGGACACCAGAGACTTATAGTACATCGTGCGAAAAGGGGCATAATAGGTCCCCTTTGAAGGTTTTACAGAAAGAGGGATTTATTTGACAAATGGCATTTAGGCCTTCCAGAATTGTGAAAAACTGAAAATTAGTTTGTTCGTTCTGCTTCTTTCTCTGTGGATTTCACTACCGCTAACCCTTGACATACATAAAAATCTTTGAAGGGCCATTCAGTATATTAATAAATAAATCATTTAAATGTAGAATGCATGATGCACATTTGAAAATGAGCACAAAACAGTATCTTCTTACAGCATGTTAACCATAAAACGAAGCGTTACCAACTAAAGCATTTGTATTAAATATATATTTTCCCGCAGCTGGTGTTCTAGTAAATCTGTTTTACTCTGTCGCTTCTTTGCCACAGCCAAAGCATGTTTACAGTGAAGTAAAGACAACATGTGTTGCACATATACTCTCTGACCTGTGTGGAAATGCACATCGCTCCAGGATCTTGGCTGAAGAATCAATGGCAGAACAGCAGACTGCAGCAGACAGCAGAGGCGAGCAAACGTTTGGCCTGTGCTTTCAACCACGCTCTTACTTGCTGCCTTTTGCCTCTTTTTTTATTTTTACAGGAAACCAAAAAACTAAAAGACTATGTTGTTTTCTCCAAAAATCTAACAAATTCTCCTGAAATCATGCTGCTTGGTTGGACTTTGGTCACACTGACAGGCTATTGATTAAATTATTTTGAAATATATGGGTCATACTGTTTTAATAGAATTAATCGCATAACATTAAAAAGTCTTATACTTACAAAAAGGCTTTCATCGGAAATGTTGCATTTAGTCTAACCAAAACCCCCAAACAGAACACAAGTGACTTAAAATACTGCTATCTGAAGCAGATATGGAGAAGAACCTATTTTTACATTCCTACTATAGCTCTTTATATCAGATTGACTCGCCGTTCTCTTACAGTTGTCATCTACAGCAGGGAAAAGAAGGTACAGCAGAAATGGCAACAACAACCCAACGACAGCTCACATGAGATTTAGCCGTGAGATCTGTCTAGTGTATTTGCCATGGTTTGATTACACTGGAAAGACAACCTTTCCCCGGAACACTCAAACAGAGACATTCCTTTTCCCAAAAGAACAGATTTATGCATCTTTTGTCATCTTGACAAAAGAACTCAGGCGTGATTGTGCTAATCATACTAATTAAAGAAAATGAGATGCATGGAACATTTCCCATGATTCAACTGTCCACATGCAAATTTAATTGGCATACAGTATGGTGCAAACTCCTACATGCTTTAAATGTCTCTTTAAAATTCTATGATAATAGCCATAACAAGAAAAAAAAATCAAGTTCAAATCTGTGCCAAGTAGGTCACTCACTGTATACTCATGAATCTATCATCCATGCATTTCTTTATTCCATTTATGAAGACTGTTTTGCATGCTTTATGGTAGTTTTGCATCATTTTTTTAAGCTTGATAGTTTTTGCCCCATTTATTGTAATAGCATAACACTATTTTCTTCAATATGCCTTTTTTTTTTTTTTTGGTTAACCTTTACTGGGGTTTAAAGAAGACCTATTTTTGAAAACAAAATTTTGTTTTGACAACTTTGTTTTCACATACATGCCACAAGTCATGGCGGCAATCACAGTAATGACTGTCCAAACCACTAATAGCAGTTTGGTTGGTTTGGTGCAATTAGCATTGTTATGTAGCAACCAGGTGTTTTGAGCGCACTATATGTGCTCACAGAGATAGTATAACTGCTCTGTCTCTCTGTGTCTGCGTTGATGGCATTACATGGAGACCTATGTGGCCAACAGTGTAAAATAAGAGCATGACCTAATTTTTTGTTTACCTGCTCAATCCTAGATTAGTGCTTTCCAGATTTGACTAGTCATGCTGAGATATGACTACTTGGACTCCTGGACTGCCTTTGGGCTTCCAAATGACTAAGCATATTTAAGTGAATATAAGACATAGCCTGAATTCTTAATAAATGAACTGATGAAGTGATTAACTTTCAGAAAACGGGATTTTCAACCTAAGAAGGTCAAGCAAAATATTTATGAAATATGAGATGTTTTAATTACTATTTATTTTACAAGAAGTTATATGCATACTTTTAGTCAAATATGGGACTTAGTTTAAATATGGGACTTAATTTAGTTTAAAAATAATTTATAAAAAATATATTTAATAAAATTAATGATTACATTTTTATAAAATATTATATTATTATAATACATAATAATAATAAAAAAATAATAGAGTTCCAAGTAACTAAGCTATCAGTTAGTTGGGACTAGGTAATGTGGGTCCAAATGTTGGTTTGCAGTTGATAAATACATATAAAATAAATATCTGTTTGATTATTTATTCTGATAGTAACCTGCGTAACATATCTGAATGGTTGACAAGGGTTGGACCAATGAAGTAAGCATAACAGTATTTGTAAAAAAAAAAAAAAAAAAAAGTGTGATTATTTAATTGTCTTCACAAAAAGTCTCAGCTTTGTAAAATGTAAAATGTTTTGTTATGTGTTTTATTTCATGTTATGTAAACATGAAACTAAAATATCATTTCAAAATATTGTCAAAATTATGACACTGGTGTATAGTTTAACTGTTGGAAAGTTTAAAGGTTGGGAGTGCAGTGTGTTTAAAATAAGCTACTTTTCATGAAGTTTCATTTTATGTGAGGTAATAGCTTATTTAAATATCTAATAATTCTCACAAAAGAGGAATTTGTGCCTAATACTTTTAAAGTGTACTGTATTGATACACTTAGAAACTACAGAGATCAGTTTATTAGACAAACAATTTCATGTTGACAAAGTAAATTCTATGACGCAGAGTGACAAAAGGGAAAGGTGACTTTTTGTGAAACTCATAATATAACACTGTAGCACTTTTACAGTTCTTTCTAAAACGTGAAATGGAGTCGTAGCAGGTAAATTGGACTCACATTCTAACGCCTAACTATGCACATCAGATGTATATTTGTGTTTGTCCCAGGAGGGATACAGCTTTAATATCATTACTGGAGGTAAACCATGTATTCAGAGATTGCTCAAATTCAAGCACGTCCACAGATCAAATCCACGATCAAAAAATGTAACTAAACCCACATGCACTGTCACACACACATAATTAGATCAGCTGGGATCTGATAAATATTTTAAAGCTAATTCCATTAGTAAAATGAATTACACAGGAAGAATGACAGGTTAGAAAGACACAGAAACACACCTATTCATAATATTCAAACACACAAAAGCAAGTCTGGGGCAATACTACTGCCAATACTACTGAATAGTGGTAGTGAAAACCTCGGTGATTCGCTGATCATTTGAGGACATGAAAAGTTGCAGTCAGGACACTGACATACAAGCACACACAGCTCAGATTAAATTATACCACTTAAAGTAGACATATTCATATTTAAAATCAGCTTTTTAAATTGGGATGTTGCAGTGAATTAAATTTGCCATGAATTAAAAACCACGTGCCCTCGTAATCTTAAATTTGCATACATCTCACAACAACATCACTTCTCTTTTCTGATGACGTGTATCCTGGTCGTCCTGTCGCTCATGAGATCAATTCCTAATGGACAAAATCGGACAAGAAGATTGGTATGGGCATGCATTCCGTAGCTGCGTCTCATTTCTGATGCTGCATCCTCCGGAGGTCACATTTGAAGGCTGCATACGTCATCAAGGATGATTTAAGAAAAGTGACTGTAATAAAATTCACTGTCATTCCTCGGGAGACGTAAAATACTGTAATTACTGTCTTACATTGCAATCTCACGTTACTTTTCTTAAATGAGACCGCCCTAAATGACGTTCAAATGTGACCTCCGGAGGACGCAGCCTTCGAAATCAGACACAGCTTGCATGTTTTGGCTAAAATGCTTCTGAAATGAAATGTTACTAAAACTGCCAGTAGATGGCAGCAAATCTTTTTCAGAACAGTTTAGTCATTGAATCATTCAGGCAAACAATTTGTTCAAAATGGCTGATTCATTCAGGGACAAAACAGAAGTGTGTGATTCGTCAAGCCATTTATTAGAACGATTCGCAGATTCATTGAGTAAAAAGCTGAAACTTTTGCTCAGAGATTTGCAGTGACTCTACTGTATGGAACTATTTTTGTTGGCAAAATAGATGAAAAACAGACAATGTTGTGTCTAAAAAGCCACCTAATATTCTATTTATGTATTGTTTATTGAATTGTTGTATAAAATCAATATCACAATTTTGCAAACGTGCCGATATTTGGGATAACATTGGTGGTGGTGGTGGGCATAGGCATAGGAAAGGTTGCTACTGTTCAGAGCACTTTAATGTTTTGCTGTAGTGCCTGGCAATGATGCTTTTGGCTAACTGAGTCATGCTAACCAACCACACCCAGAGAAGTGCATTTGCACATTTAAATTAACTTGAGTGTAGAGGTGAGAAGAATGAATACATTTGTGAGCTGGCAGTGTGGAAGAGTGAAACATGAAGAGGAATGTCAAGCTGAACTAAGGAATGTGAAACTACAGGTTGCAGATTAAGGAAAGGTAAACTTTCAAGACGGTCCTTCAGAGTGTTCAGTGAAGTTTTCTTGACTGATTAGAGGGAGGGTGGTTAAGAAAGTGGGTTGTCAAACTGCTCTCATATGTTGGTCCTCACTTAAAAATGTAGCGAGAGAACATAGAAGGCAGAATGGCAATACTGAAACATAAGTCAGAATGTTAATAGACCTGTTTCTTGTACTTTAGGTACTTCAACCTTCACCTCTTTAACTGTAATTAATAAAGATCTTTAATTAATTGAATTGTTAATTATTATTCAAATAAATACTTTTTGAAATGTATTTGTAAGCCAATGTAGGGCAACAAATAGCCTGCTGGACCTTCATGGACCCCCAGGAGTTCACAGCAGCAATCTGATTGAAAGTCGGACTTTAGAGCAGTGGCTCTTCTTTTTGAGAATCTATTGTCCACAACAATATCCAAAGATTTTTCTAGTCCTTCATAATTTAGTGGATGAGGGGTTTTTGTTAAATATTTTTAACTTGCAATTTTAGAGCTAGTTAACTGCATATTCATTCTAATTTATATATATATATATATATGAATGAATGGGCCTGGTTTCACAAACAGGGCTTGGATTAAGCCGGGATTAGCCCTTAGTTCAACTAGGATATTTAGGTAGCTTTTATAAACATGCTTTAGAAAAATAAAAAATAAAAAAAAAACATTACTGGTGTGCATTTTGAGACAAACAATAGCACTGACTTACTTTAAGATAAATCAGTCCAAGTTGCTTTCAGTTAAAACAGCTGAATAATGATTTTTAGTCTGGATCTAGTCTGTAAAACCGGGGGATTGTGTTTTTAATACTACTTTTCCAGGTCTAAAAATCACACTTTTTATAACCTTCCACATATAATTAAACACAGTGGGAACCCTGGTTCGTTAAAGAAGAAAAAACAGTTGATTAGTTAACACTATCTTGATTTTTAGTTATTTTAAGTGTTTAATGCTTGTTTTGTCTTATTGCAATAGACATTTAAGTCATCATTGAGGGCCCCTTGGAAGTTTGCTGATGCCCCCTAGTGGGTCCCAGGCCCCTGCTTGAGGGCCCAATTTTGACCATCACAGAATAACTAAAATTAGTCATGAAAAGTTCATGTGAACACATAAGTATATTAAATACGAAAAATGGGGTCATTTTAATTTATTTTAAAAATTACAGCAACAACAAATGTTTACCATGTCCAAAGGGTTCCCCATTAGTACCTTGTGTAATGTCCTTTGCACATTTTTGGTTTTCCACATGAGTAAAAGTCACATTGCATTATAGTCTATGATGGCTGATGTTTTAGAGTATTTTGAAAGTGCAAACTGCAGCTAATAAGAATGACCACAAATCCACTGGATCTTTTTTTTTAAAAAAAAGGAGATTGTTTACTTGTATTTGCATGTGAATTTACCAGTGGAGGTTCTGTTAGAAGAGGAAGATGACGTCATAATGTCATAGAGACCATCTGCAGAGATGGCCCTGGCACTCCACCACAACTGACAGCTTCTTCCTGTCGTGTCGCTGCAACGCCTCGCACTCCCCTTCCTGAAGCCTCTCCAGGGCCAACCCTCCCAAATTCGCTCTACACGCTGCATATCATATTCTCAGCATGAGCATGTATATGTTCAAACAACACATCAATACATTATATATTGGAAATGAGGTGATTTCAGTGTCACTTGATACAGAAATCCTTCTGATATGCTGATTTGGTGCTTAAGAAAGAATTCTTAAAGAGATAGTTCACCCCAAAAAGAAAGGTACCCCATAATTTAATGACCCTTAAGCCATAGGTGTATATAACTTCATTCTTTCAGCCAAACACAGTCCTGGATATTATTAAAAATATCCAGCATCTTCCCAGCTTTATAATGGGAGTGCATCAAAAAGTGCATCCATCGATCATAAAATGTACTCCACACAGCTTCGGGGGGCTAATAAAGGCCTACTGAAGTGATTTGATGCGCTTGTGTAAGACAAATATCCATATTTAATACTTTATAAAGTAAAATGACAAGCTTCCTGCGCAACAGCCATTCACATTCGATTTACTTCTAAAAAGTGTTAACCTCTGTGACGTACTGCACATTATAACATAGGACATCGTGTAGAACGTCATGTCAAAGTCATGTCCTCAAAATCACATCCTCCATTCACTTCCATTATAAAGCTTGGAAGAGCCAGGATATTTTTAATATAACTCTGTGTAAGAAAGAAGAACATCATATACACTTATGGATTGAGGGTGAGTAAATTATGGGGTAATTTTCATTTTTGGGTGAACTATCCCTTTAATATTATTAATGTTGAAATTAAATTGGTTGCCTCATGGGGGCTGACATGTTCAAATCACATGACCAGTCAAATGCTATTCATACCTCTTAATTCCTATATTAGGCCATCATATACTTTTTCTCATGCAGTCTATAATGTTTTTTACTGCACTTTTATCAAATAAATTAAGCCTTGGCATAAGTCACTTCTTCCAATCTTTTGACTTTTGTAGTGAATATACACATATATTTTGGTTTTGTTTCGTTGTGTGTTTGTGTCTTCGCATGAGAAAACAGAACCATTTTAAGATTCCTTTCTTGAGGTCTTGTTAAGTATCTTGAGGGATTTCGTGCTCTACACAGAAGGGAAGTGATTTGGAACATGTCTTCTGTGTCTGGGGTTTAGTTATACTGCATCATTTTGCGGTACAGGCAGATTGAACCTCGGCTGGATGTCACGCCTCAAAGCACTGGAGCCAGGTTCAGTGCCGCCTCCTCTTCCCCTGGCTTCACTGACCAAAACGTGGGCACAGGGGCACTTCGCTCCCTGGTGCGTCCTATGGTCTGAATGCGCTATGTTAAAATATTATCATCTGTATGGTGGCCGGCATTGTGATTTCCACTGATAGAGAGGACAAATCTGCACGTCTAGTGTAAAAAGAGGAAGATAGAATTAGTTTGAAGAACAGAACACTGTTACACCACATGCAGGTGTGTACTGTACTGCATATTATTAAAATAGCAAAAAGGCCTATTATATTATATTTAGAATATAGTATATTGGTTGGTGATAGTTTTAATGAACTTTTCACATATGTACATCCTTCTGCCAGTAGGTGGTGACAAGACCAGCATCAGTTGCATCACACTGGGATGCACTTCTGAATCTTGCCGAAAGTAGCTGGGTGTTTTTGTTGACTGCTTTATGGATACTGTAAATTCAGGCATACTACTCATTTCACAAACTATTTTTCGCAAAGAATATATTAGGTATGCATATTCTGAAGTACACATATTTGAATGCAGCTGTGCATTTTGTGACTGTCTATATCGGTGAGTCATTGAATCATTCAAGCAACTGATTTGTTCAAAACCCTGATTCAGGAACGAAAAATTTCTTACCATGTACTTGGAGACGTTCTGCTATGGCTTCTTATGGAACTATTTTCAATACTGGAGCAGTAATAAACAAAGTAACAGGCAAAATTGTTTTTAAGTCACTCAATATTACCTTTGTGTTTATTGATCTTCTTTATAAAAGCAATATGTTCAGAATTGTGTGGCTGCGACTTCCTGATTTTTTTCTGAAATTTAACTGACTAGATATTAATTTCTTTCTTCATAGCATTACATTATCTCTGGCTGTACAGGGAGAGATCCCGTCGCAGCATGTGCTTGGTAACATGGTTAATTACTATTCTTGCAACAGTCAAAAAATAACATTAACTCTCATTGCTCTGCTGGTGTTCCTAAACACAATGCTGATTTGGGGTCTGTACAGGGTTGATTGTTTCTGGTGCTTATGCACAGTGCAGATGGGTCGAGCCTCCTTTACAAGCATCAAGAGAGCCACTGCCAGCCATGGGCATCTGTTAACTCTGCAGTCTGAAAGGAATGAGAGATAGAACGAGAGATTGCCTATACATCTCCATTAGTGTTTATTCTTCAGTCTGCCCCTCTGTCGCTTATTGTGCCATTTTCTATCTGTCAAACTTTTTATCTCCTGTCAATGTATCATTCTATTCCTGCATCCCACTGATTTTCCTGTCTTCATCTCGTCTTTACCATCTCAACCTTCATCATCCTCTTTATAATTTCCTTATTCTTCCTTTTCATTTGCTCAGTCATATTTCTACTTTTCATCTGAAGAGACATTTATTAATGCTAACAGCTATCTCAATTAAACTTGTTTGCATAAATTGTTTATTTTTTAATATCATTATACTGCCAAGTTATCACTAAAGTTGTCCATTTATACATATTAAATACCATTAATAATAAAATAATCAATTGCCCCAACTATAGATTTCTTGAAATGTCATATTATGAAATCATAACTCAAATATATACATTATTTAAAGCTGCAGTCCATAAGTTTTGCATCTTTGTCGCCATCTCTGTTTGAAACCTGCAATTGCAGCTGCTTGTGGGACTATCATCTTTACACAGGTTGTGCATCGGCACGGCTCCTCGTGAATCTAATGTTTTGAGATGCAGCTGCAGTCAAATGCACCACCGTGGATCTTCACTGTACATCGTAATTACAGATGCTACGCCTGTAATTTTGTTCTGACCAACTGAAAAAAGTTTTACAATAAATCACGCAACCAGTGGGGTAAACTATTATTATTATACTTTAATCTCTAATTGTTAATGTTAAAAAAACTCAACATTGCGGGATCACTACGTGTATCAAGTGTGTATTATCATTATTCATAACTGTATGGATAAAGCGAAAATGTGTGCTAATGTTACCTTATTACCCAATGAACTATTGAAATGTCTTACCTGTCCAGCAGAAAAATAGCCATTTCTGTCTTCGTATTCAGGTCACGCCACCTTTCAGAAGCCCTGCCGACATTTATTCCTGCTTTCGCACAGGTCCGGTCGCTTTCCCTTTTGTACTGTAGGTTCTCCCCAGTCTGAAGTATTTTACTTTTTACCACAGTTGTCAATGATGGTTGTCATTTTGAACTTTCTGAAATACAAGCCACCATCTCAAGTTTAAATACATTCCAGCTGGTCTAAGAAGAGGCTACAATTGATGTGCCACCAGCAGCATCCACACACTCGATGTGGCTTACTAGCCAGGACTCTCTATTTACAGACATGACATAATGACAAAAAGACAAATGTCAACAAACTCCTACTTCCCACGAAATCCTACCAGTACCAGTCAGATTCTAAAAGATTATTACAAGCTTACTGTTGTGAATCAAGCTAAGGTAAGGAGATAGTTTTGAACACTGATTGGTTATCTACTACTCAATAATTGATTTTGGATTATTTTTAACCAAAAAAAGTTTTATAGTATTTACAGTATTATATAACTTTAACAGTATCTGAATTATACTAAAATAACACTGCACAGAGTCCACTCATAATTGATCCTTCGCCGGCAGTTTGATTGACAGGCGATCAAACTAATCATAACCCCAGATCTGCCATTTTGTCCGACAAAGCAGTCAAGGGAGTTAGTAGATTAACCTTGGTGAACTTGAACTTGAAAAATTGTGTGTACTCACATCTTTCCGCGGTTGAAACAACATTCCTTCAGATGTAAATTCATGTTTATTTTATACTATAAATGAACCAGTATGAAGAGATGATCGGTTCAAGAGTCTTTGTGAAGGGCCAATTCCCTTCATATGACACAAATGTTTTGAATACGTAAAAAGTAATCAAATTTAAATAATTGATTGAAAACTTTGTACTTCAATTACAAACAGGTAAAGTCTACTTGCAACTATTTAAATGGTACAGTTTGTAAGTATTTAACATGAAGTTTTCAAAGTTTTGGGCAAAATGTTTTGGGATTGCAGTGTAGGCTACTTACTTTCAAAGAGAAAGACTACTTGAGCCAAATAAGTATGGTTAAGTATGATCACATACAGTAGCTTTATTTACTTATTATTAGCTTTATTTTAGCTTTGTCTGAGTGTAGACTGTGTGGCTCATTAATCTTGCATTAACTGTGTTTCTCTGCCATGCAATCACTATCTTGTAAATGCTCAGGCTTCCACGGAAGTGTGAACATCCTGTCCAAAACCCCAACCCCTAAAATACATGGTTCATAGATCTTGCAATAAAAAAAGATTATTACATGAAATAACACCATTTTAAGCTTGAATAAGCTTTGGAAATTTCCAGGAATGGCGTATTGTTCAATTACCTTGAATATAATCAAAGGTACGATCTAAGCGAACCACACGAGTTAGTTTTGTATTCATAAAAATGATGGTGCAATTACTAAAAGGTCAGTCTATATGAGTGATATTGCTGTGTATTAATTGGTGTTTCTATGGATTGTCATTACCAGTTTCAGCAATTACATGTAGTGTTTTTGCAAACATATTACCTGACCATTTAAGCTTATGAAGTCAATGTAAATTAGGTTTATGCTATAAAATGTATTTATTAATATTACTAGACATTTAACAGCCACAATTAATAATATAAAATTAAAAATTAAAAATAGAAAATATGAATAATAATTGAAAGACAAACAAACATTTCACCTAATTAGTAGGCAATGGTCTGTGATGAAGAATATTTATTTATTTATTTAATTTATGACAGGCTTAAACCACTAGGAGGCACTTCACACATATTTGTCAGGCGATCAAAGGTTTGTTGGCAACAGATGAGACTTCACCAACCCAGATAAGGTGATTCCACACAGATGATGCTTAGCAAGAAGTAAAAATATTATAATTTTTTAATATTTTATCCCGCACTACACTTTAATGCTTGCTCCTCCCCATACTCTCAAAACATAGTTATAAAATTACCATCAAAAGAAAATATAGTTGTATGAAGTCTGTTGAAGCCATCAAACGTAGCCTACAATGAGCAAACTTTGGACATTACAAATTCAAAATTCTGATATATATGGAAGTGACTTTTGGTTTTAGACGAGACTAAACCTAAACCTAACCCTAACAACATATTTTTACGTCTGCAGCCTAAAATGAAACAAGAATGAAATGAAAGCTCCTCGAGTGCAATTTTCAGTAGCCTGTAGTTATACTCTGGCTTTTTACAACACCGATCAAAGTGCAAAACAACTAAGCTGGTGTAGTTAGCTACGACCATGTGGTTTTGTTTGTGTGAGGCCATCAGACACTTCCTTTAGTTAATGTGTCACACTACAGCACAGATGAAATGAGACAGATGGTGCGAGAAAGTTAAAGGTGTGCGCCTTTGGGTGAGAAGACAGGGGGAGGTGAGCCTCGCTGAAATCTGAGAAAGTGAACGAGTGAACTTTGGATCTCTCAGGCGTTGCTCTGAGTCTGCTGTGGCATTGTCACCAGAGTTGCCACACAGGTCTGGTTGGTAACCGTGGTGATGGTGAATAATTGAGAGGGTATGACCAGACAAACACAGCGTTTCAGGAAGAGAGAGAACAAAATAGAGTGGAAATACCTTTCTAGAGACATGAAACTAAATTGCTTAACATATTAAATTGTTGTTGTTCATAGGATACACCCACACAGGCACATTTGGGCACACATTCAGTCATGGAAGGTGAGGTAGATGAAGATGATGGGACTTTTACGAACATCTCACTAGCTGATGATTCAGGTAAGACTCCATGTCTTGTCTAAAAGTTTGTCTTTGTGGAACCAAATCAGTGATTGAACTTGGAAATGTGCATGAAAAAAGCACACAGGTGCACATTGAAATGACAGTTATGATCTGAATAATGTATCCACTTTATATTAAGTGTCTACTGAACTTAAATTAATCATTTGATTCAATGCACTTACTGTGTAAATACATGTTTTACATTGTACTTACATTGTATTAACAATTTTGACCATGGTCAAAACTGTGGACTTATTTATGTTTTTGTCTCAAATGCTCACCAAGGCTGAATTTATTTGATCGATATCATACAGTAAAAACAGTACTATTGTGAAATATTATTACACTAAAACTCTTTTCTCTTTTAATATATTTTAAAATGTTATTTATTCCAGTCTTACAACAGCCTTCAGTGTGACATGATCCTTATATATAAATTATTTTAATGCTGATTTGTTGCTCAAGAAACCTTTCTTCTCATTATTAATGTTCTAAACAGCTTTAGTTGCTTAATATTTTTGTGGAAATTGTGACTGTTTGGTTTCACTGTCTGCCAGCACGTCTGTGTCTCCCTGGTTGTTAATTAGCTCTGCACCAGTTCTGTTTTACGTTGATTATTCTGTCTGTGTATTTTAACCCGTAGTTCTGTCAGTTCATTGTATGTTCTTTATGTTTAATGTGGTTGTGTTTTACATCTCCTGAGATTTGTTGTTCCAGTTCCAACTGCTCTGTCTGGAGCAAGAACAATGAAGCCTTGAGGACCACACCAAGGAATTTTTAGACCTGGAGTGCCTTATACGAACTTTCCAGACAGCTCTCTGTGCGTGTTTTTCAGGACCAACCTGAACAAGTGCACAAAGGTCATCTGCCTGGTGATGGTCTTCAGGGAAGTTACACTGTGTTTGTGGAGTAGGTGCTGGTGAACAACAGTTCGGCTTTCACCATCTGCCTCGTTGAGAAGGACATCACCAGCTCCACTCTGGACCTAGAGCCCAGCCCTCCACCTCCAAAACTCTGCACACCACACTCTGGAGTGTACACCAGAGCCCACCACAGACACAGAGCCAAAGCCTGCTGTGATGTCAGTGCCAGTAGGACAGTAGGAACAAAGACTGTGCCAATCATCGTCCCGGACGACTGTGGGTGTTCTTGTGGAGTTTGAAGGCATGGAATGGAGCCCCGCCCATGATCCGATTGCTGAAGGAGCAATGCAGCTGGCCAATGCATTATAAGAGGAATTGGAAGATGATATTTCCCTGTGTCTCCTTCCAGCTTCAAATCTCATATGTCTCTTCTCGTTCTGCCCAGCTCCAAGTCTCCTGCATCTCCAGTGATCCCACCCAGCCTCCCTCTTCCATCTCCTCTGCCTATAAGAGCCAGTTCCTCAGTCCTGCTTTCGCTGTTTCCCTTCAGTGCCTTGGCTCCTCCTCTTACTCCACTCTGCTGTGTGGATATGCCTCGGGACTTCCAATCTCCAGCTCCGCCAAAGTCCCTTTTAAAGAAAGTCTGTTCACTCAGCGGTCATATTTGCAACGCCTCTTGGCAGCTTTTTTGGGCATCCAAGACCAAGTCCTATTGATTTGAATGAGGGAATCCTGAAATCTCAAAAACTGCTCAGCGAACTCACATTAAATAACATATTTCAAATCAGCAACAAAATCTGACATGAACTGTCCCATAAATCTTGTTTCATATGCTTCACATTGTTTCATATTGCTTCATATGCATTAAAAAGATTATTTTTCAGGTTAGACAAGCCAATGCTCATGTGCAGTCCTAGTGCGAGTCTCAGGTTTCTATGGCAACCGTAGCCTCTAATGGCATCTGCAGTGACGCAGTGACTTTATCATGTTGCACTTTGCAGTTTCTCCCATTCATAACTAATAGGAGTGAACAGTTTTTTCTATATCTATAATCTTTGGCTCTGCCTTGTCAAGGGAATCCCCTGGCTCTGCCTCCAGCCGCCAAGCCCGTCACTCCACCTCAGCTCGTTGACCTGTCGGCTCCACTTGTGACCATCACCCTTATGGGTCCACTGGGCTCCCTCTTCCCTCTGTCTTCACCTTGGTCAGACATTGCTCTGCCTGCACTACGGACTTCCAGGCCTTCAACTGCGTTTCATCCCTCCACCCCTTCGGCTCCGTAAGGCTCTGCCTCAGTCCTCTGACACCCTGGCTCCACCTCAGACGCTCGTCCCTGCGACTCCACCTCGGTCTTCTGATCCATTGGTGTCACTCCCATCAGCTCCATTTGGGTCTCCACCTTCATCAGCTCTGTCTCCATCTGTCGTCCCACTGGTTAAACCTGCCAAATCTCCACCTTGACTCCTTCGACTCTGCCATGTCCTGGCTGCATGTGGTCTGGGTCCCTACTTGGCTCCTACTGCTTCTGGCTCCTCCCAGCATCATCACCTCCCTGATTTCTCCTTCTGGGATTTTCTGTTTCCTGTCCTTCACCAGCCCCTCATCCTCCTTCAGACTACCCACCCTCCCTCATTAGTTGTACTACGTTAAGTTCTGTTTAGTTACAGTGTGTTTCACAAAGACAAACTCCGCAATCCCATCCTCTGACCAGCAGAGGGCACCCTAACCGGAATATTATCATACACACATTTCCCAGAATCCCCGTAGCCTGACGCTGATTCCAGCACCAGCTGCAGAGACGCTTAGACTGATGTCACTTGCGAAGTTTTGTTTCCTCCCATGGTACATCTCTGAGCGTTATTTCTTGTTGTCTTATTACCTGGTATTGACCCCTTTGTTTTCCCGTTTACGACCCTTGCTACCTGCCTTGTTGTTTTGTTTGCCTCGATATCTCTGCTCGATACTGTTCGACCTGTCCCGACTTATGCCTGCCTCATGACTACGAGTTTCCCTGATCTCTGACATATTTGTTCGCTGCTGTTTGACCTTGGCCTGTTTCACTATTCTATCTATTAATAAAATCCTGAAAATGGATCCCAATTCGAGTGATGATTCGTTACAAAAACATAAAAAAAAAAAGCTTCTAAGCATAGTTTCTTTAAAACTGTCACAATCATGTTCTCTTTCATCTTGTTTAGGCCTAGTCCACACATACATGTGTATTTTTATAAACAAAGTTTTTTTCTTTATACTGAAATGCGATATAATCCTAACCGTAAAGCCATGTTGGCCAATCAGAAGCCTGGAATAAAGGTTATTACCGGTTCCAGTTCTGATGTCACAAGCCAAAATCTCCAGTTTCACCATCTACACGACAGCACTATAACCGGAGTTTCTGAAAATCTTCACCCTGGCAGGAGTTTTAAAAAATGCTTGGTTTCAGTGACCAGATATTGAGTTTGTACGTGGAAGAACAGCCAAAATGCATAGAAACATTTGCGGTTTTTAAAATACCTGTGTTTGTGTGGACAGGGCATTATTTTCTATTCTTTTCATTGTAACTATTTTGCCTTAGTTCAGGTCATTCATTTGTTGCCATAGTACCTGATTAGTGTCACACCTGTTCCTTGTTCTGTTGATTACCTTCCTCTGTGTATTTAAGCCTTTAGTTCTTCTCTGTTCTTCATCTTGTGTTAAGGTTACATTTGGTTTGTGTAGTTGGATTGCTGTCTGTGTTCATTCATCTGTGGAATATCTATACAAATCAGCTCATGGTGAAAACATATCTCTATGTAATTACCTGTAGTTATCTCTATAATTACATTATTTATCCTACCCCTCAACCCATCCTTACCACTAAACCTGTCACTAACCTTTACTGTATTCTATCTCAATAGCAGTAAAGTGTTGCAATACATCGTAAACACAATAAGAATTGCGTAATGTAAGTATACAGGACTACATAGTGGTTAAAGACGCCTAATATAAAGTGGAAACTGAATGATTCAACTTGTTGTGTTTAAATGATGCTTTATGAAGTATATTCTTGCAGCAGTAAAAGTGTAAACTCAATGTCTAAATGCTTTAGTGCTGTGCAGTATGTAGTTTTCTTGTCCAAATACAGAAGTGAATGGCGAGACATTGAGTCAACACATGTCAGAAACCTCACTCGCCATAAGGGTCAGTAAGTGTGTGCAGTGTATTCATTTGAATAGAGACTGTAGAGATGGGCTAACACATACAGTGAGCATGTGTGAATGAAGCTACTGTCAGAGCCGTAAGTAGAACAAAGGCTGCATATTTCAGATGACTCGTGTGCTCATCTTTAAAGGGATGTAGAAAGGGAAAAATAAAATTCTGTCATTTCCTCACAGTCATGTTGTTTCAAACCGGTATGACTTTATTTCTTAAATGAAACATTTATAGAGAGCCAAATTTAATAAAAATATGAAAGCAAAACTACCAAACCAATGTTTCGGCACACAACTATTAGCCTATAAATGATAATGAGGGAGGGAAGACAGAATTTTAAAAAAAATATATTATTGAAAATAGTTCTAATGAGACCAAATTTTTACTATGTTGCATAATGAATTCTGTTTCAAATAATATTCTTTAAAAATAAATAAATAAATAAATAATAAAATAGAAGGCAGTAAGTAGCATGCTAGTGTTGCTTTGAGCACGCGGCACAGCCTCATATTTACAGAGAGCTTTGTCTCCCTCTGTCGGTATTTCTCTGAAGTGAGTGAATGTTGAAGAGAAAAAGAGAGACGTGATGAGGCAACGGACGGTGTGTACCATTGCCTTGACATCTGCTTTGGAGGCCTGATTATTTTTTGATAACGCTGATAATCTTTAATAACCCTGAGAGGTTTAGTCTTATATCAGGTAGGACTGTGTGACTTTGTTTTTTTCAGGGCTTCGCTATCACATGCTATCATGCTTATTTCGTCTCAGTGTGTATTAATTTCCTTAAGGCCCTTTTATCGAGTTTATTAGTTGCTAATTATTTAAACCGAATTTTGTCATCGGGTCATTTAAAGCCATTTTTCCTCACGAGTCTTTTTGCACAAAGGGTGCAGCGGCCTGTAATGTACGAGAACGACTGGAGACTGAGTTTTGAACGTGACACGAGTTAAAACTTTATAAAACCAGAATAATAATGCTGTCTCGAGTACTCGCGGCTATATTAATACACTTTAAGCGTGCCATTTAAAAATAAGCTCTCTGTGAACTACATATTTGTCAGGTGATGTTTGTTTTGTTAGCCGATAGCTAACTTAGCCAACTGTTTATTGATGCGGTAGGACTTCGAAACCGAAACCGCTCAGCTGGCATTGAATCCGCGTTTGTATTGCAAAAGTTTGTATTGTAAGTATATTTTACGTCGAATTGACTTCTAATATCTCTTATAGCTGACGGTGAGCCGACAGTCCAGTGCTTCAGACCAGAGGACCAGTACAGCGCCATGAACTGTGAGATTGATGGTAAATCGCCCTCAACATTTATTATAATAATTTCTATTTTGTTGTTGAAATGCATGTTTTCCGTTTCAAATAGCTTTGAAGTAGTTTCACATGTTTATGTGCATCTTTTCTGGAGATATGGAGAATCAGGTTGAGCAAGAGGAGAAGACGAGACTCATAAACCAAGTGTTGGAACTTCAACACACACTAGAAGGTTATAAAAGCATTTTTTCCTGCATTTTGTACTTGTTTCTGTCGTGTTTGGTTATTCAGTATATATGTTCATGTTGCTGTTTTTCCTCTAACCAGACTCCACTGATCCACTAAAGCACTCTTTAATGGCTGCCAGAAAAGGCTAAGTGATGCACTCTAATGCTTTTTGTCTGTCTTCATTAGATCTCTCTGCACGTGTGGACGCAGTAAAAGAGGAGAACCTTAAGCTCAAATCGGAGAACCAGGTTCTCGGGCAGTACATAGAGAACCTCATGTCCGCCTCCAGCGTGTTTCAGACCACCGACACCAAAAGCAAACGAAAATAAGTGACCCGTGTGTATCGCGTCAGCTTAATCCATCTTTCCCTTCCCAACATTCGAACTACAAGCCCATACATAAGCCCATTGTTTAGTATTTATTTTGTTGTTAAATATACTGATGCATCTCTCAGCATGGATTGGTTAATACTTGAATGGACGGAGCTGCTGCCTCTTCCTGTTTGCAAACCGTGTAAAAGGATGCATGATGCGATACAGAGCTGGTGTATACCTTTTCTGTGTAATTCACTTAGCAGATACACAACCAATCTCAGACCCTCTCATTGACTTCTCATTTTCACTAGAAATCTAAGGTCTGGTCTTTTTTTTTTGTTTGTTTGTTTAAAATGTTTTGGTATTTCACTAACATTTACATTTAATTATGTATAATGTAAATGGAGGGTCAAAGCAAGCACAGAGTGTACCCAGATATGTACCCCTGAAAGTGCATGACATCTCATAACTAAATTGCATGAAGGCTAAGGATGGAAATCCTAAACTAGTCCTCCCTCTCATAGTATCTTTGTCTTGTTTGAACCAAGGTCCACATTCTCAATTATCTCAATGACAGTTCCTCAGCCGGCACAGAAAATATACAATTTGAATTCTGCCATATATAAACATTGATCCCTAACCCATACTTAAGTGCTTATACAAGTATAACTATAAGGAGTTCCTTTAATTAGTTACATTCTAAGAGGCCTTGAGTCACAGAATTACATGTTTGGCTTTATCTTAACAGATCTGACTACTGCACAAACCTGACATCTTTCGAGTAGGATCAGTAGACCACAGTGTAAACTGCAGCATTGTGTTGTAGAGTTCGCTCTTCATGGTCACGTCCTTTGGATGGACTTAAAATGGATGAAATAAATGGATCTCAGCTTTTACTGCTTTCAAAGACTGAAGCGAGGTTGCCGAGCGGTATTGATTAGATTGCTCCAAAGCATCTGCTTTAGCGACATTTGAGTCTGGATGCTCTGCTCTTTGCTGATGTGAAATTTCACTTAGTATGAATTATTGACATGACAATGAATGACCTGCCACAACACTATTTCTTTTGTGAAATTTTTCATTTCTGTAATTTATACCTGCCTGTTCTGAAAGTGTATTTTATTTTGTAAAAATTATGCCTTTAATAAAATAATTTGCCTTTGCACAAATGAGTAAACTGTTCCTAGTTGAAGTCACGGCAATGGTGGACAGATGTATATAGTAAATATTTATTTCCAAGAGCAATGAACAGTTTGCAAACATGTAAACAAAAGGCTGTCCTCTTAAGGCTGAACACACACCTAAAAAAAAGCAGAAAAACAAAACTGTTCATCACTTGAAAAACAACCTGTCTGTTTCCAAAGCTATGGTTTCATAGATGGCGGTCAGGCTGATGTCAGTGGGAGTGTTTTCAGTGTGCTTACGACGGACTCTGCGGTTAGAGAGCGTCAGTGATGACAACTGTGTGTAACGACTTTTTTGATGGCAAAAAAGCAATACTGATCTGAGTTCCTAGCACTCCGCTGACCTAGATGTTTGGTGGAGACGGCCTCTGGTCTCACGGAGCTCTTCTCCACGGTTTGCTAACTGTGGTAATGACACAGTAGAATGCGAGATTAAAAAGTTCTATGCCTAAATTCAATTGCATCATTTTTCAAACAAGATACAAACAATAAATACGATCAGAGCGATTTGATCTTGTTAAAAAGCTCATAACTTAAACTCACAAAGTACTCACCCCTATTTAATAACTTAACCAACTGAAACATTGAGGTGATCATAAACTAGTTCATCTTTCTAAAATATCCATTGTACATTTCCCTTCACAGTATTCACTTTCATCACTAGTAGGGAAACACTGGCCCAGTAAAACTTCTTGAATTCTAATCTAAAAAGAAAAAAATAGGAAAAAAAAAAAGGTGTAGATAAAACTCAGCAGGTCTGACTTTTGTATCTAAATCCAAATCCCAACGGTAACCGATAAGAACTAAGCGGAAGACTGAAAGAGGAGAGGTGAGGTTCAGTCGGATGAGGGATGACCTCTTCGGGAGAACGGCTAGGGTTGCCGTTTTTTTTTTTGCATGCTAAAGGGCATAAGCCGAAAGCATGCAGCAAAAAGAGGCAAAGGACTGAGAAGAGAGAAAATGGGGAAAATGTGGTTCTTCAGTCCTTCCGTACTCTTCTCTTTCTCACAGCTTTAGGTTCTTCTCCTGTGCTCTGAATTTCCTCATCGGCATCCTTCATCTGCAAAGACCCAAAATTGTTAGTGTAACAACAATGTGTGAATCTAGATCGCCAGTACAAACAGACTTGGGGAAAAAAAAGGCACAATGATATCAAGTTAAGACAATGCTTCTGTAAAATAGAATCAAACAATGTGACCATAATGTTTCCAGCAGGTTCTTCTTAACTTCTTAAAGTCACGTAAAAACAAACTACGTTTAATCATTTTTATGGCATAACCTGGAAGAGGCCTTTCGCACTATCATTTTCGTAATGCAGAAAACGCAGTCGAATCATAAAAATGGAATTTCCGGCGGAATGTCACAGAATTGGGCAAATTTTTTATTCATAAAAATGAATGTACACTAAATTGTGTTATGGATTAGCCAGTGTATGAAAATTACAGTGCAAAATGACTGCTATTTAATATAAAGTCTGAATGTGTCTCTATGTGTGAAAGGGGCTTATGTTTACTAGACGAAACTGTGCCACTTCTTCACACACAGTCATTCGGTTTGGGAATCGAAAATCGTTTCCAATTATGGAATTGGATACTTTAGGTCATCAATCGAATAAATGTAATAAAATAAAAAAATCCAATTCCGTTTTTTGATTCCATTGTGCACATTTTAAAAGCTTGTGCCGTCTCTCATAGTGCGCAATACAGAATTGAGTTCTCGTATGCCGTACAAATAGACACAAAATTGTCAAAATATCGTTGTCATAACAGTTGGTTATGACTTATCCACTCGTTGAGAAAGACAAACGCATTTTAATCAAAGAACAAAAGAAAATCACTCGCTGATCTTTACCGAATACCTTTTGTAACTTTAATAAGAAATAATCTATATTTTATTTATAAAAAGAGAACTATGCAGTGTTATGCAGTGTACCTGACCTCTGTTCGGTTGGATTTATTTGTGCCATTGCAAATTTGTTTAATCGTTCTTATTTTATTACTGTTTAAATGTCTTCAATCACGTTTGAAATTTATATTACTTAGTCCGTTTTTGTTAAATGTTTTGTAGGCTGCAGATTTTTGTTCATGGAAATTAGCTGCAACAAAACAATTTGCTAAAAGACACGGAATAAATGCATTTGATTATAAATGTTTGTACCTTGCTGGAATCAAAACTTGGAATCGATAAGCAGAATTATAACAAACGATACCCAACCCTTACAATCATTAGATCATGTGTGAATAGGAAATTCTCAAAAAGTCGGTTCTGGGAATTTCCAGGTATGAAAAGTTCTAACATTACGAGACTTACAAGGTCAGAATGTGCTCATGAATGAAGTGTGGTTTGGGCCAATTATAACGCGGTAACTTATGCTGCTTTTAACCGATTTTCATGCTCCGTGTCTCATGCTTGAGACTCTGCCTTCATTTCCATTCAAAAGAACAGTTACTATTGCATGATAGTAACTCTTATGCATCTTGTGTTTTCAAGAGCAAAACCAATTTATGTGTGATTATGCCTGTCAATCAGAAAAAAAAAGGTAGATGGAGAAAACCTCTCAGCGTTTAAAGGTAATTTCTGATGATTGGCGTCACAGAGTTTATGTTGGTGCTGATGTGCGAATGGTATTTTACAAGTAAAAAGATGGAACGCCGTTGCTTTTCCGAACAGCACATTTACTCTTTGACTAAATGGGTGGAATAATCGGCTTCATGTTGATCAAAATTTGGCTACAGAAGACTAAACGTCAATGCAAACTTGCTTACTTCATCCTCTGAGGCCGTGTCATTTGGCTTACTGGCCTCTTCCTCCTCTTCCTCTTCCTCTGTATCTCCTTCTGCATCCTCTGTATCCTTCTCCATCCCGTCCCCATTCTGATCCACTGGTAAGGGAATAAAGAAGAAAATTCTGGATAACAGCTACACTGGAAAAGTACTCAAATGGGAAACCAGGTTGAAATTTACAAACCATTTGCTTCAGCAGCTTCCTCTGCTTTAGCTTCATCTTTCCCTTTCTCCTCCTCCTTCTCCTCCTCTTCTTCCTCTACCTCCTCTGGTTCTGCTTTGGGCTGATCAATTTTCTTGTAGACATAGTCATCATCTGACTTCTGCAATACACATATAAACGTGTGAATTGAAGATATTCAAGAATCACTTCACCACGAAAGGCACGTAAGAAGCAGGAGGAAGATGCGCACCATCCTGTCTGTCATCACAAGTATCTGTTCATATCTGGTGACAAACCTGTAGAACTCCATGGCAGGTCACTGAAGAGTCTGTTGCTATGCTACCAATGATAAATACTCATTAAGAGGATTTTGTGCCTGCAAGCTAATCCTAAACACCATAATCTTTAGCAACATATAAATTGAGTTAGCATAGTTTCTCAGAATGACCTATACTTGAACTTGAGTATGGCATAGTACCTCTTTTTTGAAGCCTTATATATAGAGAGAGCTTAATTCTGGATGCTGATTGGTCATTATAGCATTTTAGCTGTGTGAAACCTTACTGTAAAATCTAAATTTGTATGGTTGACTGCATGATTGTTCTGCTTCTCTTGTTTTCCGCTTCGCTTATGGTAGTACGGCACAGAATCTTGCAGGTTATGTAATGAATTATTGTGCTGTACCCACACACATCCATATGATGCACAGCAAAATACTGACTGCCTAAATATAGCTTTGCCTGCTATATCAAGCGTTTCCTTTTGCATTCGATGGGATCTCCTCTGTGGGGTCAGGCCTTACCTTTGGCCAACAGAAGAGGATAGCCAGTCCAACAGGCAAACCAACAGTAAGGATGTAAACCACCCACAGCCAGGGCCTCTCTTCTGCAGCCAGTGCCAACTGACTCAACACTCCAGGCTAAGACAGGAAAAGACAGTGAGTATGTCAACCAAACTAAAGCCCAATGAGCATTAATTCCCTGAGCAAAGCCTACGTGAGAAGCAGAAGCGTACCTCATTGGCACTAGCCACCAGTTTTTTGAGTCCCCAGCTGTCTGCAGCCCAGCGGTCTGCCACTTCCTTCTCTGCGGTGACAATGAAATTGTCAAAGTAAATGTCAGAGGTCATAGACCACAGCTCCAGACCTACAGCTCTAAATGGCTCCATCCTAAACGGGTGAAGATCCTCAAAGTAGTCAGGGTTTGCAATCTTCCGTGGACTCCACACACCCTGTTAACAAATAAACAAAGTCGCTGAATAAAAATGAACATTTACTGTACTATACTTAAAGATCAATGGTCAGAGCGAAACAGTGCACACCCACTTTTTTCCCAAAAATCCTATTTTTCCCAAATCCCTTTTTTCCCCCCAAAGTGTTATAAGCCATGAACCAAGCCAATTAACTACGAGGTGAAACACTACATTCCAAACTTTTATTTATAGGAAAAAAGTATTCAAAATTGGTACAAGACTTTATACTTTTGTGTACGGCTTTAGTTTTTCTACGTCAGAACTCATTATTGGACAGCATCACACGCATGCGTCGTGCTGCTCCTGTGAACAGCGTCGGCAAATAAGTCGGTGTTCTGACGTAAACCCGGAAGCGCTGCACTGTGAACAACGTCAACAGCGTAGGAGACTAACGTGGAAGAGAAGAAATTGAGTAAATTAGTTGTTTTTTTTTGTATTCTCGTCGCTTCATAACATTAGGGTTGAACCACTCTAGTCACATGGACTATTTTAACCATGCGTTTACTACCTTTCTGGGCCTTGAAAGTGGTAGTTGTGTTGCAGTCAATCAGAGGGCAGATAGCTCACGGATTTCATCAAAAATATCTTCATTTGTGTTCCAAAAATGAATGAAGGTCAGACTACCTGGTAGTTAGGGTTGTCTATGAGAGGAGCTTTCCATTTGCCCTTATACTGAGGATTATTGACCATGGGGGCTTTCCATTCACCACAGCCAGGAGCAGCTGTACATGCTGGATTTGGCACCTGAGGAGCCTCCCATTCTCCATCCATTTCCTCATCCCTGAGAGAGAGAGAGCAAGAGTTATGAAGAGAATAATGCTGACAAGGCGCTATAAAAAGATGAAATACAGTCAAAATGACAGCATTGCATATTACAGTGTAATAAATACTACAGATGATTGTCTGCCAAAAGGGAGCATTTTTTGTGATGTATGATAAAATGTGTGAAATAATTTCCTAATAATAATAATAATAATAATACTTGGGTGCTATACAATGCCAATATTGTACAACGCTTGCACAAGACCGTTCGTCAATGACAATATGTGACATAATGATTGAGCTGACCAATCAAATCAAAGGCGGCAGGACTCTGTTCACAGAGGTCAAGAATGAATTCCAGCGCAAATCTTTACATTTTAACGGTAAAAGAGTCTGAGATAAAGTGCATGTAGCTAAACGTCATATTTGACAACTGTTACAATAGAAATGTTAAACCACAAACAGTAATATCCAGGGATGTTTGTCAAATTTGAGTTGATTAATGTAATAGAATTTCTAACTGAATGTGACGAGACGTTTTTTTTTTTTTTTTTTACCATATTAGACACAAGATTAAGAATGAAGGTGTACACATGGAAAATTCACTTGAAAGATTCATAAAACTCAAATGAGTAGAGTTAAAAAACATATGGCTTTGAAGTGTTTATAGTTTGTGGTTAGGACAGTCATTTAGCCATTCAAAAACATAACTTTACAGTAAATTTTATTTAACTAGTTTTCTTAATGCATTTCTTTAGTCATTTAATTTTGTCATTTTGACAAGAAACTGCACAGTACAAAGGCAGAACATGAATTTCAGTGCAACCTTTGTTTTAATGGTAAAAGAGTGTGAGGTAAAATGTAAGTAGATAGCTAATCATGTAACAAACGACCAGCAGCAATATCCAGGGGTGCAATCTACTCAACATGTGTCAAATTTCTGCATTATGAATTACAAAATATGATACACAATGTAATTCCTAACTGAATGTGATGAGACTAGAAACATTAACAAAGCTGTTTTTCAGCATATTAATCATAAGATTAAGAATGTGTGCACATTGTAAACGTTCATATTGTTTGTTTTGTGAAAACTCATTAGACACACATTAGAATATGGTAAAATGTGGCATTTATTCAAATGTGTGTATAGGTTGTGGTTAGAACAGTCATATAACCTATTAAAGTGCCCCCATTTTGCCATTTTTAAAAGGTTCCTAATTTTGTTTTGACTACTACAATAGATTGACATGCATGAAAAATGAAAAAACACTAATAATATACAATGCACTTCACCTCATTTCTCAAAGACATTTTTTTTTTAATATTCATTTCTCTAAACCCCTCCTTTCTGAGAGCCAGTTCTTCTCTGATTGGTCAGATGGCCCAGTCTGTCGTGATTGGCTGACTGCTTACAGCACATGTCGGAAACGAAATGTCCATTCTCTATATTTTACCTCGGAGGCTTCCTCAGGGTTTGTATACAAAGTGATACGAACAATAACGATTGCGTCTTTTTCCGTATCAGTTCCAGCGGGAGTCCTCATCCTTTTGAAGCGAAGTGGATTCGCAGCACAAAAAACAGCATCTTTTCGACAACACGAACCAAACTCTTCCAGGCCTCAGCTACAGTGTTTGAGGGCGGTTCAAAGCAGATGATGTTCACGGGCAGCCAATGAAGTCTATAGGCTGACATTATGCATGTTACATTTGTTACAATTCCAGTAACAAAAACTGGAACTGCTGATCACTCATTTCAGCAGGTAAGTGATATTTTTGGCAATATTGTCTGTTTTTGCTCTATTTCACCAACAACCATCCTCGCTCATCTACCGGTGATCCGGTCAACCAAAACAGGGCCAGTGATGTACCCTGGGTTCCTCTGATGATTCATGTCTTTCAAACATCAGACACCCTCTAACAGGCGTGAGAATTACTGACAACTTTACAGTGGCAAATAAATCGATTCTGATCATTACTGTGAAGCTCCTCACTGAGCACTGACACAAGCCACTGGATTAAAAAAAAAAAACTTTTGTTCTCACCAGTCATCTGGCTTTTCTGCAGTGGGGTCAGACACAAACTCTGGCTCATCATCCAGCCAACCATCAGGCTTCACTGCATCAGGATCCGGCACCTTAGCAGGGGCATCCTCATCCCTAAATAGAAAGATGCATAGATAAAGGAAAGAAATAAGGTCTTGACATACCACTGCTGCTATTCTCTTGAACTTCATCATAAGTTTACATGGTTCATCGTATGACTGCCATGTCTGTCACTATGCCTTTCAAAATTTAAAAAAAAAAAAAAAACTTTGAAGGTAGTTACAATAATGTACCATTTGTGGCTTTGCCAAAAAACTCACAAGCTATTAAAAACATGCCAAATACATTCTTTGCTTCCTATTCATAGACCTCACCAGTCATCAGGTTTGACTGCTTCTGGGTCCGGGATTTTGGCTTTCTCATCCCAGTCCTCTGGCTTGGAGTCTTTGGGATCGTCAATCTCTTTTGGAGGGTTCACAGGTGGAACGACGTCTGTCAACAGGCTTCCCCTGCTGACACTGGACTGGTCAATAAAAATCTCATAGGTATTGTCTGGATTTAAAACTGAGAAAAGGAGAAGAAGAGACCAAAAACAATTAATGAATCATTTACCACTGAATGCAAAATTGCTTTCAACCGAACAAAAAACGGCTTTATATTAGTGCAACATTTCATATATAATATGGTGAAATACTTTTCACATTTAATCTTCAATTATTACATTTATTAATTCAATTATTTTGTATAACATTTATTATAACTATACAATAGTAACAATTGTATATTGTGTATTTATTTTACACATATATATATATATATATATATTTTTTTTAAATATATATTTTAAAAAGTTGTCAGAGCTGTCACAAGCTTATGATTAAAAGAACATAAGTGTGTGTACGCACCAAGTGTGAAGAGGTGAGTCTTTTTATCAGTATAGATCTTTTTCAGATCGACGTCGGGTCGTTTGGCATGTTTTTCTTCCATATCTCCATTAAGAGGGTTTTTATGTCTGAAGATGAAGTGCAGTTTGTAGTCCTCTCCACATTTGTCCGGCCCAAACATGATGCTGTACGGTGTCCTGTCATGAAACTGCTCCTGTGAGTCAAAACACGCATAAATCACCCTTAAAATATATATCATTTTTTTCCTCCTTACAAATGCAAGTTTATATCATATTGCTTATATAATATTCAAATCCAATATCTTACATATCAATTACTGCAACACCAGGGTTGGTTTTTTTAGGGTGTGTTCACACTTGATTAACTTCCTTCTTTTGGTCTGGACCAATAAATGGAGAAATACATTTAATCCTGGTTCACCTAGTGTTCAAGCTGCCATTTTTTTTAAGACAAAAAAAAAAAAAAAACGGCTTTTGTTACATATGATGAGGAGGAGTCAAAACAGTAGCAGGAATTCCTCCGTCGCACACAAACGAAGATCTGATGCCTATACTGAACCGTTATGGGCACTGTAGCTCCTATGTACGCTTGAACATTCTGTCATTTTCAGGGTTGGATACTGCGACATCACATCCAGTTTTTCATTCGTTTAGAAGTCTTTGGTTCGTGGTTGCTTTATATTTCAGTCGAACCGCACCAGTTTATTTGGAAGCGGACTGAAGCCAACCTTTTCAGGGGTCTCGGTCCACTTGTTTGGGAAGTACCAAAGTTCGGACGGTTCACACTTATTAAAATGAACCGCACCAGTTTGTTTTAATCGAACCAAACCTGCCAAGTGTGAACACACCCTTAATTTGTTCTAAACATATGAAGCAGTCATTATGAACATACCAGATCTAAGTCTTCTGAGTCGGACAATAGCTTGATGTAAGCGCCTCCACAGTCAATCCCATCCTGAAAATTGACCTCATACCTGCATAGATCAGATTTTGTCAGAATGTGCAAGCTTTATTTCTCAAGTGTCATAGAAATCCAGGGTCCTGTAAGTAAGAACAGCACTCACTGGACAATGAGGGGCTTGTCCTTAAACACAAAGGGTTTGTTAAGCAGAGCCGCGATGGCATGATGCTTAGCACGAGATTTCAGCACCAATCCCAAATCACCAGGCACCTTGTTTTCCTTCAGAGGCTCAACCTCCCATTTACCTATAGGCACGAGAGACATCATAATTTGGGAAACATGTTTTTTTTTTTTAAGTGGGATAAATGATAAAATATACAATCATAATTATTTACGAATAAAAATATTGATAAGCAGCATTCAAAAATCACAAATCCTCTCAGCTGGAAAACTAACCATCATATTTCGCAATATCTTCATCAGCATCCTCCTTCATCGTTTTAGACACCTGCCAACTGCAGAAAATAATAAAACATGAAAAAGCTAATAAATAATCAAGCAATAACTAACAAGATGACATGTTATTTGGATAGAGCGTATATTCATATATATTTTGAGATCATTAAATCATTTTTTTGACAAAATGAGTAATTAATATTCGTAGTCCATTTTAAAATGTGTTTATCTGCTAAATATGGTCAACATTTATGTGTATAGATGAAGACAGATGATCTCAAAGCAAACATACATGGATTGCAACTAAAAAAACTGTCATCTAGATTTCATTCTTTTAGAATAATTTTGTGCAATATCAAATCGGTGGCTACACAAACCTGCTCAAAGCTCCATCATCAAACGTCTCGGTAAAGAACACGTCTCCTGTTGGAACTGGGGTCTTGTACGTTACCTGCGCATTTCATATAATGAGTATTTACGAATACCTTTAAGATTAGAGCCCGAGCCATTTAGTGTGAATCAGTGTTAACTGTTCTCATACAAAATTTGACAGTCGTTTTTAATTGAGACAAATACATATTTTTTTAAGTATTATCTTACCTGAAAAGACACATTGGCATCTGCTTCAATGCTTTCACCACTGTCTGTCTCTACGTCCACATCTCCATCTTCCACTTGAGCCTCCTCTTCATCCTCCAGGTCTTCTTCCTGGGCCCATGTTACCATGGAGATGGAGAGTAACAAGAGACACGTCCAACCCCACCGCAACTTCATCTACAAAAACATGCAAAAAAAAAGGAGCATGACCAAAGGAAAGCAATTAAATAATAAAACGGATTTTTTTATTTTTTGGGGGGGCGGAGCGTCAGTTTTCATGACACTTTTAACCCGATATTGATCGACACAGCTGCCAGCAGAAGAGCAGCTTATTGTTGTGTCAATATTTCACTGTAAGACTTGAGATTTTATAACAGAACAGCAATTATGCCAGCAGAGTAAAAAACGAATAAGAGAATCAGATATTTCAACGGCAATATTTCCTTTACATTTAATCACAATAACCTTCAGCTCTTCGGTGTAATGGATTTCTCAACATAGTAAAATATAAAATTGTATAATTTTGCGATTTATAACAATACTATAATAACGTGCTCTGGCTAGCTGCGGTACCGTTAGCCGGGCGATGACGATGATGATGATGACAATGAAGATGATGATGATGATGATGATGATGCCTGTGTCTGCGTGAACACCGTTTGTATTGTTTAGCAGAAAAAATGTCTTTCTTCACTCACCTCCTCCAGCTGAATTAATACTGGCAATGTGTCGGTTAACTGTAGCTTAAGCGGATGGGTTTGTCATGCAGTGTTTCGGCGCGAAGACTCCGCTATGAATGAGAGCGATAACCAGTATTATCAGAAGCGCAGGACGCCACTGACAACCGCCCTCTGCGATAAAAACCACTTCCGCTTTGCCTGTCAAAATAAAAGTCCCGAATGTTTACAGTGAATTCATTTGCGACTGCAGTGTGCGATCAAATCCACTTTCACATATCACGGCAAAATAAAAGTCCCGTTCATTTTCCCAGTCATTTTTATGCTGTCACAATTGTCTTTATTGTGGAAACAAAAACACCATTTTCGCATCACCTCTCAAAATAAAGTACCAATTTATTAATCCAACATTTTATATGCCACTGGATTTTTAAGGATTTATATACATCCTACAGTAATGATGTTACAGAAATGATCAATTAAGCATTCACAATCTCCTCATACTATAAAGGTCGCACCGGACTGCGAAGTGGAAAAACATTGTTTTTAATTTTTAATGCATTGGATTATCCTTTGAAACATGTATCAGATGTGAATTCTTCCTGTAAATTCTGTGGTAATAACAAATGATTTAGATGTATATATATATATATATATATATATATATATATATATATATATATATATATATATATATATATATATATAATTTCAGAAATTATAACCTAGAACCTTTTTTACAATCGAGTTTTATAATTAATTGTTTACACAATTTAACCAATTATAAAATTATGTTCATTATAGAGCCTAATGTCAATACTTCTCTCGGTATCGGTCTGTATTCTTCTTCTTATTATTACTATTAAATTGCAAAAACTTTACTGAACAGAACAGAAAGTTAACTGAAGAGAAAATCAACAAACATAAAGGAACATTACTGAAATTGTCTTAACCAGACAACTGACAAGTATCATAAATAAGACAAAGAAAATAAGAATAGGTAATGGAACAACAAACCAGCAATAAATAAATAAGCAATATATAAATAAATAAATAAAGAGGTGACAAGGGGTTGTTTGAGAGTTTAAATTCCACAATTAAGTTACTAAAACTTTAATGCATTCTTCTTCTTCTTCTTCCTTAATTTCAATGATAAGAAATAATGACACACTTTCTGGTGATGTTTGTACAGATTGAGATTTTTTTTTTTTGTATTCATGATATCTGATTGATATTAATGTATTCATAGTGACCTACAAATGAGGCGCCCCCTGCTGTCCGTGAGGCGACGAGCAGTCAAGCAGCTTGACCCGGAGGAGAAGCGCCGCATCGGCCATTTTGGGCTCAAAGGGGGCTTTTCTGTCACCACGTGAGGGCTGGGTTAGTAAGTCTGACACGGGCACTAAATCGAGCCGAGCGAGGACTCATAGAACAAGGGGGTAGAAAACGGGAAAGACGCTGCCTCACACACCTGCACTCATTTCACATGTGCTGATATAGAGAGTGTAAAGGATGCCGACAGTAACTCTGCCTCCCAAAGAAAACGCTCTGTTCAAGAGGATCCTGGTGAGTGCTAATGCTCCAGTACAAAAACATCCGTCCGACAAATAAAGCCTGTGGGCAACCGTCATAAGTGTGATTCGGAGCTAAAGTTAAAGCTGGAGCAGATCCAGCACTTTTTTTCTACCTGTAAAACTGAACTATCGAGAGTCTCTTTCTGTCAAATGGAGGTTAGCTTTTAGCCTGTTAGCCGCTCGCTGTCAGTGTGCTAATGTAGCTTCCACACAGACACAATGCTGATGGAAAGAGGCTGTCATTGCTTGAATAAAAGCGTATGCGGAGTTTAGCCTCTATTTATTTCATTTTTAACGGCAACGGAACTACGTTTATACAGTCAAGCGTTTTGCTGTGGGGCTGAATTTTGCATGTCAGTGGCTGAAGTCAGTCTCATGGCCTGTTCATCCAGCAAAACCACTTTTAAAGATCCTCAGGATGTTTCTCTGGAAATTGTTTTTGGAGAAGTTTTGATTTAACGACCCTCGCAGAGTTGTTTGGGAAGATGGGAGCATCTCAACTTGTTTGAAGTGTTCCCTTTTTTTTTGCCGTTGATGGAAAACCTGAAAGTTAAGTGATGCTCAACTTCAGAGCTACAAACACTTGACGTGATTATTCGTGTAATTCACTGTTATAGCCTACATTCTTTTCATCTACTGATTCATAATGTAATAAACTTAGATTTTAACTAGGTTTAATAATAATGTGGTTTGTTAGCTGCATTTTGGCTATTTTATCCATGTTTCATAAACTTTGCATGCTTTTTTTGGTCATTAAAGACCTTTAAGTTTATTATAGTTGGATGTGGGCATTGATTTGAAATGGCAACAAGCTGATAGTAGACTACTTGAGAATTGGTGGGCACTTTATTCACTTTTATTCAAAAGCATTGCCTAAAACTGCTATTTTGTTGAAACTATGCATTAATTTTTTCACTTCATGCATTAGTGAGGATTCTAGTGTTGTGTTTTGGCTTAGCTTAGAAATCAGATATAATATGCACAATCTGTTTCATGAATATGTTAAATTGTAATCATAACAAGGCAGCTGCAAACACTTGGTTACCTCTAGGCCTGGGCAATATGACCTAAAATCAAAATCTCGATTAATTCAACATTTTACGTCAATTGCTTTAAATGAACTGTTATTTATCTTTTTATTTTTTCGTGCCCTCATAGTTCACTGACAAAAATAACTTTCAGCAGTTATTTGTAGCTATGGTTCGTAACATTTCCAGATTTCTGCTCGATGTAAATCAGATACACATGTACAGTACCTGTAGATTTATTTGAATGTGTTACTGAGAGCGATTGCGCGTGTGAATTAGTCATACCGCCTCTCTCTATTAATTGGGAAGCTGTGGATTGTAAGTAGTAACTTCAAAAGTAGAAAAATATATGCTGTAACTTGAGTTTCTAAGATACTTTAGTGATCTACTACAAGACAGAGTTGACGACGAGTTTCTTTCTGTGCGCACAATCTTCACGTGATATGCTGTCTGTATGAGTGTTTGTCACACATTCAGTGGTCTAAAATCACTTGAATGTCCAAACTGGAAAGCCTTAAAACACACACAATTGACAGTTTAGTGAAGACGCAAGTGAAAGTGATCTGACGTTGGGGGGACGTGTTGTTAGGAATGCTCCGATCTGCTTTTTTTTTGTCTCAGATACCGATTTCGATACCTGGTTAGGTACTTTTAAGGGCACCGACTAAATTACGTCGGTACTAGAGAGTACTGATTCATGTTAAATGAATCTGTGCCAATTATCAGTACTTGAGAACGCATCTTAGTTCTAGAGGAAGGGTGAATTTCCCTGATGTG
The DNA here is from genome assembly GCA_037194245.1 of Opsariichthys bidens. Lineage (NCBI taxonomy): Eukaryota > Metazoa > Chordata > Actinopteri > Cypriniformes > Xenocyprididae > Opsariichthys > Opsariichthys bidens. Next base: position 14,744,737 of record CM074292.1, on the reverse strand, counting down.
GGACATCTAAGGTTTAGGTCCCTCATAAATACATGAATGCCAGTGAAATTATGGGTTAGCCAAAGATGTGGTGTACTGTCAATATATGAGTCAAGTCACCTTTATTTATACAGCACTTTTTACAATGCAAATTGTGTCAAAGCAGTTTTAGAGTAGTAATTGGGAAATAATTTTTGGCTGCACAGCAGCTCTAAAAGAAAATGGTGTCGTTGTCCAGCCTAAATAAATTCTGGATTGATTCATTGTGTTGTAAAAATCAATGGTCATTAATTTAGTTCATTTATCTGTATATCAGCACTGGAGAAAACGGTGACGTAATCGTCAAGCTCAGTTCAGTTCGCATACAACGGCCTCAATGCAGGCAGATCAAAAACATTGTTGAATATCAAGTCAGTGAGCGTGTAGCAATCAACAAACAGGAAGCACCTCGTGTAAAGACCACCCAAAGGTCAAAACAGAGTTTTAACAAACTTGATAAGGAATATAAATTAATTTTATGCAAAACAATCCTGCTACTTTTTGGCCTAATGTGCTTTTGAAATGTATGTCCATCAAAAAATATTTGTATGTATAAACTATACATTTTATATTTTTATCAAATTGTCCCACTATAAGAAACATGGTTTTGAAAAGTGGGACAGTATGATTAGCCTAATGTGGGACGGTACTTCAGTCAGTCAAAAATATGTGGTTTGTGGAACAAAAATGGTTATTTACAGGGTCTTAGTATATGCAATAATAGAATGATTGTGTGTTTTAGTACATTAGCAAACATTAGGCCAAATGTTTTTAAACGTATGCAGTTCACAACATTTTAATGAATTGTCACTTTAGGTTAAATCTAGCCTAAAGATTGTTCAAGATTTTACATTTTGTCTTCAAATAACCCTCGGCTATGCCTGTTGTGATTGGTTGTTTAAGTAAAATGAACTAGAGAACAGGCAGGAATTCTGACTCTGCATTTAACTCTTCTATCTACATAACATAACACAGCCTATGAAAAATGTTGCTTATTAATGTCATAAATAAATCTCATTGCATTATTTGTCTGAATAGGTTCAATTATCTATCAATACATCCATAACCAAGAGAATTACTAACTTAATAAGATTACTATTCTACATAGATCAATTGATTTTGGCCTTTTCATAGAAGTTGTTGTTGTTATTATTGTCGTAGATTTTTGGCCTCTATCATATAAATTTCTCACTGTCCCACATTAGGAAGCTGCCGATTGTTTTAGACGACTTGCACAAAGAGCAGTAATATGTCTTCCAATTCTTTTATGGAAGTGTTAACTGCATTTTCTCTTGATTTGATTGAGACATCCTGAGTTTTTTAAAATGGTATTGGGTGTGGATTTAATGTTTTGGCTACACATCTCAATATCATATGTCACAGAAGTCTGAAACGCACAAAATGTCCCACATTAGACCAATTCACCCTAGGTTAGAGAAAGAGAGAGACCATGCGACGTCACCCATGCAACTTGTTTAAACACAACACACAGGGCACTGGCTAAGCGTTCTGATGTGTGGTTAGATTTCACAAAACTAGATGCAGAATAAGACAACATCTTAAAATCCATAACTTCCGTATGTGATCTATGATCCGCGTCGCAAGCGTAGTTAATCTCATCGTGGAGTTCCACGCAGAAACCGCTCTAATGCACATGTTGCATACTAAATATTGTCATAGTCATATTTTCCATGGGTTGTTAGTCAAACTCTAGCTCTGACAGCATTGTGTGGAAAAATGAAACACTTGTGCTATTGTGCTGAGGAAACATAAACTCATGGCACATGAACAGCGTGAGAAACAATCTTTTGTGTATATTTGAATTCTCCGCTATAAAGCCATCTCATGCCTGCTACAGCACACACAACAGTTTATGGTCCCGTTGGGTACCGGTCCCGATACTGTTGCTGATACTGAGACCCAACCCTAGTATTAGCTGATATTGAGTACCGTTCTGATATTCAAGTAATAATAATAAAAAAAAGTGCTGAATTACCTAATAAACTATATGTCTCACTGTGTGGAAGAGGGATCTCTTGCGATCTCATGGGATCATTGTCCAAGGCATCAGGCTTGACTTAAACATTACTTTCCTAACTTTGTAAAAAAAAAAAAAACGGACATAAATGTACTGAATTATTATTAAATAAACCAGTAGCTTGATAGACATTTAAAATAAACAGGAGTCCGGTTGACTCCTTCATCCATCATGAATGTTTGTGTTATACAAGAAATAAGTAAATATATTTATATATAAATGAATGCAATCAAATTAATTTCATTTGAATTTAGCAGTTGGATGAGGCAGCAACATATGATAAATAGGACAGATAGGACATCATACTCTTTCATAAATGTAAAAGTATGATGATATGAACTGCGGCAGCGCTCCGCAGTGAAAAGTTCAAAGCTTTTTTGTTTTCCCCCATCACTTTATTCTTCAAATTTGTGTGTACCTATATTTTATACTGGCATCTGCTTTTTGAAATGTTGCATTTGTTTTTTTTGGAGTCTGAGAAACTCTTACCTGGATGACAGACAGTATATAAAGAATGTCGGTTATGGTTATGGTTCCCTGGAACTTCTACCACCTTTGCTCATGGATTGGTGCTCTGTCCTCCCACCAGATTGTTCTGATCCAATCACTCAAATCACGTTGATGGTCAATGTAAAAAATATGCAGTCAAAAGTGTACAGTTATGGCATCTACCATCAGGGCCTAATGGGGCTATGCTATCCAAGAAAACCTTGACCCCTCGGTTAGGACTGTCTGAAAGACTCAAGATCATCAATCGAACGTGGAGCCACAGAGTTGCTCTTTACTGCCAGAGAATTAAAGGGACAGACGATTTTGTGGCCTATGCACTTACATTTAGGCCCTCAGGCTTTTTTCTGCACTGCGGAGTAGGAGAGATAGATATCTAAGCTCTGTAGTAAAGTATATCAAGACCTTATGAAATGTACCATAATGTTGCCAGCCACATAAGAAACTGTGTTGGATTTAATTGAAATAAAGCTGTTCCTAAACATAAAAAATATAAACGAAAGAAATTTTGCCTTTGTGTTTAACTGAAATTTAACTAAAGTTAGTTGAAGTGCTAAAAATTATTAACTGAAATAAATATTCGAGATCCATCTATATTAGTGGCGTGACGATATTTCTCGTCGATTTCTCACGAGATCAGCATGTCAGAGTTGAGTTTGTCTTTTCGATAGTTTGTACTCTGAAAGTAGTACTGAAGTGACATTCATTACAAGATGATTAGTTTAGGGCCGTTACGATTCCTCGATTAAATTAATTCTTTTAATGGAGTGCTTTTTTTTTTTTTTTTTTTAATATTAAAGATTAAGTGGACTTTTGTAGTAAATGTTGCGAGGCCAATATTAAACAAGGATTTGGTCATGCTGTGAAGTGTAACAATCGGCAGGCCGTCGGCGCCCTCTGTAGGCATTTATTATAATATGTAATGTATAGAAGTTGATTTGTTTATGGTGTATTACATTATGTACTTTAAGTGTTTTTCAATAATACCATATGATTACTTGGTTTTGATACTTGAATTTGAATAAGTTATTATTACTGAATAAGTTATCAGTGTTATTAAATATTATATTTTAGTCATTTTAAAGGCTGTTCGCTTGTTTTTGAAATGCTCAGTCACAATCACAGGCAAATGAGACTATTTTTCCAGTAATATATTTTTGTCATTGAAGATTTCTTAAAATTAGTCTCGCCTCATTCTCGTGAACCTAATATCATGTCATGAGCTAATTGTATCATCGTATCCCAATCGATAGTGATTTTTTTTTTTTTTTTTACCGATACCAATTATAATTTGTATGTTTTATGTATTTATGTTCGATAACTGATATGCAGAACCAGTGTTTATTTTATGTTTTACTTCTGTTTTTATCAAATTTTATATTCATACTACAACTAGCAGGTTTTTTTATATATATATATATATTTTACAACAGTGACAATAATATTAACTAGGGATGCACTGATGTTTTTTGCCGAATTCACAACATTATTTTATAATAATTCTCTCATGATTTTATGTCGCCTATAAGACAGATTTCCACTGCATGTTGCAATTAATTGTATTTTCCTTTTCAAAGTGATTCTATTCAAGCATTTCAAAACCATCATGTGTGCATCTGAAGTGTCTCAGCTGAAGGAAGTTGTCTATTTAAAATCATGGCCTAATTTTCATATTTGCCGATAATTGCAACAATAAAAATGAACACACAGTGGCCGATATTAGTAAGGTGGCCGATTTTATATATTGTTCTTCCTGAATTCCAACCTCTGTGCTATAGTTGTGGTGTGGACCCTTTTTCTTAGGCCACTAACACAAAGTTAACTTCTTCACATTGTTAAAATCTACGGGGGACTGGCCTTTTAATAGTTTCCAAAGCCTCTAATTTTAATTTAGAAAGGCTGTTATATATGATGCACTGAAGTGATTTGAAGCCACTGATTCAGTAGTGCTGTATTGAATGGGGTGGAGCAGACTCCAGATTTGCTGACAGAATGAGGTGATGTTAGTGATCTAACAGGCCTGTGTAATAAAGAGGAAACAGAAGCTGCTCCAAATAGAACTACTCAGAGTAAATTACCGTCATTTACAGTGTTCGCAGAGGACAGGGCGAGCATGTGCGTACATCAAGCGCACCCTCACACAATGTTTGCCAGCTGTGGATTGTTCTTTATTCTTTGCGTGTATGATTAAATGCAACATTTCAATTTTAAGAGTTGTTTTAAACGGTTTAATAACAACACTGGTCTGTAACAACTCTAATAAATTAGTTTCGATTGTTTGTATTAATTGTTTTTTCCTCATGTCATCAGAGATGTTATGAACACAAGCAGTACAGAAATGGACTGAAATTTTGCAAACAGATTCTCTCTAATCCCAAGTTCTCAGAACATGGAGGTAAGTACTCTACTTAGCTTAAACAGTTTAATGTGAATAACTTGTGCACAAATCTATTTGAAAAACATTTTCCAAATAATATTTTCTCCAACATTTCCTTTGTCTTTTGACAAAATAGCCATATAGCACTCTGGCTCATTATTACTGCATAAAACATGCACATTTACGTATATTTAGACTACAGCCGAGAATTTGTATTTTATTTTCTTCAACATAAATCATTCCTGTGTGAAATGAAAGGTTTTTATCCCTTGTAAATTCACTAGAGCTTAAGGGTTTAAAGGTTATGATCTTTGCAGAGACACTGGCGATGAAAGGCCTGACCCTGAACTGCCTGGGAAAGAAAGAAGAAGCCTACGAACTTGTCCGCAGAGGTCTACGAAATGACCTGAAGAGCCACGTCTGTATCCTTTCGAGACTGTGATCAAAACACACATTTGAAAGCTTTCAATTTAACATTTATATTCGTTAACCTCCAGTATGCAGAGTATAGTATGGTAATGGTCCGTGTGTTGGAGCAGTTGGAATGAGTTTGTTTCGTCATGTTCACAGCAGCAGAATTAACACTCCAGTATTTGTCTCAATTTGAAGCCTGTCGCTGCCAGTGGGGGTGGTGGAACCTCGCCAAGATTCCTGCCCTGTGTCTGACCATGATGTGCTGTGACACCATGAACTGTTTAGAGAGCCACACATAGTGCAGTGTTTCCTCGCTGCCAGTCAAATGCTTCACGTTCTAGAAGTTCATGGTTCACAGGAAAAAATATCATTTTGGAATAGAAGTTTGCTTCATTTTATCAGTTGTCTACATGAGATACAATCACCACAATTATAACAAAAAGTGCTTTTATCAATTTATTTAGAATTTAAATAGTTTGATAGTGCGTAGGCGAAAGACACGGTCAGCTTAATACTAAATAGGGTCTAGATATTTTGTTAATGTGCATTGGCCTTTTTAACAGTAACAGTTCAAGCCACAGTAAAAGTTTAATAGTAGTTACTGTTTAACAGTACAGTAAAAGCTATTTTTAAAAAAAAAAAGCAAAGTGTTGTCCATATAACTTTTTTTGCCTACTATCACTCTCTTCTTTCCCCCCGCAATATAAATGAAAACATATTGACATCTTAATATTGCAGGAAAGGGGTCTCTTGCAAGGGGTTCGTCACATTTGGGCATCCTTTGTGTAGTTCCTGGTATAGTCGACTCATTGTGTCCGAGGACCCACACACAAAATATTTTGTCTTGGCTACTGTGAATTTTAGTGATCGTTCTGGGCACATTACTGACTGTCCTCAGCTGTCTAGTCTTGTTAAATGGTTTGCAAACTCTTTGCAAATAGTTTTTCCTGCTGTCCTTAACGCAACATTTTCAGGCTGGCACGTGTACGGTCTGCTCCAGAGGTCTGACAAGAAGTACGATGAGGCTATTAAGTGCTACAGAAACGCACTGAAATGGGACAAAGACAACCTGCAGATCCTTCGAGACCTTTCCCTGCTGCAGATCCAGATGAGAGACCTGGAGGGTTACAGGGTGAGTGTGTGTCGCACTGCCATTTAGTTTTTTTAATTATAGTACAGTTCAAAAGTTTGGGGTTATTATAATTTTTATAACTTTTTTTAATTTTTAACTTTTGCATTAAATTGTTTAAAAGTTACAGTAACGAAATTTATAAAAGGTTTCTATTTCAAATAAATACTTTTGTTTTGATCTTTTGATTCATCCGAGGCCTGAAAAAATGTATCAGTTTCCACAAAAATGTTAACGGCACAACCATTTTTTTAACATTTGATATTAAGAAAAGGATCGTGTGACACTGACGACTGGAGTAGCGATGCTGAAAATTCTGCTTTGCCATCAGTGCCAAGTATTGATCGTAATACTATATTGGTAAATGTTGAAATAACATTAAGATTAATAAATTCTGTAGAAGTATTGTGATAATAGTATAATGAAACCTTTATTGTAACGTGTGACCAATGAATTGAGCCTTGTTGAGCATAAGAGACTTCTTTCAAAAACATTTAAAAATCATAATGACCCTAAATTCATTATTACAGAATATAAACTACAATTTTCACCTTAAAAATATAAAATCTTTACTGTAATTAATTAAAAAGTCACTTATTTTTGCACTTTGAGGTGAAATGCATCGCATGTGTGTTGGGCCAATGACTCAGCAATGTACATTTCCTGTCTGTTGAGCTCGTTTCTTTCTCGTCTTCTCTTGTGTCTTCGTTTCTTTGTCTTATAAAGAGGGTGTTTAATGTTTCATAGCCGCAGACGACTCTGATACCTGCTTTTATCACTGAAATGAAAGCCTTTCAGATTTGGGCTTTGTGCAATATGGCCCCACTGTTTTTGGTGGTTTTAGATGGTACTTTGTATTGTTTTGGAAGAGACCCAAATTCTCCTCTGCATTCAGCAAGAGTTTAAACCTTTTAAAAAGCTTTTTAAATCCTAACACCTTTGTTCTGACTGTTTTGACTGTCTTATAGGAGACCCGGTATCAGCTGCTGCAGTTGCGGCCAGCCCAGCGAGCGTCATGGATCGGTTACGCCATTGCGTATCACCTCTTAGAGGACTATGAGATGGCCGCCAAAATCATTGAGGAGTTTAGAAAAACACAACAGGTAGATACAGACATGACAGGCAGATGCAGTGTATTTATCTTGTGGAGCTGACACAATACCGTTGTATGCTAATGAACATATTTAATATCATGTTCATTATATCTAAAACTAACACCGTAGACATTTTTGTTACGTTGAATAAAATAAACGGTAATTGAAATAAAATATAAAAATAATGTAATTATAAAATCTAATTAACTTAAACTAAACTTAAGGCATTTCCCATTTTCATTTAGTACATCCTTTAACCAGTGATGTATAAAGTACTTGAAAGCCATACTTGAGTAAAAGTACAGATATCTTACCAGAAAATGACTTTGGTAGAAGTAGAAGTCACTGTTTAGAATATTACTTGAGTAAAAGTTTTAAAGTAAGTGATATTTTTTGTACTTAAGTATGAAAAGTATTTTTTTGAGATTAAACATACTTAAGTATTTAAAGTAAAAGTAAATGCAAAATACAAAAGAAGCATAAAATATTAGTAAAAATTGTTCTATACACAGTTTGAGCAGCAAGATTGTTTAACTCTTTCTTGTTTTGTTTGCTTTGAATTTTAAAAAATGGCAAAATGTTTATTGTAAGTTTTAAATATAAAAAATACTAATACATTAATTATACCTTGATCATTCACATTAATTCATAGTGCATTATAATTAATGTAAGAGGCAACTTTAAAATGTTAAAATGTAAATATTGAAATTAACAATGAACAACGCTTTCATTAACCTTTAATGTCACAAATGAACTCTATTATAAGTTTTTCCATTTCACTAAATCCAAACAATCGTGCTTAAAAACGGCCATATTTACACACAAAGGCATATTATATGTATAGTTTCACTCGTTATTGGATTCTATTTTAGAACACTTGATGAAATATGTGTTAAAGTGCCATAAAAAAAACTGAAATCGAACACATTTCTGATTTATGTTTCTGTCGACTGCAGGATTAGGATACAATTTAAATATGCATCTTCGCTGGATAAAGAATGCATAAAATCGAACAAATGGATATAAACTAATGCAAATAGAGGGTAACAATCGTGACATTAAACAGTTGGTGTTTTTGTCACATTGAACCGATTGAGGTAACGTTACTACTAACGTCAGGAACCTCTCAGCCTCGACGGCAAACACACTAATGCAGCGTCTAGTCAACAAACTCATGACTTTAGTGATATGAAAACATATATTGTAGTGTACTGCATAACATACCGCTTTGTTGTCTGTTTTAAATCCATTTTTGAAGTGTCCCCGCGCAGTCTCGCGTCACGTGTTAAAACAAACGGTACGAGGCGTCAGTGATAGTTTTATCAGAGAGCGCCTCTAGAGGTCGCTCTCGTGCCGCACTCTCCTCAGCCGCTCCAGCAACGGACGCAACCCGGAAAATGAAATCAAGCGCGGTTGTGCAGCACTTGTTTGTGCATGCTTGCTTACAGTCTGTGTTCTTCCTTTTTTATTTTGTAGTAAGTAACGAAAATGCTTTGGGGAAATGTATCGGAGTAAAAGTATACATTTTATTTAAGAAATGTAGTGGAGTAAAAGTAAAAGTTGACAGAAATATAAATACTCAAGTAAGTACAGATTTTCCCAAAAAATACTCAAGTACGGTAACGAAGTATTATTACTTCGTTACATTACACCTCTGCCTTTAACTGACTAAAATTGAAATAAAAAATAACTATAATGGTAAAATAAAATAATACTGGCTTGTATACTGTTTATTAATTATTCAATTAGCTTTTATTTTTATTATATTTTAATAATGTTGTGCTTTTGTCATTTTTTTTTTTTAATTCAGATTTGTTGTAAATGATCAACTTTAGCATAAAATGAAATTCAAAACTTTGCTTTGGTTAGTAACTGAAATTCTAGTTTTTCCATCTAATGTTTTTTTTTTTTTTTAATTTCTGTTAACAAAATAGAATTGTAATAGTTTAAGGATAACAAGTATATTTTACTAAAGCACTCATTCAAGTTTTTCAAATAATTATTCAAGTACAGTGCCAGTAATTAACGCAAAAATATAGTTATTTTTTTTATAATATTAAGGAGAGACCTTTTCATTTTTTGTTTATTGTATGGGACAGTGGGGAAATATTTATGCAAACATCTGCATTGTATCAAGACCAGAATGCTCTTCTTGGAACATGTATGTCAGACAGAAAGACCTTTTTAAAAAAAGAAAAATTATATAATACAGTATAAACATGTGTGCCAAACTACCTGTACTTTTCATATCCGTATATAAATAGATTTGAAAGAACAGGGCCAGAGTAACAGGAGTTGTTGAATGAGGTATTATGAAGACTTTGACCTGCCACTCCAGGTCAACAGGCAACACAATGGCACATGATTATTGTGGCTTCCAAGATAAGGCACTTATTTCCTCTCATTGGTTTCTAGCCCAACAGGAAACTACAAGGTGGCGGGCTAAATAAATGATTCCTAACTCTTGTATATTATTTTGGAGGGATTAGTTCATGCAGCAGATCATTTCTCTATATGTGTATTTTTATGGTGTTTATGAAAGTTTTTTTTTTTTTTTTTTCCTCTCCATCAGACATCCCCTGACAAAGTGGATTATGAGTACAGTGAACTTCTGCTGTATCAGAATCAGATCCTGAGGGAGGCGGGACTCTTTAGGGAAGCTCTTGATCATCTCACCACCTACGAGAAACAGATCTGTGATAAACTGGCCGTGGAGGAAACCAAAGGTACATCAGTGCACTGCGTTCTTCCTCATCTTTCACATTTTTTCCTTTTGCTTTCTTTTTTTTCTTCTGTGTTTTATGATATTTTGTCCGTCATGCACTTTTCTTGTTCACATTTTGCTTGTCTAGCAGATTGACTTCCTGTTTGTTGTGCCCGATTGGAAAGTTCTCTCTCGTTTCATTCCTCTGTTCCTGTTGTGGATGTGTAGGGGAGCTTCTGTTGAGTCTGGAACGCTATGAGGAAGCGGCAGATGTATACCGACGACTGCAGGAGAGAAATCCTGAAAATTGGTCTTATTACCATGGCCTGGAGAAAGCCCTCAAACCTGGTACATGCATGCAGACTGATTCCCCAGCATCATTTTTATCTCTCATCTTACAAAAATATGTACGAACATTTATTTGCAGTTTAACAAAACGCAGCATTTCTGGTGTTTTTCAGTGAGTACAGAAGAGAAGCTAAAGATCTATGAGGAGGCCTGGGAGAAATACCCTAAAGGTCTCGTACCGCGCAGATTACCACTCAGCTTCCTCTCTGGTAGGCATCTCTTCAAGTGTAATACATCAGCTTCTACCAAAATTTTGCATTTCTTGAATAAAATGTTTCTGTATTGTTCAGGGGACAAGTTTCGAGAGTGTTTGGATAGATATTTGAGGATGAACTTCAGTAAAGGTTGTCCTCCAGTCTTCACCACACTCAGATCTCTGTATCAGGACAAAGAGAAGGTGGGGAAACTCGCTACACATACAGAGCACACTTACTAGTGTTTATGCCCTGATGGGTTTTTCACAATTTACTTTAATTGCAGGTGTCAATAATTGAAGAATTAGTTGTTGGTTTTGAAACGTCGTTACGGAGCTGTCGAATGTTCAGCCCAGATGGTATGATTTATTTTTTCTTTATTTCCTATATTTACTTTTTGATTTATTTAATTTTATCATACTATTTTAATTATTGGGATCGTACCATGAGGAATCCAATTTTGCATGATCTTTAAAAAAAAAAAAGCCAATCTGTACTGTAGCTTTCAGAACATAAAACTTACCATATTAAAATGGTGTTAAAGCAGTTATGTGTGGAAAAACAGTTAAAGGGATAGTTCACCCAAAAATGAAAATTTTCTGTTAATTTACTATCTCTCAGGCCATCCAAGATTTTGGTGGGTTTTTGTTTTTAAACCAAGATCCTTGGTGATTGCAAGTCAATGGTTATTGTCATTGTGGGAGTCAAAAAACATTTTTGACTAGAGAGTAAAAACAAAATCGCTCCTGATGATTCATTGAGGTCTTAAGCAAAATGATCTGTCTGTTCAAGAAAATGAACATTTACAACATTATTACCTCTAATCCACAACCTCTGCAAATGGTCCTGAGCGCATAAGCAAAATTTTGCTATATAGGTTACAGCATCCAAGATAAACAATACACCTCACTCGTCCTCCCTCTCTGTTGTAAACAAACACGGCATCAGTTCACGTGTTCTTTTGCTCCCGCACGTACGTCATTGTGCCACAGGAAACTTGCGCTCCAGACTGCTATGAACACACTCACACTTGTCTGCCGAGGCTTTGGATTAGAGGTAATAATGTTGTAAATTTTTTGCACAAATCGATCATTTTGCTTCATAAGCCCTCAATGAATTGTCAGGAGCAACGGGTATTAATTTTCTTTTGCCGGTGTATGTTTTATTGACTTCCATTATATGAATCTATGACTATGACTTCCATTTATATGAATCATCAAGGACCGTGGTTTCAGCTAAAAATAATACACCTACATCTTGGATGGCCTGAGGGTGTGTAAATTAACAGCAAATTTGAATATTTGGGTGAACTATCCCTTTGGCAGGCCGTGTTTTGTGACTGTACGCATGACCTAATTTTTGTCATCTGGAGGGTCCGCGGATGTCCATGCACATGTATGCGCAGATGGTGCTCGTACAGCAACGCATGTGCGAGATCTAGAAAATCTACTAGGTGGCAATACCCAGTCGTGATGATTGTGCAGTCAGTATTTGAAGAAGAGTGCGGAAAGAGCGATACAAAATAACATACTGTTCATAGAACAGTAAACGTTCTCCATTGTTTTTTTTTTTCGTTTGCATGTAATGGCGGATGCGCTACTTTTTTTTTTTTTTTTTTAATCCTCTATCCTTCCGACTGATTATCCCATAAATGACAACTCTGTGCTGCCCTCTGTCGTCTTGTAGAGTATAGAAATGCAATTGCACTCTGCGTGTGTCGAACTCGTCCAGCAAGCAGAAATTACGGAGAAATCAAATGATAGTGTTTGGTATGATGCTTTTAATGCTGATTTGTATTGGTGGATTAGTATTTTCTGATTGGCTCTTTTGATGGTTACATGTAGATGATGGCAAAGAGGAGCCGCCCACTACATTACTTTGGGTGCAGTATTTTCTGGCTCAGCACTATGATCAGATCGGCCAGCACACCATGGCACTTGAATACATCAACGCTGGCATTGAGAGCACCCCTACTCTGATAGAGCTCTTCCTCATTAAAGCCAAAATATACAAGGTAATGTACAAAACACATCCCACACCATTACCATTTTGCAGATGCTTTTCATTCAATCTGCTGTATGCTAATTGACAATCACAATGGCTTGGGTCTCTCACTGAAAGGTGCAACTAATCAAAAGAAAATGAGAATAATTAGGTGGGTTCAGTAATTTGATTGTCAGATGTTCGAGCTCCATTGTGTCTCTTGTATTTCCCTCCTTCAGCATGCTGGGAACATCAGGGAAGCAGCTCGCTGGATGGATGAAGCTCAGGCCCTGGACACAGCAGACCGTTTTATTAACTCCAAATGCGCCAAGTACCTGCTTAAAGCAGGTCTGGTCAAAGAAGCTGAGGAAATGTGCGCCAAATTTACGAGGGTAAGCGGAGTGTGTGTGTTCATGCTCATTTATGTACATAAGCAGTGTTCTCTGGCTACTAATATTTGTATCCATTTTGTTTGTAACTTTTACCTCAGGAGGGAGCGTCTGCAGTAGAGAATCTGAATGAGATGCAGTGTATGTGGTTCCAGACTGAATGTGCGCTGGCCTATAAATCTATGAAGAAATGTGGTGAAGCGCTCAAAAAATGCCATGAGATCGAAAGGGTTAGTCTCTCTGCTTTATTTATATACTTAAATGGTTTTTGTGTGCTGATTTTACCTCATCTGTTTGTTACCCTCTTTTTTGTCTCTCTGTCACACATTCCTTCCTTACAGCACTTTGTAGAGATAACAGATGATCAGTTTGACTTCCATACGTATTGCATGCGGAAGATGACGCTGCGTTCCTATGTGGACCTGCTTAAGTTGGAGGATGTGTTACGTATGCACCCATTCTACTTCAAAGCCTCACACACCGCCATCCAAATCTACCTCAACCTGCATGACAACCCGCTAACAGATGACAGCAAGGAGCTACAGGCTGAAACTGGTAATATGACTGAATTAAGTCTGTATATCGTTTCTGTTGGGTGGAAACCTTTGATCTCCATATTTTAATTAACCAAAGAAAATTATTAAAAAGGGCTTGTGACTAAACCTCATAACTCCACCCCGCCTCTATCTTGAATGTAGTGACGCACTGCTTGTTTGCAAGGGTAAATCAAGAACTGGGGTCCATTGTTCATATCTCGCTTAATACATCTGAGATGATTTGACAGATGCCAGATCTTGTAATCGAGATAACTGAACGCTGCCTAAGTGTGTTCTTCAAACAAATTTGTGGATTAAATTATCTGCAATTACTGCGCATTCTTGTTCTTCGAAAAGGGCAGATGTATCGATACTCTAAACCACGATCAGCTAGTGTCATGACAGCAGCGTAGTGACATAATTAAAAAAAGACACCTGACGAAAAACAAATTTCTGGACCTTTCATAAGAAAACAGCTGAGGAACCAAAATTGTAAGTTACAGTAGATTAATGAAATTTGCACACAGATTTTAAGCATCACTTCCACTTAAAAAGATGCAATCTAATCCTGTTTTCATGAAATAAGCCTGTTCCCGAGCAGGTTTAAGTTTACGGACCTGTCGCTTTGACAGCAAGTCCAGGATGAGCGTCGGAAGAACCAAATAATCCAAGATCATGCCAAATCGTCATCAATTAAATCCAGCTAACTGAGTTAGCGACGTCCGAAGAACGGACCCCTGGTTGTTTCAATAAGTACAGTGTTTTATTTACTCCAGAAACACTACACATAAAGGCTAACTAGCTCTGAGAAGTGTCTTAATCTAGTTTTTGTCTTCGAGTCATAGCCTATACTGCCCTAAATGGCTTGTGTGAAGCACTTTGTCTTTAACTCTTAAAAGCTATTTCCAAATGACGTTTGCCGAAATGAAAAGGTTCCCTTGATCCAAATGGCATGAAACTTTGCAACTCTGTCAACACCTTGCAGATCTACAAAAATTGGAATGTCTTGTTTTTATGTTGGTGTGAAAGTCACATTCAAGCTGTTCAAAAATGAATAAAATCCATCCTCAAAATCAGAAACGATGAAGAACACACAGAGAAATGAACTTCCACAATGCAAAATGATCAGACAGACACACACGAGTTTACTTTATCAAAGTGAGGACATTCCATAGGTGTATTTTGTACTGTACAAACTGTACATTTTAACCTCCTACACCAACCCTTCTCCTAAACCTAACCATCACTGAAACCATTCTGCATTTTTACAATTTTAATAAAACATTTAGGATGGTTTTAAAGCCCATGTTATTATTTATACATTTCAAATTTGTGTCCTCATAAATAACAAAAACATGCACACAGAGAGAGAGGGAGAGAAAACAATTTCACACAAACGTCAGCGCAAAACTTGAATACAAAAAAGCGAAACTTGAATGGTAATTGATTTTTATTTATAATTTTGATTTTATAATATGTAGATATGTATCCATCTGGAAAAAAAACTTATACAAAGATGTCCAAGTTAGTCAAAAGCATGCCAAATAGCATATTAAATAATAAATATCAATGGTGGAGCTCTATAGCCATCTATTGGTGAAAGTGATCTTTTTTTACTTTTAAAGCACTATTTTTTTTTAACCAAATTTTACATCGATGGTTTAAATATATTTATCAAGCCATAAATTCCCCCAAAACTAAGTAAAAACTTTAATAAAGGTAGAAATGTACCTAAAATAAACTTTATAACCTGTAAGTTGACGTGGCCATTCTAATGAAGTACAAATGTCAGATATGTCAGACATTCGCTGGCAAAAAACCTTGTAACTAAATTTGAGCTTGACTTTGATGAAATGTTACTGATATCATGATGCGTGCAAGTGTCTGACCACAATATCAACTGACAACAGTGTTTTTTCCATTTCCTGAAAAGTGGTTTTGGATTACGAATTGGACAATATGTTTCGTGTTTTCTTAAAAAGACGTGTGTTGCTTGTTTTTTAAACAGGGAACCTGACTGACAAAGAACTGAAAAAGTTAAGGAATAAGCAACGGAGAGCACAGAAGAAAGCACAGCTGGAGGAGGAAAAAAAGAATGCCGAGAAAGAGAAACAGTTAAAGAACCAGAAGAAGAAAAAAGAGGATGATGACGAAGAGATTGGTGGCCCTAAAGAGGAACTCATACCAGAGAAACTGGCCAGGGTGTGTTTTTGTTTTGAGAGAAATGTTTGTGAAAGTGGGAAATTCTGATGAGACCTGCAAATAGAAGACAAACACAATTTGTGTCATCATTAGGAAACTTGGGGGAAATTTAAAGGAACTGTTGTGCTAGGTTCCCTTTTGTTTTCCAGGTGGAGAACCCATTAGATGAAGCTGTAAAGTTTCTGACACCATTGAAAAACCTGGTGAAGAATAAAATAGACACACACCTTCTGGCCTTTGAAATCTACTTTAGAAAAGGTATATACTTTACACCTCTGAACCACATTGCCACCTCCATTTGAGCAGTCTAATAATAATCTGACGATATTGAGTAGTCATATTTAAGTTGGCATGAAATGAAAATTGACCTTATTTTCTAAATGTGTGTTATTGATCTTTTTGCGAACAATTCAACCATGCGCATGTTCTTTCTTTCTTTCTCGTAATTTTAATCAATTTCATAATCAGTGAAACTTAAAGGATTAGTTCACTTTAAAATGAAAATTACCCCAAGATTTACTTCCCCCTCAAGCCATCCTAGGTGTATATGACTCTTCTAAAGAAACCCGTTATATTAATAAATATCATGATACATCCAAGCTTAATAATAGCAGTGAACGGGGGGGGCAACGAGTATGAAGCTCAAAAAAGTGCATCCATCCATTATAAACGTACTCCACACGGTTCTGGGGGATTAATAAAGGTCTTCTGAAGCGAAGCGATGCATTTATGCAAGAAAAAAGCCCATATATTTAACATGTTACATATGAACAAGTAAAATATCTAGCTTCCTCCAGGCCACCTTCCATTCAATGCTATTATAAAGCTTGGATGCATCAGGATATTTATTAATAGAACTCTGACTTTCTTCTTTCTGATCAAAACAATCATATACACCTAGGATGGCTTGAGGGTGAGTAAATCTTGGGGTAATTTTCATTTTGAAGTGAACTAATCCTTTAACTACCTTAATTCGTTTTTACAATTATATTTCACTTGGATGTACATTTAAAATATGGAAAAAATGATCTGCTGCTACTTTAATAGTTGAATAATTTTAACATTCTTTGCCATCAATTTCCTCACAGAAAAGTTCCTGTTAATGCTGCAGTCAGTGAAGAGGGCCAGTGCAATAGACCCGGACCACCCTTGGCTTCACCAGTGTCTAGTCCGCTTCTTTAAAGGAGGTGAGTGAACCCAGAGTGCGCTTAGTTTGATTTTTATCTGTTGGTCACTGTTTTGTCTTATTTGTTGCTTTTGACACCATATTCACCTCCATGTGCTGGTGATTGGTTGTGTTGTAAAGTTTGGTCGGTAATGTGTTCATATTAATTGGTTAACAGTGTCCGAAAGTAAAGACCTAGCAGAATCGGTTAGCATGGTGCTCAAGCAGGAAATCTCCAGGCTGTTTGGGGAATGTAATGCTAAGAGCTTCAATCAGGCCTTCCTCAGCAAGCACTCCAGTTCCATCCCTCACCGAGTAGCAGGTGAACATGCTCGACACGTCATATGCACCCAGCTTTTTTTTTTTTTTTTTTTTTTTTAAATGCTACTTTTCTATAATACATTTTCACCTATGCTCTCCCTTTACAGCTGCCAAAATGATGTTCTACTTAGACCCTTCAACACAGAAGAAAGCAATGGAACTGGCTATAGCACTTGATGAATCACTGAACAACAGAAGTATTCAGGTACATAGTAGGCTACATGACCTTAAGAGGATTTTACTAGCTGGTTAATGCATAAAAAGTGACAGTAATGGGCACATTTGGGTAAAAATTGTAAAACCAAGGAACGCGTTTAAGATTTATTCACATTGACCCTTGTAGAGCATGACAAAGCTTTGTATTTCAGAGCGATTTCTTCACAATATTGAATTGACCATGGCTTTCGTTTTTATTATTAAAGCTTATGTTTTCAGCAAAACATGGCAGTCGTAAGAAAGCCGTTGATATTTGCTTAGTTTAAGGCTGGCATACACTACAAGACTTTTGCGCAGATATTATAGGCTATATAAGGTCAGAGCCAGATATGACAGTGTTACTGCGTCACACGTTTTCACAGCTGAGCGTCTCTTCAGTAAGTCGACACGCAAGCTGCCACAAATGAAACTGGAAGGAAGTCGCAGGCACTCAACGCGGTCAACTTCGTTAAAATAATGAGACTAAATGATAATAAATAAAATGTAGCTCCTATCTGTTGCTTTCTTTGACATGAATTCCGTTAAATATGCATATAGCAAGGGAATTGATGATCGGATTTATATCCGTTTTGCGAAGACGCATTTATGCGGCCGATTATAATTGGAACCGTTTTAATAAATCAGATAGCTATCTGATCTATAAAAACACGTGAAGTGACCAGGTGTGAACAAGCCCTGTGTTATAACCATACTACTTTATTTTCTTGCAGATCTGTACAGAGGTTTTGGAAAGTCTGCGTGATGGCAGCCTCGGAGAGGCTAAAGAAACGGCTGAGTTATACCGAGCGGAGTGTCATAAGATCTACCCCTATACGCTGGCCTTCATGCCCCCAGGCTACGAGGAAAACATGAAGATTGCGGTCAATGGAGATGTCTCCACGGAAACTGAGGAGCTGGCCAATGATATGTGAACAACCGAAGAGGGTGAAGGACTGAGGGAGGAGGAGGTGGAATGGGAAGCGGTGCGGCACCGCCACCGTCGAACACCCAAGACGGTTGCCATTGACTATTGCGGTTCTTTGAGGAACTTCCTGCGATCTTCTACGTCCCCAGAAATTGCAGTTAGGACTGACAGACAATGACTGTGTTTTGGAGTGGAGGAAGAAGAGGAGGGGTGTGGAGGGAGAGACGAGAATAAAACGCCCATTTTACTTTTTTTTTTTTTTTAACCTTGCTGATGACTACTCTCTAACTGAAAACTAGTCAAACATGCATCCCATTTTGAAATACAGTATGTCTGAATGCAAACTTTGTGCAATGGCGAGAACAAATTCCCATAGTCAACAAACCAAGCAAGAGAAACGCACTCAAACCCATCTTTCCCCTGTTTTAAAGAGTAATTTATATGAAAAATAAAAGCTTAAAAAGGATATTGGCTTTTTGTGCAGAAGATCTGATTTCAAGTGGTGGCTGAATCGTCTGAAGTTGGACATGGTTTGGGGGCGGGTTCGGCGTGGACAGGAAGTGATGTCGTAATGGGGAAGCAGCATGTGTAGATGTTCCTTATTGCATTCTTGGTTTCGATGGAAAAAAAACTGGCTTGATTATGACAGAAAGCCATTGTAAAGAGCCCTTTCCCCCTCTGCTGTCTGTTCCAGCTTACCTCATTTTATCACTCTGTCTGATCCAATTGGGTTACAGTGTTCAAAGAAGAGTTTGTTGTATGAAATAGATTTTTTTTTGTAATAAAAAAAATCAAAATGTGAGAGCACACACTTAGCACCATCTCATTGACATTGGAAGGGTCTTTAAAGTATTTTATTGGCTTGTCAAAGTATCTGAACTATACTTTGTCACACACACAACTTTTTTTTTTTCCTCTCTCACTAGATACATTTTTAAGCCACTGAGAGGGATATGAAATAACTGTGGGCTGGTTTTGGTTTCTGTCCAAGCTGGTTGTCAGACTTCCCTTTTAACAACGGTTCTTACCCATTTTATTATGCATAATTACATAAATGAATTTATGAATAAAAATGAATAATCGTATGTATTCTATTCGTAAAAGACACGTTTTCTTCTTTAATTACCTGCTTTGATATCTTATGAAGGTGGGCTTAGAGAACGAGTTCCAGTTTCTCTTTTATTTAAAGGGAAGTTGTGATCTGTAACGATCAGTCATGGACATGTGAGGAGTGTTCACTGGAGCTCTGAACTGTTAGCCTCCTTTTAACATCCCCTTCTCGCTTATCTTTCGCCACGGGAACGGTAGATGGATTCGTCCTTGGAGAGCTCCAGCTCGTCGAACGGTGTGCCGGTGGCCCGCTGTCGTACCTGTAAGATCATTGTGATCGGAGATGCCGGTGTCGGGAAGACCTGCCTGACACACCGCTTCTGCACCGGACAGTTTCCCAGCAGAACGGAGGCGACAATTGGGGTGGATTTTCGTGAGAAACTTCTCGAGATAGAAGGCGAGAAAGTCAAAGTAAGAATTTAGTTATTTCAGTTTTATTAGTTTTAAATCACGTTTTGAGGCGGATTACAAAATGTTGCCTGGATGCACAAAGCTAGTCTAATAAAACCTCCGCGATTAGACATAATTTCGTGAATATGTAACACTTGTGGCGATTCTTTTACGTCATGCAGTTTCGCGCAATCTCAACAATATCTCGTTTTGAAGAGTTTTTCCACGTTTTAGTGAAATATAGTTTTCCATATGTATCACAATCAAAGATAGGCCTTTTGTTTGTCAAGTCATAAACAGTAGGGGGAGAACAGCACAATTGACTTCCCAAAGACCTTAAAAAAAAAAAAAAAAGTAACCCTTTACTGTTGCTTTGCACGCTCTCAGAGAAGGGTCTGTCTGCATCCCGCAGTACTATAACGAATTTCAAGTTACGCCTTTTCAAGTTACGCCTCTTCAAGTTACGCCTTCCGCGAATAAACAAGCGTGGGCATCATTGACTAAAACAATCTTTTATAGTAAATTATTTTATGTTTTATGAATGAAATATGTGTAAGATTAGCTTATATTGCTATCGAATCTTAAGTATGAAACAAGCTAGTAGTAAAACAAAATAAATACTATCAAATTAATACGAACTCATGCAATTATAGCTAAAAACCTACCCCCACACCCAAACCTTTCCCTGAACCTACCCCTTCCATAAAAATGTACTGAAGAGTTTCATAGTCAAAATACTTCAAAAATGACGAAAACAAACAGCATGACTGTGGTCTTGTAGTTGTTATACGATCCGATCCCTCATCACTAGGTGGCGATAGTGAAGCTTAAAAAGCAAAAAGAGTGAAGTAGAAGAAGAGCAGTGCTAGTGACGATTGTGTCTAGAAGGGATGTAGCTTTGACCAGAAGTGAGACAAAATCTTTGGATAAATAACAGTAAATTAAATGTGCTACTTATCAAATTGTGTTTTATTAACATCTACACCCACCCCAACCCTAAACCTAACATTACAATACTGCAAATACAGTTATTAAATTAAATAAATACATATTATATGACGTGCGCATGTGCAGCGGCTGCATCATCTCTTTTTGACATCTCGCGTGGTTCTGTGTGACTTGGACAACTTCAGGTTACGCCCCCTGCAACAGGTTACGCCTCCTTCCTGTTACGCCCCCTCTCTTGCAGTCCGCAGACAGATTCTATTGGGCTCTCACGCCACACATCATCTTCTCATGCAGTGAAAAATACCCGGATCACGAAGGACACTGACAATGCGTCGACAGAGATGTGAAACGGTTTCATATTTGAAATATTGTCATTTTTTAAAAGAAGTTAACAATAAATATCGTATAGTGGCTCTCTAATGCAGTGGTTCCCAAAGTGGGGGTCGTGAGATGATTTCTATTTTTTTTTTAAAGTGGAAAAAATATAGGCCCTATATATTTTTGTTGCAATTAATTTAATTCAATACTTATTAAATGGTCTTTGCAGAAAAGTCTGATTAAAAATATATATAATGTATATTTTTTTTAATTAAATTTGTAATTTTGTCCCAGACATTATACGAGATTACGTCAGCGTTAATCACAATCAAGTTACGTACATCACGCGCTGCTGTTTGCTAAAGCTGAGCAGCAGCGCATTTATCATGGGGGTCGCAGGCTAAAAAGTTTGGGAACCCCTGCTTTAATGTGTGGTGACATCACTGTAGCTCCTCCGTTCAAGCGGCTCGTGAACCGATCATTTATAGCATCAAATAAACATGAATGGACATCAGAAGGAATGTTGTTTCAAGCGCGGAAAGACGTGAGTACACACAATTTTTGAAGTTCAAGTTCACCAACATTAATCTACTAACTCCCCTGACTGCTTTGTTGGACAAAATGGCAGATTCGGGGTTATGATTGGTCAGATCACCTGTCAATCAAACTTGCCGGCGAAGGATCAATTGTAACAAATCAAGTCAAATGTTACATCGCTACATGCAGGGGTGATTGTAACAACACGTGTAATACCTTCACGTAAACAACAAGGACCACAATAAACTCCAGAGAATATATATTTAAAAGTATTTGATATCCATTACAATCATATTATCCAGAAGAATGAATTGACTCCCCTTGCTGGTCTGAACCTACTCTGTGAACAGGACTTACTCAGTCAAATGGATGCCCAAATTGAGAGGCAAAAACTTAAACCTCTGGACTATGCCGCTAAATATATTCATAACACCGTATACATGATATAATTGGCTGATCATTCGTATATAATTCAACTGAATACAAAAAACTTTCACATTATTATTACAACATTAGAAAAAAAACAACCTATTATTTTCTATGTTGAGTTTCCATGCTAGGCTACTATTACAAGCCACAAATAATAGTAAATATGTAAATAAATATGTTGATCACATGCCTATATGGCAGTATTTAAAGTTAAGACAACCTTTGATTCATAGACATTGAAGTTTTTGAAAGCATGAGAAATTAGCTATGGATATATGTAGTCGTGGCCTAATGGTGAGGGAGTTGGGCTTGTAACGTGAAGGTTGTTGGTTCGATTCCCACGCCGACAGGAATTGAAGGTGGGGATTGTGAATAAACAACACTCTCTCCACCTTCGATACCACGACTAAGGTGCCCTTGAGCAAGACACGAAACCCCTAATTGCTCCCCGGGTGCTGTCGCAATAGCTGCCCACTGCTCTGTGTGTGTGTGTGTGTGTTCACTTCTCACTGGTGTGTGTGTGTACACTTGGGATGGGTTAAATACAGAGCACAAATTTCAAGTATGGGTCACCTTACCTGACAAAACGTCACGACTTTCACTTTCATATATAAGTGAACACAAAACACTTTTCTTAAAGTATTGAAAAATGTCCTTACTAAGCTTGATAGTATTTTGATGGTGTCTGTCAAATGTTATATATTTGCTATCAAATGTTAGACAACAGAATGGATTTAAAATTCATAGACATTAATGGTTAAGACAGTATGAGGAAAATACTGTAGATGAAAAAAAAAAATACTTCCATAAAACCTTTACCAGTGATGACTCTGCAATCTCAGGGATCTCTACAGAGCACGTGCAAAATGTCCCCAGCTGTCCCCCCATTTGTTTTATTCGTAACTGTCGTTATTTGTATTTGGGCTAAATTAAGTTGATCACCCTTTTAACTTTTCACCCCATAAATCGAATCCTTAATACATAAACTGTCCAACTATCCATTCAATCATCTTCAATCATTTCTCTTCACATGAATCAAAGGCTCCAAACAACCGAATGAATCACTTTTGAACTGAACAGGCTGGTTTTGGAAGCGATTCAATGAAGAGATTCGACTCAAAGAAATGACTAGTTGACTAATCGTACATTCTGACACCTCATCGTGATTTGATATAATTTGTATTTTCCTGGATCTGTGTATCAGATTCAATAACCACGACGTAATGGCGTAAATTCTTTACTACTACTTTCATTTTTTAGTGATAGGAGATTTATTGCTGGTGAATCCCATGGAGGAACTATAGCAGAATGCAGGATTTCACTGTGTTGTTGAGATCTCACCTTCTACATGAGGAATTTGACTTCACTTTTGAGAAGAGTCTCTAGTCCAACACCACAAATGTTGAATAACAATTGCATTAAAGAACACTTACTTTACCGAGGCACTATTTTTCTTCCCATTTCAAGCTCTGTGTATGGGCTATGTATTAAAAAAAACCCTAATGAACTTAAAAAATACCATCAGGTCAGGCAGATATAACTCAATGGACACTCAAGTTTAAATTTTTAATGTTTCTGTAGCTCAATTGTTATACTAAGCAATGTTTAGTAATGAGTAAAAATCTGTATGATATATATGAAGCCTATATGTGATTTACAAAATATAAATCTTGTCCTTTTCCATCTCATTTTAGGTACAGCTGTGGGACACTGCTGGTCAGGAGCGTTTTCGTAAAAGCATGGTGCAGCACTACTACCGCAATGTGCACGGGATTGTCTTCGTATTTGATGTCACTAACCCCATTAGTTTTCGCAATCTGCCAGTGTGGATGGACGAGTGCCGTCAGCACGCTCTTGGTTCAGATTTACCCCGGGCCCTTGTTTGCAACAAGGCTGATCTGGTCACTTCGCCGATTACATCCGTGTTAATCGAACAGGCTCGTCATTTGGCCGAAGTCCATGGAATGTCTTTTTATCTTACTTCAGCCAAAGGTCGCAGAGGGGACCAGGTGGACAGCATCTTTGTGACATTGGCAAAGAGTCTAAAGAGCCAGAGAAGCCAGAGTGTGAGCGAATGCGCATTACAGTGCAGATCTGAGAGCTTCACAATCCCAGCAAAAGTCAAAATAGCACAAGAGACCAAGAAGAAATGGGCCTGCATCTGCTAACGGACAGATGAACACAAGAGTGGTGTGCTTATTTCAGTATGTTCTCTAACAGGGACAAGAGTAAATAGCAATTGTGTCCTTTGAGAACTACAAGTGGTCAGAAAGAGAAAAAAAAAAATCTTTAAACTTTTTGCAGTCAAAGCAACTTGTCAAGAATTATGTTGGCCATTATATAAAGGAGGAATTTTGAAGGAATTCCTACTGCATGAAACCTTCTACAGAGAAGTGTATCACTTTCAGACTACATGACTTCACTCTATATAATGGAGCAAAAAGGACTAGCTGTTACTTTACAGGTTTAAAAGGATAGCTTAGTCTCTGACAACTGACTATAGTTGTTATAGCTGTTCTGTGCGGTCTAAGGCTACTGACTAACCAAATACATGCAAATGTATACAACACAATTTAAATATATTCAACAGCAAAGTTGTTTTTATGATTCAATAAACGGAAAGAAAGAATTAAAGTGTCTCATAGTTAATTTTTTCAGCATTCTGAAAGTTTACTTGGACCCTCTGACGTAATGACCTATACTGGAATTGGAATTCATTGACACCCTCATGTGGCTGTTAGAGGAAACTTATGGGGGGTTGCATAAGTTCCAATAAATAAATAAATCTTCTGTTTTTAAATTTTTTTGGCTATTGAAAAGTCGGACTATGGACAATTAGCTTTGCTGCAGCTGACAAATAGTTCAATTTAATCATTGTATAGATTACAAATAGTTGGCTATTTTTGTATGTCTTTGTTGTCTTTATGAAATACTTTAGAACATTTAAATTCTAAAATTGAGTTAGTAAACTATTTGAAGAATGTTTTATCCAAATATTTCAAAAGGATTTTGAGTAATGACAACATGACCAAAATTTGTTACAATTGACCCTTCGCAAATGGTTTGATTGACAGGTAATCTGTCCAATCATAACCCCGAATCCGCCAGTTTGTCTAACAAAGCAGTCAGGGGAGTTAGTAGATTAACCTTGGTGAACTTGAACTTGAATATTTAAGCGTACTCACATCTTTATGCGCTTGAAACATTCTTTCTGATGTCCATTCATGTTTATTTGATGCTATAAATGAACTAGTATGAAGAGATAACCGGTTCATGAGCCGCTTGAACTGAGGAGCTGCAGTGATCTATCATGACACATTAAAGAGACACTATATGGTATTTGTTGTTTAAGCTTATTTAAAAAATTACAATATTTTATTTACTGTATATATTTATACAGTCTACATAAAAGGAGAAAATAGCTCCCTGTCTTAACCAGTAAAGCCTATAAAACAAAACTTTATAGTTTAACCTTTATTTATTTGGCATTTCGACAATAAGAGAAGCAGATTTCATATTACATGGATATCACTCTCTCTAAATGGTGCATATACAGAAAAAGTGTTTTTTTTTTTTTTTTTTTCAAAACTGTTATAACACTTTGTTGCCTTGCATGAAGACATACTCCATCTGGTTAACACTTCAGACCACACAACACGCAGAATCCTGTCCACTATAACAAAATTCAATCCAAATCACACTATATGAGCATGCTGTGTACAACATTAAAGGGATAGTTCACCCCAAAATGATTGATTTCCATAGTATGGAGGAAAAAAATACAATGGAAGTCAATGGGGCCCATCAACTATTTGGTGACTGACATTCTTCAAAATATCTTCTTTTGAGTTCAGCAGAAGAAAGAAACTCATACAGCTTTGCAACCACCAAAGGGTGAGTAAATGACAGAATTCTTGGGTGAACGAGCCCTTTCAATGCCCTCAGTAAAGCAAAGCCTACAGGTGTTGGTCATATAATTAGAATATCATCAAAAAAGATTTATTTCACTAATTCCATTCAAAAAGTGAAACTTGTATATTATATTCATTCATTACACACAGACTGACTTCAGATGTTTATTTCTTTTAATTTTGATGATTATCACTGACAACTAAGGAAAATCTGAAATTTAGTGTCTCAGAAAATTAGAATATTACTTAAGACCAATACAGGATAAGGATTTTTAGAAATCTTGGCCAACTGAAGAGTATGAACATAAAAAGTTTGAGCATGTACAGCACTCAATACTTAGTTGGGGCTCCTTTTGCCTGAATTACTGCAACAATGCGGCGTGGCATGGAGTCCATCAGTCTGTGGCACTGCTCAGGTGTTATGAGAGCCCAGGTTGCTCTGATAGTGGCCTTCAGCTCTTCTGCATTGTTGGGTCTGGCATATAATATCTTCCTCTTCACAATACCCCATATATTTTCTATGGGGTTAAGGTCAGGCAAGTTTGATGGCCAATTAAGAACAGGCATACCATGGTCCTTAAACCAGGTCCTGTTTGCTTTGGCACTGTGTGCAGGTGCCAAGTCCTGTTGGAAAATGAAATCTGCAGCTCCATAAAGTTTGTCAGCAGCGGAAAGCATGAAGAGCTCTTAAACTTCCTGGTATACAGCTGTGTTGACCTTGGACCTCAGAAAACACAGTGGACCAACACCAGCAGAAGACATGGCACCCCAAACCATCACTAACTGTGGAAACTTTACACTGGACCTCAAGCAATGTTGATTGTGTGCCTCTCCTCTCTTCCTCCAGACTCTGGGACCCGGATTTCCAAAGGAAATGCAAAATTTACTTTCATCAGAGAACATAACTTTGGACAACTCAGCAGCAGTCCATCCTTTTTGTTTTTAGCCCAGGCGAGACACTTCTGACGCTGTCTGTTGTTCAAGAGTGGCTTGACACAAGGAATGCCACAGCTGAAACCCATGTCTTGTATACGTCTGTGTGTAGTGGTTCTTGAAGCACTGACTCCAGCTGCAATTTTTCACTCTTTGTGAATCTCCCCCACATTTTTGAATGGGTTTTGTTTCACAATCCTCTCCAGGGTGCGGTTATCCCTATTGCTTGTACACATGTTTCTACCACATCTTTTCCTTCTCTTTGCCTCTCTATTAATGTGCTTGGACACAGAGCTCTGTGAACAGCCAGCTTCTTTTGCAATGACCTTTTGTGTCTTGCCCTCTTTGTGCAAGGTGTCAATGGTCGTCTTTTGGAAAATTGTCAAGTCAGCAGTCTTCCCCATGATTGTGTAGCCTACAGAAACTAGACTGAGAGACCATTTAAAGGCCTTTGCAGGTGTTTTGAGTTAATTAGCTGATTAGAGTGTGGCACCAGGTGTCTTCAATACTGAACCTTTTCACAATATTATAATTTTCTGAGATACTGAATTTGGGATTTTCCTTAGTTGTCAGTTATAGTCATCAAAATGAAAAGAAATAAACATTTGAAATATATCAGTTTGTGTGTAATGAATGAATATAACATACAAGTTTCACTTTTTGAATGGAATTAGTTAAATAAATCAACTTTTTTTCTAACTTTTTTTTTTATTCTAATTATATGACCAGCTCCTGTAGATCACCTTGGATTATGAAGTTTTAGTATGCAAAATGTTTGGTATTTTTCTGCACACGCCACAAGGAGGCATGATAGCAGTAAAGTAAGGAAATACTTGTAGTAAAACTTGGGAAGTAGGCTATTACAGAAAAAGACAGCAGGAAAAACTGCAGTTAAACAACATTTTCCCCCCACACGTGTGTTTATTAAGTACGGAGAGAGTTTCTATAGGTTTTTAGAAGTAAACCCTGATGATATTTTCTAGTCTGCCAGTTCATATAACCTCGTAACAAGTTTGAAAGCATTTTCCATAAACTTCTTAGATATTTCCACATCACGTCATAAAATGAATTCGCTCTTTATTGCATTGTTTTGTAATGACACTGTCCTGCCTCTTTCATCTCACCTCACACTGACAGTGAGTAGGATATACAAAAGCAGTGAAGCGGAGGGAGTGAGTGTGCCGCACACGGCAAATCAGAGAGATCTATCCAGCACTTTACTTTTTAAATGGCATAACACAAGGAATATAAGAAAGAGCATCTGAGACTGAACTTTAATTCCAGGGAATGAAACTAGACATTTCATGTTAAACGCCATTACGTCAAAGTGTGATGTTTTTATGGACAATTTAGCGGAGCTCTTTGCTGTATTTTGGACATCACAGGCCACGAATGAATATCACAAGGAATTAAAACAGCTGACCGAACAAACTAACTACACTGACTCAATTTCTCTCCAACGGTACCAGGAAACTGAAGAGGGAATGCTGGTCATTCTGTTTGCTGTCACAATACTCTTTGCGCAGGACCTCGCCGTGGCCGAGCCGAAGACGAAATGTTCATCCAGGTGTGATGTGAGTAAATGTCCGAGCCCGAGCTGTCCCAGCGGGTATGTGCCCGACCACTGCA
This sequence comes from Opsariichthys bidens, assembly GCA_037194245.1. NCBI lineage: Eukaryota > Metazoa > Chordata > Actinopteri > Cypriniformes > Xenocyprididae > Opsariichthys > Opsariichthys bidens. Next base: position 14,715,993 of record CM074292.1, on the reverse strand, counting down.
ACTGCTGTCTTGTGTGCAGCCTGGGCGAGGGAGCGTCCTGCGGTCGGAAGGAAGATGCTCCGTGTGGCGACGGGCTAGAATGTAAATTTCCAGCCGGGAAGCGACTTTCCAAAGGCGTTTGCCAGTGCAAGACAACTCACAGAGTATGTGGCAGCGACGGAAAGACCTATGGCAATGTGTGCAAGATGAGGGCAGCCGCGCGTAAAGCGCAACAGCGAGGGCTTCTCGCGATTACCCAAACGCACAAGGGTTCGTGCGCGCCGTCAAGCTCAGGTCAGTCAATGGGAACGGATTTTTTAGTTAAATTAAACTATCAAAATTTTCACAAAATGTTCACTCTTGTCTTGCACATGACACTTAACTCATGCTATTTTTAACTCTATTTGTAGGAAAGTGTTTATTAAATGGCTGCTTGGATTTCATTAAGGCATTGCATTTGACAGTGTTTCTAACTCAAAGTTGCAATTGTTTCCAAAGGTTTGGCAAATATGTTTAAATGATGTAGCTACACTGACATAAAGGGACCATCGTGGTGGTCGCAATGTTGAGATTATATGACGAGCTGAATTGTAGCTATAGCTTTTTTTCCACCCTCATATCTGATTAATAGACACCCTGTTGTTGTAGGACCTTTTTGGGGTTGTAGTAATACAACGATGGGTGAAAAATGGCATCAGTAACTGAAAACTTTGTCTTAATGGCGATAAGAGAACTGTTGTAAAGAAAAAGATGACCTGAGTGAAGCAAAATAGTCAGTCAGCTGTAGGGCTGTTGTTATATCTCCACTAATTTTGGCTTCCTGTGTGATGTCTGATTTTGTCTCTTTGAGACATCTTGGAATGTCTACTAAGTAGAAACACCAGTGTGATTTTGGATGTTTAGTGAGATGTAGAGTCAACGGCTCTTAGTTCCTCTTACTATTACAGTGTGGTGTGTAGTTATTTCACTCAGAGCCAGAGAACATAAACACCATCTAAATGCAGCTTTAACCTGAAGTGTGAAACATAATCTATATAGATTCTAGCTCTGGAAAAGAGGACACAATCTAGGCTGAATACCATCTGCGTCCAGCCCACAGAATGTGAGGGAGGTATTAAATGTGACACACCTAGTCACAGATGAGCAGTGATCTAAATTATTACAATGGATGTCTTATATCTGATCTGTTTTGTGCTCTATGGGACATCTAAAAGAACATTTGGTCACCGTGATTTTGTATAAGACATGTTGCTGGGTCAACATATTTTGTTGATGCTGGATCAACATTCCAGTCCAAAAATGTCCCTTACCCTTAAACATAAACTTACCCATATATTATTCCTTAAATCAGAGGAAGATTGGCCTACAGTATATTCAGAGGAAACTCCTGTGCCAGTGATTTCTCACTTAAAAACACACTACCTGTCAAACATTTGGAATAATTAAGTTATAATATTTGAATGTTTTTAAAAGGCGACAGCATTTATTTGATCAAAAACAGAGTAAAATACAGTAAAAAAAATCTTATTATTATTTTGAAAACAGTTTTGCTGCTTATAATTTTGTGGAAACTGTGATACACTACTATTCAAAATTTTATGATGAATAAGATTAAAAAAAAAAAGAAAAGTTTTGTCTTCAGCAAGGATATATTCAATGAATCAAAAATGACAGTAAAGACATTTATATTGTTACAAACGATTTGCTGTTTTTTTTTTAACCCTCTAAAAAATTGAAATTTTGCTTGCCACTTATTCTGCTAATACAATATGAATTCTGTGAGAAAGATTTGCTTAAATATTAATTTAGTGCACATTTCCACGTGTATATCTAGGCTATTATAAATATTGCTAAAATATAAGTCTAATATCTGGCATATCATGTCATTAACGTGAATGATTCTTCCTGCTAGTATAGGTCCTGCACATCTGAACAGCCCAAGGTATAAGTTTAACTTCATCGCTGATGTTGTGGAGAAGATTGCCCCTGCTGTGGTACACGTCGAGCTCTTCCTCAAGTAAATACAATTCTGATATACATATAGTTTTGTAATGTTTTTACTGCTGATAGCTATATTTTTGCACCTATTGATACATCACTGATTGATACCTCTATACCTCACTGATAGTCAACAGTTGCTGCTTTGGTATCATTCTGTTGTAATCATAGTCAAATATTTTATGTCAGTGCAAGGATAGTTGTATTGTTATATAAACTTTTACTTTCAAGCAATACTTAGAATATAATTGTAACATTTTCACACTTAGTTGTGCGATAACCACTGTTTTCAATGTTTGTGTGCAGCCATCCACTCTTTGGCCGAGATGTACCTTTGTCAAGCGGTTCTGGATTCATAATGACGCAGGCAGGTCTGATTGTGACCAATGCTCATGTGGTAGCTAGTAGTGCCACGGTAACAGGCCGCCAGCATCTACGAGTGCAGCTACACGATGGCCAAACCTATGAGGCCACCATCAGAGACATCGACAAGAAGTCTGACATCGCCACTATCAAAATTAATTCAAAGGTGAGAATCATTTCAGAAGAATTAATGACCCTTAACTATGGAAGCTTGTTTCCGCCACTGAATAAAAATGAAAGAGGTTATTGCGACTTTTTATCTCATAATTCTGACTTTTTTGAGATATAAACTCGCAAATGGGATAAAAAAGTTTATATCCCCCTATTCTGACTTTATAATTCGCATTCCGACATTTAAATCTTACAATTCTGTAATCTCGCGATCGTGAGGTAAAAAAGTTAGATTTGTGAGATAAAGTCGCAATTATCTTTTTTTTTTTATTATTCTGTGGCAGAAACTCTTTTTTATTGCCTTTTTCGTTATCACATATTTTAGTTATAATCATAAATTATGTATCATTAAAATGTTTTTTTAATTCATCCCGTGAAAACGTTTTGAAATCGGACATTGCATTACCATGGAAATGGTAAATTACAACCTTTTATTTAACCTTTTCATATTGTATTTACAATTTACAATTATTTTTACAAAACAGTTTTTTGTAGTAAAATTGTGACAAAAACGGTACAGGAATAACGGAAAGAATAAATGGAATGTGGGTGACACCCGGTGGCTATTTTTGGGATAGTGTCTAAAAAAATCTCATAGGAACTTTAATATTTGTGATATCAACTTCAAATTTAGAACACAACTCGGTAAATATATGGCTTTGATTTTATAGCAATTTTAGAGTATAAAAATATTTTGTGTATATATTTTGTAAATAAAAATATTTAATACAGTACATTTGTTTAACTTCTATACCTTTTTACACTTCCATTTTTGAAGTGCTTCAGCAATAATCTGCTGAGTGTTTTCTTTAAAAAGAGACCAACTTTAGTTCTGAATCCCCACTCTATGGTCAAAAAAGGGGTTCCTTTATTCCTTGTATTTCCTTCATTTCTTTTTGCAAATGTGGATCAATGCCTTAAGGCTGAAAAGGTTTAATCCTCAACCTTTCTTGCTGTCACCATACATTTTTTCATTACAGTGGATTTTCCCAACACAAAGCCTATTAGCCAGTAGTCCAGAGTTCATCTTTCATAAACTTTCAAAAAGTATAAAACTCAGCACAAATTATCCAAAAATGTCAACACATTTGACTCGTAAATCCCATGTTTATGACTCCAGAGGCAGATGGTTTACATCACACAATCCGCCTCATCTAGACACACTTGGACATGTTAAATGAAGCACATGCTGACTTACATTTGTATGTGGGAATTTAGGAGGTGTTGTGTTGTAAGAGGTGTTTTGATTCCTGATGCATATGGATCCGATTATGGAGATGCGTAAACGGTCTAGTGCAATATTTCTGTAGCCCATTTTTCATTTCAAAGAGAATCTATTCAGAGTAGAGACTGCTTTGGAAACAAAAATTGAAGAATGTTCCCACGTCAGAGAGTCAGGAATGCTTGCGGATATTTGTTTCTGTTTATAGTAGTTGATGTCATTTCCCCATCTCTTGCTCTGCTGCCTTAGACTTTTTCATCACTGCACCCAATTCTGATTTGTTGAGGACAGACTGTTGAAATGTTTTTGCAAGTAATGAAATCAGACCAGTTTGTTCAGGTAGTGTTATCAATTAAGCAATAGTACGTGAGCATGAGTGCTGTTGTTCATATAACCATCCCAGCTGCTGTTCTGACGATTTGTACTACCTGCAGTTAAAACAGCCATTTTTCAAGTTTGGTAGCCTGAGGCAAAAAAGAATCTGCCAAATGTGATAGGACAGCATGAAGTGTGTAAAAAAATGTTCAGTAACACATCTTGACAGGAAAATAACTCATCAGAATGAGCCGTTGAAATAACAACTGACATTATTTGAACCACATTTCAACACTGAACGTCAGTCACATGCTTGCTGGGATAGCAAGGCTTCAAATTGATTTCTGTCATTATGTACTCGCCCTCATGGTTCCAGCGTCGCGTTTGGACGTAGAACACGAAAACCTGCGCTGTGTTCACTACACCAACTGCGTACGACAACAGCTCGAATTGTTAATTAAATAAAGTTGTTATTTTTGTTTTGTTTTTGTGCAAAAAAAGTATTCTTGTCGCTTCATAAGATTATGGTTGAGCCAGTGTAGTCTTTACTACTTCTTTTGACCTTGAATGCAGTAATTTCATTACTTTCAATGGGGGATAAAACTCTTAAATATCTTAATTTGCCTTCTGAAGATGAACGAAGGTCTTGCGGGTTTGGAATGATATGAGGGTGGGTAATATAGACATTTTTAACCCTTTAAGTATGATATACAGCAATTCAATAAAAAATGGAGTTAATATTTAGGAATGTGGTGCTGTTTCAATCCTGAGGGAATCTGTGTTTTTGAACAAACAGAAAACATATCGACTGAATCACATTTCAGTTGATTTAATTTGCATGAATTGCTGTCTGTCTCCAGAAAAAACTACCAGTGTTATCACTGGGTCAGTCTGCTGACCTGAGGCCTGGCGAGTTTGTGGTTGCCATTGGCAGCCCATTTGCTCTTCAGAACACAGTCACAACAGGCATCGTCAGCACAACGCAGAGAGATGGAAAAGAGCTCGGCATCCATGACTCTGACATGGACTACATCCAGACTGATGCCATCATCAATGTAAGACAAAAGAGAATGATGTTTTCAGGGTACAACAACTGTTTGATGGATGAATTTAATTGTCTGTTTCTCTCTCTTTCATCATCATCAATGGGAAGTATGGAAACTCAGGAGGTCCACTTGTCAATCTAGTGAGTGTGAATGAAGTTTAGACTTGTCTAGACTTAGAAGACGCTGGTTGGATGCTTTTAATATATTTTTGTCTTGTTAGGATGGTGAGGTAATCGGAATAAACACACTTAAAGTTACTGCAGGGATCTCTTTTGCCATTCCGTCAGACCGAATCAGCAAGTTCCTTGATGAGTCCAATGATAAACAGCAGAAAGGTAAGCAAATCAGCAAAAAGGCAGGCAATTCTAAAATGAATTCATCAACACAAATGTTAGCCCACAAAAATGTGAATTACAAATAGGTGTTCATTTTGATTCAATTCTGAGAATTATTCAGTGAGTTTGTGAGTCCCACCTATTAATTTACGTTCTGCCAACTGTAACAAAATGGCAACAAAACAAACAATATGCATGAAACAGCCTGTCCATTACATCCTTGGTGTCATTTACTTTGATTTCAGTCAAACAAAGGGTAGTCAGGACAAACTTCACGCAGTCTCAAGCTGTGAAGACTGCCTCAGGTGAGGTAACTGCTAGCAAATTTCACTTTGCTAGCTAGCTGCTAGTCATTTTTTTGGCCTGATCACATCAAACATGCAAGCTATAATACAAATTTAACTGGTACATCATTCCATTAAATTACGTTGTGAGAGGAGCTACAGTAGAAGTAGTATTGTAGATGTTTAGGCCAGAATGCTGAATTTGGTTAAGTGTTAATCAAACATACTGTGAAACTGCTATGCATGAATTTGTCCCAGTAACCTGCTACTAGCTAACTGCAAGTCAATATAACTCTTTGCTTCGGTGTTTAACGGAAATTGCTAACAAACAACAACAACAACAAAAAAAATGCCGTTATTTTGCTCAGTTTCACATTGCAATGCAAATATTTGTGCTAAGCTCATGTTTGTAAATAACACTAAATATGGGTTACTACAGTTATGTGATGGTGCTTTTAAGTCCTCCTGGGAAGTTTGTATTTATGAGTTCAAATTACTTTGGTTGGAGAATGATGGCGATGTACCAATTCTACAAAAAAATTCTACACGATTTTGTACCTCTACTACTACAAAATGATTAATAAAGAATACATTTCATGTGATTTTTTTATGTTGCTATTGATTTTTTGAAGGTGCTATATACTGTAATCGTACAATACTGTTGTATTGTGTACTTGCAAATACAGTTTCAAAAAATAATTTACATTTTTTCCACAAATTTACCATCAATACAGACCCTGCATCCCTGGCGTTCGCCCTATTTTCACACTGCCATGCCCAAAACTTGGAAACTCATGCAGGGCTCAAAGAAAATCTTGAATTTCCCAAACGAATTCACTTTGTGGTGCAATTCATGTGCTTTTAACTCGTAAACACAATCTTTCTGGCATAACTTAAATTCACCTTGAAATTGTACAAATATCTAAAACTAATCATTTCTCTTTCAGAAATAAAAGGTCCCAAGAAAAGGTTTATTGGAATCAAAATGGTTACTTTAACAGAGAAGTATGTTATGTCAGTCAACAACATTGTTTTTTTTTAATAGGATCCTTCACATTTATTAGTGTCGGGTAGAATCAGTAAGCTGTCTGAAAGGAGTCTGTATCCCTGCATCTCATATTTTTTGTTTTGTATTTCTCTTTTTTTTCCTCAGCATCGTCCAGGAGTTAAAATGGCACAATCCACATTTTCCAGATATTAGCAATGGAATTCTTGTCCATGAAGTTGTCCCGGATTCCCCAGCTCAGAAGTATGTCTAAAGGCCAATTCACACCACACCAACAGACACAGACAGACGGCAACAGACACTTAGTCTGGTTTTGTCGGATCAGTGTGTTTCGCCTGTCAGAGTGTGTTGGAGCTTGCTTTCGCCGACTGGACTGAACATGCTGAATCGGATTTAGAATGTCTGAGAAGTGACACGCTGTAATCTGGTGACTGTCGGCATTGGTCTGCTTCCGTCGGTGCAGTGTCAATTGACCTTAAAGCGATAGTTCACCAAAAAGTGAAAATGTTGTCATTGTTTACTCACCCTCATGTTGTTCCAAACCTGTATGAGTTGACGGTGAACATTGACTTCCATAGTATTTTTTCCTACTATGGAAGTCAATGGCTACTGTCAACTGTTTGATTACCAGCATTCTTTAAAATGTCTTCTTCTGTGTTCAGCAGAAGAAAGAATAACATACAGGTTTAAAACAACTTGAGGGTGAGTAAGTGATGACAAAATTAGTTTTTGGGTGAGCTAAGCCTAAAAATATCTATTTTTACATCAGATTCTTTTCAAAATGCTTTTTAGCATATAATATTTTAAGCTTGCAGTTACACACCGTTTATATTGTTTCAACATCAACCAACTGCATTTGCAAACTAGTCACGTGACATTCTCCTTTCATTGGTTTCTCTTCACAGGGGTGGGCTTGAAACGGGTGATATTATAGTGAAGCTGAACGGCCATCCTTTGGTCAACACTGGAGAATTACAGGAGGCGATTCAGGGAGACATGCCACTCCTTCTGGAAGTTCGGCGTGGAAATGATGATCTACTATTTAACATTGAACCTCAAATCCTTATGCAATGACAGTGGCAGAGATGTGGAACCAGTGGAGTGATCTGAAGAACAAGATCAAGTGGAACAGATCGGTAGAGACTGAAGCTGGATGAAATTGTGGAGAAATTAAAGCACAATTTATATATGTCATTGCATCTGGGCTTCAAAGGACAAATGCTGTAACAGTTGCCTGGTATGCCCACTGGATCTTCAGACCATTTTCATAATTTTTAATAAATTAATTCATTTTTATTAATGTCATTCTAACTCCAAAGTAACACAGTGCCTTTCTGTCTGGACTGACTTGTCTTCACAATAAAGATTAATTATCATTTAGAAATAAAAAGAGGCATTTTGTCAATACACTTTAGATTTACGCTACTGAATGCTTTTGGCACATGAAATGTATCAGTTTCATTTGATTTGATATCATTGCTTACAGGAAATACATCAGCTACAGTAAGTCTTTGCACATTGCTTTTGTAAAGGCAAAAGCTGATATTGTTTATAAGTTTAAATGCAAAATATTTGCACAATGAAAATGTATTTTGATAAATGACTATTAAATACTCTTGAATAAATATTATTTTTTAGAGCTGATTTAAAGTGTCTAGCACGGTTTCAACCGTTTTTACAAGGACTTTTTGAATGTCAAGTAATAAATGCTTAGAATTATATTAGTCATTTAACACATTTCTATCACTCACTGTGGATCCACGCATCTATCTACCCCTCTACTTAGCCTTTTATATTTAGGGCCCGAGCACCAAAGGGCGAGGACCCTATTGGATTTCCGTTATATTTTTATTCAATTTTTTGTGTTTGCACGTTGAAGTCTGGTTAGTCTCAGCCTCAGACATAACGCCCATGGACCGTTGGCTGAACGTCTGATGCAAGTAGCACACTTCATTGGAAACACTTCAGGAGTTTTGAAGTCGTCATCTGGTTGGTTGCATTCTACAGGATGTCCAGGAGACGCGTGTGTCGCGTTCTTTAATGGTCTGCCTGGAAACAAATGCCGTGACACTGCTTAACCCCCTCGGTGAAGAAGAACGCCATCGTGTTTACAGCCGTGATAATGAGCGCTTCCTACACTAAACTCTATGTCTGTCTCTGTTCTGTCTCTCTGCTTATCCCGAGGTTTACCAATTAACGTGATTGGCTGGATCCGGGCCGTGTCCGGGTCGGACGGGGAACCTGTGCCTGTGTGCGGCAGCAACGTGGCCCTGTGGTGTCGGCGAAGACTGTGTTAACTAGTTCATCCTTTGTTAAGACCTTACCGACTCATCAGCCAGTGGCACATATCCCAACAAACCGTCCCATACCGGCATGATCAAAAAGATCTTAAACTAGATGGAACTAGATTAAATATTTTGACTGTTGCGATTCCAAATCAGTTGAATGACCTGTAACTCTGCCTGAGTATCGGACAAGTGTTCACTGTTGGCCAGAGGAGAACTGGCCCCCCGACTAAGCCTGGTTTCTCCCAAGGTTTTTTTCTCCATTTGTTGGAGTTTTGGTTCCTTGCCGCTGTTGCCTTTGGGTTGCTTAAGTTGTTTGATATTCAGCAGTGTTTTTGATATGCCTGCATTGGCGCCGTTGTGTGCGATCTGAGCTGAGCCGGATGATCGCATCACTGTTTTCTGCAGTGCTGATATACATAAATTAACTAGACTAATAACTACTGATATTTGCAATGGAATGAATCAATAATATATAGAATAAGCTGGACAATGACACCATTTTCTTATTAATGTAAAGCTGCTTTGCCACAATTTGCATTGTAAAAAGCGCTATATAAATAAAGATGACTTGACTAAACGCTGTTTTTCAAATGGATGTGAAGTACGCGGCTTCATTCCATTGTTGCAGTAAACTTGCGTAATGTTCCTCAATGAATAATTTATTAGATGCACGCTCAGTGGCGGTTCTAGACAATTTTTACAAGGGGGGCCAAGGGGGGGTGTTTAACCAGAGGGGCACATTAAAAATGGTAACAAATTATATTTAAAGATTATTAACTTCTTTACTTTCAATCATATAAACATTTATTACAACATTGTACAACATTTGTACAAGAGTGAGTGCAGGTGCAAAAAAGGTAGGTTTATTAATGTTGATGATTATTATCAATGATTTGTGAAGGATGATGTGACACTGAAGACTGGAGTAATGATGATAAATTCAGCTTTGATCACAATTACACTTTACTATATATTCACATAAAAAACAGTTATTTTACATTTTAATAATATCTCACAATTTTAGAGCTTTTTTGTATTTATAATAACATAAATGCAGCCTTGGTGAGCAGAAGAGACTTCTTTCAAAAACAACCAAAATAGTACCGTTTCCAAACTTTTGATTGGTAGAGCATATCTGCATGTATTGCATGCATTTCAAAAATGTAGGCCTAGAATTTACTTTAAAAAAAGAAACATTAGATCCATATTGACAATATTGATTTTGTTAACAAAAAAGGACGCTATGTCCCTTCCTCGTTTCAAGATAACTATCGGAAGAAAAAAAACGTGCATTACATTTCGTTGCCTTACCATCCCTCTCTACTTAACACGGGCAATAATAACCTGTTGATTACTTTACTCAAATGTATGTTATCGCAATGCAACAGCCAAGACAGATGAAGTTACGTGGTTAACATCACAACATTGTGCAGGAAAAACCAGTTACTTACGAGATACGAGTCACTTACGCGGCCGGCGCCGCTCTAATTTACCCGTGTAGAACGTTCCGTCACGTTAGTTCCGCTTTTGGCGCTCGCGTGTAAAATCATAATAAAGTCATAATTAATTTTTTATTTTTATTTTTTGGTCAGCACAGGGGGGGCCACAGGGGTGGCCATGGAAATTTCTACAGAGGCACGGGCCTCCCTAGGCCTCCGTGTAGAACCGCCACTGTGCACGCTGGTCTGTTATTGTAGGGACATCAACGTTACATTTTTACGCCCTTAAACATGACGTGGGGAAAAACGAACTATGATTGGTTGCGTTACATGTCAGTTCTTTTGGACGACTTGGGGCTTGACTCTAAATGCAGATTAGTGAAAGTCTTAAGTGACTGCGTAATTTAAATCATCCACTCAACCGATTCGGAGCCCCGCACATATTACATATTTATATATATATATATAAATATATATATATATATATATATATATATATATATATATATATATATATATATATATATATATATACGTGTGTGTGTGTGTGTATGTGTCTGAGTGTACGTATTCCCCAATTCAACTTTAAAACTTCCCTGTAAGAAAACACGTTTCTTACCTATGATTGAAACTTCTGTAAACATAACATGACAAAATGTTTTGAAATATATCGCAAAAAAAAAGAGAAAAACTTAATCTAGCTTTAAAATGAATCGCTGGGTCACATGACTATAAATGACAAAATTACTTCCTGGAAGTGACAATCGCATAACTTTCGCTCCTTTGTGAAAGGATTCAGTTGTTCACTTTTAGTTTGGAGGGCGCAAAAATGCCTTTTGGAATTTGCCCAAAGTCTCTCTTTGGTTCATTGAATCATTTACTCGATTTGTTCAAGAACTCGGAACAAAAGGCCGCTGTTTATTGGTCGGTGTCACAACAGTTGGCGGAGCAAAAAGAGACGCCATAATATTGTCTAAAATGTAAGTTTCTTGCTATTAACTTCTTGTTTATTGAACTGTTGTATAAAAGCAAATATTCCAAAAACTTCTAAGAAATGTTTTGAAAAGGCCAGCCTCTTACAAGAACACCTCTTACCCTAAATGGGAAAGATTTTGTCACAAGTAGCATGCCAAATAAATTAATCAGAACTTTATTAACCCAAGAAAAAATCCCAAATCAAGCCAGTCGAAATATTGTTTATCAAATTTTTCCCAAAAGCTCCATTCATAAATTAAGAACTTTGTATCTTTCCTTTCCTATACCTCCCAAAGCCAAGGAAGTTCATTTTAAAAATTTTCTTAAGAATTCCTTAGGCATAGATTTAATATTGACCACAATAATTGTATTTTCTGTGATTGTGACATTGAAACAACTGTACATTTATTTTTTGACTGTAAATTCAGTAGAGATTTTTGGTCGGAAATGTATGAGTGGCTTAAAGTTTCTGTTAATGTGAATTCTCGATTTTCTAAAAATGATATATTTTTTGGTATACTAATGGAAGATATAAATATTCAATTTTTACTAAATAATGTTTTAATTTTGGGAAGATTTTTCATTCATAAATGTAAGTGCCTTAAAGCAAAACCATTGTTTTCTGTTTTTCAAAAAGAATTTTGGTTGTACTGTAAATCTCTAAGGATGTTAAAATGCATAAAAGGAAAAAATCTATTTACTTTATTGAGGAAATTTAAATTAGAAGACCCTGCTGTGTAAATTTTTCTTTTTTTAAATTTGTATTTTATTTTATTGCTGCTGTGCTCTGTTCTTTTAGATTCTCTTGTGTCTTAATACTGCCTTATTGTACTTGTTTCCTTTTGTAATAAAAAAAAAAAAAAAAAAAAAAAAAAGAACACCTCTTACCCAGACATCCCAAGTCTCCCGGAAGTTCCGGGAGTCTCCCGCATATTGATATCCCTGATGCCTGAAAATTAGTTAAAATCTCCCGGACTCTAGAGCGAGCGAGCAAGAAAAGCCATTTAAAAAGCCATTTAAAAGGCGATTTAAAAAGCGATTTAAAATAATTTACAAATGTATTTTTTTATTGTTCTATTAATCTACGTGTAAAAACAGGAATTAAATAAACAACTTTAAATACATCTATTTATTTGCCTATTTAAAAGTGATTTATTTATTTACATTTTTATGTGTGAATTATTAAATGAATTAATTGATTCATCGTTTTATTTTAATGTGGCACTCCTGGTCCTCCATAAAAGTGTACCCTTGTCTTATAAGTGTCAAACATAATGACAGTCCTGCTCGCTGCATTTGTAACAGCGACTTTAGCATTGCCCATGGCGGGTTAAATGATTGCGAAAGGCATGTTGTGGTGAGTTGACAAGTTTCATTTCATGTGCTTATTATTCAGGCTAGTTGCCAAGGCTACATGAAAACAACAAACTCCTTAGACCTGTTTAAAGTTGCAATGGAAAATAAATAAAAGCAGTTTACATTACCTCCCTGAAATGACTTTTTGCAGGTTGGGATGTCTGCTTACCAGAGAACACAAGAAAAGTTACCAGACAAAAAAGAGCTCCATATGGGGCCTTTTGCTCAGAACTCTTGCAGTCTACATTGATACTTTTCTTTGTTTTTAAGTGTAAGTGCGCTCGAATGTTGCGTATGGCGCTGCATTCTAAAAACACGGTGCACAAATTCAAAATTTAAAAATGTTGACCGACCACTGATGCATTTTGGGGTTTTTTCCAGTTCCACTGCTCACTTCTCGAATTTTCTAATTGTGAGATGTAAAAAATAAAAACATTAAAATGAAAACATTTTTTTTAAATTGATGAAATAGAAGAAAAATCATTTGGGGAAAGTAATATTTTTCTCTTGCTTGGATTGAGGATGAGTGGATACTCCACTTCCTAGAACTGTTTTCTCTCTGGTCATCATCCTAAATCATCACAGACAGATGTTATGAAACAGCTTTCTGCTATCCAGAACTTCCTCTGTTTCCAATAATTCACAGTTTATAGTTTCTCAAAATATATTTTGAAGAATGTTGCTGGATAAGATGTTCTCAACAAACATTGTAACCTACTTTCCTTTTAAGGTGATCTCAGGCAGTCAAGAGCAGTTCTGCACTGTTATTTCATCAAGGCACAATCCAAACCATGCAGCTAGCAAAGCCTGCAGTGACTCCAGCGCTGTCCTGAAGACAGGTAGGTGTGATTGGCTCAGTGGTGGAATGTGACACTAATCTGTGTAAACAAACACATCTCATCTATACAATAAGTGCTGCAAACAAAATATAAAACATTTGACTTTGTTTCTCCAGGCATATTAGCGGTATCATTTGTTTTAACTCTCAAATATGGACAAATGTCAAACATTCTGTATTAAAAACATTTTCTATTATCTGGTAGGATGCCTTCTGTGTGATGCATCCTGTCTTTACAAGATGATTCATATGTAAGTTCAAGTCCACAGGCGACCTTTTTCTGGAAGTTGATCGCTCTTGAACACGTGTCCACTCTGTCCACACTCTGACTCATATGCCAGTTCCTCTCTACTCTGTTTTGAGGCTGTTTAGATGGGAAGTGTTTGTGTGTCTTGGTCAATATGTTGTTTACTAGATAGAAAGTAGAGACAAATATTTTTACATTTTACTGAGAAGCTTCATGGTTATGTTTATAGAGTCATTTGGACTCATTTGAACTTGTGACATGGGCTGTGTCACAGCAATAGTTTAATATATTATAGCTAAGATGGTGTGGTAAATGGCTGATTAATAAACAAGAAACTAAAAGTGTCTGAATCTCAAGTCAAGGATGACCTTTTACAAATATTCTAGCTTTGCTAATGCTCACTGTTTGGCAAGTACTGCATCTTATAACTTATTTTTCAAGCTTTTACTATTGCACTTTTTAAAGGGTTAGGGTTAGGGTTAGGGTTGGGTTAGGGTTAGGGTTAGGGTTAGGGTTAGGGTTAGTATGGGTTAGGGTTAGGGTTAGGGTTAGGGTTAGGGTTAGTATGGGTTAGGGTTAGGGTTAGGGTTAGGTAATTACTATGTAATTTTTTTTTTCAAAAGTTAACATTTTATTAATGAGTAAATACATTATAAATCCTTATTCCATAACATGTTTTTGTCTTACCCTTTTTCACTATGCTTGCTTCATTATAAGTAAGCAGTACAGCAATTTATAAACAGTAGTTGAGTTAAATAAAACTACCCAGAAGGTTGGGCAGACATTTAAAACAACCCATTTGCTGGGTTTGTCCAATTTTAACCCAACTTGGGTTATTTTTAACCCAGCATTTTTTAGAGTGTAGTTTCCGGCAGACTTGCGCCAAATGAGTAATTCCCAGACACGATGTATAACGTAGGATGAAGGAGTAGCGCAAGTCAAACAACTATGGGCAATATCCTCCAACGTTTCTCTTTAAAAACTATCGTTGTACCATCGCTGTTTTGTTTTGCTCTATCCTCTGCTCTTCCGCGTTCGTAATTGCGTCATGCATCGGGTCAGACGATAGTTCTTCCACCGCAAATCGATGCGTACGGCCATCTGTTTTAAATATGGATATTTTTCTTACAAAAAGCCATCGCTTCGCTTCAGAAGGCCTTTATTAACCCCCTGGAGCCGTATGGATTATTTTTACTATGGACGGATGCATTTTTTGGCTTCAAAATACAATCATTATGAAGCTTGGAATGGCAAGGATATTTTTAAACAGTTGGGTTAGGGTTAAATAGTCATATACACCTAGCATGGCTTGAGGGTCAGTAAATCATGGGATAATTTTAATTTTGGGGTGAACTATCCCTTTAATGGATATAGCTACAGTAACATCTTCAACTAGGCAGCTTGAGACCCTTTCCATCTATCTGGTTATATTGCTCAGTAGGGAATGTTTTATTTATGAGAGAGAGAATAATATTCATCCGTACAGTAATGCAGAGCTGAAGCGCAACCAAAACAGTGTTCTTCCATAAAATGTTAGCAGTTTTTTAAACCAAAACGGGCCAAAAGTTACATAGTGTACCTTTTAATGTAGGCAATATACACTGTTAAAAATTACTGTAAATTTTACAGTATAAAACTGGCAGCAGGGTTGCCAGCCAGTTACTGTAAAATTTACAGTAGTGTTACTGTAATTTAATTTACAGAATTTCCCTGTATTCTCTGATTACAGTAAATAACTGTATTTTTTTTAATTACAAAGGGTCAATTTACAGCAATATTCTGTAAATTTGAGTCAAACCAACATGTGACCGCAGAATGCATTGCAGTTTACAGCAATATGCTGTATTATTAAAAAACAACCAGCGGCTGTAAAATAATGCTGTAATTTTTACAGTAATTCATTACAGTGTATGTTAGTGAGAAAGAAAGTGGAGTAAAATCCGAACCTGAATAGTTAGAAGGATGATGCCGTGTTCTTTTTGGCTGCCGACACACTTTCTCATGTACGTGTCCAAGTTTATTTTGGAGAAAGTAAAACCAAAGCTGTGATGAAGCAGTCTGAAACCTCAAGACCTTCACTGTGGACTGGATCTGAACTTCGGCAAACTTTTGTCTTGTTATTTTGGTTCATGTTGTGTTAGAGCTGTGGGATTGTGACATTATTGTGGATTTGGGAGACTTCAAGAGTAGTTATTGTATTTTTTATGGGGGACGTTTAAACAGTGGTCATTGGTATGCTGTATTATCCAAAGTATAGTGGACTGATTTTGACCTTCTGAGGTTAATACCAGAGCCATAACACAGCAGCAGCAGCAGCAGCAGCACACGTGCTTATGACACATAAGGTTTTTAGTGCTCCTGTGAGGACACAAGTGTGAGGCTGATCCGCATCATTTTCCAAACCCACACACCCCTCCTCCCTCCTTCTCTTTCCTGTCATCATACTTTAATAAAAGTTATAAACTTTGCTTGGCAAAAGTTAATATTATGTCATTTGACATGTCCATTGCCTACAATTTCCCGTCTCGGATAAAGCTTAAGGTGTTGAAGGCAGGCAGAGTCATATTTAATTTACTATATAGAGCGGTTTGTGAGCACCCTCTGGAGGAGCAGACCATCAGAATAAAACCAAAAAATAAAAACCAGCTCATGCACCTGTATAAAGGAGGACATTGCAGATGTTTTATGTTTTATATTTATTGTTGACCCTATTGCATTGCGTGCTAATTCATATGTACAGGCTATTTACATTACATATGTCTGTTTTTTGTAACTGCAATGTATATAGTGCTTGAGTGACTAATTGTTTTAAGTAATTCTTTGAGAGATTTCATCAATGCTTAGCTTTTAGTTAAACTTTTCATTTCCACTATAAACACTGCTTGGTTTCAGCTGAGACTAATCTACTGCCAACTTTTCTTTCAAATGTTTTTGAAGTCAGTACTGTTGACTGACCACTAGATGGTACTGTTTGTTTAGACATCAAGTAAGTCCTGCTCTTTGAGAGACGTGGCACAGTCACACATCTACTTTCTTGTTTATTCTAGTCTTTCTCGGACACGGACTGTTTGCTTCGCCATGCAAAAGTCATTTTCTTCATTTTTTCGCGTCTTGTTTACAGTTGAATTACCCTCAGACTTGCAAAATTGCCTATAATGCTGAGACTTGACATGTTTTGTATTAAGTTGACACACACATGCATATATACACCAATCAGATATTATGACCACCTTCCTAATATTGTGTTGGTCCCCATTTTGCTGCCAAAACAGCTCTGACCCTTCGAGGCATGGACTCTACTTGACCCCTGCCCTGAAGATGTGCTGTTAGTGGGTGGTGAACCGGTGACAGGGTCATGGGCGGCCAAGGCTCATTGATGCACGTGGGGAGCGAAGGCTGACCTGTGTGATACGATCCAACAGACGAGCTACTGCAGCTCAAATTGCTCATGCTGGTTCAGATAGAAAGGTGTCAGAATACACAGTGCATCACAGTTTGTTGCGTATGGGGCTGCATAGATGCAGACCAGTCAGAGTGCCCATGCTGACCCCTGTCCACTGCCGAATATGCCAACAGTGGGCACGTGAGCATCAGAACTGGACCACGGAGCAATGGAAGAAGGTGGTCTGGTCTGATGAATCATGTTTTCTTTTACATCACGTGGATGGCCGGATGCGTGTGGGTCGCTTACTTGGGAAACACATGGCTCCAGGATGCACTATGGGAAGAAGGCAAGCCGGCGGAGGCAGTGTAATGCTTTGGGCAATGTTCCGCTGGGAAACTTTGGGTCCTGCCATCCATGTGGATGTTACTGTGACACGTTCCACCTACCTAAGCATTGTTGCAGATCATGTGCACCCTTTCATAGAAATGGTATTCCCTGGTGGCTGTGTCCTCTTTCAACAAGATAATGCGCCTTGTCATAAAGCAAAAATTGTTCAGGAATGGTTTGAGGAGCACAACAAGAAGTTTGAGGTGTTGACTTGACCTCCAAATTCCCCAGATCTCAATCCAATCGAGCATCTGTAGGATGTGCTGAACAAACAAGTCCGATCCATGTAGGTCCTCGCAACTTACAGGACTTAAAGGATCTGCTGCTGACAACTTGGTGTCAGATACCACAGCACACCTTCAGGGGTCTAGAGGAGCCCATAGCAGCAAAAGGGGGACCAACACAATATTAGGAAGGTGGTCATGTTTCAACATCACCTCAATTAAGTCAACTGAATTCTTGCTTGTGAAATGAACTTGTTTAGATTAGAAACGAGACAAAAATAACGGTCATTTCACGAGTTCATACTTACAAAGGATCAGATAGAGTAATTAGTATGCATATTTGGCATGCTGTCCGAGGAGAGGGCTCCCAGCTCAGTATTTGGCCCGAGCCCAGAGTACTCCCCCCGTATTCTGGTTTAGGAAGTAACCAGGCAAATGTGAGGAGACGGGGTGGTGGAGGGATGCTGAAACTGTCCAAAGCATAGGTGAGTCGATTGCGTCGATATATATAGGTCTTCACTCTTGCCGATTGGGCAGACATGTTGATTGCTGATAAATGACAGCTGGTTGGAGTGATGTGATGATTAGTAAGATCATTTGAACGTGTTTCTCCCGAACTTTGTTAATAAAACATCATGAAAAAATAATATTTTTGTTAAATTATAAAGTAAATAAACAGCAATTTCAAGAGTTCTAATGAGATTTTGTTAGCACAAAAAACATGATAAAATATGTATGCTGATGTATTGTAAGTATTGATGTAAGTATTAACACCGCATGCCAGATCTCCTTTATATGTTTGTCCATGTCTCATAATGAACTTTCTCTGTCACACTAATGGCGTAACAGAACGTTATAATCGGAAGGCAAGACAAACGTCATCTATATGTTCCTGTCATTTTTTTATCCAGTGATTTAGGGCTCTTTTTTTCTTTTTCTTCCTCTATTTCTGAAATTGCACCATTGAACATAACTCCCAGAAACTCACAATTACACATTGGGGTCCTCCTACTGGGGCTCCTTAGCATAGACTTTTTTCGGCAAGCGGTAAAAGAGCAGCAGGGATTCATACCTCTGGAACACACAGTAGACAAAAGAAGTTAAACATCGGTCACAGACACACTGGCATCTGCTGTGCTGTCTGCGCTAGTACAGATAATCTGTTTCCTGCACACGCTGTGCTAATACTCATGTTATGACATCTGGTTTATGGATATAAAAAAAAGTTTTTGTTCTGGATAATAATTAAACATTGTTAAGCTCATAGCATATTTTATTACCGCGAATGTTGTATACTCTCAAAACCTCCAACCTTATGTCATATGTCATTCTCTGAACCTTTGAGTCTGAATATGAGTGAATGTCCTTTTTGAGAGCCAGCATACAGATGTCATCATGTCTAGCTCACAATACTGTAGCATATGGAGATGTTTTTGTGTTATTTCAATGCTATTTCAATTCGAGGACTTGCCAGTATTTAATGGCAGACGGAAAGCTTGTCTTTATGTGAAACATATCAATGTTGCGTTTAAAAGTAAATGTTTGCAAAATGTTTGTTTGATGTGACTTGAATCAATTTACCTCTGTGATTCAAAATTTAATTAAATGAATTTTAATGCTCACAAAAACGCCAAATGATCATTTGTGATTAGTCAGTCATTCTTATTAAAACTTCATGTTCAAATTAACCACTGAGTATACTAAAATATATTAAAATAACATTTCATAACTGTATAATACAATACAGTATTATTAAAATCAACAGTGTAATACTGTACTTTGACATGGTAAAAAAAATACAGTAAATTGCTGTATTCAGTTTTACAGTAGCTTAAACACTACTGTAGTTAGTTTTACGGTGATTTTTCTGTTGAATGAAATACCGCAACTACTGGATAATTTTTGCCAGTAAGTTACTGTTAATTTGACGATACATTTTTTACAGTGTAGAAACACTGAATCTATTAGCTGATCTGCCTGGTTCATGGCTGTGATATGGAAATGAATTATCTGTCAGAGAAAGTCATCCACATAGTAACTATCTTTCAATTCTATGAGCCAGCGATGGCATTATGTTGTTCAGTATACTTAATTCATCTGAAACCTGCTATTTGTAACACATGCCAGTCATACAGTCAGAATGTGGTAAATGTCACACAAGGAGACAATACAGGATCTTTTTAGGTCAAACTTAAACAAATGAAATCTGGGATAATCTACAAATCATAACAGATAATTATCCTAATCTCTGGCATTTACCGTTGAGCGATTATAACTACAGATGTTGCCAAGCAGCATCAGATTGGGAAGACTAACTGTGGTAATTTAATGAATTTTCAATGAACTAAGGTTGTATCTCATTTTAAACTGCATGGGCTGAGCTACAATATATGTGCATGAGTTTGTGTTTGTGTCTGTAAGCTACATGTGTTGGACTGCTGATTAATGCCTTTTTAGGGCTTTAATTTTATTGATAGCACTGGTTACAAATGACAACTACTGATTTAATTTTAAATTGAACAATCTTTCAGTTTTAAGTGTATTTAGTGCACACAAAACATTTGTGACTGATGCAAGCATGCAGGTTTATTGGCTTTGTGTATGCTGGAAATGGTTTACATTTGTATTTTAGGCTTGTAATAAACCATGCAGAAAATTATATATTAGGCTACGGCTTAACATTAACATTAAAAGCCGAACCAAAATGCAGGAAGTGAAAACTGATTTGAGGGCTGAATTTAAGGATAAACCAAACATTTGTGGGATGTACAGCAATTATCATGCACATGAAATGTTTGAGACCCCTGATCTAAACTGCTACTATTTACCTTAATCTTTGGCTTCTTCCTTTTACAGTTGTGTTCAAAATTATTTCAACCCCCAATGCTGTAAATGGTTTTTAGAGATTTTAGAGTATTTTTTAAAATGAATTCAGAATGAAATCCTACAAGGACTTCTTAAGAGAAAGCAATGCACTAAAAACTAAAAATGACATTTTTGTAATTTTGTAAATGTATGTTTTTTTGTTCTTTTTTCATTGACACACATTATTCAACCCCCAAAATTACTACACTCTACTCTGAAGAGAACAGAGGAATTTTTTTTCAATCAATATTGAAAGCACCTGTGTGGATGAGAGGGCAGCAGCAGCAATAAAAGCTAAGCAATATTAGCTTTAAAATGAAAAAGTGATATACTCTGCAGCTCTTCTAGATTACTTTACTGGTGGTTACAAACATGGTATGGACAAGTCAAGAGAAAGACAAGAGAAGAGAAGAGAGAAGAGGAAGGAGGAAAGACAGGAAGGGAATGGGCAAAAGAAAGAATGCAAAGATGTTAAACATACCAAGAGACCACATAGAGAAGCAAATTCGCAAAAAAACTGCAAAAACGCTACCTGGCTGGAAAGAAGAGAGAGAACTGACTGCGACTGCTGTGCGCTACCTGAAAGCGTAGAGTGGAGAAAAGTCCCCGTGTGACCCCTGAGGAAACTGAGAAAAGATTTGTCAGATGTAGGTAACTGAAGTACTGAGCTCCAAGCGCCAGCGAACCCTCTGCGTTCTGAAGGGCCTCAGGCCCAGAAACTCCCCCCTTGCTCCAGTCAGAAGAAGGAAGAAAGTCATGCAAAGTATGCCAAAGAAAAAGTCCAAACCACAAGCCAAAATTTGGGAGATTTGTGGTTCTGTGGGAATGATGAAACAGAAATGAAAGGGAAACATGATTAAAAACTGTGTTTGATGAGGGAAGGAAAGAGGAAGAAGGAGGAAGAAGATGAAGAAGTGTGAAGAAAGGCTGTGGGAATGTGAAGGGGGTCAATTTGCTTTTTTGCTTTTGGGTGTGGGGGGAAGCTTCAGGGTGGGTAGGTTGTGTTTGGCACCATGAACCTTCTTTTATTGGAGAGAAATGTGGAGGGTCAATGTGATGCTGGAATGGGCAACCTTGGACCTTGGAGACGTTGGATGATGCCAAACACAAAAATCAAGGCCAGGAAGCATGTGGGACTTATTATCCAGAGAGCATTTTAAAATGGCCATCGCATCACCAGAATTAATTTTGATTGAGACATCTGAAAATCCGGTTTGCAGATTAACTTGGAGTTAGCAGTGGAAGTGGCAGATGGCGAAAGAAAAAGAAGACAGTGGAAGAATGTGACTGAAGATGAGATGAAATGAGAGAGCAGTTGTGGGATGAGAGACTTTTTGGAACTGTGCTGAAATGGTTTAGAAAAGTTTAAATCGCTAAGCTGTGTTTAATAACAAAAAATTGATTTATTGTTGAAAAATGTGAATAAAAATGATAATGATGTGATGGAACTTGGGAAAAAAATGTGATTTGAGTATGTTTGTTTAAAACTGATATTGTTTATTTTTGTTTGAAATAATTTTTGTGTTTTTTTACAATTTGAGATCAAATGTATTGTTATGTAAAACAATGTGAAAAATCAATGTTAAAAAATTTGAATACAAAACAATAATGATCAAAATCAATATCAAAGGGATGAATACAAATACATCTGATACCTGCAGTTTTTTATTTTATTTTCTTTTTTAGTCAGTACTAGCCACTATTTCCAGCTGTTATTTGTTTTCAACAGTTGAGAACACCCAGAGGTGTTCTGATGAAATTTTAGACAATGGTTCTCATTCACTGTTATTTCACATGAATACACAGGTGTGTATGCTAAACACCTACTGTGTATTTGTTCTTGCGTTCATTGTAATGTTGATGATTCTGAATTATTCTAAAAGAGGGACTTTATATCTACAGCCTGTAATTTGCATAAAACACACACCATTAAGTGCTTTTGGTACAATGCTCACCTCTCTCTCTCTCCTACTTGGTGGTGCTCTTTCTCAGGTAGTAATCTTGCCTGAGCACACAGAAAGATCTTTGAGCAAAGTAATTCCAAAACCAGTTAAAACACAATATAAAAGGCAGAGCTGCTGGAGGTGTACACTCAGGCACAGCCGAAGAGGTGAAAAGACCAGACGACACAGAGAGCCCTTGTTGCCAAGGCGAAGTCGTGGTGACGAGCGGCCGATGTGGGGCCGAGGTGCCGGAGGACGGAGGTGCAGCTGGTGCGACTGAGGTGAAGCCAGAGGAAAGGAGGAGCCCGACCAACTCGACGGGGTGGAAAGATGTGGAAAGACTGGTTGGTAGGCAGAGGTGGAGTGTTGGGCCTGGTGGTTTGACATACCAGGGTGCTTGATGATAAAACAGACATGGTAATTGGCAATGAAAGGGGCACGGTGGCATGTGACGAATCAGGTATGGTGCTGATCCTTACATGCTCCTCAATAATGGGGTCAGCACATTCACATTAGCATTGGCATTCTGGGCCGGGCTTCACTCCATGCCCTTCTACTCTATAAGAACCTCCAGGGACTTGCTCACACACCTGGTTAGACTCCTCTTCTGGCCCAGGCTCTGGGAAGAACTTGGCATCTGGTGGTTTGGCTGATGGTGTGCCGCAGTCGCTAGCGGGTTTTGATCCTCCTCACTCTCACTGCTGGAGATGAGTGACCCACACCGATGTAAAATCCACCAAATATACTCATGGAATGTTCTTCGAGGGGCATCTCGGGGCAGGTATGGCTTGGTCTGTTGATTCAGACCTGCCCGGAAAAATAAGCAGAGGCTGATGTCATTATGGTGCCTTGAAAGACCTTGAAACCAATGCTTTGGACAGATCAGTAAAAGTGTTTCCATCGTAGTTTATGCTTATGCCAATATACCACTAATAGTATACAATATCACTAATGGTTTTTATGAACTACAGCAGAACTGACATCTTTCTGACATTGTTTTAAATGTTCAGATAATTAACCTATTTAATACAGGAGAAGCACATTCAGTTAAGTCAACTAACAAGAAAAGAGGTATATATACAGTAGACTTGCCTCTGTTCCATGACCGTTTTCCAGAATTTGGTCCGCCCGAATGCCGCAAATTCAACTTTTCCCGTTCGCAAGATCTGGCTCTCTTTGTGCTCTCTTTGCAACTCTGGGCCGCTCCTCAGATTCTGCCATTGCAAGACCTTCCGCTTTGGCTCAGCTTTTCACAGCATCGTATGCAGCCAGGCTCGTCGGCCTTCCCTCAGCCTCCCAATCTTTCCTTCCCGCTGTTTCTTACCCCTTTCCTTTTCAGTGTCCTCCAGCACCTGTAGCAGATGCTAACGTGAGGTTGCCTCCGCTATCGCCACAGGTACAGTCATTTCAGCATTTTCCCTCTTTAGTCGCTGACCCCTTCCCTTTCCTGTGGCCTACAGCTCTAGAAGCAGAAGGCTTGCGAGACAGACTCACTCTTCTAATTTTTATCTGCCATTTCACCCTTGCGCTTCTCTCCATGTCCCTCCCCAATTCACAGATGTGTCCCTTACAGCTCTCTCCTTCAATCAAAATCACATTCGCTTTTCACTGCCTGTCCCATCGAACGTTATCACCTCGGAGCCACCCCCAATGGCCTCTAGATCTCTCCTTTTTACTTCCTCTGCTTCCCATCTCTGTATCCTACCCCCAAATATGCAGGGTTTTTTTTAGTTACGTTAAAAAACCCAAACCCACATTCATCACGTATAATATCTTGGCAATGGACTAGTTTTCCATTGCTTTCTGCCATTTCACTGAAATAATCTCTTCAGCCTCCCCCACAGGCGGCACAAACTGAACAATTATTTGGCACCAGTAGCTGAGCTTGCATTAAGTACATTATGATAAATACTTGTATGTACAACATTTCAGCCATAAATTAAACCTAAATGTTACCTATATTATGTTCATTATCTGCCTAGCAATGTATGTTCATGCTTTAGTAGTTTGTATTTTAAAAACCGTTGCATGTCATTATGTGATTTATGTATCACGCTTCAGAACTTCTGTGAAGGGAACACCATGATGCTCCCTGGTTTTCACGGTGCATTTTAGGCTGCGAACGTTTCAGTGCACTGGAAGGATTTCGCGATTGAGAATGAATGGCCTTAAAATGGCCGACTCCTTGAACCGTGCCCTGACTACTGAACTAGGGAGTTGATTGAGACGCACCGAAACAAAGCTCAAACCCAGAAACAGATGTAACACTGGGTATACATGTGATTTTTGTGTACATGTGATTTCAGTTGGTGTTAAATTTTATTGTAGTTTAGAATACATTTTAGTGTGAACTTGATTAATAATGATTTCTGCGTTAAAATTGTATATAAAATATGCATGTGTACAATTTCTATGCATATTTTACACACAAAAATTCGAAAATGGTTAGTGAATAAGACTTGAATTTTCCTGATATCCTCAGAGGAACAGACTTTTAATCACTCACTCCTTCAGAATTCTATTTCTGGAGGCTGAAGTAAGCACATGTGGCCATTTATGCAGCCCGCCTCGGTGGAGAGTTTGCACACGGACTGATAGGGTGAGGGAACAGCAGAGAGTGCTTTTGCACAATTGTAGTCTGCCAGTTCCCGAATCCAAGCTCCACGGACACACACACACACACACACACACACACACACACACACTAAAACGCTATTACAGATGGAGCATCTAAGCCATGTAAATAGCCTTTGAAGCTTATCTGGACACACATTATAAAGCCATTACAAGAAATGAAATGGCAAAGGTGATGGAGATGATGAGACCGAGAAAATAGGGTGTGTTTTATTTTCCCGACTAAAAATCGGCAGTGTTTGAAGATTTCAGACACACATTCTCTAATAGCACTGACCAAGATTAATGGCCTTCCAGAAAGCTTATTATACTTTGTCCACGTGCTTTATCTGTAATACTCTGTATTGATGTATTTTTGTCTGTCTTTCTCTGTTTCTGTTTTTCTTTTTTTATCATTCTTCATTATCTCCTCTTCATGTCCGAGAATGTTTTTCCAACTACGTTCTTCACATTCATTCAATTAATTTTACTCTCTGCCAGCAGATAGAAAGAGGAAGAGAACATTTGCTTTGTTTTCTATTTATCTCACTCCAGTGGTAACAGACCCACCGTCTCTCAGAGCAGCAGGTGCTTGTGGATGATAAGAAGTACCTGTCAACTGGTACAGCACTCTCACCTGTCACATTCAGACTGCTGCGAAGTGCTAAATATAGTCAGACCGCTGCAGTGCGTGCGCTCATCTAATGAGTAATGCATGTATAAAGAAAAATGAAAGCAAATAATGAACAAATTAAAATCATTGGTTTAATTGATACCTCAATTCAGGTTTGTTCAATTAATCTTCAGTTTAATTCAGATTAAATAAAATCCCACTTCAAAATAAGGTCTCATTTGTTATCATGAACTATGATCAATATATGTTGTTTATCATTGGTTCAAGTTAAGTAATGTAGTTAACTCATGTTAACAAACCAAACCTTTACACTAAAGTGTTACAAATACTCTGAAACTCAATAAAAAAAGAAAAGGATGCAAAATATCAGTGGTCCATATGACATGTACATCACTTTTTGAAGAACATTGCAATGAATCTTAAATGAAGAGATTGATCCGATACAGATCAATCATAATACATCATAATAGGCTTTTGAAAATTTGGACTACTTTGTTACTTTTATGGTGCTTTTGTGTCCTTTTTTGAAATTTAAATCACAATCACAAACAGTAAATTCTTCAGTAAAATGTTTTCATTTCAAACTATCTCTTAGTGAGCTGTGTCCAATACATTCCATCTGTATGGCTTATTATTGTATGTATTGGGGAATATGGGAGGACTGCGATAAGCCTGTGGAGCCAGTACTGATTACAGAGGTGCTGTTTGCAAAGCATACATTACTGGGGGGGCTTGTGCAATCTCATTATAAACAAGGCAAAATGACTCTTAAGTGGCTTGTAAAAACAAAAGGAGAGATGTTAGTGTTTACAGGCTGGGTAAGAATCGCTTAGTCACATGGATTAAATCAAGAGCACAAGCACAAAAAAACGAACTGCAGATTGCATGTTTTAGTTAAAGTAACTGTAAGTGTGGGAAAATTATGAAATAAAAAGCAACATTTATATTAGATGTTAGATTAAGTGCTGCAATCTTGACAAATAGTAAAGTGCTGATAGTATGCCTTACAGTGTCATTTGTTATGTCAGATGAAATTCTTGGCTTTGGGATGGATGTTATGTTGTCTGGTGTACTCATCAGTTTTAATGAATTGGATCTTGAGTGAACACAACCCCATCCACTCCCACCCTAACACACACACACGCACAAGTGGAGAGTCCATTAAATTGTTAGGAAAAACAAGTTTGCAACATTGCACAAGTGAAGTTCCAGTCACTATAGTGTAACACGTTGCTCCATGAACAGAGGAATTAAACAGGAACAGCAGTGAACTCCTTCAAACCCCAGAGCACTTGAGAGGATTGAAAATTAATGGGATTTTTGTGGAGGAGTAGCATATTTCACAACAGCCTTTGGGTTCACTCCAGATTGGCCTGGCTCTGGGTCCACTTTCACTCAATGTGATTAAATCTTTTTTCAGTGTTATTTTATCAACTTTATTCTTACAAGCTTGCGCTCCGAGACGACGCCCACCTACCTCCACTTTCAAACAAAAACCATCTGGACATGTTTTTAGCCACTATAGTCACACAAAGTACAAGATGTTAATCAGCACCCACAACAAAATTAGCAGATAGTAAGCAGATAAGAAATGCAAACGAGACAGTTTTCCTGAGAAAAGCATATAATGCGACATATAGATGCTTCCATTATCGGTTAGTGACAGGATACAGCCTACAGATATAGTCTCATACTGCACTTGAATAATTTATGGAATGTTTTTATTGCCTCTTTCTTTGCATTTTATGACCTGACATTTCTGTTGTGCGATGTCACGTCTGTCGAGGTAATTTAGAGCTGATATCTGTGGGAAAGATGCTCTGTAAATTGTCCTGGAAATATGACACGTGATAAACAACACAGGTGCAACTCTTTAGAGGAGCAGAGGACACTGCTTCCCATCCTTCCCTTAAACTTCTCTAATGGGAAAATCATGGAGGTCATTCAAACTAGTAGTTAGCATTAATATTTTATATTTAAAATACAATTACACTTTGAAACGATTGAGGAAACATGCACATGTGACATCACACACAAGAACCGCAAGCAATGAGCCGAGTTTTAGACTGAACTTAGGCGACAGGAGTTTTGAGTGAATTATTTATTAAAGGCTGCAGTGCGGAGGAAAAACCATGTTATATTTAAGGCTTGTGTACCTAAAGGACAGTCTGTCATTTTCAGATTTCAGTAGTTTTATTTGAAAACCAATATAGATTTACAGTGGATATAAAAAGTCTACACACTCCTGTTAAAATAACTTTTTATTTGTGATGTAAAAAATTAAACGAGGATAAATTATATCGGAACTGGGGCCCGTTTCAGAAAAGAAGTTCAGTGAAAGCTCACACTGAAATGAGGGAAACTCTGGGTTTTCCGTTTCAAAATGGAGGAAGCAGGGTAAATCAAGCCCGTTTCTGAAAGGGAGGTAACTGTTAACATGATAACTTACTCTGTGAACCCAACCTGGTCGGAGACTGGTTTTCTTCTGTAAACCCTGAGTTTCTTTCGGTCTCCTCCCTTTTTTAAAATGCAAGCGATGTTTAAATACATTAATTTCTTACTGAGTATTATATAAGAAAAATGAAATAGGGTTTCCCGAGGGGAATCTAAATTAAGTGTATTATACAAGTAAAATGATCTGCCAGTGTGGTAATAAAATAAATGCAAAACAAGATTATCCAGAGCGTATATTAAGTACAAATTTACACTATCCCCGCCCACCAATGTCACACAAGGTTATTAACGACACGCATGATTCAACAGATTCAGTGGTGAAGGCTGTAGCTTCTAAAAGTAACTTGTGACGCCTTTTGCCGAGCTCGCTCCTCCCTTTTTCCATCACACGTCACATCATCACACATTTCTCCTCAATAAAAATTTAAAATTTGTTCTAAACGTGAAAATAAAGTGCCTAACAAGTGTTTAATTATGATAAAAGTATTTTATAACTTTAATAAATATAATTTACACTCACTTAGATAAATAACATCTAATTACTACATACACTACTATTTATTGCTTTTACATGGTAATAGAATAGCCTATATTACTATTTTCACTAAGTGTAAATAGCATCTATCGCTACGAAAGTATGCTGTAAGTATGCTATAGCTGCCATTGTTAAATCATACCCCATTGGCTGATAATTTGCAAAATAAGAAAAATGCACTTAAATTGTTATTATTAATTTTATTTAGGCTATTTTTTCCCCCTGTGGGATACCATGAAAATGAATATTCAATAGCTTACAATTCTGCCAGTTGTCATATCTGATATTATAACAGTGATAAGAATTAAACTTGTATTGATGTCGGAAGCTGTTGCCATGATGAATCGTGATATCACAGCACCAATGATTATGGCTTATAATCATATTATTATAATTATGGTTTCCCATCTCAGAGTTCAAGTTGAGTTGGTTGAACCTAGCTTTGAAACTGGCCCCTGTTGCACCTTTTAATGTAAAAATTACAATACCACTGAAGTGACTCATATCAGAGAAATCAGATATAAGAATAAGAACGGTTGTGAAAACTTTTTATGTCCACTGTAGTATATACAGAAGGGTCTTCTAAAAATATGGCAGGAATTGACCTTAACTGAAAACACATTATTTTACATCTATTCTATGGGGATGAAAAGATTTTCATCTATTTCAAATGCTAGCCCCCCTGCTGTGTGCGCGCCTGCGGTACAGGGAAGCTGAAGGCTGTGGATGGTCAACCTGTCTTATCTTATTAATATAACTGGAGCAATCGCAGAGCCACCAGTCTTCTCTTCCTCTTATTCTCCTGTTCTTGTCTTATATGTGTTTGCATATATATTTATATTACTTGTTTTTACTACATAAAGAAAATGAAACTGTCAGTAATTACTGTGCCCTTATCATGCCGTTGACTGAATATGGGGTGTAATGCTGGAAGTCATGGTTTATATTAACTGTTCTGCAAACAGTATATTGATTGTATGACACTGTAGGCTACTTAATTTGATAAAAACATAAATATAGCAGCAGGTGTAATCCTGGATCAGGTCAAATGTAGGTAGTTAATATTGTTGACACAATAAATAATAATTAGGTGTGTGTGAGTCACGTTTTCTATCCCACGAGGAAATCGTAAATCCTGAAATGGCAACATTGCATTGGAAAAGCCAAGTTTAAGTTTTTGCTTAACTTAAAACAAGAACCAATACATACAAACCACTGCAGTTTACAGCTGAAAATGAACACTAGAGGCAGTAAAACAGCAACAATTTATTATTTTTACACAAAATTATGATTAATAAAACCTTGTTGTCGTGCGGTTCCTTGCACAACACGATGAAGTGACCTCAAAACACTTTTACCATTATTTCTAAACTTATACATGTTGACGTTTGCATCGCATAACCAGCTTCATATGTGTGGCTTTTCTGAGGTTGCAGACTTGCTCAATAGCTCACCTGGTACAGCAATGCACTTACTATGTGGAGGGCTCAGATTCGAGTCACAATAAAAGAGTAGAAGCAAGCTAAAACGGCATGGTTGCTACAGCAAATGCGTTCTTATATGATGTTTGCTTTTGTTAAAACTATCAGGTATATTTAGAGTTTAGTGTAGGGATTGCATTATTTTCAAACATGATTAACCTTTTAGCTCCACTCCAGGCATTTCATTTTCGAACTGCCGTGATACTTAGAACAACCAGCTTAATAAAACATTGTCAGATTCATGTTCATCTGTTGAAAGTGCTTTTAGTACTCACTAGACATTTCACTTTGAGAGTGTCGTAAAACGTAATATCATTTTGCAGAAACGCTAGATATGATTAAGTTAAATGTATAATTAATTATGTGGTTTTTAATAATCAATTAACACTGCTTTTGTAATTTTTTTACAAGATTAACAAAATTTGTCACCAAAAAAGTAATCCGGTTTAATCAAAATTTCGGTTTTACAGAATGACTCTTTTGGTTATACCGAATGATGATATTTTCAAACAATGTTTACAGGCTGATATCTAGCAAGCTAGCTAGCAAACATTTTATATTTAGTACAAGTTTTTAAAATATTACAACATTTTCCATGTTTCATGGTGGTTGTACTGAATGACCTGATGTTTCAGGACATGCGTATGAGTAAGTGAAAACATGAATTTTTCAAATAGTTAAGAGAAAGTTAGTTACTTTGCTTCATGACTATGTCTTTTGTAGATGTCTGAATGATGTCATATCCTGTCTCATGATATTGACAACATAACTTGATCCAATGGTCCCTTTATATTGGTTACTCCAAATGACATCACTTAAATTCATTTTTCCGGACATTCTGTCTAATGACAAAGCAAGGACTTCTACACATAATTTTAATGCCATGTTGACATATGAAGTTATAAAATCATGCCATAATACAAATATGTGTATTTATTACATTTTAAGATATTTTAATCACAAATTAACTGGCTGTATTGGCCTTTGGACAGTTAAACCGAATGACCATTTGACACTTCAAAATCTTTAAAATGCCTTTTTTGTGTATCAAAATATAATTGAAACCTTTTGGATTCAATAAAAGAGATCTAGCTGTACTACTTTACATGCGTTGGATGTCATATCTTTGTTTTTTATTATTATTTAGGCCTTTGGACAAAAAAAAAAAAGACCTGTCATTGACCCAAATGCAAAATTCTATGAGGGAAAATATCATTATCTCAGTACAAAATCAGCAGAAATCAATGCAAATAGCCACCGTGATAGAAAATCAAATGTATGTGTTTGAGAAAATATGTAGGTAGTTGTAGCCTACTTCATGGGACAAAAATGGCCAGAGGTGTCCATGTGGATATAGGTACAGTACACCTCCATAAGCACAGCAAACAACCTTATGTTATGTAATCTCTCTCTCTTTATATATGTATGAAGAGAGTGAGAGAGGGTAGAAAAGAGAGAGGTATACCCTGACTGTTGACATCTTAAGTGCTTCTGTCATCAGCACTTTCTTGCATAACATCCTCTCAGGGTCTGAACATGTGAACACAAAGAGGTTTCCTACTTTACCACAGGACATTTGCTCGGCACTCTAAAGAGGTTTTCCGGCAAGACATCTAAAATGATCATGATCAGAGCTAATAGCTAAACACATGATGAGAGCATTATCTAAATGCGTGACGGTAAACTGTTGAAGCACTGTCAGAGCCTGTATTTATTTTTTATTTATTTTTATCTGCAAATTGAATCACAGCAGAGACATTTTCATTTGCATCCTGTTTCCTATATACAAAATAATGTAATGCAGTCTGAATACATCATGTTGTGTTGCCAATGAAGTGATGAATACAGATTCTGTTTGTGGCATATTTTTATTTAACCTGCACTGCATGCTCATCATCATCATCACTGGGCTCTGAATGCAGAGGACTCTTGTCTGAAATCATCTTAAAATAAACATAATAGACAGAGGTTCAGTTTTCTTATGTAATACAGGTAGTTTAATCAAACTGAGACGGAAAATGATGAAGTGTTCAGATTAGCCTTGGATGTTTTTATAGTACGAGCCATCTGCAAACATAGCAATGCCAGTATTTTGTTGTGATTTGGAGTTTAGTTAAGTAAGGTCAGAAAATCCTTAAGTGGGCTTTAGTTCCATTGTATACAGATCAGCTGCCTCAAAATGCCACAATGACAGACATGTTTCATAAATTATCCTAAAAAAAAATAGCCCTAGCTTTACCTGCTGAGCAACCCTTTGCTGGCAGTTTGATTGACAGGCGATCTGACCAATCATAACCCCGAATTCGTCATTTTGCCCGACAAAGCAGTCAGGGGAGTTAATGGACTAACGTTGGTGAATTTGAGCTTCAAAAATTCTGTCCTCACGTCTTTCTGCGCTTGAAACAACATTCCTTCTGACGTCCATTCATGTTTATTTGATGCTATAAATGAACTAGTATGAAGAGATGATCGGTTCACGAGCCGCTTGAAGGAGCTACAGCGATCTGTCACGACACATTAAAGAGGCACTATACGCTATTTTATCGTTTAAACTTGTTTAAAAAAATCCAATATGTAATATGCTTCATATCAAAAGTAACCTGCTCTGTCTTGTCTTTCGAGACGTGTTGTCAGTGTCCTCTTTGCTCCGCGATGTATTTTTCACTGTGTGAGAACATGATGGGTGGCGTGAGACTTGTCGGCCAAAGCAACAGTAACTAAAGGGGGCGGGTCTTTGCGAAGGATCGATTGTGCATATAAAGAAACATGTTTCACATATGTAGGCTACTCCCTAGAAAGAAAGAAATGCAGAAGGAAATTGACTTCAAAAAAGTCACGAGAGGCTATGTAATATAGAAACTGTCTCTCAATCCTTCACTGATCAATGGCTAACTCCAGCTCTTTATTTCCATTGTGTTAATCCTTTATCCCGTTTTATTAGTCAGGTTCCAGCCTGTTAAAGAATTGTGCTGTGTCAAGCTAACGATTCTTTCTAAAAAATATTCATTTTTTCAGTACCGCAAAAGGTACAGCATAAATTCTTTTATTTTTGAACTGAGCTTTGCAACTTCCTTAGGCTTAAAATAATCTATCTCTTCCATCTTTCCCGCTGGCCCAACTGGATGTTTATCAAGCAAACGTCACATGTAATAAACTGGCTGCACGTGAGCCGGGGCGCTCAGAGAAGAATAATTCTAATACGCATGAGCACGCGCTCCGGCTGCGCGCTCTCAATTCACCTTAGATCGTGTTGCTTTGCGGTGCCTAACATAAAACCATACACATATTATCATTTTAACTTGGTCAATGTGGACGACAGGGTTGAGCTTAATTAAAGCATGTGATCTAGTCAGTCAGAGATTACTTCAGCACACTGGACAGCGTTCATTTTTATCAAAGCAGAATGGAAAGCTGCAAAGATGAGCCACCGACGACCCGTGGGGATATCCCGGACAAAACCCCGCAACAAATCAGCCGTTATTGACTTTAGACAGAGACATGAACATATTGGAAGTACTTCTGGAGTTACTCATCGTTGTAATTGCAGTTGTGTCACTCGTGGCGAACGTGCTAGTGTTAGTATGTTTCATATGCAGCGCACAAGTTCGTGCACAGGTGCCAGGGATCTTCATCATGAACCTCTCGTTCTGCAACATCCTCATCACCGTTCTCAACATGCCTTCTACCCTACTTGGGGTCGTAAAACGCCAAAAGCCGTTTGGCGACCACTTTTGTTACACGGTGAGTTTCATGGATACCTTCCTGACCACCAACTCAATGTTGAGCATGGCAGCTCTCAGCATAGACCGCTGGATAGCCGTGGTTTTCCCTTTGACTTACTCCAGCAAAATGAGACTCAAGAACGTCGCGCTGATGGTCAGCTATGCCTGGCTTCACTCGCTCGCATTCTCGCTTACTGCTGTCCTGCTGTCGTGGGTCGACTACAGTCCCGCGTACGCGTCATGCACGGTGCACCTGGGAGACGATGACGGGAGCCGTGGGCACTTCATGGTGTTCACCACCGTGTTCCACGCATGTACTTTCGCGCTCTCGCTCTTCATCCTATGCTTCACCTATCTGAAAGTACTCCAAGTGGCTCGCTTCCATTGTAAGAGGATAGACGTGATTACGGTGCAGACACTTCTGCTACTTGTCGACATTCACCCAAGGTACATTTAAAACATCATATCTACAGTCTCAGAAACAGAACAAGTTACATATTGTGAGCATGTGTGTGACGTATTCTCTGAAACTTCTTAGTGTGAAACAACGGTGCTTACTGGAGCAGAAGAAAAGGAGACAGAGGGCCACCAAGAAAATCTGCATATTCATCGGGTCGTTCGTCCTGTGCTTCGCCCCCTATGTCATAACAAGGTATTGATTTAAGACAATACATTTTAGTAGAATGGTGCGCATAAAAATAATTATAAACAGTGTGCACATACTTTGCCATGATACAGGCCTATTATTTCAATGGCAATGTAGTGTAGGCCTATGTGTTCCAGTAAGGGGAGACCATTTTTTACTCCAGTTAATATTTCTCAGAGTAGGTTCATTTTTGAAAATCAGCTTCTGTCTATGATAACGCCTTGCTACAATGAAGGTATCGGGCATTTACCTCGTTATCGCCCGTTTGTTGCATGTGAGCCCTATTATGTAATATGATTATTGAATCAACCTCCTAAATGCAGTCTAGAAAATACTAAGAACTGGTGTTGTCAAAAGTATTGACTTTGATACCAAGTCGGTACTGAAATTTTAAAAAAATGCGATGCGCTGTTGAGCGAATTTGTAAACACCTCAATGGCCTTCAGATTTATCTGTGATTGGCTACAATGATCAACGCAAGGGAACGTTTGAAAACACACCGAAGTGTTTGAAAGTGGAAGTTTTTGAAGCGCTGATCATTGTAGCCAATCACAGACACATCTGATGGGGGCGTGAACGCAGTGGCCAATTAGAGGTGTTTACGAATCCATTTAACAGCGCTCAAAGCATCATATTTTGAACATTTCAGTGAGTTAATACTTTTGACAACACTAATTTCTTGTAATTTGTTTCCAACATAGTCATATATCAATTTCCTTAATACAGTGCCATATTGAATGTTAATATAATAGCCTAATATATATCCTTCTTTTCTCATAGACTGACTGAACTGACTACTTTGGTAAAAATCGACCGTTACTGGGGGATCATGAGTAAGTGCTTGATGTACAGCAAAGCTGCGTCTGACCCTTTCGTCTACTCCCTCTTACGGCAACAATACAAGAAGGCCCTTTGTGGAGTGTTCAACAGGATTTTGAGACGGAACTCATACACACTGTCCAATCACAGCAGCCCCTCAGACATAGAAAATGAATGCTACTCACAAAGGGTTAACAATACGCTGAAGGATAACTGTCACTAGAGCAGGTCAAAAAGACTGACAACCGACACCTTCAGAAATATGTGCTCAGCACTGGGTTCTGGTTAGTTAATGGCAAAAGGCCAAACGAAACTGCCTATGATTTTTGAAATAATGGTTTATACTGTATCATTTCTAAGTCTGTCGGGAGGAAACAAAGTTTGCCAGTCACTGGATTTTCTTTTATTGAATTCAGACCATTTGCACACTCATGTTATATGACTTTTTTCACAACATAGTCCGATAATGTGTAATATAATGTACATTCTGAAATAAAAATAAGAGTAAGAATTGTATAGATATTTGTTGCCTAGTGTAACATATATATTTATTTGGATAAACTTTGCCATCAACACATATTACCTCAGGCCTACATTAAATAGTTTGAATACAAACTTAAATCTCACATGTAATATCTGCCAAGTGCAAGGGCCATTAAAACTTCCAGTGTTGTCTAGAAAGGTGAAAACTAGCACTATTTAAAATTTTCTGATTCTGTTTTATTCAGTATTCTCTTAATTCAGTTGTTCTCTCGGGTTGCTACTGTTATTTGTAATTGTAATTTTGAAACATCAGTCATAACAAGACATTCACACATGTGCAATTTAATGCAGTTAATGAGTTATTTCTATAAGGACACACTTTAAAATGACTTTATTGGTATCCAAATCAAATTTTAAAAATACAGTTTAATTCAATGCATTACATTAATTAGTTTACAGTGTGTGTTAAGAATTTGAAGTTAAAGTCATAAAGAAATGTGCAGGCGTACACATTCCCATCTGCCACGCACTGACCTTTAACACACACTAACAACAATATGTGCAATTTAAAACAAAAGATATCATTTTTGTGGTAGGCTATGTGTAATGTACACTTAAACAATACTACACTTTTTTTTTTTATAAAAAACTTCCAAAGGCATCAGCTCTAGTGAATAAAGATTGGTTTCTTACTCCTAAGCCTTATTATTACATTTTCTTCATTTTTACATCTTTATAAGCTATGTCTTAGAAGATTTTGGTCTAAAAACAACGAGGAGTGGACCTTTATATAGCCAGGTGGACACGTGCCTTTCTGAATCCCGTCCAGGCAAGTGAATTTACCTCACACAGGGATTGCAGTCAAGTTCTTGAAAATGAAAATAACGTGCATTTGTGTTTGTTTGTTTTTTAAACACGGCATTGATTTTGAAGTCTGTACCACAGAGAGGTCATGTGAAGCCAGGCTTTCTGCTGGAACTGTAATTACAGTGGCTCCCAGACAGCAGAGGAGCGGCCGCCTACCGCGCGAGAAACGTTTTGCTGTAATTTGATCATTTGGCAGCGGCGCTCGTGCAGGCTCTCCCTAAAGCGATGGGGGTAGCGGGACTTTTCGGAAGATGATCAACTTTGTACGTCGTAGCGGCTGCCACATCATTCAGTTTATGGACAACAAAATGCTGACGGTTTTACTTGTTTTAAGCGCACTAGCGACATACTCGTGCGTTCCTCTACAATGTGCACCGGAAGAAGCCGCGTTGGGTAAAGTTATACATTCATTCAGTGTTGCGCCAACTTTAATAGGCTACAGTTCATGTGAGGGGAAACTGAAGACGTTTTCAATATTACTAGTTGTCACAAATTTTGAATTTGTTTCAGATGATCTTTAAAAGATTTTTTTTTTATAAAAACAAAATATTTTTTTTCGTAGGTATAAATTGTGATTTCAAATGATTTTTAATATTGTTGTTATTATTATTACATTTAATTCTATTTTTTATTTTATTATTGTAATCGTATTAATACTCTTTTTTTAAAATAATTAGTTTTATTAGTAAAGGAAAAATTATTTTGTATAAAAGTATCTTAAGATGCACCTCATTAAGTCTGTTCAGGCTTTACTAAAAAGCAATGTTAGTTTAAAATATTAATATTAGCAGTAATAAACAGAACTACTAATTTAAAAAATATGTAAATTACAATAATTAAGAATGAGATGGTGTGTAACTTACAAATGTTTGACTGGCAGTAGAAATGCTCAGAGGTCAAATAACTTTTTTTGTTTTATTCACAAATGCGCGCGACGTGCAGAAAGATGTCTTTCTCTCCACTGTGTGCTCTACTGCCATCTAGCCTACAGAGTTTGCTACGACTTCAGCAGCTGTAACATCCTCTGAATAATTGTTTTTTAGGAAGATGCAGAACACCTGCAGGAGAGAGGCGTAAGTATTCCTATTTTTTGAGTGAGTCTGGTCACTGCATGTAACTATAGTTCTATGTAATATACAATTGTTGTATCATCATGTTGCTTGGTTTTCTGATATAGAGTGCAGAAACTTCTAGTGTTTCACAGGCCTGTAAGGTATGGTGAATACCAAACACCACTGCAAGATGGGACTTGTCCACTTCAATGTAGAAAGGGAGAGACATGATATGCATTTAAAGGCCTTAGGGTGATTTAGTAAACGTTTTGAGATCCCTTATAAAGTGCATTCTATAATTTGCTTAAAAAAGCCCATTAATAATAATAATCTGATAAATTAAACAAGCGGTAATGTATTGTCATGCTGGGTGTCATGTTGTTAGAAGGTATTTATTATTAAACTACTTCTAATAGGCTGAATAATCGAAGCAGACATGCATTTTTCCCCACCTGAAACTTAGTCTATATATTTGATTCACGAGGCCCTCCCTTCAAAATTTAGTATTAAAAACATTCCACTGCAGATGACTTTCCACAAACTGTTCCATTCCAAAAACTTGGAGCAATAAAATTCTCTTTAGTTTCCATATTAAGTTAAAATAGTGCTCCACTCCCTGTGACACATTCTTCATCCATTCAAACCCTTTCTCTCCTGTCTCTAGCACAGTGCATAGAGATGGTGCTTGGTTATTGTCAGGATGTGCCCTACAGCCACACCACATTCCCCAACATTGTGGGACACCGTTCACGGCAGGATTTAGAGATGGGCGCAGAGTACCTTCTCTTGAGCGTGATCCACGGGCTGCTGAATGGAGAGTGTTCTCCAGACCTCCGTCTGTTGGGCTGCTCAGTATTGGCTCCGCGTTGTCAAGACGGCAGACTTATGAAGCCATGCCGTAGCACATGTGAGATGGTGAAAAAAAGCTGTATCCATGCCTTTGAGGCCATACAAATGGCATGGCCTTACTTTCTGGACTGCGACCGGTTCTTTGTTGGCAGTGAGGAGGGTTGTTATGACCCATTGTTAAATCTAAGAGGTACGAGTTGTTGAATGATTCAAGTAAACTTACAGTTCATAAAAATGATTAAATACTTAATTTATACTTAAAAATGATTAATAAGTAGGCTTATTTATATAGTATTTACATGTATTAAGAAAAATACATACTTTCACCCCTCAGAAAAGCAGGAAGTGGCCTTCGCCAACATATCTGATGGTGGTCTTTCCACTATCCTTCAGTTCACTTACCACTCCAACTCTCAGATGTTCAGTGCCCTGAAGAAGACAGCAGCAAAATGCCCCCATATCTCACAAACGTACAGCATTGGACGCAGTGTGGAAAGAAAAGACTTACTGGTCATTGAATTCTCTAACAACCCTGGACAACATGACCTATGTGAGTATGAGGTACACTACGGTTTAAAATTTGGGGGTCATCTAGAGTGACAGTAGATATTTATAATGTTACAAAAGATTTAATTATCAAAGAAATACAAGTTCTGTCATAAAACTGATGGTGCAGGCTGATAGGTCCTTAAAGCCATCCTAGGTGTATATGACTTTCTGATGAACACAATCAAAGTTATATTAATAAATATCCTGACACATCCAAGCCCGTAAGACCTTCATTCATCTTCGTTACACAAATTAACATATTTTTGATGAAATTGGTAAGTTATCTGCCCTCTGATGGACTGCAACACAATTACCACTTTCAAGGCCCAGAAAGGTAGTAAAGACATTGTTAAAATAGTCCATGTGACTACAGTGATTCAACCTTAATGTTATGAAGCGACGGAAATACGTTTTGTGTGTGAAAAACAAACAAAAGTAACCATTTTATTGAACAATTTCTTCTCTTCCATGTCAGTCTCCTACGCAGTTGACAGTGAGTATTGGCCGACGGTGTTGATATGAGCAAAATGACTTGTGTGTGATGCTGACTCTGGCTTTGTGACGTAGAACCTGGAAGCACTGCACTGTGTTTACTACGTCAACTTAATTTGTGTTCCGAAGATGAACGAAGGTCTTATGGGTTTGGAGCGACATTAATGGCAGAATTTTAATTTTTGAGGTCAACTAATCCTTTAAATACACAGACAGGGTAATCAAGGTAAAATACAACAGGTATAGAGCTAATTAATAACCAAGGGAACAGAACTCATGCAAAGCAGAACAGGAAACAGAGTGAAAACAATGAAACTAAGAAGACATAGAACCACACATTACAAAACTGTTATAATATTTCACAATATCACAATTTTTTACTGTATTTTGATCATTATTATTTGATCATTTGATCATGTCATTCAGTATTGGTGGGAATCAAAGACTTAATTGCAAAACATAAAAAATCTTACCAAACCCAAACTTTTGATTGGTAGTGTCCATTTCGATTACTAGTTTTCAAAAAAGAACTGCAAGAAGAGTGAAAAACATCTTTTCATCCCCTATTAAATCTTCTTCCCACCAGACACAATATCTGAATTTGGAATAGTAAACTTCTCTTGCTATCTGCCAATAGTAAAAGTACTATTCTAGTATACTGTTCTGAATTCAGCTTTGATTTAATTCCGGTTCCAATTTGTCTCTTCACTGCCCTCTAGTGGAGCCAGAGATCAAATTAATTGGAAACATGCATGGAAACGAGGTTCTTGGCCGACAGCTGCTGATATACCTGGCTCAGTATCTGTGCTCTGAGTATCTGCTGGGCAATGAGCGAATTCAGAGGCTCATCAACACCACACGCATCCATATTCTGCCCTCCATGAATCCTGATGGCTATGAGATTGCCGCTTCTGAGGTAGCCGATAGGAACGACCCCGAAAACATCTACCAGGAAGTAAATATTTTGTTGTCTGAGTCTGTCTGCCTGTCTGTTCGTCGGCTGACTGACCATACCAAGCTCCCTGCACCAGAGAGTGTCCTCCAGTACAGTTCAGGCCTTGGAGGAAGTCCATATAAGGACAACTACAGCCCTGGAATAAATGTCTTTCAATGTTGGCACAGTTTATTACTGCGTAGAAAATGAAAACCATAGTGAAACAAACATAAAAAGGTACATCAAATTGGTCCAGCTATGAATTGAAAAGGACAACTGGTAGAGGGAGGCCTTGACTAACCACTCTAATAGACTTGCCCGTATTTTGTTTGTCATATAACACAGCCGTATTTTAACAATAGCTTGTTAAACTAATATATTCACCTAAATCTTCTCCAAATCTTTTTACTGGTATAATGTGTTGTTTTGGAAAGTCTATTTAATTAAGTAATTTCAAATGTTTTATAATGATTGTTGCTTATATAATAAACATTATTTATTCATTTATTTATAAAAAATAAAATGAATTCCACATAAATGGTTTTAGATGACTTAAAAATTCATTCTAATCTTAATCTGAATCGTAAATGAGAGGATAAAACACTAACAGATGTATCTTTGCCTGGTTCGGATGTTTTCTTTCTTTATACATTTTCATCGACTACAGTCTCTTAACACTTGCCCTCTTTCTTAATGTCTAACTTTAATTTTGGCTTTCTGATCCATCCCATGTGTTCATTTGTTTAACTCCTGAATTAGTCATTTAGTTTGATGTGTAGCAAATGTCTTGAAAATTTAAATATGCAATGATGACTTGTACATGTAAATTGAAAAAGAGTAATACAAATGTTTTACGTATTTAGTCACTCTTTGAAACCCTGTTCAAAATTTGCCCATGACTGGCGTGTTTTGTAACATTTAGGGTCATGAGTACAATGGATGGACCAGCGGTCGGGCCAACGCACAGAATCTCGATCTGAACCGCAACTTCCCCGACCTCACCTCCATCTTCTACAATCGGCGTCGCTTCAGACATTTCCGTAGTGACCACATCCCCATCCCCGAATCCTACTGGTTAAATAAGGTAGAAGTATGAATACAAGGCCATTTCTATCAAACATACAGTTGTATATCTGCATATCTGAATACCCTTTGTACATGTGTTTGACAAATCTGAATTACTTTTGTGTGAATGTACTGTAATATTATAATGTTCAATATTGTGATTCAATATAATGGCAATACTTTGTTCATACAGTGAAACTATGAAGTAAAAAATCACAGAATATGATTTAGAGGAGAGCGTTGAGAAACTTTGAAATGTTGGAAAACTTGCGTTCATGTATTTTTATTTTTAGGTAGTTGCACCAGAGACGTATGCTGTAATGAAGTGGATAAGATCCTATCCTTTTGTTATTTCTGCCAGTCTACATGGAGGAGAACTGGTCATCTCATACCCTTTTGACTTCTCCAGACACCCCCAAGAAGAAAGGATGTACTCACCCACACCAGATGAACAAGTGAGTAATTGAATGTTCCTCCAACTTTGTTGCTCCTGCACATATTTTGCATAACAAAGTCATTTCCTGTGTGTAGATTTTTAGGCAGTTGGCTAGGATATATGCAGATGCCCATGCCACAATGTCCAACAATGACACAGAGAGATGTGGAGCCTCATTTGCCAATAAAGGAGGGATAACAAATGGAGCACAGTGGTATAGCTTTGCTGGAGGTAAACGCTTTCCTTAAAGAAAAATTATTGTACCTTTGAGGCGACCCTTTGCAAACAGTTTGATTGATAGGCGATCTGACCAATCATAATCCTGAATCTGCCATTTTGTCTGACAAAGCAGTCTGGGGAGTTAGTAGATTAACGTTGGTGGACTTGTCGGTCTTTGCGAAGGGTCAATTAAAGGGTTAGATCACCCAAAAATGTTGTCGCACAATTGTAAGGCCATTGTTCATCTTCAGATCACAAATTAAGATATTTTTGATTAAATCTGAGAGCTTTCTGATCCCCCATAGAAGGCAACATAATTATTGGAGCAGGAGCCGGCCAATAATGAGTCGGCGTTCTGACGTAGAACCTGGAAGCGTTGCAGTTTTCTCCTACTATGTAGGAGAATGACAGGGAAGAGAAGAAATATTTTTTTGTTTTGTTTTGCCGCAAAAAAATCACCGCTTCATAACATTACTGAGGCCACCTGGACTATTTTAACGATGCATTTTCTTGCTTTCTGGACCTTGAATGCGGTAATTATGTTGCTTTCTATGGGGCATCAGAAGCCTCTCGGATTTCATCAAAAATATCTTGTGTTCTGAAGATGAACGAAGGTCTTTTGGCTATGGAACCACATGATGAGTAATCATTAACCAATGACAGAAATTTCATTTTTGGGTGAACTAACCCTTTTTTGTAGACATACCTATCAATATGACAAAATGAATGAATAAATTAAAAATGGGCAAGCCATTTATGTCATGTGAAAT
The DNA here is from genome assembly GCA_037194245.1 of Opsariichthys bidens. Lineage (NCBI taxonomy): Eukaryota > Metazoa > Chordata > Actinopteri > Cypriniformes > Xenocyprididae > Opsariichthys > Opsariichthys bidens. The sequence continues at coordinate 14,672,707 of CM074292.1, read as the reverse complement.
CTCCATCTGGCTGTACAGTTGGAGACACGTTCTGAAAAAAAAACTTTTACAAGGTAATTTTACCATCCACTCTGTGTTTTTTCAGTGTCCATGTTCACACATGCCCCTTTCTATTTCCCATGTCTGTCTATGTGTTATTGTATCAGGGATGTCAGATTTTAACTACCTGCACAGTAACTGTTATGAGATCACAGTGGAGTTGGGCTGTGATAAATTCCCCTCTGAGGAGGAGCTCTACCCTGAGTGGCTCAGGAATAAGGAGGCACTGCTCAGCTTCATGGAGTCTGTGAGTTTACTGTTCTGTTGGCTCATTGAGCTAAAAGTCGATTGCAAAGTTGCAACTGCCTGGATGGACTCTTATCTTTGTTTTATTTGTTTATTTCTTCACATTCTAAATATGTGCCTCATTTAATTTTCTGTACACTGAACGCTTGTACACATAATTACACAAAAAGGACTGCTTAGCATTTTTTTTTTTTTTTGCGTGACACTGCACACAAAAATGCAAAAATTAGATTTTCTCACGCACTGAGCCAGAAAGTACGTTGTCTATTAACGGGTAAATCCTTTCCATCTAAACTGGTTACATCTCCTATACAGGCACCTCACCACTAGCAAAACGGGCTGTCAATAAATCTAGAAAGACAATTTTAAAAAATAATAATAATTGGTGCTACCTGACTAGAGAAAACAGAGAAAGATGCCCGTTGCCTTCCCTTTTGCCAAACAGGTAGAAAAACATCAACTCCCATAATGCACTGGGCATGTTGCCATCCAAGGCCACTCCCACCAGTCTGCTATGAATATGCTGCATTCACGCCATGTTGTACTTACCATAATTTCGAGATGAGAACACGTGACGTTCTAATTACAAGCTCCACGAGGATGTGAACGTGAGTTATGGTACTGGCGTGAATGCACATATATCCTTGACCGGTGTCAAGTAGAAGTTTTTAGTCTTAATGGCGTCGACTTGTATTGTTCCCAGATTCAAGAATTCAAAGAGTAAACGTTTAGAGGGAAAGAGTTACTTTGGGTTTCTAGTGAAGGATTCAGCATGTTGTAGGCAGTGGCTAAAGGCTGCAAAGTATTGTAAATACTGAGAATGCTGCAACGGAAAACCTGGAAAAAATCTGTGCTTTTAGTTAATATTTCAAACTGGATGACCATGCACACAGTGTCTTTGGCTGAATGTAGTGGAAAACTGAAAGAAGCTGCTGTTCTGTCACTTCCCTTCAACATCTGAAGCAAAAAGCTGTTGCCAAAGTGTTCCATTTTTACCATTGGCCTAATGCTGTTTAAAGGGTTATTTCACCTAAAAATGGAAGTTTTGTCATTAATTACTCACCCTCATGTCGTTCCACACCCATATGACTTTCGTTCATCTTCGGACCACAAATTAAGTTTCCAGGTTCTATGTCAGAACGGCAATTCATTATCATATGCATGCATCGTGTTGCTCACGTGAACAGCATCTGCCAATACTGAGCCACGGCGGGCCACTGACGTAGAACCTGGAAGCGCTGAACGTAAACAGCATAGGAGACACAGACACAGAAAGTCATTTTTTGTTTTGTTTTTTGCGAACAACAAGTATTCTCGCTTCATAAATTGAAGGTTGAACCACTGCAGTCACTTCGACTATTTTAACGATGTCTTTAGTACCTTTCTGGACCTTGACAGAGGTTGTTAAATTGCTATGTGTGGAGAACTCAGTCCAGTGGACTGTTGCTGACAACTAAATGTGAATTTCTCGGATCAGGTAACACGGAGAACGAGTAAACATTGTTCATTTACACATACTACCCACATAAAAACAATACAAAGCGTGTTAAAAAGTGCCTAAATTACGCTTTAAGCCTAGTAGTGAATGTTTTATGAGCAGTAGGATAACCATATTCATCTGCACAGTCACGCACATCCAAAACAATGTTCTTCTGCATGAGATTTGTTTTTTTAACCACTAGAGGACAACAAGTTATATAGTGTACCTGTAAACATAACATTTCCGAAATCTTCTAATACAAAACATTTTTGTAATTCTTAATATAATCAATCAGAAGTATGGTGAGATATTCACCTGGGATGTCTTGCCTTTATTTAGCTGGTTAAATGGTATGAGGTTTTCCTCACCTCTTTAACGTTTTTTTATTATTCCTCAAATGTTTTTAACAGTATCGAACTAATTAAATGAATGAACATTGCACCTAGATACAGCAACACACTGGACTAGTCCAATCTCATAAGAGACAATGACTGTTTTCATACCTTTATTTATATATATATATATATATATATGTGCAGGGGACACATAAAAGAAAGAAGAAAGAAGACCCAGAACACTTTAAAAAACAAGATGAAAACTATAGACCCCAATATTCATGCCCCTGATCTCTTCCAATTAGTATCTACATTTGAGAGACAAGCTTATTTTAAATGGCTTTATGGTAACTGATGAGGTAAATGGCAACTTCATTACTCTTGTAGGTCCACAGAGGTATAAAGGGCATTGTGAAGGATGAACATGGAAATGGCATTAAAGGAGCCACAATATCTGTTAGGGGGCTGCGACATGACATCACTACAGGTAACAGTTTATTGTAAAATCATAACGAAACCATCAACACACTTTTAGAAACCTCTTGTGTTGCTTTTGCATTGACCTAAAATGAATAATGCAGATGTAAATGAGTGTTGATGTAGCTTCGGTCTCTCTCTACAGCTGAGGACGGTGATTACTGGAGATTGTTGAATCCAGGTGTCCACATTGTCACTGCAACTGCCTCTGGCTACTCTAAAGTATCCAAGCGCATTAGCCTGCCAAGGACCACTCGGGTGGGCAGAGTGGACTTTTTCTTGAAGAAGACCCCACGAGACCCCTCTCTTGACTACTTTAACATCCCTGAGCTGGACACTTATGAGCGTTTTGACCCATTTAATCAGTTTGAGCAGTACAGCCAGAGGGAGCTGGGAGAGAATGGGGAGGAGAGAACTGATAAGCCCTGGTGGTGGGCTTATTTCAGCCAGTCAGGCATATCTGCGCCTACCTGGCTCCTGCGGAACTACTAGGGAGCCTCAGGACAGCATTGGAGAGCAAACTGATCCTTAACTTTTTGCACCCGAGCCTTACTTGATTGTCATCATGATAGTATAACATCAACTCCATATGTCATGCTAGATGTGCAGCTAACCACTGGGAATGATGAAGCATTACAGCTTTGGTAAATAGCCTATCTTATAATAGTCTATCTCTAAAAAAAATTCAAAAGTTTGGATTAATTAAGATTTTTTTTTTGAAAGAAGTCTCTTTGATCAAAAATAAATACAGCCTTTGTAACTTAAAAAGAGTTAAAACAATAATATTGTGCAATTATTTCAATCTAAAATAATTGTTTTATATATCTTAAAACTTCTTCAGTTGTTATTGTTGCTCAAATATTAATAATAGTTCTTATTATTATCATTATCAGTGTTGGGAACATTTTCTGTTGCTTAATATTTTTGTGGAAACAGTGATACATTTACAGGATTCTTTGATTCTACAGGATTGTTAAAAAGTTCAAAAGAACAACATTTATTTGAAATAGAATTCTTTGTGAGATTATAAATGTCTTTTCGGTTACTTTTGATCAATTTAATGCATCCTTGCTGAATAAAAGTATATATATTTTTTCTTACCTTACCCAAACTTTTGAATGGTAGTGAATCACTGTTTCCACAAAAACACCACCACCACCACCAACAACAACAAAAAACCCATTGAAAACTGTTTTTAACATTGATAATAATAGGAAATGTTTCTTGAGCACCAAATCAAGAGAATGATTTATGAAGGATCATGTGACACTGCAGACTGGAATAAATTAACATTTAAAAAAATATGGTAATAATTACAAGTAAGTTGTAATAATATTTTCACAATATGACAGCTTTAAACTATTTTTGATCACATAAAAGCAGCCTTGTTAAGCATAAGAGCAGTTTGTTTTTCCAAAAACATTTATAAAAAAAAAAAATCACAATTCTTCTAAACTCTTGAATGGTAGTGTATCAGACGGACATCATAACAGAATTCACCTGTAAAAGTAAGAGGAAGTATTTGCTTTTATTTTCTCTTTTATTTTTGTTCAGCACTAGATCAAATTCTCCAAATGCAGCTATAAACAGCTTACTCTGATAAAGTTTGGCAGCTAGACATGGGATGGATAGCATCGCATAGTAAATAGGAAATGATAGCATTGCTGTGGCTTTTGCAGTGTGTTATCTGTTATCAGGATATATATTCTATATTCATATTTTTCTAGCACATTACGGATGTTCAATGTATGACTTTTGAGGCTTTGAGAAGTGTTAAAAGAACTGTTTTAAATAGCATTTCCCCCTTTTTGCTAAGGCTTTATCTTTAAAACATGGACTGAACATCAAGATAAATAAAAGAACAAACTTCTGTGCAATTTCGGATTATTTTTTTTTACATTCTACAATTCGATATACATATAAACAATAAAAAAAATGTTAGGAGGCCACAGTACTTTCTTAAACCACTAGATGGCAATAAAGTCTGTATAATGATGAATCAGCTCCAACTTTAACCTTGTAAACAGTGGCAATAAAGATATTAGGATTCTGAAACTGGGGTTTTCAATGGCGAATTTTAAATGGCTGATGCTGATATCTACAGAACAGAGTATTCTCTCTCTCTCTCTCTCTCTCTCTCTGTATATATGTATGTATATATATATATATATATATATATATATATATATATATATATAAATATATATATATATATATATATATATATAAATGTGTGTGTGTATATATATATATATGTATATGTATGTATATGTGTATATATGTATATGTGTATAATGTACACACACACACACGCATGTTCGTTTTGCTTGCATTTTTAATAAAACCTTGTTTAGTATGTTTTTAAAGCTGTTTGAACAGTGGGGACATATGAAATGTCTTCATATTTCACGTTGAAGTTGTAATACCAGTGTCATACCCATGTCATTATGCACATTTGTGTCCTGATATGTCACAAAAACGCGCGCACACGCACACATTTAAGATGTACAAATAATATACTAAATGCTACACACGATTGTGTTACCTAAATATAGTTTACTAAGAGGATATTTATTTTTGTTATTTAAATTTCTGTTTTGAATTTGCCCCTGAACCTGATTGTGTAAAATCCAAGAGGAAATCCAAGGAAATGGTAATTGTGCATCAGCCCTGTCTCTGTCTCGGCAATCATAGTCTGTTAGCTCAGATTTAGCACAACAACTCTCCATTTGCCTCAAACTACTTCACGACTGACCCATAAATGAACTGGTGGCAGGGGTTAATCCAGTGTCGCATTCAATTTAAAGGCCTATATAATAGTAATGCACTCATAATAGAAAGTATTAGTACATATTCTGCTCTGTCTCAAAGGCTACAGTATACTTGATCTCATACAGTGTTGTTGCAGAATAATACACTTACATTCTGAATACCAAATAAGAGCACACCATAAGGCGATATAATTTGCTGTCAGCACAGCCTATCGTAAATTACAATTGATGTCATAACACGGCAGCTGCAGCAGTATTCTTTACAGTCGAGCAGGTGCCTGTCCCAGTGGCTTTGTAAAGAAAGTCTCTAATGGCCTGTAATACAACTGCATCGTTACACAAGCTCCAAACACATGCCGATGGAATTTACACGCAGAAAACATCATAACTCGCTCGCGTCAGTGCCCCGGATGCATATCACACTGGTTGTTCTTATGGCAGAAAACCATTTTGACACATTAGCCCGAAGAATAATCAGAGTGGGGTCAAAGTATCGCAGCAAAGGCGCCGCTGTAAGTGCCTTTTCACACCGCCTTGTCAAATTCTGTACTCTATAGGCTCTGCATTTTCTGCAGCCATGTATATCTGTAGTTGTTTATAGTTATACTGTAGTCTGCTAAAAAAAACAACAACAACAACAACACTGGACTAATTACATAGACTGTGTAATTTACCTCTGAATTAAACTTTGCCATCAGACCAGAAGAAAGACATTTGGACCAACTAAAAAAATAAAATAAAAAACACACCCTGCAACTCTGAACAGCTGGAAGATTTTATTCTGCATATTTTTGCAACAAATTGCACGGTTGGCGTTACAAGATGCTCGACTTCATATGCTGGTACATATATTTACTAGGGGTTATATTGACAACATTTCGTGTCACAATATATCACAATGCAAAAATGCAACCGTATCTATCAGGGATATTGACAATATGTATTGTGCATAGTTCACCCAAAAAGAAAATTACTGTGAGAGGAAAAAATTCAATTTACAGATTTAGAGTCAGTATTACACTATATATAATGTTGAATATAATGTATAATAATGCATATTTGTGGATCCTGATAACGTCAAATGTCTAATGTTGCCAGTGAAAAGTGGCTTACATTATTTTAAATTTATTGGTAACACTTTACGATAAGGTTCATTAGTTAAACATTAGTTAATGTATGAACTAACATGAACTAATCATGAGCAGAACATTTGTTACTGTATTTGTTAATCTTCGTTACCGTTAGTTGTTGTTTGTTCATGTCAGTTCACAGTGCATTTACTAATGTTTACAAGATTTTAATAATGTATTAGTAAATTTTGAAATTAACAAAGATTAATAAATGCTGTATTAGTGCAGTTCATTATTAGTTTATGTTAATGTAATTAATTAATCTTACCATTGTCCTGTGCATTTGGTTACCAGTATCAAGTTCATGCCTATTCATTTCCACCCCCAATCTAATACCAAATTTAGCGTTTTAATCAACTACATATTTTGTTAGCCTTTTACCATATGTCTTGAAAGTTTCGTAATAATATCGTATCGCGATAAGTATCGAATCGTGACATGAGGGTGTCGTTACACACAAGTTACACAAAAGAGTTGGTTGAGTTGGGCTTAAAAATCCTGTGACTCACATAAACCCTTGTCCCTAGTTAATTAAAAAGTTTTAGTAAAAGGATTTTAGTTTAAAAATTTTGATTTGGCAAATTTGCAACTCTAGTCATATTACTCAATGAGAAAAACAGGCACAAGCTCAAAGCTGCTGTGTATACTGTACTTCCTTGATAGCAAAATTACAAGTGGCTAATTATTATTCAAAAAGTTAAGGAGTTTGCTTCCATACACAAAATTATTTTATGTTACAGAATCAGCTGAAGCTCTGAGAAAATCTAGAAGCAAATGACAAATTCTAACAGCTTGATATGGTTTTATTCAGTCATGCTCAAAGAGTTTATACAAGAGAAAACACCTCTATAACTATGAATTATACCTTAATATACTTGTTTTCTTCTATGCACTATACAATTACTATATTATTTATGTAATATAAATCTATTATTTCTATGATAGTGTAATCTGGTTAGTGAACAAGAGACAGTTTGTCCCATTGGAATTATAAGGTTCCATCTGCATTCTGAGCAGTTTTGAGATATTGAGCTTCAAAGTTGTTGTATTTCATTAAAAGTCCTTATATGTACTCAACATCCAACCACATCACATAATGTAAGTAAGTTCATATGTGAATAACTCAATTTTGACAAAAATGTCAGATAGAGCCTTATAATTCCAATGGGACAAATCCCTTAAAAGGTATAACAGATTTGTTTATAATGAATAATAATGATAATGGAGCACTCAAGCACTTTGTTTTACATTCCATAAGTCATCCTTAAAGTGGTTTCAAAGATAAAACTGTTTTTGGAAGAGCTGAAACTAGTGCATCCAGTGAAGAAGAACTAATAAATGAAATGTTTGCACATTTTACCTCAAGCTAAATGGCTCATTCTCACTTGCTGGCAGTTTGTCACATGCTTCTTCCTGAGAAGTTTTTACAGAATAAAATACTTCGCTCCCCCCAACCCCATCTTTAATTCTCTCTCTCTCTCTCTCTCTCTCTGTTAGCACACTGCATAATGAGGATATCATGAAAATCTGTCATCTTTTTCTTTCATATTTTCTGCTGTCTCCAATTTAAGTTTAACCTCTTTCTGCTTTCTCCGTTTTTATTTTCCCATCCGTTTGACGTGCAACTCAAACTCTTTCCCGGGTTCTTTTTTCCCCTGTATAATTGGAGGCACAGTACATGAACAATACAGCTTCAGTTGGAACATGTCAGCGTGGAATCCGTGGTTTAGGCCTATGCATCCATGTAAAAGAGCTCTCTTGGTAGCCTGCTTTCTTCTTTCTCTCTCTCCCGGCGGTGAGGTGTGCTCAATGTGGCAGAGATAATTTGTTTGCTTTGCAATTATTTTCCATCAGTGGAGACAAATTGATTTGTACAGCATAAAGCGACAGTGAGAGTGTAGTGCACTATAAGCAGCTCAGACAGATCAGCGCTAACTTGCTTATGCTAAAGTCTGACAGACAATGGCACTGTTCCTGTCATTCACTCTCTGTTGAACTCAGTAGTTGGTGCACCTAAGAGAAAACAACTGTGGTGCTCTAAAATCAGTCAGTTGTACAGTATGTGATATGAACTGTTTGCTTTAAGAAAGTTACCAAGCCTTGTACGCATGATTGCATTATTGCATGACAGAGCAAGACAATATTTAGACCAAGTTTTCCATTTATCTGCATATAACAAGCAAGACTGGTTTAAAAAAAAAAAAAGTTCTTTTCCTTAACTTTGTTTTAATAGTAAGCTTTTTTTTCTGAAAAGGTAAATATGTTAAAATGGGGGAGCCAGTGCTGTTAACGCAATATATTACATTTTAAATTTGATCTACATTCTTGTCTTTTTTTTCTAGTTTTACTTGAGCATGGAAAACCAAACTTTGACAAGCGCTGACTCTATTCTACTTGAGAGTGGTGTCAGTGTCAGTGTTAGCTAAATTCAAAACTCTTTTTTTTTTCAAATCGCAACAGGAAATTTTGCAGTTTACCGCTCTATCACAAGAATGAAGCCATGCTGTTTCACAGTCTGTGAAAAAAATGAAATAAATCCAGCCTTTTTGATAAAGATCACAAAGCTTCTACAGGTTTCTTTGGATTTTTGGTTTCCTTTGACTCAAATATAATTTCGTCCATAGGTCATCTGTGCATTTCTTTTTCTATCCCCAAACTGCAGCGAGGACAGACAGTACAGCTTGTTATTTACAATTACTTCACGATGTGAAAAAAATCCCCAAAGCTACACAAAAACTATATCTAAACATGTTCCAAATTTTGCTAACAGCTGTCTAAAATTGCAAATCTTACATAAAGTGAAGAGAAAATAAAATGTCATATCTATGTTGTATTTATGCATTTATTTATGGGGTTACTCCTGAGGTTTACAGTCAACATTTTCTGAAGGTTGAACAAATTGTTTAACAATTAAACAATCAATTTGTGTAATTTGAACAGTATTTTACTGTAATATGTACTGTAAGATACTATAGGCACTACTGTAATTCTTTTCGTAAATATATTTACAGTAGTGGACTTGCCCGCAAAAACTGACCAATGGCAAGGAAGTGGAGCAAGTGGCGGTAAAAGGACAAAAGAGAAATAACGGTGTACGGTTAGCTTATTTCTATTTTATATATAAACTTTGCTGAAACAGAGAAACATAACTTTTGTATGTTACACAGCCTCTTTAACGTATAAACAAACAATAAAATAAAATAAAGTTTTTGGTATCTTACAGTGAGGTGAGCTTACATGAAATACTGAGGGAAAGTGAGTTAAGAAATAAGAAGATAGAGAAGAGAATTTGTTTTAGTTCATTCATTTCAGTTTCATACCATATTTTGTTCCTTGTTCATGGAAAGTGTCTTAATAAGTGCTTTAACACTGTGAAAAAAATCAACACACCAAACAAGCTGATCACCTAATAATAGCAAACATTAGTACAGCTTTTGCTACGTTTGTTGAAATTTGCTGCGTTTACTGACATCAAAATAAAGCTGTCTTGCTCATGTCTGCTAATGAAAAAGCTGTGAATGACGGTTATACAGAGAGCTCAAAATCTCTCTCACACACACACACACTGCTCCCCCATGTGAGCTAGAGTTCAAGGGTCACCAATTACTTGGGGAGGCTGAGAAAGTTGCAGAGGCCAACCCATGGCTGCCATGTTGAATTAATGTCTGTTTGCTCATAGGTAGGAAGTCAGACCTCACTACAGCTCAGTGAATCTTTTGAGTTATAGGCCAGTCATGCAATATGCAGAATATATTTGAAATCACTTACCTGTATACAATCTTAAAAGCACTGTTTTTATATATGAGGTGCTATTAACATAAAACTATTTCAGACATACATTAATAACACTAACACAGAAACCATTGTAACAGTGTGGTTAAATTAAAATGAAGGAGGATGTCAAATTCTAAGAATTAGATTTTTAATAATAAAAGAAAATACTCAGTGGATCATACAGATAGGCATAAGATCAAAAACCCACACAAAGTGTTAACAAGAGCTGTGCGAGTGAGACTAAACAGGGAATATATACAAAGCACTAAATTAATGAGAAAACAAGGCAGGTGGACACAATAGGTAACTATGTTAACAAATACGTACACACGAGGAAACTAGGTCAACTAAGGAAGACAGGAAATGAATACAGGAAATGGAAGCACAAAACACAAACCTAACATTAAACTCCCAGAAAGCCGCGTCTTCGTTCCGTAACAAAAACAAGTCCAATAGAGTAGGGAGGATGGGACTCTGGAGGAGGATGTGGAATTGGAAGAAGCATGACCTGGAGGGGGACGCTGACAGAGGGAGCCATCACAGAGAAGATGGAGGGAGGAGCCAGATGACGATCCCCAGATCCTGATGAAGGCCCACGGAGGAACCAGAGGAAGGAGCCACGATGTAGATTGGAACCCAATCGACATCGGTGGAGCCAGGAGAGCTAGAGACCCAAACAGAGCGGAAGAGTCCAAGCGAAACGTAGTTTCTGGAGGCCAAAGTGGAGCCGTGGTGATGAGCGGCTGGAGGACTGAGGCAGAGCTGAAGGGAAAGAGATGCAAGGTGGGCTGGGGGGAAGGCAGAGCCAAAAACGAAGCTGAAGGGGTGGAGGGACAAGGCTCAGCCTCAGGCTCGGAAGTCCAGGCTTCTGGTTTTGGCGCTCGCTTCCAGGCGGACTTGGGCTCTGTGTGGATCAGGGATGATGCCCATTATAGGGATAGCTGAGGTCTAGCAGGGCTCTGGGTCCATGACCATGGTGGGACTGGTGAGGTACTCGATGGGCTCAGGGTCCCTGACTGGTATGATGAGGAGTGGTGAAGGAGATGGGAGGATTTCTGAGATGGGGGTCGTGGGATGACACATGATGGCAACGGTAGGGCAGGTGTGGACTGGGAGGCCTGCAAATGAATGGCAATGTTGTCTTCTACTTCTCCAGCTGTAAAGGGTGCGCCACTTAGCCACAGTGCGTAGTCGACGTACTGCGCCAAACGAACCTTTACAATTTAAGTTGATCTGCGACCTCTGATCCAGCTCGTTTGCTGGCTTCCATGGCTGCTATATGCTGTTTTCCGCTAACCGGCAACCTGGAGTGTCACAATACTATTGGGTAAATCGTCAGTGGGCAGGATCACACAGGCCAAAACAAAAATAGACATTCAGGCACGGAACATTTCAAAGTAGAATAACTGGTTCTTGCATCGATTTTTGGAGAATTTGAACTTAAATGTTTCCAAAAATATCTTCAAACATATAATGGTATGTTTATGCTTTAGTATGGTCAAAAAAACAAAAAACAAAAAACAAATAAAAAATAGATACAGCACCTTTAAGGGTATTGCGAGCGATTTCAGACACAGGCCTGGTCAACTAAGGAAGACAGGAAATGAACACAGAAACTGCATGGGAACTAAGCCAAAACAGAACATAAACCTGACAAGCATGTTTTATTATTATAATAAACCGAATTAATCAATATCTCTGGGTTTGATTCTGCTGAAGAGATTAAAATTGAAATGTCTATATCATTTTTGAATATTGTTCAATATTTGTTAATTAAATATACACTATATTTGGATATTTATATAAACTATTATGTGTCAATTGTTTTCTTTTTCATTATAATCTTCCTTAGCAAAAACATTATTCTTTGTACAAGCACAATCTGGATCTGAGCCCTGAATTCCTCACATCGTAGCTTTCCTAACTCCAGTCACTCAGACATGGTTTATTCAACGTCTGAAAACTCTCTCCCCACCCTTTGTAAAAAGAGAAAAAGAAAAGTGGCCATTGTTCAGGTCAGAGTTTGCAGAAGGCGAGTCCTTTGCACTTTGTGAATGATTTAAGTCTCAATGGGTCTGATTCATTGTGTTCAGCCAAACCAGCATAATTTGCAAAAACAGCACTTGATTTTGTAATAAAGGTCCAGTGTCGTCTTTAATTGAGTCCTGCTGCTCAGTGGCAGTAATTACAGGGGCCTTTTCTGTCTCTCTCTCTCTCTCTCTCTCTCTCTCTCTCTCTCTCTCTCTTTCTGTCTCTCTCACTCTTTCTCTCTCTCTCTCTCTCTCTGGGTCCCCAGCCTCCCTTTCTCAGCGTCAGTGAAAGTCCAGCTGTGCTCTGATCCAGAGCTAATGCTAATACACTCAGTCCAGTATGAAAACGCATACAGACACATGTACTGTGTCATGAAATGTGCTTGTAATTGATTGCACTAATATGTGGGTCCATTAGGTGGCAACACTCATATATGGGCTGTTGCTTTTAAGAACCAATAGAAGAAGACAATTAAAAGGATGAAGGTGGAAAGACATCAGAAGGTACACTTTAAAAAAATCAAACCCATGTTCAAATTCAACCCATGTTTGGGTCAAATATTGATAAACCCAACCATTGGTTTAAACCCAACGGTTGTGTTTGTCCATATTTGACCCAAACATGGTCACTAAACTCGCACTATTTTTAGATTGGGTGAAGTTTCATAAAATGTTTGCAGTGCGCATTTGTACGAGATTGACCGAAGTATAGCAGCTGAGCTGACAGTGGACTGAAAGGATTTAGATGTTACTTTAGGCTTGAATTGCTCAGATGGTAAAAGGGAAATTGAAAATCTATTTAATGTTTAATCCATTTAATTCCCTAATTTACATAGTTTAATCTATAATTTAGATTAAGTACACATCTGTGACCAGGGTCATTTCCTAATCCAAAATATAATTGAAATCTCACTTGCGGGTGCGTCTCAATCCCCTCCCTACTTTAGTATAGTGAGGCTGGGCACTGATCAGGGAGTCAGCCATTTTAAAGGCTGTCTCAATCGCAAAATCCTTCCAGTGATATGAAACGTTCGCTCCCAAATAAGTCTCACAATGCAACGTGAAAACCACGGAGCATTGATTCTCACTATGTTCTCTTACAACTCACAACACATCATGACACGCGATAGATCAATTTTATTTCAGCATAAACACACATCGCTAGACAAGTGCTGGACATATTCTAGCTAACAAGCAAACAGATCAAAACTGTATATTATAGCAATATTAAAAGACCTATTTTGATAGATTAAGTATGGAAACACAGACAAGTACCTGCTGATGAACATGGTCACTTACACATTTTTGTATTTGTAGACGACCACAAATAGAAATAGATCTGACCACACACACTGCGGTCTTGGAAGAGGCTATTGTCCAAACCTCCTGAGGCTTAACAGAGCCAGGTTTAGTTAGGTTAGAGGTATGCCAAGGCTTTGTTATGTTACGGTCTCCAACACAAAAGACAGTAAATGGTGCTTGTAATGGTTTTGGGTGGTGTGTGTGTATGTGTGTGCGCAAGTCAGTTTAGTCAAAAACACATTGGCGGTTACGCATCCTTACATAACAATGGCCATCAACGGTGCTTAGAGAAATTTCTCTGATTTCTCTGAAATGTGGGTATTGTTTTATTTGATTTTGGCTGTAGAGGCATGACGTTCACAGGTCATCCAACACAAAGCATGTGTTGTTAAAGCACTGACCCTTAAAGTGATTTGACAGCTTAAGGCTTTCTATAGTAGTAGTTTCAACCAACAGTGTTTGTTTACATTTCCCCTTCTTTTAACCTCTATTTGTTATGATTTCTTTTTAGCACTCTGTTGTCCCCTAGATGTGGTTGGTTTAAGGAGAAAAAAAGAAGTTCCTGGAATTTCTCCCTTACTTTTGTCATGGGATTACTTAACTGAGGCTCTGATGATTTTTTCCCAAGTAAAGCTTTTTATGTTCAGGTCAACCAGATACAGAATGATTCTGTTATAAGCTGCCTCAAAGATGTATTGGCTGACTGATTGCAGTTGTTGTGACTTTACCTTACCCTTTCTCATGAAGTAATGTATGAAGTTATATTACCATTTTAAATAGCACACACTGTAAGTTCTGTATGTACAATTTTGTTTTCAGACAGATGAGGACAGATGGTAAGAATAAACCAGTTTATTTGCAAGCAGTGCAAATACAGAGGAACAGGGTGATGCAGTTGAGAACAACAATCTGTGGTAGCTTGGCGACTTATCTTCAGGTGTGTAACTGGTGGTTTCCGTGTTGCAGGTGATGGCTGAGAGTGAAGATGACAGACAAACACAACAGCGTTTAGACACTGACGAGTAGGCAGAAGAGGATCACAGGAACAGGACGGGAAGGCCGGTAGGTCTGTGTAGTCTCCATGGGACGCTAGTAGCAACGTGTATCCACGACGTATACTGCGATGTGTATCCACTACATGTGCAACAACGAGACCAGACCCAGAAGAGCAGGAACAGAGCGCTTAAATGATGTGCTGATGATGATCAGGTGTGGTGACTGCTGGTGATTTGGGAGTAATTGCAGATGGCATGCAGATTAGGGAAGTGAAGGATGCTGGGAAGTGTAGTGAGACAAGCTGTGACAATACTTCCCCCTCCCGGTAAGTGCGTCCTTGCGCCGAAGATGGTATTGCCAGGGAGGGAGGGCATCCTGGAGACATGACAGGTGATCAGGACTGGTTGTCTCCAGGACAGTACCGTGGCACCATGGCAGATCAGGCAGCTCAGGCGGAGATGTATAGCACCCCCCCATTTCCTTGGGGGTCTTTTGGCAGAGCTCCAGAACCAAAGCGGTCTCTGGAGTGTGCTTGTGGGCTGGAGTGGGCTCAGGGACTGAAGACACAGGAATGGACTCAGGGGCTAGGACCGGCACTGGAGCAGACTCCGGGGGTCAAGCCAACACTGGAGCAGATTCAGGGAGCGCTGGAGATACAGGTATGGGCTTTGGAGATACAGGCGCAGGCTCTGTCCAGGCACAGGTCTTCTGCGGGTTCTGGACAGGGCTCAGGGACAAGGATGGGAGTCATCTCTGGACTCGGAACAAAGGAGGGAGTCTTCGTGGAGGCCATGAGAGGCCATCTCACCTGAGGGTTCGGCCGTGGTAGCAGCCACGATGGGAAGAGAGTCGGGAATGGTGATGAGGAGGTGATGTTGGATGGGCTGTGATGATGAGTGAAGGTTCAGAAGTAGTGGTGACTATCTTAGGACGAGACCCTGGGGCTGGCTGGAACGCCAACTGAGGAATGAAGCTCTCCAGACATTGGGAGATGGCCTCTCTTCAAGTCCACACCGGCGAGATCAAGGAGTTCCAGTGGATCCACGAAGTTTACTCCAACGCGGTACGATGCCTTGATGGTGCTATCGTACAAGGGGGTGCTGTGAACGAGAGAACAGAACTGGTAGGTGAATGTGAACAAATCGTAGCTGGATTGTGCCACCGCCGTGATCTGTCCAGCAAGTTCCAAGCTTATGTTGTCTTTATTTCTTTTGCGGTCTGGTCTTCTGTCAGACAAAGAGGAGGATAGATGGTAAGTATAAACTGATTGGTGTAGAAACAATTAAGAAATTGCTACTAATTTTCACAAACAATTACAAAGAAACGGCAAGCACAACCCAATCTCACAGGAAAACGTAACTATTTTACGAGGTGGTGATTTTGTATGAATTCGTACAATGTATTGCAGGAATTCATACCAAAATTCTCATAAAGTAGTTAGGTTTTCCTTTGAGATTGGGTTGTTGAAAAATGTCCTTGCTTAATCGCCACACGGGCATAATCAGATCGTATGAAAAATTAGTCACCAATTGGGGAAAACTTTGATATGATTTGACAACACATTGAATCAAACCTGATATTGTCAAGTAAAAAAAAACTGAAATGGTATTTTCTTGTAAAACATACTTCAAATTGTAAAATGTTCGCTCATAATCTTTATTTTATTTCTTTATCACAGTATTATTAGACTTTGACATCTAGTTTGTTGCCTACATTTTGACTCTCTAATGAAATCAGTATGTAAAATCCACATCATTTTCTAGATACTGTATAAAGAAAATGCAAGGCATGGTTTATTTTTTCATTACCTTCAGTTTGCCATATTATTAAGTTAAACGAGTGCTCTGTGTTCCTGTATCATCCTTTGTTCTCCACCACAAAGTGCATTTGTCAAGTTAACTCAGATGAACAGTTTGTAAGGGAATGCAGTGACTCATTCTAGGTGCATTAACTCCTCTGAATAGCTTAATGGTTTAGTTGCCCGAAGGCCACTGAAACCCAGTGAAACAAACGTAAAACCTAACTCAAGCTGCTGAGACGACAACAACATGTAGAAGCTGAGTTTGAGAGGCTACTAAATAAATGTTTTTTTTTTTTTTTTTAAATAACCATGACAAAACGGTTGTCTTTCTTTCTTTGTCACATTGGTGAGTCATGATCAATTGGGGTGAGGGTAAACACTTTTGAGCTGTTGAAATTCCCTGACCTATTATACTCCATCCACACTAATTATTACTATTATACTAATATTTATAAAATAGAGATATACCCTTACATTCATTTAAATCTTCTTATGTAAACTCTTGATGTTAATTAAAAAAGTCCATTGTGCTTCAACTAGCCATGTGATATCTGGAGTTATTCAATGTAATTTGCCTTGCTTCAAAACAGAAATAGGGATTTTAAAGACAGCTTGATGGCAATGAGAAGTGCAGTTTGAATGACTCTGAGTGTAAATGTCAAATGACCTCAGTCTTTACAGCTGAAGCAGGGCTATTTCCCAAAAGGCCATTGGAGCAGGACTCCATCTTCTATGGCATTTCTCTGTCATTGGCCTTATAAAGCTGCAGGATTTGTGTGAAGCTTATATTTATTTCTCTCTCTGTCTTTCTCTCTCTTTCTCCATATACCCTACTCTATCTCCCTTTCTCCATTGCATTCATTTCATTCTCATTATTCGGTTAAAACAGTTCACATTTTTTTTTCCTCAGTGTGTGTGTGTATTTGTGTATCTCAGGCATACGGCCTGGACAAGTGAAGTAAATGCAATTCAATTAGATACTGCCCTCAGGCCTGTAGTGTTCCTGCGTCTCTCCATCGCACATATTTATCTTACATAACTCACAGGAACTAGTCCATCCATTACTCCACACTCACTTTTTAAGTGCTTCAGCCCAGAGAATAACAAATAAAGATGGTTGAAGGCAGTATGTTTGTAAAATAGCTGCCTGAAAGTATTGTTATGTTGAGGATTTATATTTTCCTGTCAGCAAGGATTATGATTCTGGATTTAGTTGTCATCGCATGTCTAATGCTCAAACCAGTCCATCAAAAGAACTATTGATTGAGAGGCTTACCGGCTATTTAGTGATTAAATTGAATTATGATTTATTTTTCAACAAATAAGATGGTTTTAGGATATTAAAGTGAAGTGACAGACTGCCGTTTCTTCTTGAGGCCATTGTCTATGCATCAGTGAGCGAATCAGGTATCTGATTGTTTCTTTCAGGTGTTGCACAATGGCATCCATTCAGGTCAGACCAGAGAAGACCCTCAGCTACGTCTTCAGCGGGATTCTGTTACCTTAAATATATATAATTCTTCATGTTAGTAACTGGGGGTGAGCCTTAAGGGAATGTGTTCAGTTTAATTGAACTAACCCTGACAATCTTTCACTCTGCTAAGATTCACATCCACTTTGAAATTTACATGAATGTTTTTGTCCTCTAGCTTTTTTTTTTTTTTATTCATATAGCTTTAAAGAAAAGTGGAAAAGCAGTTGACAGAGGGAAGTTAGTGAGAGTCAAAGTTTCTGTGACTGTACAAACCTCATGAATATTTAATGAGGTGCCTGCTGTGCAGTTTATGATTGGTTGTTTGTTGCTCAACCATTTGCTGCAGCTTCACACTGTACACCTTTGGCGTCACATTTCGGTGTTATGTTAACCATGTTCCGGAGCAGGGTTTCATAACCCTGAATAGAAAGCAGTGTGATGGCGTAAAAATAGCTACATGACACCATATGACGTGTAACCATTTGCTGCTTTGCTTTATCTTTTCTACCTCTTCAGTACGCTAGCTCCTCATTTCACTCTCTCACTCTGTCTGTTATATAGATGATTTAACTGATGAATCAAGCTGAGCAATGCACGGGCAGCAGAGCTCTGTTCCCTCTGTGTACATCACTCTGAGTTCTAGAAGCAGAGTCCTGCCATGCATGTAGCAAGTGCCTCTCTGAGCTCCAAGACACTCAGCTGTCACACATCTGTCTGCCTGATTGCTCTGCTCTCTGGGTGAAAAGTGCAAAGTACTTCCTCAAGCTGCTCTTTTGGATGTTAAAGTTGGCAAAACCTACCCATTTTGTAAATGCATGTTATAGATCTTATTATAGGCGGTGCATCCATGCATTTTTTTTTTTTTTGACGTCATAACTCATTCAACCAACAACCTATTGAGAGAACCACTATACATTTTTTCTTTTCAATAAAGTGTACACTCAGATGTATAGTACGTCGCAATATGGAAGTGAAGATAAGTCACAATTTCCATTCAAAAATATCTTTACTATGCACCGATTTTTTGGCCGATACTGATTTTAACGAAAAACTATTGGCCGGTTTCGATATTTGTCACTTGCTCTCTCATTTGAACTTTTGTCATTAAAATAGATCAGTGTTTTGATCGTGTTTTAAATAAGCAAGTTTCAAAAATTCATCCATTAAGGTGTATTAGCTAGTTTATTGCTGCATCTTAAAATAATTTCTATTGAACATGGATTGGATCCATGAAACATTCAACAGGCCAACATAAATACAAGATGCGTATGAAATAAACAGTGCTTTGCAGGTGGGTCTAAAGGTAATTTTCAGGTACAGAAATAAAGTAATCAAATATGAAATACATTCTTCATTGTATAAATTAAATATAGTACATTAATCCTTATTAAAGTTACAAAAGTAATTTAGTCAGGATGCAAAGGGGTAGAAATTTTTCAGTAATTTTCCAGAATTTCTGGAAACTTTCCAGGATTTTTGGTAACATTCGGGAAATGTTCCACTCCTTTGCATCACTAGTTAGGAGTAGTGTGTGTTTTTTTGTTATTTTTTTGTCTTTTGTTGATTGATTAAAGGGATAGGTCACCCCAAAATTAAAATTATGTCATTAATTACTCACCCTCATGTTGTTCCAAACCCGTAAGACTTCTTCGGACCACAAATGAAGGTCTTTTTGAGGAAATCTGAGAGCTTTCAGCTTTCCATAGACACTTTGAAGCTTCAAAAAGTTTATAAAGAGATTGTAAAAAAAAAAAAAAAAAAAAAAATCACACAAAAGTATAATGTATCAAGATCTTCAAAACATTTTTGAATCATTACTCTTGTCTTAACACAAGCAGAAATACTGAAGAACACTTTTGTTTAGCACTATTTAATGTTAATTCTGTTTTTCATGTCAAATATGGATTGGTATTGACATCGGCAATACTTGCCTTATTTGTTCTTGGTATCAGATTGGAAAGAAAATAATGAATGGTATCACTCATCCCTAGAGACTTCCAAATATGAAATCTACACCAGTGGAAGTGCTGTGAAATAAAGACCATTGTATTAACATTTAACAATGTTTCTGACAGTTCTGTACTTTTACTACAGATACAGAGTGTTACATAACTCTAATACATGCCATCTCTCCGCTGGCTGTTACACAAACACTGAATAAAAGAACCAAATCACTCGCAGAACTTTTCAGACTCTAACCCCTCCAATCCCCTGCATGTGACCTGTAAGCTAGCAGAAAATCTCCAGATGATCTTCTGCTAGCACATAGTGAGCTAATTACACTGAAGTTGAAATTCATGTGGTGTAAAGTCATCACGCTCAGCTTTGAAATGGAGAAAAGAGGGAAAGATTTAAAGAAGTGCAAAGCTTTCCAGAGGTGGAGAGAGTTTAAGAGTGTTTGGAAAGTGAAATATACACATTAAACCATTAAAATAATGCTATTTAGGTGGGGTTTAATTAAGAAAGAGTACAAATGCAATGCTCTTATGAGAGTTAACACTGCATGGGAACATTTTGGGAATGCTTAACTCAGGCTTGGTACTTTAAATGTCCTGTTACTTTTGTCATCAGCCGCTTTGTATTAGCCTGGGTACAAACCTTACTTCCAGGAAGGATATGCAAATTTTAGTTCCCCTGCTCTGTATATGAACAGCAAATACCAATCAGTGAGATTAACAATCAGCAGATCAGACTCCACTCCACATATACAAGCTAATTGCTACAACCCAGAAGGCTTTAGTAATGGGACCCCCAATTTAGTGTAACCGTATGGTTCTGAGCCTGAAGTTGGCACCCTTTTAGGAACAAGTAAATGGCCGCATGACCACACTGGGGTGTAAGGCAGTGCACCATCTGTGCATCTGGACACAGCCATAATGTCAGAGCAAGACTCTAAACACATGCTGTTTTTTTACATTAGGTTGAACACACACACACACACACACACAGGTTTGTTTTGCTATCTTAGTGAGGACATTGCATAGACTTCCATTGATTTGATATCAGGTCAATGATATTTTATATCACCTAACCCAAACCCTACTCCTAAACTTACCCATCCCAGAAACATGTGACCAGCACTAGATTTAAATGAGATTACCATTTGGTCCTCACAAGTATAGGCAAAACAAGTACACACAGACACACACGCATACACGCACACACACTTATGTTTTCAGCGTTTACCATTAATGCACAACCTGTTCTGAAATACCTAACTAACCCAGCAGATTGTGTGTTTTTTATGTACTCAAGTTTAAGACATTAAGACATCATTAGTGTAAAATGCCAGGTGGTTCTGACATTTCTGATATTTTTTGCAGCATCATAATTATCAGTAGTTAAAAATGAAATGGTAACACTTCAGAATAAGGTTCATTAGTTAAACATTAGTTAATGTATTAACTAACATGACCTAATATATTTGTTACTGTATTTACTAATCTTTGTTAACGTAAGTTAAGAAAAATACAGTTGTTCGTTGTTTGTTCATGTTAGTTCACAGTGCATAAACTAATGTTAACAAGATTTTAATAATGTATTAGTAAATGTTGAAATGAACATTTGCAAAGATTAATAAAGGCTGAATAAGTGCAGTTCATTATTAGTTCATATTAACTAATGTTGTTAACTAATGTTAACTAATGAACCTTATTCTAAAGTGTTACCAATAAAAATTATGTCATAATTTACTAACTCTCAAAGCAGCAATGACTTTCTTCTGTGGAACACCAGAGAAGATATTTTGTCCTAGTGCTTTTTTGGAAAATAAAATGAACTTTAATTTTAGGTCCACTGTTATTGGTAGAAGTCATTGGAAATTCTCCACAAATGTGTGTATGTGTGAATATGGCACAGATGCAGAGAGAGGGAAATAGAGAGTCAGGCCCCAGCTGGAAGAGAGATAATAACACACATTAACTCACTCTGTACCACCCAAACTCCTTGCAGTGAGGACTGGGACCGGCCCCTCCATCTTCTACCTCACTACACACATCCCATTTAGCCCTAATCTCACTTTAGCTCCCCTAAAATAACATTGTTAAATCCACTAATCGCCCTAATCAACCATGAAAGCAAGGGTGGCATGTATAGTTGACCAAAATATGTTATTTCTCTGTTTATTTCAGGTTGGCATTTTAGGTTAGTGAATGTGATTGGATCCATATTGGCTGATTTGCTTTTTCCTCCTTAATTCTCAAAGCTTAGTAAATAACGCAAGTTAAAAGAAATATACTTTGTCCAATTCTAGGAAATGGACATGCTAAAATTGGAATGCCATAAGTGTCCAGAAAAGACACAAAGAGCGGCAACTGAATAAAGAAATGAGTACTTTGCCGCTCAAACACGATCTCTCTTTTATTCTCCCTTTCTCTCTTTCTACATCTCCCTCTCATATGGAAATGGCTGTGTCTGGCATTAAATATGTAAAATTAGCACTTTAAGTAGAACACATTTCTGCGTTGCGCTCTGAGCTTGCCCAAGCTCAGGCATGCATATGATATGCAATTGGTCATCCCCATGGCAACCCAGATTGGATGAAAAGGTTTAGTGAGTGAAAGTGGATCAGATTGGGATGATTTTTTATTTAGTGAGTTTATTCATGGCGTAACTCACACCGAGTGTCTGCTAGAAATGCTGCATGTGTCTCTGTGGGGCGAAAGAGCTCTAGACAGACAATGTGGTAGGGAGAGGTAGTTGAGGTGGAACTGCTATTTTTAAAATTTTTATTTGACTAAAATGCAATGTAAAAAAAATATCCTGTTAAATTTATCGTAAAAGACTAGTAGCTGTGGTTGCCAGAAATTCACTGTAAAAAATGCTATGGCAATGTTACTGATACTGAAGAGTTAGTTCACCCAAAAATTTAAAATTCTGACATCATTTACTCTCCCTCATGTCTTTCCAAACTTGTAAGTCTTTCGTATATCTTTGAAACACAAATGAAGATATTTTAATGAAATCTGAGATATTTCTATCACTACAATGACAGTCCATGCAGCTACCATGTTGACGCTTTAAAAAGTTCAGAAAGAGATTGTAAAACTAATACATATGTATTGAGCTCTTTAGTCTAAATTTTCTAAAGAGACATGATCACTTTATATAATAAACAGATTTAGGTTAGGCTTTTATTCACATATAAACATTCATCAACACACACATCCTTTTTGGTAAACAGAAGCTCTATCATGCTTACTTCACGTGCAAGAACCAATGAGTTTCATTCTCGTGTTACATAGGACGTTTGAGCTTCTGCAAAAACCGATGAGGTTTGTTGCCATTCAGTCAGTCATGTTCTACGTTACGCCGACTGATGTATTGATGTCTCGCCTGGAAGCCCAATCATCAGAGAGCATCCAGAAAGAGTTTCACCCCTCAGCATTTCAGCACGTCAGAGCAGATTTCCTAAAAGTCTATGTGTTTCTGGATGTAGTCATTTCCTGGCTTCATCTGATGGCCATGATTGCTGTCTCACTGCGAAAGCTTGTCCACGTTGGCATTGCAGTCGTGACTTTTCATAGCAGAGCCGCTTGTCTGGGCTTTGGAAGACCTGACTCTTCTGCCAGGCCAGCCTCACGGTCCTCCAACTCCTCTAGCGTGTCGTGTGCTGTTGAGCTGCCGAGTGATGGCTTGGGTTCCTCAAGTGGAGCACCTTGTGTCTCATTCAGTGCTCCAGATGAAGATCATATGTCGATCGCTGCATCAGAGAGTGGGCTATTTTCCTCTGGAGAAGATGATGAAGCTGAGCTGAGGGGGCCTAGCATGCATGCTTGACTGAGGCAATAAAGCACATCCTACCCCAGTGGGACACCTCTGCTATCAAGCCGCTGCAGGCTAGGCCTCAGCCTGCTCGTTGCTGCGGGCACCCTACTGCTGCGTCTACACCGGTGCGACCTTAGTCATTCTGCCTACCCCGTTGATCCCCCCGCAGGAAGGCAACACACCTCATCCAGGCCGCCGCTAAATCTTCGAAGCATCCATCAAAGCGGCCCTGAGACTGGTGGCCCGGAGATGGAGGAAGCTACTTTGAACCAGGAGATGTTGAATGCACCACTCTTTACCCCAGAGGAGGGTCGGGTGGTGAATCTCCAGTTTCTTTTTATTTCTGTTCCACTTTTTTTTTAAAGGAACAGTTTTCTCAACCTCTGGGCCATATTGGATGTACACTGGCAGCGAGCAATGCCCTGTTTCCTCACTCCCAGCCACTCTTCCTTCACCACAGGTAGGGAGTTCTGAGGATGCACTTCTTCCTCATGGCTCCCTATCCAGTCCTTCATGGGACCCATGGAGCCAGGTAAGTGTCATACCATGCTTACTGCCTTTACTTTGGGAAAGTGTGCTTGCCAGGTTAGGCTCCTCTGTTGTCTCTCTGGTGCCACTCATGGGGAGCATGGGAGCCTGGCTAGCATTTCCCAGCCCATCCATTTTGGCTCACTCAGACAGTCAGATTCAGTTACACATTTCAGGTCACCAGGTGTCCCCCCAGGTTCAGCGGCATCCTGTTTATCTCAGTGGCAAACAAAGACAGTGTTTCCTGTGTGCAGAAATTGTGGTCCTCCTGGTGAAGGACGTAATAGAGCTTGTCCCTCTAGCTGAGATGAAGAATCTTGAATTGGGGCCTTCATAAGCTCATGCAGAAATGCATCCTCATGTGTGTTTGCCCCAGGATTTGGTTTGCAGCAATTAAGCTGAAGGATGCACATTTTCATGTTTCGATTTTACCTTCAACCATTGCTTCAGGGCAAGCACGTATTGGTCCGCACAGACAACACTGCGATTGTTGGGTACATCAACCACCAAGGCTCTCATGACAGATCACGCTACTGGGAGAATCTGAGGTGGTCCAGCTGATCCAGTATCAATTCAGGGATGCACAGATAGACCTGTTTTCCTCCCAGGACATCCACAAGTGGTCTCCACGAGTGTAGGACTTAAGTGGTCTACCACCGGTGGTGGTAGATACTATCACTCAAGCTAGAGCCCCCTCTACCAGGCGTATTTACGTTTTGAAGTGGAGTCTGTTCGCTGACTGGTGTTTGTCCCAACAGGAAGACCCCATGAATGCCCAATCAATTCATTGCTTTCCCTCTGACAAGAGAGGTTTGAGCAGAGACTGTCCCACTCCACCTTCAAAGTGTATTTTATCGCCAAGTTGAGCCACTTGAGTCAGTCGATCCTAGGATCCAGTCTCTAAAGACAGTGCTCCTGACCATGCTCACTTCCTTCTAGAGAATGGGGGACCAGCATGCCAACCCTGTCTCATATTATCATGATGCCCCAGCCTGAATATGTGCACAAAGTTCCCAACACTCCCTTTTGTGACCAGTTGGAGAACTTGCAAACTCTCTTTCTGGAGGAGGCAGACCCAGCCATCGTGTTTCTGTGTCCTGTGTGCGTATTGCGTGTTTATGTAGACTGACTGCACTTTGAGCTTCAGAAGATCAGAGTAGCTCGTTGTCTGCTTTGGAGGTATCTCCAAACAGAGGTTGGCCCACTGGATAGTGGATGCCATTGCCTTGGCGTACAAGTCCCAAAGCAAGCTGTGCCCCCTTGGGGTCAGAGCTCACTCTAGTGTTGCTTCCTCCTGGGTGTTGGCGCGCAGTGCCTCTCTGGCAGAAATTTGCAGAACTGCTGGCTGGGTGACACCTAATACAATCCCTTGTTAGGCAGGACCTACTGCAGAGATCTTCCATATGTAGTACTGCTTGATGGGTCAGTCCCTATGTGTATCCACCATATGTTTCCTCCCCTTCAGCGGGGTGTGGCCTCCGTAGTGTCCCTTTCAATTGGACTAGGCATGCTTCCCCAGCATTAACAACACTGGTCATGGCTGAAAAACAATTGTTATTGAGATCCGAAGCACTCTTCCACAAGAAATATCATAACAGGAACAGTAGCTACGACTATACCCAGAGTAAGCCAAGTCCCTTCCATTCCTTGGTGTGGAGGACTACTCTCCTTGGGCTTACATGGGGCACTGGGTAGGTTATGACTGTAAGCGCAGTTGCCAGAAGGGCATGCTAGAGCTTGCCAGCATCTGCATCTTCAACACTTGCAGGCACTTCTGGTATTTTTTTCCATTACTGTTTGCAACATATTTGTTTTGTCATGGTGGGGATTTTCTATCAGCATTATTTTTGTATTCACCTAAAGATATTGTCTATCTTCTAACCTTAACCCTCATTGAAACATTTTTTCATTTTAGATTTTTAGGATATTTATTAAGCTTTTTTCCTTAGGGCGAACCAACAATGTATGTGATTTCACATTTTACAATTGTAGGCAAAACCTGACTCTCCTGACACACTTAGACAGCAATGCGTTGGCTTTAATGTTCTCTCTTGCTGTAATCTTTTTGTGTCATTGGTTTAATCAAAATGTATATTGCTTGTG
This sequence comes from Opsariichthys bidens, assembly GCA_037194245.1. NCBI lineage: Eukaryota > Metazoa > Chordata > Actinopteri > Cypriniformes > Xenocyprididae > Opsariichthys > Opsariichthys bidens. The sequence goes on along the minus strand of CM074292.1, from coordinate 14,646,455 downwards.
CCATTACACAAAAAAACTGTTCTATTTTCTTGGGGTTTTTTTTCTGTTGTTAACTAAATGAAATTAACATTGGTAAAAACCATTAGGGAATAAAATACTTTTTATATACATAAATAGTATAAATTTAGTTGGTCATAAGTAGTTCTTTAATATTTTACTTGAGCAATATTGTGACAGCAAAATTAACTGAGACAGTATCTTCTAGCTGGTTGGTATGCTATTCATGTCTATTTTATCATATAATTTAAAAGCAAAACTGAAGACCATGATAATCTAAAAAATTAAATTAATTTTTAATCAGTGGTGGCACGTCTAAAGTGACTTATATAGTGGTTTTCCTTTCTGTCTGCCATCGACATCTTTCTGAAGCCCAGAGAAGACTAACCATATGTGCTATGATAAATGTAATTAAATATTCAAAACGTTAGAGGGCTGCTTATTGTAATGTCATAACATGTTAAATTCACTTGCTCTGAAAGGACACGCGTGTGGTTTTAAGGGTTAGCAGGTACCTGTATAGAATAATATTTAGTTCTTTTGAGAGTATATTTTAACTGTGCATTGAAAAAGTTTCATGAATTTAAAAGAAGTGTCAAATATACCAGCATACGCTTCAAACAGAGTCTTCTGGAGTCAGATTGTCTTGTTGTTATGGCTTTAAACACTGTGATTTAAGACTATCCATAGTTTCCGTGACAACCCAAGGGAATCCCAGGCAACATGTTTATGATTTAGCACCGTGCCTACCTTGAGCTCTGTAGTGTCAGCGATATGGCCAGGGGTTTGAAACCCTAACATTAGCCCACATGTTTCTGTTTTGACTGTGCAAGTGCTGGGAACCTCTCCGAGTTGTTATGCTGCTTATTCAGTGCCTTAATCACCCCACACAGTACCTGCCCTCTGTCCTCATCCCATAATGCACTGCCTCCAGCAACTGGTGGCCATTTTGGCTTTGAACCAAGACCTAATGAAGAGTCATCTGTTTCGATGGATGTTAAACACCGCTGTTGACTTTCATTTCTCTTCTTGTCCCTCCTCCCTCCCTGGAGAATGGAGGGATGATAATGGATGGATGCAGGGTGCCTGTTTTTCTGCGAAATGTGAATTTGACGCCAGCCCTTTCTCTTCCTAGCCGCGGCCTAATCAATCATAACCGATCACAAATTCATCAGCTTGAATCAATTTCAGACCGTTAAGATTAAAAGCAGAAAGGTTTGCGGGAGGCTGTTTCTTCCTATGCCTAATTCGTTTAATTTAGGACAAATTAACCCCAAAGCCTTTTAAGGGTAACCATAAGACTAATCATTACGGGCCTGTCCAGTGTTTTTTTTTTTTTAAGCTTATCAAAGATTTTATTGCTTAGTTCACAGCCAAGTTGCATTCAGACTCTCATAAACTTCTCAAATACAAACATATTTAAATTAATTTCACATGAAAGGATGTAAAACAAAAAAGCAATGCCAACTTCATGGCAATTACTCATACGCTCTCCCTCCACATATTTAAACACTTTAGCGTCCAGCTCTATGTCCGGAGTAGTGTATCTGTTTTGTAAATATTGATTCCAACTCAATTGCCAATGACAACTCAAAGAAACCTTTGCATTCATCAGCATTAAAGGCCCTGGGACAAATACTGTGCCTTCAAAGGCCTTCACCCATCCAGCAATTAGGGCTAATAGGTACTGCGGGCCAAAATCTTCCCCTTCCTCCACTGCTTCTCTCTTGAGCAATTCACCGCCCCCCTCCCTTCACCTTGGGGTGGTCACAACCAGGGGGCCAAGCACAGGAAGTTGGTCAGCTTTGAAGATCGGAATTGTGGGTCCAAAGAGCACTTTCAGGGGTGAGCTATGGTCAATTTGGTGTTTCATATTCATTTAGGGGTGTGAAGGTGGAGATATCACTGCTGCAACCTCTGACCCAGTCTGAAGGTGAAAGGAAATATTTCTCTCTGTAAGACATTCTCATTTCTTTGCCAATGGATATTATGCCAAAAAGTCCATAGCGTTTGACCCACTTAAATGGAGAGCATGAAAAACACAACTTTTTAGGTGAACTATCCCTTCAAGTTTTTTCTTCCAAATCAGCTCTAGTTTTATACATTCTATTGTTAATTCTTCAGCTTTGTTTAATAAAAAAAACATCAGTTATACATTTTGAAAGCTCTTCTCACTAATCCTCCTACGCTAGTTTTTGACATATTTGGCCTTTGAGTCCAAGCTCATGGTAAACCTATTTCATACTAAATGAAATATTAGCTCTTCAACCTGCTGCAATATTAAACCCAGGAATACACCAATGTGATTGTTTATTGTGTTTAAAACCTGACTTTGGATCGCCTGTAGGAAACCATAGCGGTGGTCTTCCAAACCAGAGTCACGCACAACCAGCTTTGTGAATCCGGTTGGCAGCGGTATGAGTTTCAGTGCCGCCTCCGTTGAGGTGAGCAGAGGTGTCAGTTTAAACTAACGTGAAAGGGCCCGGTCGCTTTCTCTCTGCTCCAGGCTTTTTCAGTCCAGCTCAGCCCTGTCAGGATCCCGTTTCCCCCTGGCGACCGACTCCTCCAGCACCAGACGCTCAAATCAGTCACAGATTGGCACGAAGAAGAGCAGAGAGAGCATGAAAAAGAAAGAGAAATGGGAGGAAAAGGAAATCCTAATGAATAACATTTGGGGTCCACACCTTGTCTGTCTAGACCCCCCCTCATTTTTTCCATTCAGGCTTAACACTTTGATCACACATTCAATTTGTAAATGTTACCAATGACCTCAATCCCTTTTTCTTTCCCAACTTCTCCCGCTCGGTCTCTCTCGCTTCTCTGTATAGCAGAGCTCAGCCCCGGGCCGTCGATTAGGTTTCAAAGTGTTGATCCTCATCTGAAATCTATTGCTGTTATAAAGCGGAGGAGTCGGAGAATGTCCGTCACCATGCGATCTGTAATCTGTGATCCCTTTGCTTTGGGAATATGATGGTATTTTGTTTCAGTCGGTGCCCTGCAAAAGGGCATCCAACACACGTTTTGGGGGGTACATATAAATTTTTCTTTGCTTTGATTTTTTTTCCCCTTTCCATTTTGAATGAATTTAAAATGTGTGTTTTTTGACTTAACGCTCACAGATGATGAAGGTTTTTCTAAATCGGTCATTTTCCTTTGTAATATTTTTTGATGAAATGCATCGTTTTTCAAAGAGAAAATATTTTTTTCTGTCAACCATGTCTTTAGAGATTGGTGTAATTTCTGCTCTGGGAAAACACAGCCCAGCTTGAGCGGCTTTTCAGCTCTCTTTCTCAGTGTCCGGTACCACAAAAGGCCGATAACATGAATATTGGCGTTGTCCCTCAACACTTCCAATGGAGAAATTCCTGGGTAATCGTTGGCGAGGTCCACGGTGATTTTGACTAGATTAGCCCTTCCTTCTTATCCCCATTTAGATATACTTTAATGGATTTAGTTATTTCTAAGTGCTGACACATAACTTAGAAGTTGTCAGAACTTGTGGAGAGCTCATTTCTATTTTCAGATATCCTGCTTTTTATGTTTTACAGTGTTTCTGATGTTTGCTGAAGCACTCACACAAAGTTTTTCTTCATTTAAATGGTGTTTGCTGAAATAAACGAAAAAAACAAACATATTTTTTGGCACTTTTAATTTGAAATTTATTTTAGGTATTCAAAGTTAAATAAATAAAAATAAGTGCAACAAAACCAGCAACAACAACAACAGGATTACAGATGAGAATGGATACAGTTTAAGCCGATAGTTCAAGTCAGGTTGACCATGCTGTTAACAGAACTTAATCAGAAATCACTCACAAACTCACAAAACTACTGGAGTCTCTATGTCAGGTATTTCTGTGATCAGTGTCTTCCACAGCGAGCCCGGACTCCAGGTGCTGAAAGAGAACTAAAGAAGGGGGTTTGTACTGACCTTATCAGCATCTAACCCCTGTCATATCACAGCCTTTAAAGGCACACACACATCTCAACACGATACACACACACAACACACCTCAACACGAACACTCGCTTCAATGTCATCCACTACATGAAATACGCCGCTCTTTTTTGAACAATTTACAGAATGTACCGATGCGCTCTAAGATCCACTCTGAGCATCTTTCAGAAATCCAAACCAGCTACAGTGAAAATCAAGTCCAGTTGCATTTCAAAAAAGTTTTTTTGCACATCAATCAGAATTAGCTGCTTTTCTACAAACTGCACGATCTGCATATATGACATCTTGAAATTTGTCAAAATGAAGATTCTGTCATTATTTACTCATGTCGTCCCAAAACCGTATTTTGTTATTTCTTCAGTGGAACACAAAAGATGAATTAGACTAATGATGAATTTAGACTACTTATGATATTTTATGGTGTTTCTGTCTCTTTTTTTTTGAAGCTTTCCCCATTCATTGTTATTGAATAGAACAAAAACTCAAGTGCTTCAAAAATGTCTTTTCCTAAAGATTTTTCATGTACTCACAACTGAAAATATCCTCACCAAAGTAGTTTCTACATGAAGAGACATTTCCATTACTTAGTCTCACATATGGGACGAGTAACTGCCACTATGCTTTTCTATACGCCGTATAGTATCACTCACTGCAAGAAAAAACCTGACAGAAAGCCTATCTCCTCTCTTAAAGGCATTAGATGTGTCTCACATAATGAGACGGCGATGGCGAACACACTTCACATGAAATGCGCATGATTAATTGAAGAATCTGGAAAAGGGCTGTTCTTTTGTATATTAAATTAATTTGAAAAGACAAATTTAGAATAAAGCAAATGATGGACAGCAACCATTTCAGTGAAGCTACTATATTAACATCCAAAAATATAATGTTTGACAACTAGTCTTTCATTCCAGTCAATGCAAACACCTAATTGGGCACCATGGAGTAACTGTTTGCAGAAAGCAAATAAAGCTACCACAGCTAGGTTTGTGCGGAAACATTTGCCCATGTGTGCGAGGCGAAAGACGGACATTTAGGGGGCAGCACACTGGAGACGTTGCACACACTCAAACACTCCTCAAGATTGCCCCCAATAAACGCATTCACAGACATTCATGCGTTTCGGCATCTGCAATATTGATCATGTAGCAGAGGCGGGTCGGGGGTTTGAAAGCTTTTACAGTGTAGGGAGCTAAAAACGCCTTGTGGGCTCCTTAAGGTGAAATGCTGCACGTCGCTTCAAAAACGAGCCTTTCCCATCCCAGAGGCCCCCAGAGCCACAGCAGCAACTCTACACGAAATGCTCAATTAGAGCGGCACATCCAATATTTATCCAGTACACTGCCAAACTCGCAGCTCAATTTACTAGACACGACAATTTACAAGGCATGTCCTGGTTCAGGCATTCCTGAGAATTTTTGAAACCATTTAATTTTTGTTTGTTTAAAAAGTGAATTTTGTTTGCCTTCCTATTACGGTTCGATTCCTTTTGGCACTTAGTAACAATATCCTCTCTTTGCAATTCTGTTATTATTGGCGCTTTGTCGTTGAGCTTGACTTTTGCTTCTTCTTCTTTTTTTCTTTGCCTGTGGAGTAGAGGAAATTTTCTTTAGCCGATCTTCACAGTCTCATCTTCATTTGGTGAAACCTAAATTGCACCTCTGTCCAATAAATGTTGCAGAGAGAAGAGGCGAGTAATTAGTTCTTTTAATAAGCAATAATTCATAGCTCACTCTGCACCCTGTCAGATGCAGAGATGGGACAAGCCACCGTTTCGCCTCCGGGACTAAAGGCAGCCTCATTAAAAGTGCATTAAGTGCTCTCTCTCTCACACACACACACACACACACGCACGCACGTACGCGCACACACACACACACACACACACATGTGAATATGGAGTTATTTAGTATTTAATGTGCTCTTTCATAGATACTAATAGAAGTCTTTCCATGAGAAGTTCTCTGCGGTGTGCTTATGCATTGTGACAGTTATAATTAGAGTAAGTACTTTGTCTGGGATGGACTTGTGCACAAATAGGACATTCTGACTTTGAACATTATTCAATTGGTCTGAGGAAGAGTTTGTTGCACTTCCACACACTTGTGTGTGTGGAAGAGAATGCGGCAATCCAGGACCGTTCCACTGAGCTCAGTGCTGACGAGAGCCGAACAGACAGGCCAAAGCAGGAAGCCCTCAAGTCATGCAAAATGCAACACAAATGCTCCTCCATGAAAGCCCACTGATGGCACAGACACTAATACGCTCACGCAATCAGTGAGTCTCAAACACACACAAGTATCCTCCCTCTCTTACAGACCTAAACACTCATGAACAAGAAGCGCACAGATACACAAATTTACAAGTTCATATTTACTCTCTAATTAATAACTGCCTTCACCCAAAATAATGTTTAATTTTTCATGCATGTAAAATCCATAGCTTAACGCATGTGGTAAAACGCCTATATAAACTGCTATACTTTACTCAGACAAAAGGTAAATATTCAACAGTTGGGCAGCTGCAGAAATGGTTATTGAGGCTGGAGAAATTCATCTGAGCGCACATGGAAACAGCATATGCCTTTCTACCTCAGGGGTGTCCGTTTGAATCTGTACACAGTTTGATTTTTAAAAATTTATATATATATACTCATCTGTGGTTCTGCAATTGTACTACATTTACACTCTCGAGATTTCATAAAATGATTTGTTTGGGCCTATATCATGCTAGGTACATGCCAGTGATGTTCCATTCGCGTTTGATTTCAATAGTTTTATTACAATGTTTGCATGTTGCTAAACCAACACCCTAGTACTCTGTGCTTAATTATATAAAGCCCACATAAATATTGAGTAAAATATATAATTTTTTTTACATTATTTAATGTATTTAAAAGTATTATAAAGAATTTAATAAAATATTATTTGTAATGCATTACAAGTAACGAGTTACATAATCAGATTGCTTCAAATAACTAGTAAAAGTAACGCATTACTTTTTTGAATTTACAACAAAATATCTTAACTTTAATAAGTAACTTTACAACAAGTTACTTTTTAACATTTATTGACTCCCAGCTCTCCTATCCCCATGTAGAGAGAAATAAAGTGTGGAGATGTTGTGTGCACTGTGTAAACATGATGGTTATTGTAGTTTTAGACTAAATGTGAACATGGATTTACTACCATTCAGTATTTCTCAAAAAAAAAAAAAAACAGTGAAATGCAATCTCAGAATTATATGCAAACCTGTAATAACTAACTATATTAAATTACACAATTATACTTTATTTAATCTCACTTTATTAACTAATGTCTTTGCTGCTGACCTTCAATGATTCAATTCAACCATACTAATAAATAAAAATGACTTTAGATAAGATTTAGAAATAAGAATGTTGTACTTCCTTCCTGTATCCTATTCCTCTTTAATCCAGAATGGCACCACAGCTGAAAGGTTTGTTTGAACTGTGCCCTCTACTGTACAGCCATTTGAATTTCCTTCAGCCTGAGGCTTAAGGCCCCGATATACTTGAAACGAAATCGTAGAACAAACCGATGTGATGTCATTTCGAACAAAAATAGGGCGAAACGAAGTTTGTTTGGAGTTTGTTTCAGAAGTTTGAAATAGCTTCGTACTACCATTGGTACGTGGCCATTACGTAAGGTAGATGTGAGACCTTCTTTCACTCTGAAAATCTTTCCGGTTCATTTCTCCTCTCGAGTCCGTATAAGTCAGACATCCATGAGTGAAAACGTGAAACACTGGAGAGCTGCTTTATAGCAGAAAACAAAGATGTACTTCTGATGAAATGAGATACTGACACTGTTTTTCATGTTTATTACTGTAAATCTACTTGATTTTAAGCAATCTATTTTACAAAGTGTTATAATATAAACGTGACGTGACTTTACTGGAGTGCCGAATTACAAAGCTCGTGCGAACAAACATATCCACATTGCCATGATCAGATGCTTTTCCTATGCTTTATTTAAAAAATCCTTACTAGTCTCTCAATTTTGTTGTGTTTCTCTTGTTACCGAGAGGAAAGCGTGCACCATTTTTACATATTCAACTACCATTGCTCTCAGCAGTGTGAGCGGTGTCAGATGTTCGATAACAGTATATCGCTGCTCACGTATTTCGAACTTCGCTTTACCCCTAAACGAAGAATGAAAAAGAATTTCGTTTGAAGTATATTGGGGTCTTCCTTCAATTTACTTTTGGTGTGAAAGGGCCTTAACGTTGGCCAAAAATTGAACTTTTTTGTTGTTATTAGAAAACAAACAAGCAAGCTCAGCCCAGGTGAGAAAAAGTAACTCAAAAGTAATGTAACACATAACGCAATTAGTTACTTTTTCAGGGAGTAATGCAACATTCTAATTCATTACTGTCAACAGTACCTTTCCCCAACACTGTTTATAATCAACATTTTTCTCGACTTGTCAGCCATCTTGGATTTGTTTCTTTAGCTCATCACAATTTTTTCTGAGATTGCCATTCCCATAAAGGATACATGTGAAGCTGCCTTAAAACTTAACCAGAACTAGACATCTTAAGAGTTAGCAAATAATCTGTGCTGCATGCTTTAAAATGAAGGCAAATTTAAAACAGAGCATTCTTTACTCTCTTCCTCTCTCTCACACACACATATACACACAGACAAAGGACCACATATATCCACTTTTCCTCACAGTTTCATTTGGCTGGAAGTTGTGGTTTCCACACATCAGTATCCGGTGGTGTCTGTTTGTGTGTCTGAAGGTGTTTGAGGACGTGTCCATTGTGTGCAGCCCGTAATGGAGAACATTAATGATTTAGACCCACAGAGAGGGAGAGAGAGTGGGTGGTTATGGCTTTATAGTTAGTACTGAAACACAGTGGGATATCTATAATCACTATTGTAGATTTTGGTCAACTGATTGCGATGAATTATGCATTGCTAAAAGCCTCCAGCTTCCACGGTAAATCTCCTTTTTTTTTCTTCTGTTGTTGTTGTTAAAAGGCTGCACTTGCAACAACCACTTTATCAAAATCCCTGAATCCCAACATTCTCCTCACTTCTTCACTTATTCACTACAGCAAGCAAACATACACATAGAGACAAACAACAAGAACCTTATACGTACCACACAATGGCGTACTATTTTATGGTAAACAAAACATCTTCAAGACAACCAGCAGAGACCTCGTCCCCCAGTCCTTTCTGTTCAGCTACACCCAACTACATGCTACACCCTCGGCCAGAGATCTGCTCTCCTCTTTCCACATACGTCCTGGGTTAATGTATTTTGTCGATCCTAGAACAACATTCTTGTCCGAAAATGTAATCATAACCCTATCCCTAAACCTATATCCATAAGTTATCCCTAAAATCAGACGGAAATGATCGATGAATAACACTGATGTGGAAGCACCAAACCCTGGTTGCAAGCCTAAACTTGACAAACGATAAACCTGTCCCCTCAAATTTGATTAGTTGATTGGAATGTTGTTCCAGGATCAACAAAGATGTTGAACATCTCTGCAGAACATGTTGTACTTGGTGAAATCAGTTTCTGCTACAAAATTTGGTTGGAAACACTTGTTATTATGTGCAATTTAGCGACTACAATTAATCTGGCCCTCGTGCCCTTGGACTTTGGGCAGAGTACCCGAGAGAACATGCAAACTCCACACAGAAAGGCAACCCAGCTTAGACAGGACTAAAACCGACTTGTTTGTTGCATGAACTTAGTGGACCTCATTCATGAAATGCAAGTAAAATTAATTTTTGTTCTTAAAGCAATTCTGATAAAAAATTTTTAGATTCATAAAGTGTTTGTATTTTCAAAATGTTAGTTTGTATGAGAAAATATACACTGACTATTTTTTAGATTACCGTTATTCTAGCCACTAGTAGTATTTGCCTGCCAGCTTTAATTGAATCATTTTTGGCCAAAAGTCTTTTTTGTTTTTTATGGTCTGGAACCAAAGCAGAGAAGGGAGTCAGATCCTCAAGAATTCTTGTAGACATAATTTACATAGTTGTAAATTCAGTTATGCCAATTGTGAATGAGTGTGCACGTACACCCTATTTACAAATGATTGGAATTCAGTACCATACATTTTTAACTATCAAGTCGGAGGAGGAGAATTTTATGAAAGGTCCATTTACACCTTCTGAAAGTTATACCGTTACATGTTCTCCATTTTGTGTACCTTGGAGTGTTGTTGTGTCCTGAGTTCTGCTCCCGCTATCTGTGTGTATGGGCCGTGACATGTGACAACGTGGCAGCATCTGCTACTCTGGCATGGCCAAGGAAGCTGTCTCTGGACTCTCTATCTGCCCTATTACAGCCACTAAAGCCTGTACTCTCTATGCCTCCGTCAGCTCTGTTACCACTGAGATCGTACCTAAACTCTCTGGGGTTTCTCTCTCTGTTCTGCCGGCTTCATCGTGGTCTTCAGCTCTGCCAGTTCCACCGTGGTTTTCGACTCCATCTTTGGGGTCTCCTGCCCTGTCTGCTACATGTTGTTTCCCTACTCTACCCTGGCTCTCCACTTGTCTGGCTCTGCTTCAGTTCAGTCTCCCTGTTGAAAAAATCAGCATATGCTGGTTAGGTATATTTTGAAGCATGAATGCTGGTTAATGCTGGTCCTTAGTCGGTCCTGATCAGCTGGAAATAGTTGCTTAGGACCAGCACTTGTTTCAAATAAACTGCATTTGGATCCTACTCTCGCTCATCTCGGAGTTCTTACCAGTGTTAGGTTTGTGAATGAGTGTTACCTCTATGGATATAGACCATAGATACATACGCCATTCACCTGACGGACAGAACAACCAACATAGATATACTATATTTAGAAGTAATAGGAGTAGCATGATAATATGTTATTCCAAACACAGCCACACAGTGAGAGACTGTTTTTTTTATGATACATCGTTCTCCTCAGGTCTCAGCTTTGATGACCTGACAGTGAGGCTGCAGTGCCTCAAGAACTGAGACGCTGGGGAGTGAGGGTAAGCCTCCAAAGTCCGAACACAACCATTTAGCACAGACCACTCCACCTCACACCAAATTAATATTTCAGCATTCAATCTATATTCATTATAGAACACTGCCTCTGACCGCCTCTTCTGCGGCATGTACACAAGCTTTTATTTCTTCGTCTTATTTATTTATTTTGTTCCCTGAAGCAAGTCTACATGCTGCAATTATTGCTGACTATTAAAGGGCACTTAAAACATCTCAACCGTTGCTACGGGCACAGCAGCGATGTGAATTAAAGAGACTCCTGGATTGGAGCAGGTGTGTCTGATGTGAAATGACAGGCAGAAGTGGGTAGCTGGCGCACTACATTTCAATTCTTTAAATGCATCTGCAGGTTCATCTAATGTGTGCGGCTCTGTCTTACTGGTCAGGGTTAGATAATAATAATTTAGACATGGTTTCAGAATTTCAGAGTACTAAAGGATATCGGTATAAAGAATAAATCTGGTTTTTATTTTATTTTTAAAAAATCACTATCAAAGTCACCATTTCTTATGGAATATTGCATTGTTTATTATTAATGATTTATTTGTATACATCATTATTTTATTAAACAATTCATGTACCCTTTATCCTTTAAAACTTCATGTAATTTTTAATCTAAAACTACAGAGCCCCACGCATGACGTGGAGGAAAAAAATAGCTAAACTATGGGCACCCATTACTAAGTCGTTCCCTCATGTGCACGGCTTACTAATTCCTTCCCTCGATTATATATATATATATATATATATATATATATATATATATATACACACACACACATACACACTGTATATTGGCCAACATGGCTTGCCAAACGATATTATATAGGTTATGTGTACGTTTGTCAGATTATATACAAATAGCGCCTGTGTCGACCCACACCTAATGACCATCAGCCCTGCTTATTTCCAACCCAACGCTAATTTGCGCTGCTCTTGTTAATTTGCATTGGTCAGTAAATGATTTGACTGCGTCTGTGTGCTTTAATTTGTGCGTCAACAGTAGATCACGCGCAAAACCTTCCTACTTTTGTGTAATTGCGCTCTAATGATAATTTGCCCCGATTAGTAAATCTGGCCTCTGGAGTTTAGAAGTCATCATCTGATTGGTTCAATTCTACAGGATTTCCGGGAGATGTACGCGTCACATTCATTAACGAACGGTCTGCAGGAAACAACGCTGTTATAATGCCAACCCCCCTCATGGAAAAAGAAAGCTGTTGTGTTTACAGGTCTCTGGACGGTCCTTGGCCAATGAAACCAATGACTGATGGCTGAGACTAACTGTGACCACACAATTAAAGAGAGAAAATTCGGAAGCTTTTTTAAATGTAAAAGAGGCTTTTCTCAACAAATGATTATTTGAAATTCAACACCCTTAATAAAAATGTACTTCTTTCAACAATTGCTTGCAACTGAAAAAATTCAACTGAAAATTCTCAGGAATGTAGAACATAGACGATAGATGAATTATCAGGTTAAATAGCATCATTCAGAGGCATTGAGTCTGCTAAATATGACACCCTATCTTTTGTGTATTCACATTGAGTTGTCTCAGATCAGGAAGCAGAGAGTCTCTCACAGTTGAGCTAATCCCTGATCAGTGCAGCAGACAGTGACACAGTGCAGTGTAAGCTGTCTCTGGGGCCTCTTTCTGGAGCCTGTCACAGCTCTTGCATTTAGGTCACCTTTACTACATGCACATTTGCTTTGGCCATCACTTCTGCTCCACTGCCCACCCTAGTACAAGCTACAGCAAGCCGAGTTTAGTTGGCCACTCCCACTGGTTTATTGCTCTGTCTGTGTTTACATATGCCGGTGTGTGCAAATGTGTGTGTGTTTCCACTCGTGCAAATTGGGGTATTTAAATGTAAATTCAGTGTATTATTCTATTTAAATTTCATATTATGCATACTGGTTCCAATAAATCATAAAATAAGGTAGTCAGGGAATATACAGGGGTTGGACAATAAAACTGAAACACTGGCCAATATAGTGTTTCACGCCTATATATGTGAGGCTCACCTTCACTGATTTTACATTCCATCAATAAGAGCAGAGTGTGAAGGTTGAATTAGCAGCGTAATACATAAAATATTGCAATCCACAGCATAATGGGAGCCATATCAGAAATCAAAATAGGCAAGATCAATTCATCTTCATCTCAACTCATCTGCGACCAGGACAGCACGTCTTTGTGGTGTATCGAGAACTACAGTATCCAGGGTAAAGTCGGCACACCACCACATAGGATGAACCCCATCCAACAGCAGTAACTATCGACACAAGAGGAAGCTGTCTGAAAGGCATGTCTAACCTGGATTGTATTAAAAAAAACACACACACACACACACACACACAGTTGCCCCACTCACTGTAGAATTAAATGCGCACCTCGACTCACTTTCCACCAACACATTTCGGGCTGCTATAGCCAAACCTTTGGTCATTCGTGCCAGTGTCAAATGTCTTTTTAATTGTTGTCAACAATGCAACAGTCTTGGGCTGTGGACAATGTGAAACGTAATATTCTCTGGTGAGTCCACCTTCACTGTTTTTCCCAACTCTGTGGGAAACCCCAAAGAAGCTTAACACCCAGACTGTGAAGATCAATGCTGGTTTGGGCTGCAATGTAATGGCATTCCCTACAATGGACGCATCACTGCCAAGCACTACTGAAGCGTTCTGGAGGACCATGTACACCTGATGTTTCAAAGATTGCCATGTATCAGAAGGATAAAACACCAATGCACAATGAAAAGTACATGAAAGTAAAGTTGAACATCTCCCATGTCCTGTACAGTCAGCAGATCGAAATATTTTTGAGCCTCTTTGGGGTATTTTGGAGGACTAAGTCAGAAAATGTTTTCCTCCACCAGCATCACAGTGGTTGAAATTGCATACTCCTCTTCCATTTAGTAGGCGAAAAAAAAAAAAAAAAAAGTAGTACGTCCAAATTCACAGCACTCACAAAAGAGTAGGCAAAAGGTGCCCGGATGACCTACTTCTTCCGGCAAGATTCTGATGTGTACATACGATGGACACTTTACTATCCCATGAGGCCACGGGAGAGGATTTGTGAATGGCAGTGAAGCAATGTAACTGACACAGGTCATGTGATAAGGGCATCATGGTGAATATCCAGATTACATTCATACTGCATAGTTTCCCGGCACTGTAGTTTGTCACCTTGGTTACTCATTAATCAGATCCCACCTGTTTGTATTCATTATTGAATGCATATAATATCAGCCTTTCAGTTATTTCTTTTTTCTTTCTTTCTTTTTTGTTGCTTTTAAATGTTGCTGGTTTTCTTTTTTTATAATGCAAGCAAAGAATGTGACACTATTTACATGTGCAGATTTACAAATACAAGGCTGGAGGACCAGGAAAAGAGAAATAATAATAATAACAATAACGATAATAATAGCAATAGTACTAATAATATGAATAATAATAATAATAATAGTACGATTAAATTATTATAAGGTCCCTCCATGGCCTCTACACAATTTAGTCCCTAGTCCAGGTCACGCCACTACAGGGTGTCAGGGAGAGACGCCGGGAGGCACAGAGCCCAAGGCCCACCCCCCATTCCCCCATTCCCCCATCCCCCAGGACACTTCCCACCCCAGGTCAGCACTCACATGCCACACTTACGTAGATGTAGGGGATGTGGATGTGTGAGTGTGTGTGTGTGTGTGTGTCAACTAATGTGTGATGCTGTAAAAAAGTGAGACATGCAGTGCAGAACCAACCCATGGCAAAGGCTTATAAAATATCAAACACTAATTAATCAACTAGTAAATTAATTTTTCTGATTAATTAGTGACCATTTGTGGGTGTAAGTGTATCATTGTGGTTGGTCTCAGACAAAGAAGGACAGTGAATTTATGACTGTTGGAAGGTAATGAGAGATGACCAGGAAGGGTGTAATTCTAGTGTATTGTTTTGAACAGAAGTAGACAGGCTTTCCATCGAGAAATATTAGTAAGTTTTTCCAAGATGCAATATGTATGATGTTCCTTCATTTCCAGTTCATGAGGCTAGTTTTCTTGGCGACTCTAGGAGTAACCGACTGTTTGTATGGTTTAAACTGATTATGGATATGTCACCTAGTGTGCAGAGGTAGGGAGGGAGATGTGACCTCCCATAAGGACGGATAGTGATTCAGTGACGTTTTCCCAGAATTTTTTTATTGGGATGCAATGCTAAATAACATAAACATAGGTGTCTGGGTTATTTTGTGCGCAATATAAGCTGGTTTCTGAAGTAAATGCTATTTTAAGGAATTTCCGTCCAGCGTTTTTGTGGATATTTGTTCTTTCAGGTCTTGATCTGGTGGTATTTGTGTATAGTGCACATTGTTACTTTGATTCCTCTGTTGAGATCCACAGAAGAAAGTTATACAGTTTTGGAACAATATGAAGAAGAGTAAATGATGACGAACTGTTTATTTTTGTCTCTCTTTAATGGTTGTCATAGCAGTACAATACTCTGGGACAGCTCAAATATCTCTGTAAAAAAGCTGTAATATTTAACTAAGATGGTTTTCTGAGTATTTAAGATTCAGCTGCTTATTGAATCTGCAACAGTTCATCAGTGCGAAGTGATTATATTAACAACCAAACGCTAATAAACATTGATAAAATTGTTATGGCCATTATAAATCACTCACCACTCTATTTATCACTTATAAATTAAACACACTCCCCACAAACCCAAGAAGTACACAAACACTCAGACTGTGATATTGTGACTTTGAATGAGCTACTAAAAGCCAATTATTGATCAATGAGTCGAGTGAGACCAACAGAGGACAGGAAGGGTGAGAGGAGACGGATTAGACGGTTAATCTCTGGTAAAATAAAGAAGCCGTCGCCGGATCATTGATCAGGAATGGATGACAGCGCTTGGAGTGAAGGAATGAAAGAGCTGTACTAATTATCATGCGAGTGAGAATAGCCATGAGATCTATAAGTCGAGACACTGTCCAATGCCACTTGGGGCAAACTAATGCTAATATTCTCTCAGAAAGAACAGCCGAGTCAATACACCTCCATTAGTACATAGACACCCCTTCACTCCTCTCCTCTTTTATCTCATGCTCTTTCATGCTCTTTTTCGCAAGGCCAAGGAGCCCCTTCTGCACCCGTATAAATTTCACCCCTGTCTTTCTGCTGTTCACCCACACAGTCTTACTCACAAGCACGCTGGTCACTCAATTCATTCCCCCATTAGTCTCAAGTTTCAGCACTGCTGTGTGTGGAACATTGATTTTGTCTTTTCTGTCACACTAAGTGAGCAATAGACAGCGGTACTGCAAAGGGCTTGAATCCAGCGTCTTAGTATGAACATATTTATACACATATCAAAGCATAAATTTGTGGCTACAGTTGATACAGTTAATGGTTCTTTTTGAAAACATCAACATGTTCTGCTTATGAAAAATTTGCTATACGGCAGTGCTGGTCGTCACATACTCCAATATCAGTCGTAGTGGAACATATCTTTATTCAGATCACCATTAAAAAAAAAAAAAACATACATTATAACTAATACATTCAAGTTGGCTCTAGAATGTAAATTGTGACAAAAAATAAGGATACAAGGAAGCAAGGAAATAATGACCGTAACTTAAATGACCAAAAAAACTTTTCTCACATTTAAATATATGGAAAATTAAGAATATATAATATAATATAATGTAATATAATAGAATCTATTTCTAAGAATATATGTTTAACTAACACGTTTTTAAAAGAGAATGCCATTTTTGTTGGTGGGAAGCATCAAAGTTTGTTTGACACAGTAAATCCAAATGGTCCATGCTCACTTGACATACTTGACATGTTTTATACTATACTACATATACAGTAGCCAAAGAAAATTGACATCTTCACTTTTTATTCAAATATTATTCAAGATTTTGTAAGCACATTTGGCTAGTTATGCTTGAGTCAATTGTTATATTTGTGATAATGCAATGAAACATGCCAAATTGCGCGGACATAATTTTTGGCCTGGCTGTCACACAAAGAAATTATGAACGGATGTAAAAACAAGAGAGAACCAACAAAATATTAATAACTGATTATTCTGTAGTCATTTTTTATGCATTTTTGCATAATAAAACAAAACCTGTAGCTGTAGTTTGCCCCCCCCCCCCACTTTTGCCAAATAATTTTGTCAGTTTACTGTTTTGTACATCCCTCATATTTAAAAAAAATATATTTTCCTTGGTATTTTTGATGGTTTCATTGAACTTGTAAGGTCATTAAAAACAAATCCCCTGCAGACATCACTTATGGCCACTACTATACATATTATGTACGACCATAACCAACATATACTTCAATGTGTTAGATCTATCAAACTAATTATGAATATTAAAAATCTAAGTACACTGAACATTTGGATGATGTCATGTCATTTCCTCACATATCTGGTGGAACCTAATGCATAAATCAGACACCCAAGCTCCCCAGATACTCTAAACACATTTAGCTTTTCAACCTCTCCACTTTCAACTAACACACACACGTGCACGAACCAGATAACTTACAATCAGACAGAGAAGCCTGCTGGTGTTCATAGACACATGCACCTCCTCTTTTTCTCAGTCTTCTGCTTCACTGATCTTCTTTTCCAAAAGGTTCATTGTCCACTAACCCCCATTCAATTTCCTTAAGCGCCAAGCATCGCCCAGGCCACAGAAGTCTACTAAATTAGTAGATCAATAAGCTATCTGAAACTCTTTAGGGGGTATTGAAAAGCCCTGTTCTCTTCTCCAGTTGCTCGTCCTAACGAATAGGATGTTGTTTATGTTGTAATGTGCTGTGTCATGGAGTTCTTGTTACAAGTGTCCCCCTGGATCACTGGCCACTTCAGGGACTCGCTCGCTCAGTCTCAAATTCAAATTCATATTGGTTTATTGGCGTAACATACTTTTGTACGTATTGGCAAAGCATTGCAGAGAGATATAATATTGATACATTAGCCTATATGGGTTGAAATCAAATCTTTTTGGGGAAGTTGACGTGATCTGTAATTTAAAACTGCTCCACATATACTGAATTCTAAATAATTTGCTAATTATTAGGCAACTTAATTTTGGACATTGCATGACCATTAAAATGAATTAGTGAAGGAAATTTAAAATTTTGTAAAATAACACTTTTTAATCTCATATACTGTACTTTGAGTGGCAAAAAGTAGGCTAATTATGTAAGGAATAGGCTATGTTGCTTTTGGTTTAAAGACAGAATGAAACGGAAGTTTCGATTGTCGTTTCCTCTGTATTGTAGCATAGGCCTATATCCGGGAGAAACGGCTTCTCGAACAAGAAAAACTATATTGACTTTGTCCTTCGGGAATTGATTGAATTGTTTGCAATTGCTGTTGACAGTTTGTCCCGCCTCGCGCCAGTAAACACTTCATCAGAAAAGATGTCTTTGCTAAATGGAGGGGAAGTTATTTGGATTAAGGATTACAAGGGTTCATGGATGAATTTTTTTTTTTTTTTTTAAATATTGATGTACACGGATAAATCATTTATAATAAACAATAAATAATATTACATTAAAAATAAGGATTGTCCATTTTGAATTCACGGTGACTTTAAGTCCGCGGAATAATAAAAAGATAATCACGTGATCATAAATGCCAACGTTAAGCATGCAAGTTACCCTTTAGTAATGGCTTTGAATATTTTGATCACTTGCGTTTGGAACAACGCTTTAGTGTTCCCTTCCCGCATTATATCTAGTTGTCTGACGCTTGAATTTTCTATAAATTATTAACTTAAGTCTCAGCCACTTGTCATGTTGGCCTATTAATCATCAAATATGAACGACGACGAGATGTTGATTTTGGAAGCCGAGAAATATATTAGGCCTACCTTGCAAGTTCCACATGGAATAGCCTGCCTTTGAAAGGATGCCGTTTGGAGAAGCACCACTGCGTAAAGACTGCGAGTGAGAGCGTGCAAAAATAACTTTCTGACGGGTATTGTTTGGTTATTGATGTGTCATGTCGCACCCATTGTGCTGTCGTTTGATTAGTATTGCTTGACATTATGCATGACATGCTGAGTGAAACGCCTAGTCGGAAATATCAAATAAATAAAAAAAAATATTCTAGTATTATGTGTATCTGTTTTCAGTGAGATTTTTTACTAGAACCGCCAGTTTTTACTTTTTATTATTAGGAAGCACACACAAGATTTGGGGTGTCCATGAACTACCTAAATTATGTTTTTTTCCGATTTTCTAAATCATTATTATGATATTTTTAATGCTTGTTTTCTCATTCTCCCTCTTTGTTTTGTCCTATTCTTATTTGTATTCTGTATTTCTTATTGTCTCCTCACAGCTACAAATTAGGGGGACCTTTTGACTGAGCAAAGAGGGTCAAACCCTCAGGCCAGAGGCACGACCTCTACTCTCTGCGGACCCCCAAACTCTGCCCAACAAAGTCTGTCAACCCTTTTTCGTCTTTTTCAAATCTCTTGTTTGTTTCAACTCTTGCTTTTGTTTATATTAAAATCAAACCCATTGCCGTGAACGCCTTGTATAATGGAGTACTTACATAAGCTTCTAACTCAGTTAAACAATAGAATGATTGTTGAAGAGAACATTTTAAAGCGTTAGCTCGCCCAAAAATGAAAATTGTCATTTACTCACCTTCAAGTTGTTCCAAACCTGTATTAAATTTCTTTCTTCTGCTGAACACGAATTTTTTATTTTTATTTTGTATAATAGGGGTAACCAAACAGTTGATGGGCATGGGGGGAAAAAATACTATGGATGTCAATGATTCCATCAACTGTTTGGTGACTGACATTTTTCAAAATATCTAAATATTTTTATAGATAAATGTAATAATAGGTAAATAGATGTCTGATGCTGCACCACTTTGTAGGGCTGTTACCATATGCCTTGGTCATACTAAATATTTAAATGAAACTGAATATAAACTGACATTATTTGTTCCTCTTGAGCTTGAATGGTTACCATGAGTCTTCGTGCATTTTCTTTGTGCATATGTATTGTCGAATTAATAAGGTTACATTTGTGACAAAGTTATCCTACCATGAGATCAAGGACGTAGTGAAGCCGTAATCAGCTCTGCAAAATCAACGGCAGACGGACGTTGTGTTCCTACAGGATTTAGAGTGCTTTTCTTCAAATCTTAAACTTTCTCTGGTGCTTTCCTTCCAGTTGCCAATGACAACGACCTCTGTTAGAGAACTGAGAAAGGTCTTGAGGTCAAAGTACTTTGAGGACCCCCAGCAACATGGGCCACTTCCTCGTCAAGCAGAACGGTACACACACACACACACACACACACACACAAAACATGGGACAATGAGTACAGATGTACATAGACGCAACCACAACCCCCAGCTGAGGCTACTTGACCCAGAACTGTGCAAAATTTTTTTGGACAATGGAAACTCATAACAGAGAATTGCTGACCACACTTCTGTCTACTTTTAAGTTGTTCTTTGTTCTCGAGTATGTGTGTGGATACATGAGGTATGCAGAATAGTTGACGCTCAGTGAACATCAGCAAGTGATGGACTGTGACAAGGCATGGGGCGGAGAAGAATGGTATGTTCAGTCTAGAACTTGTTCTGTGTGTGTGTGTGTGTAGATGAGCATTTTGAATTAAATTGCATTTTTTACAAAACTTTTAGCTAAATTAATTTAAAAAAATGAAATGAAATTACCAAAACGCACTTTTTAAAAAAAATCAATTTTACAATATTACTTAGTAGGTAACAGTCCAAAGCTGTTACTTTTTAAAAAAAATAATGAATGTATTTGATATATGAAATTTGCCTGCTGAAAGTTGGTTTTGGTTCGATTTGGCAAGTGACTGCATAATCACTTCTAAATGGTCAGCCACACCTCTTCCTGTATCAGCTGTCAATCATGCAGACAGCATGTCTGCTTCCAGAGCTCAGGTGCCTTGTGGACTGCTGTTGTCAAGCGCAAGCATCAGAGCACTCGGAAATGTGAGAGTCTCTGGCGGCCGACAGGAGGCCACTTTAGGAGATGCTATCTCAAGGACCCAAACACCCGACACACTCGCTAACGCGCACACACACACACACACCTTTATAAAGACACTGACACATTTGCACCTATATGCGCACGCACATAAATGCGTTTGGGAGTACCTGGTTGATTCAGCTTAAGTTCAAATGGTTCGGGGCATTAATTACATACTCAAATATGAGTAGACCAGAACATGAATAGCCTCGGTTTTGTGCAGATTTTCTTTTTTTATTACTTTTAAGTAAAACAAAGTCATAGAGGTTAAGTTTAACCCTTAATGTGAAGATGATCCGGCTTTTTAAAGAGATAAATGGATAAAAAAAAAATTTTTGTTCACAATAGTGTGCGTGTATATGTGGAAAAAGTCATGTGACTCTTGAAACTCAAAACCATAATTTGTTCTAGTTAAAGGTGCTATTAATCAATACTATAATACAGAGACATCCATAACCCGCTGTAGTCATTGATACCCCTAAACCTGTACATATGGCTTGTTTGTGTTGTGGTCTCTTTGATCAGGCCTTGGTTTTAATGGATTTTTCTCCTTCTTTTGGCCATGGGACCAGAGAGGGCAGGGATATAAAGTGGAGGGGTGGAAGGTCATTTGAACCTTGTGGTTTTGGAGCAAAGTGCTGGACGACAGAAGGTGTTCTCCCTGTATTGAGACATCACTCTCTCACAGAGACAGGAAGTCTGCTCTCCCCCTCCCACTTACACATATATGCAGACTCTAGACCATTAACAGATCCCATGCGTTAATGGGCAGTATTGTAGCAATAGATGGAATGGAGTTGGGTATCCAATACTGAAATCACAGTGATTATCTTGCCACCTCAGAACCAAACTTGAGTCCCTGCCTGGTTGAAAATGGCTTAAGTAAAGTGGACAGCCACACTGTACTTTGGCACTTTGGCCCTAAGGCTCCAAGTATTTGGTTACCCGATATGGACAAATGCTAATGTGTGATAGACTATTAGACTAACAGTGGTGGTGTAGAAGTTACTGTTGAGTTGGCTAAAAGAAGTTTTGATTTAGACTAGATGGACGAACTTGAGATTCATGTTTTTGCATAAAATGCAAATCTAATTTTTAGATGTAAACGTTCTCTTAGTCTGAAGCACGGATCAGAATCTGTAACGGTAAAATACACTGTAAGTGGGGAGTTTTTCCGTTGTAATATAGATTTTGACTATGTGGTTACATCATAAGCATTTAAACCATGAATGCTCAGTGTTTAATATATTAAGACCTATGCAAAGGTTGAGGTATTAAGCAGTTTTTCAGCTGCAGTTTTGAATGCATTCTGAAATGATTGCTTACTGTAAAAGAAATATTATCCAGCAAGTTGTCAAAAGTTTCCAAAGTTTTACTTGTACATTTGTTTTTAAAACAGTTATTGTCACCCTCTATATATATTTAGAAGGTGTAATTGAGCTTTCAATCACTTTAGGTTAAGGTTAAAATCCATGACAAATTAAACATTCTATTCTATTTTAGACCCACATTCACAGTAATATCACTAATCCTAAACCAGATTCAAATGTGTGTAAATTTAAATTTTAGTATATTGACTTCAAAACTATGGAGTAAAATAAAAGCTAATGTTGTAGTTTTTTTAAACCTGTTTTTCAACTTTGCATTCCTTGTGTAAAAGTTCTGTTTTATAGAAGTGTCATTTCAGGCTGTTGAAAAATTTCCAAGATCTGTACGAGGTTTAAAAATGAATGTTATTAGTGCATTTTTATGTTATCTGTATTGCATTTTATAAATAAATTGACATCTGTTTCACTTTTTAAATGATTAATTTGCTAATCGCTGCAGTCGAGTTTAGAGCAAGCTAAAAACTAAACCGGAATCTAGTATATCTTTGTAAAAGGAGATTAGGCTGTCCTTCAGCGTCTACAAACAACTACTTTTGCTGTTATCTAATTAATAAAATGAAACGCATCTTCGACCAAATAAACACTGGAAACTTTTAACTTCTCACTCATCGTATAACTGGTTATTAGTTGTTTACCATTGCGCGTGACCGTTGGCCAAGTCTTCAGTTTAGCGGCTGAAAGAATTACTTTAGGTCAAGAATGAATCGCAGAACAGGACCAAAATGACAACAAGCACTGGGTTTCAGTCTTTTATAGAAAACGCACCGTGGCCTAACATGACCTCGCCAGAAACAGAATTCGAGAAGCGCACAGTAATATCATATTCTTTTCACAGTAGCTGGGCCTTTAACTCACTTTTAATTTCACCACTCATGTACACGCAGATTGAGTAGCTTGCCACAAATATCAAACGCTTTAAACTTGTATTGCTGTCTGAGCCCTCACAAACACACTTACATTAATCTCAGCTTTTCATTCGCAAAAATAGTGAATGAACCCTAAATCTGAGTAGTTTACTCTTAAACACTAGTTTATAATAACTAAAACTGCATGAACAATTCAGTAGCGGGCTGTATTTACACCAACGTTTATTGATATACACTTTACTTCACTGTTAGGCAATCCATGGCCGAGTTTTAAATACTTTTTGTAATTTACAGGACATATCCTCAGGTGGAATTAGCCGCTTGCGAGGTCTGTAAATAATTTAGTCGAGTATGCTTGGTCGTCGGAATTTGCTTTGTTTTCCGGAGAGATTTGTTGGCTTGCCATAGATAATTCCTCCAGAACGCGCGACTGAAACATTGTTAATGAGACTCACGTGTTTAATCAACATCGCTGGTGTGACCTAGTTGGATTGATAATTGGGCCTATAACTGATTCAATATCAACTCCAAATAACGTTCTAAATGGGATTTAAAATCAACAAGTTACTAGTACAAAAAATAAATAAATAAATAAATAAAAAAGGCAGGACACCAAAGTTTTCTTTTGAAGCAAGTGTAAAACAGAAGATTTAATGACACTCGATAAAATACTGGTAGCCTACTTAATTGGCCAGGTTATGCAGAAAAGGAATTAAAACGATAAAAATCTAAAAGGAATAAACATACAAACATGCGTAAAATGTAAATTAACCAATACATTCACTTAAATACGTTTTCATTGCTCATTTAAAATTAGAGGGCCATTTAAAATACAAATGCATGCATCAATAATCTATCTTTGGCAGAGATGTAATAATAATAATAATAATAATAATGTAAACCATAAAACATTTGTGTTATAATTCCCTGCCATGTGATGACAGGATGATTGGCACTGGCATTTCTGCCAGTATGGCTGGGGTATAGGTGTTATTTTTATATAAAATTTTGTACAGCATACAATAAATAAAATAGGTTTTGCATAGAAATGCAAGCCAGCTTCTTTACTGACCTATAGCTCAACAATGTTCTCAGCAAAACACACAAAAAGGCAGATAATGCTTATCAAAATTTAAGTTGGGCCGTGTTGTCGGTTCTGTTTAGAAGAGCTAAGAAAACTGTGTCCCTTGCGCCAGGGTCTTTTCTAAGTCATATATCTCCATCAAACATGCTGAAGTATTTGCTGGCATTTGAGAAATAAAAGTAAGGCGCGCTACCTCCAGGATACACGACTGGCAGAGGCATTGGAAGCATGCACCTTCCGAGAAGATTATTCTCTTTATATAAAGCTGGAAGCGGTACCGTCTTTCCAATGTCACCGAAATCGCTATTCGGTCCCTCGAGTTCAGTAGACAGTTGTCTTTTTAATTTATTCCGTCGATTTTGAAACCAGATTTTGACTTGAGTCTCGGTGAGCTGTAAAGAGTTCGCCAGGCACGCGCGCTCTGCGCTGCTCAGGTAGCGTTTCATGTCAAACGTAGATTCCAGTTGGAAGATCTGTCTTTTTGAAAAGATAGTGCGCGTTTTCTTTTTCGTCATCAGTTTATTCTTCTTGCCGTTGTTCTTTTGTTGCGCGTCGTCGCAGCTGTCCGCGCTCTCGCTGCGCACGTCGACGGTTTTGAGCGCGTCCACTCTCCCATCTCCGTCTATGGTGACTTTATCTGAAAGCCAGGAAAATGCTATATTCGTTCAAAAAAATACAGCACTACTAATAGCATATTATTGCAGCATATCTTGTGCCAAAAAACAAAAACAAAAAACAAAACCAATCTTACCAATGACGTGCAATCTCGCGTCTGAATCTTCTTTGCATTGACCCTCGCTCTCTCCGGGATGGTGTAGACAGCCATCCCGACACACTACAAGCGAAGTCTTTGAATGACAGCTGTCAAAGTTTCTGCTGCTCGACTTGGAGTTGAGAATATTATCAATGGTGAACTTCAAAGAAGCGGGTCGACATGACGCTTCCTCCTTGCTCATATTCTCCGTTAGATGCGGGGTCGTTGTTGTCCGTGTCTCTCTTTTTTTGTTGTTGCCGTATCGTAAACTAACGTCTCGATTCTCCGAACACCATCGCTCCACGACGTGCTGTGCTGCTGCGTTCGCCTTCACTGTTAGTCCACTGACCGGAAGAACACGATTCTCCATCGTTTATTGGTCACGAGAATCAGACAGCACGGCGGCCAATGGCAAAGAGGGGTGGGAGCTAGAGCTCAGACCTATCCAGACATCTGGCACACATACTTTAATATACCAATCACACCGCTTACTGTTTTTAACGAGTGCTTTTAAGAAAAGGAAAAGAAATTTTAGGTTATACCAGAGGCCGATTTTGCCAGCTCGTTTGATGATGCTTGTGGGGTGTCGAGTTGAGAAGAAATGGAGCTCAGGCTGTGACTCTCTTCAACCGAATTTAGTTCCACTTAAGTTAATTATCGCATTATTATTAAAAGGATGGTTCTACTTATTGCACTTCATTAGTGTGCGTTTAAGATAAAATTCCGATTTGTAACTGTGGTTATTGAGGCCTACCAAAGTTTCAAACAATGCATTGTTTGTGGAACTATCTTCACTTACCAAAAATGAACGATGACCTTCACTTTTTCCATTAGTGATATTCAAGTTATTTTTACATTATTTCTTCGTCCTTTAATAATTTACCTAATGATTGTGTATTGGGCATTGAAAGCATGGAATATAATGATTTTTATTGAACTCTTAGTCACCACATTTATTTAATTGTCTTTTCACCTTGTAAGCTGTTCTTAACCGGGAAATACGGCTGAAATCATTATAAACTATCATTTTGTATGTCTAAATATAATAAAATAATGCTATCCCAAACATTATTATTTAAATAATATTTTTGATCATTATTCTGTTGTCAAAGTGAATATGCCCAGTCGCGGGCCTTCTTTAGATGAGTATAGCCTGTATTTCCTGAGATTTAGTTGTGAACCCATGTATTTGCCATAATTAGGCTTTATTCGTTTAATTTTGATTATGTAAATTTGTACATATTATATTCAACAGACTGTTTTGATTCATAGCATTCCATTTTCTGTTCTGACTGCGTATAAGTGGGCCTATTTAAACCACATCCTTTTCTTTGTGATTCAAGATTACTGCATTGTGCTGTGAAAATTTGGCTAAATCTGATTTACTGATTTCAAAAATACCCAGAATGATCCAGGACACCCGTGCAAGTATATTTTGCATGATGATTGGTTTTCAAGCTGTCCCGTGACGTCCTCTTAACACATATATAAAAGTTTAGAAACCCATTTACAGAAAAATCATATTCCTTTAACGTGATTCGTTTATTTAATTGTATAATGTGAAAAAGTGACAACTTATAAATCGGTGGTTCTGAATAAAAATATATTTGCACAAAGCAAGTGTTGCCCTTATTTGCATACAGGTGAGGGCCTCCATGCATGCACAGAAGACTATATAGACATAACAGTGGCAGTTAACACAAACATGTCTCTCTCGTGATCTTGTGATGGCTGTTTTCTTTTCTTTGGATGCGGCAGACCTGATGCTGCAGTTGCTTGATCAGTTATTGCACCATTCAAAATCATTAATGATGATTGTCATTGGGCCACTATTGTCAGTATGTCAGTGTCCCAAGATCAGACGAGGCCCGTCATCTGCGATGTTATTAAATTCATCGAATGAGCAAAGGACGATAACGGATAGTTCACTGAATTTGAGAAGCCCATGATCGGTGGCGAGACTGGAGACACGTTAAAACTGAGTGTCGACATGGGTGTCGTTTTATCGTGGTACAAGATAGGCACCCGTACAATCCTTTGGGAGTTGTGGTTAAAATTAACAGCCTCTAAATCCGCGGCCAATTGTCTTTTCCATTTGTTCCGGCGGTTCTGGAACCAGATCTTCACCTGTGTCTCGGTCAGGTGCAGGGAGGCCGCGAGCCCCGCGCGCTCAGAACTGCTGAGGTATCTCTTCATGTCGAACGTGGATTCTAGCTGGAACACTTGGCTTCTGCTGAACACAGTTCGGGTCTTTTTCTTCCGGGCCGAGCCTGGCTCGGAAGTGTCGGGACCCGAGCGTTCATCGAAGAGCTGTCGAGCGTCGTCACCCTCGTCAACCACACACTCGCTCGTTTTTGCTCCATCAAGAAGCTCCGAGGCCACGGGGGTGTCCCTGTCGCTGCGGCAATGGTCACTGGAATTGCCGGTTCCTTCTCTTGGACCTGAATGGTGATTGAAATGAATGTAAGTGTTTGAGAAATGCACTGTACTTGGTCAGACAGACAGACAAAAATCTATCTCTAGGCCCAATCCCTTATGTTCAATGTTTTGTACCCTGTCCATGTTCATAAGCAGCCAACTCTCTCCCCGTGGCTTTCACAGCTTTACAGAGTTAACGAATCAGAAATCGCACTCTTAAGCCTTTAACGAGTTTGGGACGTCTTTCATTGCGACTCGGCTGCTCTGCACATTCGAGTTGCTTTTGTTGGTTTTACCTAATGAGGCTTAAAACTAATGTGGACCTGCCAGTGGCATAATTGCTGCTGTACACTAACACGGAGAATAATTATTCAGTTGAGAACTAATAATGAGCAAGTCATCAACGAAAATCGCCGCTCATTCGAGCTTGTGCTCTCATTTAAATGTAGTCATTCATGTAGAGATCACTGTTCTGTTTAAGAGATCTCTAGTTTTTCCACTTTGGATTTTCAACAACAGCTGATGAGTTTTGAACGATAAATAAGTCTGCGTATATCCCGCAACTTACTCTCAAGGGTTTCCCGTCCATTCCACTCCAGAGGGGACTGTGTGCTCCGACACGTCTCTGTCTTGAAGCCTGTGCTGGATGCTTGACTGCACATTTCTTTCCGATACGCCTTAGAGCCGCCTTTAACAACAACCTCTCTGTCCGTGCCATCATCATTGTCCTTTATAGGACGGACAGTCTTTTCTGTCCTGCAAGAGCCAAGTAAATTTTCGATAAAAAATGACGAGCCCCTCGATGTGGTGGAAGTATGCCGCTGTTGGCTTTTGTCATGCATTTCTCGTGCAAAAATGCAATCGCCGGGTGATTCGCGAATACTTCTAGGCAAAACGCAACGAATCCTTTCTCTCCGGAGATCCCCGCGCAACCATCGCTTCAGGATGAAATCCTTCGTGCGTCCAGAGCGCCAGAGAGAAGCGGGCGCTGTAGAGGGCTAAAGAGAAACTCAAGTCAAATGCTTAACAAGCGGAGGGCATTCTGCTATTGGACGATCACAATAGCAAATGGGATTACTCGTGAAAGGGTATTACCGGCTCCAGTTCGACATCGCTTTTGATCGTGCCTCAGGGTCGGTGGAACCCCTGTCACAGAGGGCTTTATGTGGGTCAATTAGGGAGCAAATCAAAATACAGATAGTGGTTGAGCGCATCACGTCAGCTGGGGATCTCGCAGAATCGGATGCTGCTCCGTCTATTGGTCGGATGGGTCTCTACATCACAACGACGTTACAGCAAACGCCACTGTTTGGTTGCGAGAAAGCCTTCTTCGGGGCATCCCAGGATATGATGCATTTTGTTAATGCATTTAAATAAGACAAATAATATATTTAAACCACAACTAATCATTTGTTCATGATCTGTAAACCCTGAACCTTTTTGATCAGCTTATAGACGTTTATTTACTGACCCATGAAATTCGTCTTGAAATATTTTTTCGAGCGTTAACAGTAAATTGCGATTAAGTTCTTGGTCCTGACTGTACTCTAATTGGACACATGTATTGTGCATTTAGTTTTCTTTTTAAGTCTGAGTTAGCTACTTATTTGAGTGCGTATGTCATGCAAGCAGAGAATTTACAGCGCCATAGAAAAACTTATTCGCAATTATTTAGATTTGTTTAAGTTCATTATGAATATATTTTAGCACCCAATACTGGCACGAAATAATAATAATAATGAGGTATTTAGGCCTGCACTGTTAGAAGAAAAGGCTATATAGAACCTTAAAGGGTTCTGTCAAACGCTATAAGAACCTTTTAGGTTCCCATCATTATGGATTTAATTTTAATTGATTCATTTTGTTTTTAGCTCATTTTTAACCTGAATTCATTTTTGTGAATTAAACCACTTATGTTAAATGTCTCTTTTGTTTCACTGATAAAGTCAAAGTATTATGCAATAATGTGTGACATTTCTCCTCATAGAAAATTTTGGGATAAAGCGTTTTTTTAAAATTGAGTCAAGAACCCTGTGGTTTTCTGAACCGCACTGCAGTGTGGCGGTATAAAACATAAAAAACGTGCATAATGCTTCCAAAAGTGTAGCTGTCACTTGATTCTTAAAATTATTTTCATATATATATATATGTATGTGTGTATATATATACACACACACATATTTGGTTCAGGTATGTTAAGAATGATAAGTTTGACTTAATTCTTAAAGCCATCACTTAAGCATGTGATTTGCAACTCCTAATAAAATATAGCCCAACTAAATTCAAAGTAATTACCTAAAGAAAACTATAAAGTGTATTTTAATTTGTTTTTATTTTATCTAAAATATCTGTGATTTTATTTGGCAGCAGCTCACATCCTAGTTTGAGATAAATGCCGCGCTATTTCGGCCTAAAGGAAACCCGTTACCTAACATGAACTTATTTCAGTGATGATGCGGCGAGCTCACGGCGCAATCCTCCTCCGTACTTTTAAATTAGTATAGCGTGAAATTAAGTTGACTACTTCCTTTAGGTTAATACATGGAAGACACATACAAATCTACAATACAGAAAAAGATGAGCTATTTGCAGGAGTGCAAGTGTGAAAATAAGTTTATATAAAAATTCGTTGTTATCTAACGTGATTTTTTGTGGGATATGTTTGCTAAATTGAATGTTTTAATACTTATTAGACATTATTGTTGTGGTGAACTTCGTAGGCGAATTTTGTCTTTCTTTTTTATGTATAAAGACAAGGCCTAGATGATAAGAACAACAATAAATGTAACGATATTAAAGACACTATAAGGGAAAAAGTTTATTGTCAGCTCATGGTCTATGATAATTATAGTTCTTATACTCGACAAATACGTTTATTTCGTCTGATGACAAAAATGTATGATAATAACGTGTGCAGATGTGTTTTCTAAGATTTTTCTTTTCATGGACATGCAACAACTTTCACTTTAGGAAAACCGTAACATTATTTCAGCGCTCTCTTTTTAATTTCTTGATGGCGTGAAACATTCTTTAACTTAATTTGTGTTTAGTTGAAAAATGTGAAACTTTCAGTATACCAATATCTTTAAGTCATATTGAAGCGCTTAATGTTGATGTCACTCACCGCTGTTCATGTGTTTTATAAAAACCGATTTCCGACTTTGCTGTTTAAATGCAGACTTTATTTTCCTAAAATTACCAAATTAATATATATATATATATATATATATATATATATATATATATATATATATATATATATATATATATATATATTAGTTAGATTCTTGTCAACGGAGTGGTATATTTCAAAACGGTAAATGAAAAATAGTAGGCCTATTCGTTAACGGCTTGTTATCATTGTGTTTCTGATTTCAGCAAAGTCGAATAAATCATATAGCTTGTCTCTTTTATTCTGATTATTATTATTATTATTATTATTATTATTATTATTATTAATAAATAAACCCCATATCTGCTCAACTGGGCCCATCAACTAAATTTAGTCTAAGAAAACGCCTAATTTTTGCCATATCAGCCAGACTTGGAATCAATATGGTAATTATACAGGCTTCAAATTTGAAAGTCCATATTGTGATACATATGGTGTCAAGCAAAAGTGGACCGTGGTGCCTGTTTGCTTGTTAAACCATGGACGACATCACCACTTAACCCACTTGCTGCAGGTTTTGAGGTATTGACTGAGGTCGACTTTTTACTTCTCTCCTTTCCCTCCTTTTTTTTCTTCTTATGTGTGAGAGGCAGAGATTATTTAGCTCATATTACTGTGTGTACTTCGGCACTTTCTCTGATATGGCACCGAGTCCGACCCCCTGTATGTGAGAGCAGACAGCCCCTGGCCTCATGGGCATGTAACCCCACTGATCCTTATCCAGACTGGCATGGCCTTTTCACACTGGTGACCAGTACTGAGACCTTTATTGCTCTCCTCTCCCTCTTTTACTTTTTCTCTCTCCCAACACACATTATCTTTCTTCCATTTATTTAAGTACCCTTTGCCCTCGTTGTCTTTCACTATATGTCACATTTCTTTCCCATCACATGAACTCATCCCTCCCCCCATTTGTCCTCATGTTCACATGATATCGCTGTTCTCCTAATAAGCTTCAAAAACCACATGGTGTAACCATATGTCCTTGCTATACGATGGATCCAGAAAGGAAACGGGCCAAATAAATTGTAATCGAGTTAGAAAAGGTAACGTGGTTTTCTTCTGTGCCTTCATTTCTGCGTCTGTTTGTTAAGCTCCTTGTGTATTTTCCTCTGGGCGTGTTGTGATTGCTCAGTCTAAGCTCTCTTCAGGGGCGTACAGTACTTTATGAATAGCGAGTATTAAAAGACTTTTATATAGAGATTAGCATATGACCCAGTTCAGCTGAACTCTCCATCCAAATGGTCATAGTTGCATCTTGAAAAGGTGGTTTGTCGCTATATAATCCTTAGTCTCCTCTAGTAATTCAGTCTGGTTATTATTACGACTATAATTCCACTGCGACTTCTTTCTGCTGTGACCTTAAATCTTGTAACCTGTCTTTACACAGGTCAATCGTTGAAAGAATTCTAGTATGCCTTCCATGGATCTTAGCTTTGAAGGGTTGGTTGGGGTGTCTACGAAGCCCCATCTGTTGGTGGGGTTACACTATAGCAGGTACAAAAAAAAAATGCAGTTGTGGTTTATCTCACTCCTTTAGTCATTATCATGGTGTGCAATTAACAAAAGAGCTTACTATATTTACATACTCTATAATTATGCAAAGTCTGCCTTTCAGACATTCCCCATAAGCAAAAAAAATCAAAGTGACATGTGTGTTAAAGAATTAGTTCACTTTAAAATGAAAATGACACCAAGCTTTACTCACCCTCAAGTCATCCTAGGTGTATGTGACTTTCTTCTTTCTGATGAACACAATCGGAGTTATATTAATAAATATCCTGACGCATCCAATGTTTTTTAAGTTGAATATGGAAGGTGAAGGACGTAGTGTAAGCGATTTGAATTGCAAGAGGCGTTACACTTTCTTCGAAAGTTGAATATTGAAGGCGGTCTGATGGAAGCTAGATAATTTACTTAATAACTTGTTAAATATGGATGTTTTTGTTACATATCTCATTGCCTCGCTTCAGAAGTCTTTTAGTAATCCCTAGAGCCGTGTTTAGTGCGTTTATGATGGATGGATGCACTTTCTGGAGCTTCACACTCGTTGGTCCCGTTCACTGCCATTATAAAGCTGGGATGCGTCAGGATATTTATTAATATAACTCTGATTGTGTTCATCAGAAAGAAGAAAGTCACATACACCTAGGATGGCTTGAGGGTGTGTAAAGCTTTGGGTAATTTTCATTTTAAAATGCACTAAACCTTTAAAAGAAAGCGGAACCATTGAGATGTTTATGCTACTCTAGTGCGTAACACACCCTGGGCAGTATCTGATTGCATTTAATGGATTATCTGATTCCATTATTTTACTTTTTAAAATACAACAAGCAGTCTACTGTTAACTTCTTTTTATTACACTTTATTTTAACAATGGCAGTAAATTATTCATAATACATTGATTCGCTCTACTGCTGCTTTTTTATTTTTTCCTTTCTTAATTTTATTTGACAGCTTATATGTTCAGAAGGTCTTCCAGGTTTATGGAATTGCACACACAGACCAGCCACTAGCCTATCACTGGAGCGACACACAGCAATTGATTATTGGTTTACAGAAATCATTACACTTTTAAGAAGTGTTTTTATTTATTTTTTCAACTCTGCATATATAATCAGCTCCTGAGAAACACATTAATTATTATTTTAATTATCACTCAGTGAATCATTTAACCACATATTACTGTCTTTGAAAGGCTTTAGTCTTTAAAACAGATTAAAATGTACAAATTCATGTCATTTCATATATACATGCAATGCAGGGATTCCCCAATTTTTATTTATTTTTTTGTCAGCTGAACCACTTTGAACTATTATATTTACGTGAAGTACCCCCTGAGATTTTAACTTAATTTTAATTACTATTAATTCTACTGACTCAATTTTATTATCGACCTAACTTAAGTTCATGTTTCTCTGTCAGTTAATGGTCACATGACATGCAGGTAAACAAATAATAAAGAATATTTAGATTTTTAAGAAGTGTTTTATAAATTATAAAATTATTTATTTTTAATTTTAAAGTTTTTTTGATTTTATTAATAGATTTTCATGAAACTCACAAACCCTTCAGTTCTATCACTAACCCCAGTCAGGGAAACCCTGCCATAATATGATATATAATGTACTTCATGTTGTTGATGATAAGGAATGGAGTATATTTTCTTTATTTGTATTTTTTTCTAGATCAATATGGTACACGATTATCCTATTCAAATCACTGTGTTAAATGAGTTAGGTCAAAAGTAATCTAAAAGTAATCTAAATGTAGGCATAATTGTATTACTTTAAAGGTATAATGTAATGTTATAGTTACAAATTTTAAGTAATTTGCAACCAATAGCTGACTACAATTTGTGTGTATATATATATATATATATATATATATAATATTAAAAGACTTTTATCCATTTTACCTGCAAATTAAGTTTATTTTCTGACCCTATTGGCGGTATTTTAACTTAATTTAGATTTTTCTTTTAAAGAAAACAAGACTTAGCAAATGCATCTCAATTTAATAAAGTACATCATAGATATTTGTGCTGTAAAACAAGTCAAAGATACTCATTAAGAAAATATTTTTTTTTGCAGTGTAGGGCAAAAAATGAGAACCATACCACTATCCCTTTGTTACAATCAAGTTGTTTCAGTTCAGAAACAAATAGAAGTTCTCAAATACATTTACAAAAAGTGCTCAACGGCAATGTCTGTTTCTTAACAGCATCTCTTTTGTACAGCAAATGTTAAACCTAAGAAATCTTGAAACCATGAGAGACAGTAAGGCACTCTATTGAGTAAACCCAAATGCATTTTTTTTAAAGATTATTTTTCACCAGAAATATGAGCCAAGGTCAGGGCAGCGGTGTTGTTGCAGAAATGTTTGTCTGTAAGCCCGACTGCACTGATGGGTGGCATGCATGGTGTTTGTGCACAGACAGAAGTTCAGTCAGTCATGACTTTTGTATGTTTGCTGTTTCCTAAAAGACAGTAGCCAGGTTCAGGCTTACTCAGGCTATGCTTCTTGGACCCCTCATTTGACCCATTAAACTCTGCATTGACATCAGACACATTTAAGGTCCAGGCATCTGCTGTCCCTCTTTAGTGGTGCGGTCAGCCCGAACGCCCTCATGGTCTCTACAGTCTGATTCCAAATTGAGTCGCCACCGTGAAATTGGACATGATAGAGGCAAGTCAACAAAGACAGTAGCAAAACTTCAGCTGTGTCTCCGCCCATATGTGGTTAATTCCACATCAGTTTGCAATTTTCTGAAACAAAGGGTTAAAGACAGAGAAGCACACATCAAAATCCTACTCCAGGATTTGTATTAAAGGAAACATAACACAAGTTATTATGTTAATAATAAGGCTTCATTTGATCACATGCATGACCTTTGATTCTATAACTTTACAGTACTTTATTGTAATTATGCAATTATTTTTCATTTACAAGAATTAATAGTTACATTTGTTTAGAGAATTAATGTGATGGTATTGCTATTTGCTCTAGTCATCCAGCATGTTCATCATGTATTTAGGTCATGCATTAAGAATTATGTGCGCAAAGCATTTAACTCATGTTAAGTCATTGTTCTAGTTTATGTATCTCTGTTATCTGAAACTGTGTGTGTGTTTATATATATATATATACACATAATAAATATATATATATATATATATATATATATATATATATATATATATATAATGTGTGTATATATATATATATATATATATATATATATATATATTTTTTTTATATATATATATATATATATTTACATATATATTTATATATATATAATGTGTGTATATATATATATATATATATATATATATATATATATATTTATATATATATATATATATATATTTTTTTATATATATATATATATATATATTTACATATATATATATATATATATATATATATATATATATATATATATATATATACACACACACACATATACACACATACACACACACACACACTATACTTTCTCCTAGATGTTTATTTTATAGAAGAGGAACATAATAGCCTTGTTATTGCAAGATTTTCATATTTCTTTCAGCTTGGCCTAAAATGTCAGTTTATCTCTTCTATCAGCTGGAGGTTTTTAATGAAGAATGCCTGTTTGTTTAACCTCTTCATGCCACGTTGCCCCCTGTCAACCCCAGCTCGTCATGCTGCCACAAAGAGGTGAAAATGTGAGGTTTTTGAACGTAGTTCAAACAAAAAATTCCACTGCTCAAACTCTCAAAGCATATATATATATATATTGGACAGGGTAACATTTTATTTCAGAAAACAGATGAAGTGTTGAAAATTATAAATGCCAAAGAAAAAAAAAAGCCCTCAAACATGTGCACGGGTACAAGCGACTTTGCAGCATTACAACTGAAATAATATTCTTATTTACAACTAGATCTCTTAAACAGATTTGCTGGTTAATGCCATTTTGCATCACACTTTGCATAAAGAAAGAATTTAGACAAAAAAAACTCTACTTATACTTCTGATGTTTAATACTTGTTTAGTGTTGCGAAAGGCATTTCATAGAGAATTTTTCAAAACCACCAAACATTGCCATTTATATGTGTTTGTGTACAGTCTTTTTCATCCACACGTGAACACAACTTCAAAAACCTAAGGAATATGTTTTTTAAATGGAGCGTTTTATGAACCACATGTACAATCAATGCTTTGATGTTAAGTATTAATTTGAAGACTTCACATGGATTGTTACGAGAGTGCTTAAAAGATTGGCATGTGTTGTCATTTTATCATCCCAAACCCAGGTTCTGATTTCTGAGTTCATCTCCTTGACTGAGTTTATTTAACCTGACAATTAACTGGTTGTTGCATGGGGAGATGCAGTGCACGCTTTACTGAACTGCTGCTGGATGAAGGGATTGCGTGAGAAAGAAAGAAAGAGAAGGAGAAAGATGACTCAAAGAATGTGCAATGAAAAGCAAAGACTTTTTACTGTAAGCTGCGCTCAAGGTCATATCTGCACCTCTTATGGTTAAGTACCGAATACCAATTTCCTTTGCACTACAATCTTAAAAATAAAGGTACCAAAAGGGGGGTTTTCACAGCAATGCCCGTTTTGGATTCCCTTAAGAACAGTAAACGGTTCTCAAAAGAACCTTTTTGGTTCGTACTGCAAAGAACATTCTATTAATCCAAAAAACCTTTTGTGCAGTGGAAAGTTTTCATTGGTGTTAAAGGTTCTTCATGGAACCATCAGTGCCAATACAGAACTTTTATTTTTAAGAGTGTGTGTCATTCTGATGAGTACATGACACCGCTTGGCTTCAGACAATCCCAGGACAGGTTATTCAGAGTAGATGCACCATCATTTCAAAGTTTGTGCTCCTAAAGAGGCTACGAACAGTTGGATTGGTTGGTCACATCACTGGCTTTGAAGTTTCCAAGCCCAAGGCCATCTGTATTGACTAATACATAACATCTTTTTTTTTTTTTTTGAGAAGAAAAGCGGGAGAACTTGGATGTCAGGAGGGATCCTCTTTCAGTCGCCAAGTCTAAAAGTAATGGGCAACTTTATTCAAAAAGACAGAAGAAACGACATTACCTCATTGTATTAGGAGGCCTGATGGTGAATCAGTATAATATATAAAGAGTTACCCAGTCATCCCTCCATCTCTCCTTCTTGAGGATGGATTGCTCATGCCTGGCGAGCCTAACTGTGGTAATTGGTGAGCCTGTTTGGGGAGTGGTGATTAAAGATGGATGTGGGGAGTAGAGGCAGGACTGGGTTAACAGAAAGCGACAGGAAAGATGAAAGGCGGTGGTATTAATGCGTTGCCCAGAGGAGAGGAGCCCAGCCTGGAGACGCTTGTTTTTCACTCTGTTTGTCACGCAAGTTTCCTGCCCCGCCCAGCTCGGGTGCTGAGAAGCCACTCCCACTCATTTTTTTTTATTTTCTGTACCTCCTCACACAATCTCTGCAGCGTTGCACTATTCTCTCGCTCTGTTTCCTATGGTTTTGTATGTGTGGCACTTCTCGATGTTCTCTGCTCTGTTTAGTTACTGAGCATCTTGGCTTTGTCTTTCTGTCTGTCTATCCATCCGATTTTGTATGAATCTTCTGCCGCCATCTTTTTCTCCCTCTTTTTTGCTGCCTGTCAGTCACTCATGGCTTTTGTAAGGGGAAATTGTGAATTATTTTATTGCTCTTCTCTCTGTGTAGGTCAAGCAATGAAAACAACTGCTGGTTTGAAGGTGCTTTAAGTGCTTTTAATTAATTGATGAGAGTGGAAATGCTTTAACATAACTTCCATCTTTGGCTCTCTCCCTTTTCTTTCTCTCAGTAGAATGTTACTAAAATAGCAGGTAGATGATAGTTGCCTTTTAAGGGCATCTTAGACAAAAAATGTCATGAGCTAGCCTTCGAAACGCATTGAGGTTTAATTATTTTATTTTTGAGGAAAAGTCTTATATAAAAACCATCTTGAGTGCCAAGGTGCTCCTTTTGATATGGATAAATCGGTAACACCTCAGCTAATGTTAACAAATGAGACCTTAATGTAATGTATTAACTAACATGAACTAACAATTAGCAAACCGTTTGTTACAGTAAGCTATTTATTAATCTTTGCTCATGTTAGTTAATAAAAATGCAGTCATTCACAGTGACTTAACTAATGTTAACAAATACACCTTTTGATTTTAATAATGTGTAAGTAATTAACTAAGATTAATAAATGCTGTAGAAGTTTTGTTCATTCTTAGTTAATGTTAACTAATGATGTTAATTAATGAACCCTTATTGTAAAGTTACTGATAAATCTAACAAAATCTGAAAATTACTAATTTTAATTACTAAATTCAGACTATAGGAATCCAAAACAGCACTGATGATCATAGTAGTTGCAACACATCTCTTTTTTTCAATTACAGCATAATATCTGTAGGAAGCAAATGTAAATTTCTAATTCTTTATTTTATTGAAAATTTGATTTTAATTCAGTTCTCTCAATATTAAAGTCCAGTGGTATAAGATATGTTACTAACTATGTTGTGACTAACAAATCATCCTAGAGGAATGTTTTTAATTTAAAAAAATAAATAAATAAAGGTTTACGAATATTACACCTATATTGACAATACTGAAATAAAATGTTTTTAGGACAACATCTCTATCAATATTGCGGTTTGGTCAACAATATTTTTCATCTCCTCAGATCTTCTCCAAGGTAATACTTCTTTTTTTTTTAATTAATAAAATAGGCTACATGTAAGATTTATTGTGTATATATAATTACATTGTTCATAAAAAATATTTGTATGAAAACCTGAGAATGAAGAGTTTCGTTTTTTTTTCCCCCCATATGTTTTTCTTTTACATTTAGGATTTTATTAGTTAATGCTTTCTCTGTCTTGATGCTTTTCTCTGTGCAATAGGCTACCTAAAATGTATAACAATGTTTGTTTATTTTTTATTACTGGATACTGAAAATCCATATACCGCACAGTATGTGCATAGTTTTTTTTTTTTTAAATGATATATTCAGTAAAAAATGTAATCTAATTCATACAAGACACTGCACGCTAATCGCATGTATTTTTTTGTATGTGGATTATATCTGGAAATATTGAATTACAGTGGTAATAACAAGTGGTAGCAGGTTACTATTGCCAATTGATTACTGTAATCTGTTGTCTAATTAATGGCTGCTCAGTCAAAATTTAGTTCGCTTAGGGCCAAAGATAAATGAATAAATAAAGGAAAAATAAAAAATAAAGAGAGAGTGAGAGAAACTTTTTTTCACTTTTTTAATATAAATAGTTCAATAGATGACTAAATGATTTATATTAAATTTAAAATCATTTGTAATGATAAATTAAGGGAAAAACAAACTAATTCTACTTTTTTCATGCCTGTTTACTTACATTACATAGAGACAAAGATCCTTTCGAGGTGCATTTTCCTGTTTAAAAAAATAATAATTTAGGGAAAGATAGCGTGGTTGTGGTGCTCCGGTTTCAACCTTCATTTAGTCAGATATAGGTCCTGTGCGGTATTTCCAGTTTCAGTTTTCATAGGAAAAATCTTGCTGTCATAAGTGCCGTCTTCAGTTAAACCCTCCGCTGTCTTTGGTCGGGTGTACAGAGGGCTCCATGAGGTATGGATCTTGTCAGCTTCTATTTCCTTAGTATGACCTTTGGTTTGTGTCTGGGGTCACTGAACACTTTTATTTCTCCCGCTCACATGCAGAGTCTCTGTCTTCAATAAAAGAAGATATCAGGATAAACGGGAAAATCATTCATTCTAAAGACGATCACTGCAGTTTCGGTATCAACTCACTCTTGGTGTAGTCATTATAATACTCTATACCTAGATATCACACACACACACACACACACATATATATATAATATATAAATATATAAATAACACTTTACAACAGGGTTCACTAGTTAACATTAGTTCATGCATTAGGGATATTAAAGGGATAGTTCACCCCAAAATGATTTTTTTGTCATCATTTACTCACCTCATGTTGTTGTTCATGTTGTATGAGTTTCTTTCTTCTGTTGAACACAAAATAAGAAAATCAATGGCTACCGTCAACTGTCTGATTACCAACATTCTTCAAAATGTCTTCTTTTGTGTTCAGCAGAAGAAAGAAACTCTTGCAGGTTTGGAACAACTTGAGGGTGAGTAAATGATGACTATTTTCATTTTTGTTAACTAATGATAACAAATGAAACCTTATTGTAAAGTGTTAGCATTTTTCCTTTAACAGTAATTAAAGGTGCTAATGATGGCCTTGAAAAAAGTTTTGTTCTTAAAATATGCTCTTCTTTTGTTTTAAAGCGAGCATGTGAGAAACATACAACTTAGAACTTTATCTAGAACAATTTAATTTGTGTTTTTTCATGGATTTGTGTTTTTTTAATCTTTTTGGAAAATATTTAACATGTGTTAAATGTAAATGTGTTAATGAGTTGGAGTATGTTATTTTAATTTATGGGAATTCTGTTTTGAGGATATGTTTATCTAAACAACTGCTTGATTACAAATGCAGCGGGACAAAATATAGACCACATATATTTGTAAAATAAAAAGTTTTAATAATTGCACAATATTCCACAAATGTAGAAGGGCCATAGTCTCAACTATTAGCCATTATTCTTTTTTTCATAAAACAAAAAACGAAACCTTAATAAATAAATATTTTCTATTAATGTACACATTGTAATAGCATGTCTGTAAGCACTTACAGATAGATGTTTTCTCACTAAATATTTGCTTTTTTTCTATTTTACTAGCTTCAAGTAAGCATTTTGTTTATGCAGTTAAAAGCGTTTTAACATAACCACTTTTGTCTGTTTCATTTTAAATACTGTTAGGGGATTTCAGTAAGCATGAATGTGCTTTAGTGGTCTGTTAATTGATATGCTCATTAGCATTTTGTGTGTGTGTGTGTGTGTGTGCATGTCTGTCTGATGGTTCATGTCTACATTCATATTTTTATTCTTCAATGTTCATGTTTCTGATGGACATACAACATTTTAATTACAAGCATGTTACGTCCAGTATGGTGAATATTTGCAGTTGCTTTGCTTTCTGAAATGATTCCTTCCTATTTCACAAAGAACTAAAATAATATGACATCACACTAAATAACAGTGTGTAATTATGTATCTTTGTACAATTTTAGAGCCAGATATATTTGTCTAATGTTTAGAGATTCATTGACAACAATGAGTGGATGACCAACCAACACTTGAACCAGTTTAACGGAATTGAATGTTAACTGTAGTTGCATTATGTCAAATCGACCAATAGAGGACAGCAAAGTTCTTCAAAACAAACGTTGCTCTTTTTCATTGGTCTCGTCATTCTCGCCAAGCTCTCTTTCTTATCTCACTCTAAACAGCTGTGGGCGGCAAAATGCTCATGGTATTAACGACTGAATCGCTTCTGTAAAAACTCGTCAAACAAAGAGCTGAGCCTTGAGCATACAATTCATTTAATGCCATCATCATATTACAATCCTCAATTAAAGCAGAAACTAATTAACTGAATTTAACAATGCACTAATTCTCTCCCTCTACATAGGCTATTCTCCTTCTAACATCTGGTATCTTTGTCGTTTTAGTGCTTAGGCCTCTAAAATAATACTGAAGAACCGTCTTATGTTGTGATTTTGCTTATCCTTCACAGTATCACAAAAGATTGAGGCCAAAGAGGATCCTTAGACTTTTCTGTCAGTATCAGTTAAATATACTTAAGTGTAATTTCAAATATATTTTTGAGGAGTACATAAAAAGTAGACTGAAAGTATACTTATTTATTTGTTTTAAAGAAGTACTATAACACTTGAAAACACCTATTTTATTTATTGTTTGTTTGTTTGTAAGGGTGTCCACGTATAATGGACATAATGACATAAAGACTTAACACATGTCGCCACAAG
Source organism: Opsariichthys bidens (assembly GCA_037194245.1). Classification (NCBI taxonomy): domain Eukaryota; kingdom Metazoa; phylum Chordata; class Actinopteri; order Cypriniformes; family Xenocyprididae; genus Opsariichthys; species Opsariichthys bidens. The sequence goes on along the minus strand of CM074292.1, from coordinate 14,604,283 downwards.
GTCAATAAATTCTGGTATTACTTTCTTGTGGGATTATATTTGGTCCCCACAACGTAGGGATTGAAAATGTTTTTTCCTTGGTTTTGCAAACGGAACATTCCATTTGATCATTTTGCAAACATTATGGGAATGTTACTTTTGAATGTTCTCTAATTGTTCTGTAATGGTAATTAATTATTATTGTTATTTATTTATTAATTTTTTATTCAATCAATTTTGCTTAATCTTTATGATCTTCATAATGTTTATCAAATGAGATCATGTTACAAAATAAACACGAACCATATGTTGTGTAAAAAATGGAGACAAACAGTTTTGCCCTAATGAGTTTGAAAAAAGTTTTTATTTTTATTTCAACCAATTGAATTGTTTACCAAGGCTATTTTCAGTTATTGAGCAGCATTTTCATTACATTTATCAAATTAGAGAATACAATTATGTGAAAATTTATTTACTGTGAATGTGTGTCGTTAGGATACAAAAAAGCTGGCTGTGAAATTAGTTTATTGACATTTTTAGGCAACCATTCAAAGTTTGGAAAGTGCGTTCAAAGAGTTCCTGAAAGAGGGTGGCGCTGTTGTCTAAGAAATGCTGTGAAGTGACATTTCCTTCAAGAGACCAAATTAATCACTGCCTAACATACTGTGTGTTTGGTGCCTTTTAGTCATTGTTTAAATTTTGTATAGGTGATTCTTGGTCATTCAGACCATGGAAATACTTTTTTGTGCATGTGTGTTCTTGTATTGGTTTATGAGGACACACATGTGTATATTGACATGGGAATTACAACGTAAACCAAAAGGCTTAAAAATCCATTAAAAAAAAGTTTTTTTAATTAAAACAAAATGCAAACAGTTTTCTGTGATTGGTAGTGTGGGGGGATAGAATATACAGTTTGTACAGTATTAAAAACATTACGGAGAGTCCCCGTAAACCAGTATGTGTGCGTGCGGATGTGTGTGCGTGAGTGTACGTGTGTAGATGCCTCGTCTAACATCGCCTATCAATCGCATGTAAAATCTGGAAACTTGGAAATAATATGAAACATTAAAAAGGATATTACAAACATTGATTAAGCATCTCTGGCATTTATGCCAGCAAACTGATCAAATACATCTGTATCTTTTTTTTCTGGCGTTTATATGAGTCTGCTAATGACTTGCATAGTAAATGTTTAATCAATCAACATACGTGCTGAATAAATTATGAGGACAAAAGACGTTTATTCCCTAAAAAGAAACCGGGCTTACTAAACTCACGTGTGTCTATTTTACAGTAGTAATTCTTGTAAATTTGACACTTTTTCTGCATACCAACCCTATGTATAGTGCTTAGTTCATCTCTTTTTGTTGAGAGTCAGCAGTCATGAATCATTGTGTAGTGCTCCACACTCATCACAACACACAGCAGAAGGATAGACTTCAATATTCCATAGGTATAAATGATTAAGAAGACTAATGTACAAACCTGGAATCTCACTTCATTACCTTCTTCAGTCATTTATTTTTTCCCTAACCCACTAAGAAAGGATATCAGTCATAGTTAGAAAGGGTTTCAGTCATCGTTAGAACGGGTATCACTCATAGACAGTGTGCATTGCTGGGCGACAGAAGTGGTAAGCCTATTTCTCAAAGAGACTATCACATCTTTATTGCATTGGACACATGAGACCAGAGCCGCTTTTCTAAAAAGCTTTCTAAGCCTAAGTAGAACCATTGTCACCAATGATCTCTACACTCAACTTGGCTCACAATGCTTTTGAGAAACATAGCCCACGATATCATTTACTCATGTCAGAGTTAAATCTCTTGGTACTAACAATATAATTAATAATATTTAATGTATTTACCATATACAATCAACAAAAAACATGTTGAGTGTAGAGAAGACTTTTTGAATTTTGCATTATACTAATACTTTAAATTTGGGTTGTAATATGGAACAAGTCTTTAAAAGAGTGAGAACGAAATAATGTGAAAATTTACATCGTTTCAACAAAATGAAAAGAATAAATAAAAATAAACAGGTATATTCTGACATTAGACAGGGTAAAGGAGAGGAATAAAGCATTTTATTTCTTCAGACATTTATACAATCACTGTTGTGTGAACTTTCACATGAATAGAAAAGGTGTTTCATCAAAGATGTTGCTATATCCCTTTAAAAAAAAAAAGCCATTCAAATGATACACTTTTAGCTCAGCAGTGGAGTGTAGTTTGAGATTTGAATTATATTTATTATATTCAAGACTGCAAATAACAATAAGAAAGAGGATGAATGGAATGAAAATCATTTTGCAAATCCTGGAAACTGACCAAGTGAATGTAAGAATTAAATATGGCAGCCATTCTGAAGACCGATAGAGAACTGCAGTGCCTGAAGCTGAAGACAGCAGGCTCTCTCATGCTAAAATCTTCTGTCCATTGCTGAAACTTCAACACAGAATTTCACCTCTAAAGATTATATATTCCCCTGCTGGCATGCAAGACCACTGCAAAGTCACATTGTAGATTCTCTTAGAAACCCCAGCGAGAAGCTTATAGAGTTGGAGAGATTTTTCACCTTCTAATTTGACAGTCGACAGGAATGATTTACGGACATAAAGACATTAATGACTTTGCTGGTCTCCATGGAGATGAACCTCCAAATATTTTGCAGATTTTCTTTTATTTTCTTTCTTTTGGCCATGTATAAAGTACTCAGTGTTGTGGATGGCCAAAGTGATGATTAAATTACGTTTACCAAATTTAATGCACTGCAAACCAATGGTGTATATCTGCAGAATATCAATAGTATGGTGAACATTTTAGGACCTCAGTCATACAACGAAAAGGCATCAGATATAAAGGCGTCAGACGAAACGGAGAAGGAAGCAAATTGCCCCCCCCCCCCCCCCAATGTTACGTCATTTGCATGCAGTCTAACTATTAGTTAGTAGTTAAGTTGTATAAAACATGTCCCACTAAGATTCGTAAGTTTGTATTATTCGCTACTTTTATTTGCATGTAGCTAAACAACACATTGCAACTATGTTTGTACCCAAGCAGATCTCACCCCCCCCATTGACTACCATACTATTTTTTCCCTACTGTGGCAGGGGGGTGAGATCTTCTTGGGTACAAACATTTGAATTAAATGCATTGACAGCTTCTTTTGAATAATTAGGCAGGAGTCTTATCTGCTGCATATTAATGAAAATGCCATTCCGCATGCTGCTAACTTTTACTGAGAATTATAAATCCTCTTTCCTTTTTAATAGATAGCAATCCAGCTTGTCTTGTGTATGTACTTTTTTGTTGGTGTGTTAGTCTAATCTAAAAAGCACACATTTAGTTACAAGATGTCAATTAATGTTCAAGTCTGTCAAAGCTATTGAAAAGATTCTGGATAGAGTACTATTCTTGCTATGTCATATGAAGATAATGAAGCAATAGTAAGGGTAGTATGGTAGTGTGCTTCTCTAAAATCAACCTGAGTTCACAAGACCAATTGACAGAACACACATGGGAACTTTCAAGGGATGAAAGACTAGAACTAGAAACAAAACATACAAATTAAAGCCCTATGACCTTTTATTTAGAACTCCCCTTTTTTAATCCATTTTTTATTATTGCACATATGGTACAAGCATCATTTTTTTTTGTATTAGTGTAGCCTTTCATTGTATTGTATTTATTGGGAAACTGGTTAGACGATATTCTCACATGGTCAGTTCTTGGCTGTTTTTCATTAGAATATTTGTAAATGCACCATAAAGTCCATCTGTATTTTTAACACTATTTTCACATTACAAAAAAGTGTTTTGTTTTGTTTTTGTTAAGCCTAGCAAGCTCAAATCCTCAATTTGTAAGATGTTGCTGATTCTGAAACTCTGGAGTATCTACTCGATCGTGGGAGATAAACACCTCAATACAAATCCTGCTTCTCTAGAGTGTTCCACATAAGCAGTTAAAGACTAAAGACCTTCCCTTTTTCAGTCTTGTTGGACAACCTGTATAGAATATAAATCATTCTCTGTGATCTCTAGCAATTCATCACAACAATTCTGGGACACTTCAAATAGGGATATAATCCATTGGTTTACTTCATTCAGGCTTACGCCAACTCTGTAGTCAGCTACAGTGATCTTTTAAAAATGTGTTCACCATCTTCTCCAACATGCTGGTCTCATTGTTGATACGAAATACGTATCTGCTGCAAAACTTAGATTTTTGTACATTTGGATAGATGCTGAAACCTACAATATGGATGTATTGACATTTAAATGTAAACTGTATTGCTCCTAATTGCTCTTTTACCATTTTATATAAGTTGTAGATCCCTTAACCCTACCCCCAAACCCAAACACAACCATTTTTAGAGAACACAAGCTTTTATACACTTACAACGATATTTTGAGCCGCTAATCCCACTTCTACTTCTACGTACCCTTAGCCATTTCTTAAAGTTGCAGTCTGTAACTTTTTTTTGGTTAAAAATCATCCAAAATGAACAAGCACATAACCAGCCAGTGTTCAAAACTATCTCCTTGCCCAATTCGCAACAGTACGTTTGTAATAATCTTTTCTAATTCGGGTGGTCCTGGTAGGTTTCCGCAGAAGATTCGAGCTTGCCGCCGTTCGTCTTTTCGTCATTACGTCACGTCTGTTTACATAAGGAAGGAGTCCCAGCTAGAAGGCTATATCATGTGAGACATCTTCAGTGACAACTGGAGGTTCACCTGTAGTCAAAAGCAAAAGATTTAGGACTGTGGAGTGGCTACAGAAATTGAAATCTACAGGTAACGCTAATACACATTAAATGCACAGTCACACAATGCTAATGTTGTTAACATTAACATTTTGAGAACAAAGTATAACAATAATAATAATTTGCACAGTTTGATGTGATCCGAGCAAAGCAATCGTTAGATTTAATCTCCATTGGCACTGGGATATTGTATGCTTTTTTTCTCAGTTGGTCAGAACAAAACATTTTCTGGTGAAAATTCTTATTTCGGTCATACTTCCAAGATGTAGAATCTGTGATTCCGAAGTACAGTATCCACACGGATGTGGTGACTGGCAGCAAACATTAGATTGATCCATGCTGAGGAGCCGTAAATTCTGCAAATAACTGCAACTAGTTTCAATCAGACATGGTGACGAAGAGGCAAACAGAAGAACAGTCTGACATAGAAAACAAAAGAAAGCGAAAGTCACATGTGAAGGCCAAGTATGGTAACCCATGCTGAATTTATCCTCTTAACCCATTCAGTTAGTGCACACACATTAGGAGTAGGTTTGTGAATTTGGGTCTCTTGGATTCTAAACATGTGGATTTCAGCGAACAAATAACATTGATTGCTTTTGAGAATTTGTGATGAGCCAATGAGCGTTAGATATCACTGCCATGAAAGGACATTTTTGAATTTGTAACGAGTGTGTGGGATTTGACATTTGCACTTGCAGTCGCTGGAGATGAAGATCACAGAATAAAACATTAAAAAAAAACTCGAGATTTTTGGGACTCTAAAGATGTGGATTACGGAGGACAAAATTGATTTCCTTTGTGAATTTGTTGCGTTTTAGCTGTATTTTATGGTTCTATTGTCAGTCACACTCACAGCATAGGACTATACTGAGAAAATGCATTTTTTGGCCCACGGCAAACAAAATAAATATCACATGATAAACAATAGTTGAACGATTACCGAAATGCTATTCGTTTTAAGGGTTTAAAGTGTAGTCAATTTTTTAACATTGTGTAGTCTTTCATTTGCAGCAGAAGTCACTAAAGAGGGAAATGTTCTTTCATATAAAGTAGGCCTTGATAAGTAAACTGCATTTAATAAATGCAATTTCCTCACTGCAGAACAAATAAAGGCTTAACTTACTTACTTAATTGAATACAAAACCCTCGAATGCTCATAAGATCACGTTCCAACGCTACATGTAAAGACATTTGGGTCCATTCCATTCAAAAACTCAAATAGGCCATGTGCCAAGGTATTCTTTGGAGTATCACGCAAATACCATGGTAATACCATTGAGTACCATGGTATATATCGAATGGGTAACACTTTAGATTAGGGAAGCCTTGCTTCGACAACAAGCTTACTTACTATCAAAAAGCAGTAAACTCCTAATGGTGAATATGAGTTCCCTAATCTAGTATCAAAAAATGTCAGCAGTATGTAGCAGGAATATGAAATCAGGAAATACTCCTACTTGTTTTTTTGTTTTTTTGAATTATTTAAATCTTGTTATGATAAAAATAAAACTGAAAAGCTGGTATGTTGTTGAACTGTGATGTTTGTAGCCTCCCACAAAACCACTTCTGTCACTTCCATGCCAAGGAGCACAATATTAAAACCCATTGACTTCCAGAGAGTTTTAAGATGTTTGTTTTGTGTGTGTGTGTGTGTGTGTGTAGTCTTTTGCTGTGTGGGATGATGTGATCCCATAAAGCAAGTTTTAGGTGAGTTCAGTGCCATTTTGCTGTGGAGGAGAATGAGCAGCTGAGTGATGGTTTCTGTTGCTTCATTGCACCGTTTTTATTTATTTACTTACTAGAGCCAGTCAAACATATCAGATTTAACTCACTCTTAGAAGAAAAGGTTCTATATAGAACCTTAAATTTTGGGATTATTTTATTGGTTTCGTTTTAATAATAAAAAATCATAATTCATCTTTAATTTTAATAAAATTTTATGAATAAAACCGATTGAAAACACTAGAAAAAAATGAAACAACCTGCCAAACATGACAGTATGCAATCATTTAAGACATTTCTCTTTCTATAGAACCTTATTGGAAAATAAAATCGAGTCAAAAACCCTGTAGAACCCCACTGAGCCTTATTTCCAAACCAAAAAAAAACAACTCTTAAATGTGTGGATTTGATTTGATTTGATTTTTTGCATGACAAAGAAATGGCTGCATTAACAGTCACTGCTTTGTTTATCATATTTTTTGCTTTTAGACACCGATTTTTTTAGAAGTTAGATAAAATGGAGAAAGCAAAAAAAGCTCTAGAGTCTAGTCCTTTGGCCGTTCATGAAAAATTATGTTGTGTGGGAGAAATATTATTGGGGATGTTGTGTTCCATAAAGTGCATCTGTGGACTAAAATACTGTATTTGCCATAAGGAGATGAAAATCAAGCCATTTTTATTTCTCACTGGCCATCTGGTTAAAAAAAAAAAAAAGAAGAACCACAGTTGCTATGGTGACAGAATACTTTGACAAGCACTCCATGTGTAGATAGATCGTTGCAATATATACTGTATGGCTGATAAAGTTTTCATGCACATACCGAAATCAATGCCTGTAGCGAGACAGTGACCAGAGCGACATTGCTGCATTGCTGTTGGTCTATGGCTTCAGATAACAATATTGGAAGGATTTGAATAGCATTCGGTGCAGTGCCAAAATCCAACTCAGAATCCACCTACAATGAATTGGCATCAGTTGGGCTTGTACTCTTAGTGGCCATTTTATTTATGTTCTTTTTTTCTTGAATTACGAGAGTTACACTGAGGACTGTGGACCTCTTTTACAAACAAAGACTGAGTAAATGGTGTTGCTCTCATAGGAAGACTAATGGAAAATGCCATAAAACCAGCAGCTTCCACTCAGTTGATTGTGGCCGTGTTAATAAGTACTGGAAGTACTAGACTGATTTTCTTACTAATACAATCTCTCTCATATTAACGCTCTAATATGAAACTTATATAAATGTTACATGGTAAATGTTACTGCAGAAATTTAGAGTTTGTGAGAAACTGAAAGTTCAACCCGCAAGAATATTAAAGTAAGGGTAAAGTATTAAAGTAAGTATTACAATTATAAACAAAATTAAAAATAGGTTTACAGTTGTCATTTTTTCTTTTTTACTGAGTCCTGTTGATAGAGTAATTTAAAATTTGTACAGCTGTACAGTAAATAGAAAAAGAGGACAACGAATTACTTGAAATTTTACAGTGTAATATATTTTTGATTATATTAAAATATAAATTCTGGAGAAAAGACCATAAAATTATTGTATGTTTTACAGTAAAAAAAAAAAGCACTATAAATAAATTTACAGCAAGTTAAATTGTACTGTAAATATTATTATTTTTTACTGTAAGTTCAATTTACAGTAAGTTACTGGCAAACTGCTGCCCGTACTTTACTGAAATTTATACAGGACATTTTTTACAATGTATATGTATTGGTGGTACATATTTAGCATTTTGCAAAAATGTTCACACAGGTACGTTTTTCCAAAAACTTGAAAAGTTATGACTTTACTGGTCAAAGTGTAAAAAGTGTGGGCTACACTGAAAAAAAAAATCTTGTTTATTTTCACTTGTAGTACAATCTTTGATTTGGACTTCCAAGAAAGAAACAATGTTAAAGATTGGTTTATTGTTTTTTTTGAAACACTAAGACATGGTTTCCCTTTTTTCCAGGTAGCAAAGTTGCATCTGAATTTTTCTGTCAATTTTTGAGATTTTCACATGTGAGTTCCAAATGGAATATAGTAGCACAAGATCAAATGGAATTATGAAAGCTTTTTTGATGTTTTTTTAAACACTTGTTCCAAACGACACACATGTACTCATCCATCTAGTGTATGAATGTTATAAGGTTATTTTGTCATTCAACATCGAAGTCTAATAGCCCCCCCCCCCCCCCCCTCCGCTACGTAATTAAAGCTGCGACAGTTGAGTGCATAAAGTGTCCAACATTCCACACTCAATTTTTTCCATTAATTTAGTCCATCATCCGGGTATTTAAAGTGCACTTTTTCTTTTTGGAATTTTTTGTTTGAATGCACTACTTGCACTACTCACATGACTTAAAAACATCATAGAATAGTGCCATATATGCGAATTGGGACGCGTCTAATAAGACCTTTTCACTGCTTTTCAGATAGTGAAATGCATTTGAATGTGTGTAAAGTTTGACAATTTGCCAAAAATAATTTACCCTAATAGGACAATGTTATAAATTATAAATGTTATAGTTATAAATGACAATACCCTTAAAAAGGTTAAATTAATCTTGGAAAATGATTTTAGCCATAAATATATGTAAAATATAAAGTCATTAATTTTTCATAAGAAGTCCCATACTTGCATACTCTTGAATTTTTTTTATGTTTTTTATTTTTTATTTATTTATTTATTTATTTATTTATTTTTTTACTTGGATAAAAATCTTTAGGGGGAAAATAGACTATTTCCATCCAGTATCCTGTGTGTGTGTGTGTGTGTGTGTGTGTGTGTGTATGTCTTTCAGAGAGAGTTGTTTGCCCAGCAGGATCTATGGTTTTCTGTTTTTGGCATGGAGGTGTGGAAGAAATAATGGAATTGTACTGGTTGATTCACAATAGCTGCTCATATTTGAGATATGGAAGAGAAAGAGAGTGGAAAGAGAAAAAAAAATATGGGAAAGTGAGCGACCTGAAGCCAGGAGGAGGTAGTGCCTTTCACTGAAAGTTATCCTGAAGTTCTTTTGATCTCTCCCTCCCTCCCTGTTTTTAATGGTTACATTGCCGAGACGCTTTTAGCACTCAGTGGCTTTGATAATATTGTACATTATGTCAAAAAGCCAGGTTATAATAATAACATCCATCCGATTCATAATGCAACGCTGACACATAATTATACCAAATTACAAAGTGCTGGAATAAGTGAGATTTTAGTCTAAACAATTAGTATTTTTACTGTTGTCATAATGTCGTAGTCGTGGCCTAGTGGTGAGGGAGTCGGGCTTGTAATCAGAAGGTTGCTGGTTCGATTCCGACGCCGGCAGGAATTGAAAGTGGGGATTGTGAATGAACAGCATCTCTCCACCTTCGATACCATGACTAAAAAAATGCCCTTGAGCAAGACACCTGACCCCTAATTGCTCCCCTTGTAAGTCGCTTTGGATAAAAGCGTCTGCTAAATGATGAAAAATGAAAATGAAAAATAATGTACTGCTTTTACATGTTCTTTGTGAGCAGCTGGAATTAAGTCATTTATTCAAAACTCTCAATATTTAAATAATACCTTTTAGGACACTTAATAATATTTTTTATTTATTTATTTTTTAGACACTACACAGATGTTTTGTCTGTATTATGTTGTATTCCTGTTATGTTGTATGCAGTTTTAGTCAAATATCTGTTTATAATATGGCTTTCATTATTTGTTCTTGAAAACTAGGCCCATGTTAGAATAAGGAGTGAATCATCTTATGATCATTCAAATGACCTTATTAAGCAATAAAGTAAAAAACCTTATAAATTGTAATGAACGACCTTGTGTAAACTAAGCACTTATAAGGCTTTAAAGCGTCTTAGTCACAGATAAAACACTTTCCACTTTCCAACATAGTCTATTTGTTTAAAAATCAAAGGGCAGCACCTAATCAGGTCTTTGAATTATTTTAATCTGAAAATATTGCATCCCCCTGATACTGCTGATGGGATGGGGGCAAAAACAAGTTGTAAACATGCACGCGTTCGCTCAGTTAAAGCAAAGACAGCAGCTCCTGCATGACCCAAATCTGTCAGATCACAGAGGTTCTCAACTTCTGTTTTAATTACACCTGCAGCAATTTTTTCACACTTCTTTTGGTTAAAAAAAAGAAAAATCTTCTAAAAGAATTCAGCATCACACCCATGGAAGCTTGTTTCTGCCACAGAATGAAAAAAAAAAGTTGTGACTTTAAATCTCACAATTATGACTTTATTTCTCACTAATGGCAGTTTGTTGTTGTTTGAGATATAAACTCTCTTTTTGTGATTTTTTTTACACCTTAAAAAATGTCAAAAATATTAAAGATTGCCTCTCCATGATGTTTGTTTTTGTTTAGTTTATTTATTTATTTATTTATTATCCTTAATGTTCAGTGGTTATATAGAAGGTTTCTAATGGTACAGAAATGTAACTGCTATCACAGATTAAGTTTTTTTTTTTCATCATTTGGCCACAACTTGACATTAGATACATAATATAGTGTGTACTGAGAATATTTAGGATGATCATATTGTGCAACTATGTAGTTAGTACACACATTTATATATATTTATGATTTAATTAAATTTTTGTTTGAACATCGCCAGTATAAAAAGTTAAAATAACAACATATTGATCTGCAGGACGCAAGTAAGTAATTAAATAAATAATGTTCCTGTATAATCCCACATTCAAGCTGTTTTTGCTGGGTTGTCCAGATTTTTGAGCAAAGCATGAAATCATCAGAATATCAGTCGTGATTTGTGGACAGGATAAGCTACCCGAGTCCAGAGGGACATTTTAGCACGTCACAGTCAGTGTTGAAGTGGGTGAAATTGAATCAGCTCTCTGCTAGGCTGATGGCAGGTGGCCCCTGCCGCGCCGTCGTGATTCCCTTATTTCCCGTCTCTGGTCCCCAAGAGGCATTAAGCCTGTATGCGTGAGGAGGAGGGGGGGGGGGGGGAATCAGAGACGGAGCCCTTCTTCAAAGCAGCTGGCACAGACTGCTGCCAGGAACATCTCACAAAGTGCATGGGCACAGCAGCAAGTTAGAGAGAGAATGACTCACTCACTCACTCACTCACTGACAAAACTTCTCTATCATTCATCCTGATGCATTTTCAAAGATGTGGACAAATAGGGTCAGATACTGTAGTAGCCTACTGTAGATGACTCTGTTACGATGGGAAAGTTTATAATATGAAACACATTATTTGAGGAGTGGTGGCTTTTGTTTACTGGATTGTGTTTTGGCATTGTTATTCCCTCTGCACTCATAGTGATTGCAAGATCAGAGTAATTCCATTGGCAAGGTTCTCGGTGTTAGCTATCAACATGTTTGTGTATGCGTGTACACGCTCACTATACATGCTCTGTGTTCACTTCAGGATATAAATGTTCACTGTCAATGGAAAGAATTATAATTAATCAATATTTGACATTGATTGTTTATTTATATTGCCTTTTGCCTATATATAGTGCCTTTTGTAATTATGTACAGCATAATAAGCTCTTATTACTTAACCTAAAAGTCTAATCACCTAATTGTGAAGGACATCGTGGCCCAACGGTTGCACGTTTGACTCTAGATCAGAATGTTGCATGTTCAAATCACGTCATTGTCATATTTCTGGGGCAGTCATGGCCTAATGGTTAGACAGTCATACTGGCAACCCAGAGGTTGCAGGAAACGGACCTTGAGCAGGGCACCTAAACCTCTAATTGCTCCCCAGGCACCACAGCGAACATCGCTTCCCACTTCTCTGTGTGTGTGTTCACTACTCACTGTGTGTGCACTAACTGGATGGGTTAAATGCAAAGGACAAATTCAGAGTATGGGTTACCATATTTGGCCTTCACATGTCACGTTCACTAATTTTGGTCTATGAAAGAAGTTGAGAGGATGTCTCAAATATGGAAATTATTAAATGATATATTAAGTTGTGGAATTCCCTGCCCTCTGAGATTAGGAATGCAGAATCCCTCAGTATTTTTAAATCATCCCTCAAAATTATTATTATTATTTTAGGATAGCTTTTATGTGATTCATTTGATTACTTTTTATGTTATTATACTGGCTTTTTATTTTTGATTTCACTGTTATGTGTATCTTTTAATTTCATTTTGTTATGTAAAGCGCCTTGAGATGCTACTTTTAAAGGCGCTATATAAAATAAAGTTTATTATTATTATTATTATTATTAGAAGTTAGGCAGAGATGCATCAGCTGTTTGTCAATGTGAAGAGATGATGACTAGACCTTGACCACATATAGGCTTCTGTATGTACTTCAGGTATTTTTGCAGCATTCTTTTAAAGGGTTAGTTCACTCAAAAATTAAAATAAGACCTTCGTTCATTTTCAGAACACAAATTCACATATTTTTGATGAAATCCGATGGCTCAGTGAGGCCTCTATTGTCAGCAAGACGGTTAACACTTTCAATGCCCAGAAAGCTACTAAAAACATATTTAAAACAGTTCATGTGGTTCAATATTAATATTATAAAGCTTTGAGAATACTTTTTGTGCCCCCCCCAAAAAAAACAAACAAAAAAATAAAGAATCAGTGGTTCAGAACGCCAAAGTCACGTGATTTCAGTAAACAAGGCTTCGTTATGTCATAAGTGATTCGAATTTTCAATAGTTCTCGTGACTTTGGCAGTTTTGAACCACTGGATCAAAACAAAAGATTCATAAAGCTTCCAAGCAGTGTTTTGAAAGTGTTGAGTGGCTGTAGCTTTTTAAATCGTGCCGTCAAAACCACACTGTTGAAAGATTCAAAATGAAAAAAATAAATAAAATATTGTGAGTCATTCCAAGGTGCAAAGATTTTCTCCGCCACATATCGGGAGCACTCGGCAGGAGTCAGACTGGCTATCATCACTTCTCTACTGAAAAAAAAAATCTTTGAATAAAATGGACCTTTAATGTTATCATGCAAATGTCAGTACAATTGCTCTAAATTACGTGTTTCGCACTTTAAAGCCTTCAAATCAGTCAAGACAAGACAAAAGAAGACTGTGAGAAGATCATCCAAGATAATACAGTAGAAGACATGCCCTTTTCCTTTTGATTCTGAAGTCTTATACAATACATATCGCAAGTTTTACATTCATACTAGAGGTAGCTTATGATCATATGCATTTAACCTGAGCATTTATGTAAAATTTGCCTAAAAAAAGCATGCTGAAAGTAAATTGCATGCTGTTCTTGAACCATTTGGTGTATATGTATGGTTTTGGTCTCTTTTGAAAGGTATGTGTAACACAGTGGAACGCTAACAGCTTAATGTTAAGATTTTAAATATTTATCATTAGACAATCGAGAGCCTCAGGTAATATATCTTTTAAATAAATTTTTAAAGGGTTTTTCTGCTTAATGTCTGTAACCACAATTCCTCTGTGGGCACAACTAAACGAATCACTATGTTTTGCAATTACATAGCACCTCACTTTTAGAGTCTGGGGCACTGCTAATATCGCTGACTCCATATGATTTATTGCTTGTGTTTGAATTTTTCATCATTTCTAAGTCTGCTTGAAACATGTCTACCGAATAATTAAATGTAAATGTATTTAAACTGCTCTGTGCTTTTACTAGTTGTCAGAGTAAGGTTTATTGTAATTTTTCACACACTGCAGAGGAGTGAAAAGAAAATGTGGTGTCTCTGAAAAAATAAACAGTAACAATGCAGACCTGAAATATTTGTGCAGCAAGATGTAACCTTCGATGGTCAAAGGGGAAAATAATGTCAGCTCCTTTTACATTCGATTTTGTGGATGTGAATACTTATTTGCATAAAGCAAGCCCATAAAATGTTTTTTTCCACGACAGTTACTAGTTTGCTAGAAGTTACATCCATACTTTGTGCAAAGCTTCATGCAAGAATAAGGTGGACTGCAACAAATTGTTTAGAGCAAACTGATAAATTTGGAGCCAGAACGTTTGCAATCATGCTGCTATATTCAACCACCCGTGGGCAAATCTTTGTGTACAGCTGAAAGCGTTTACTGAAACACTCTCTCTGGCTTTGTTTTTACAAGGACAGTAATTCACCACCTCCCATTCTAGGCCCTTGCCTCCATAGTACACTGCACTCACTCGCACACCGCCCTCTTTGCCATGGCCAACATCTTGTTTCAAGCTTCTCCTGATCTGACACTTCCTCCTCTTCAGTCATGGAATGATGTCTTTAAATAGCCCTTCCACTCAGACTTGGCACATACATGTTCTCGTGTGTCCGCCTGTGTAAATGGAGCCTCCATTAATGCCCCAGGCGTTGTGATTTAAAATATGCAGCTTTGTTGTTCCTGTGATTATAGAAGGTATTCGTGTAAACTGAACTCGACATCTGCTTGGTCTCATCTGGCTGCCTATGGGAGCAATTTAGATGTTTTCTGGGTAGCCAACACACTTCAGAGGTTAAGACGTTCTCATGGACTAAGTGAAGTATGCACACACATACTCTAGGTACACAATCTCACCATTTAACACCCCACATTGCTCACTTGCGCTTCCCTTACTTACAACTTCTCACTCTCTCGCACACCTCATATTCTGTTACGCGAAGGTGTTGCTCAACACATTGTGGGATCTCTTTACAAAACACTGAACGTCATGCAGAAGATCTGTTTTGCCCATATAGATTATTCTCTGAAAAATCCGATTATATTTTCCTCAGACTGTCTCAGATGACTTCGGTTTCTTGCGTAGCACACACTCAGATTTGATTAGACTGAATCTAATGCCATCTTCTCAGATTTTCTTTCCACTGAACGGTCTGCTCATGGGACAGAGGAACCTCAACGCAGTGCCTTTTTGGTTGGCCTGCTGCCCTGTCCGCTGTATTTCCAGCTCCTCTGGGGTTAGAGGAAGTCATTAGCCCACTTTATCTAAATGCATGAGATTAAAGGGGAAGGATATCATGTTTTGGGGGCGTAATGTCAAATTGGAAATTAAATACGAGCATTTGTACAACCTACACGATTGATATCTGCGACAACGGGTGCCTGTGACCAAAGTAATTGACGATCACGGTGTCTTTCTTCTGACTCAGATTTTACTTATGGCACAACGGTATAAAATGTCAGTTTATTTACGACTATGTCTGTGCACTGAAAGCAGGCTGGGGCTGATTTAACACAGAAACTCAAAGAAAAGTGCTCGAGTAAATCAATTGTGCCCATTACCGCTGTACCCCGACCTTGTTTGAACTAAGGGATTGTATAGCTACCGTTTTATCTGGTAGTGTATTGCAATGATTATGGCTACAGAGGGAATGTGCGGAGAGATGAGAAAAGATATTTCACCATCACACCGAGAGAGAGGGAAAATTCGGTCTAATTTTTGTACTTGTTAGAATCACCTCTGAATGCAATATAACAGAGATTTTGAATCTGTCAAAAGCTCGAAAAAATAACATTAGCATAACATTGATGACCACAAAAATGAATTTAGTCTCCTCACTCTTTTTTATCAAGCAAAAACTGTGTGGTATATGCAATGGAAGTAAATGAGGACCGTTTTTGGAGGCTTTAAAGGTAGAAACACTACATTAATTGTTTATTATTTCACTTGTAATTTTATGTTACATTACAGCATTTACAGCATTACGCTGTTATGGTAACAAAGTTGTTAAATTGGATATGACTTTACATAAAAAGATTAGGAAGTGATTTTATTGCACTGAAATATTCTTCATGGATTGGCTATACTTTTGAAAGTATATGAATTGGCTCTAATATATTCACTTGCATTGGGCTATACTTCAAACTAGATATTTTTTCTTTTTCCTTTTTCTTAGAAATTACAGATAAATTTGAGATAATCAGAATTATGCCACAAGTGATGTAAATGAGCTTAACTCTTAACATCGAACCTGAAATATCTTTTTAAAGCGAAATAGCTCTAGTAAATTTCATACAAACATGAACTCAGTCTGAGATTAACCCAGGTATAAATACAGTGGTGTGGTAAAAGAAAGCATTAAGCAGACAAACTGTGTCAGGTAAGCTTGTTATATAGCCTTTTCTGTAAGATGGAAGGTTTTTCCCCATGGATTTGTTTTCTGTGATAAAACATAAGCTAGAACAGTGGGAACGTGGCTAAGAATCTGACCAGAAATTGATGTCTTATTTGCGAGGTGTGTGTGTGTGTGTACCCTCATGGATATCACTGATATGATCCCTGAGGCAAGACGAGAAAAAAAGTGAGATTGTAAAAAAATTCCCCTTATTTTGAAGCCACCAACTGTGCAATGTCACACTGACTACCATGCATGTGAATCGTGACTACAGATATAATGCTCCATTCCAACAATGTCAAGTTGCTTACCCTTAATTTAAAGTCTTTAAAAATCAGTCCTTCAACTCGATTTTTTTGTTCTTTTCATCTGCCGTTCTTTGAGTCATTGACCAGAGAGGGTTCTAGCAATTTAAAACTCAAGCAGTGTTATGAAGCACTAGAAGTTAACACCCACTCTTACTTCTTACACAATCACCAACAGTGATTTTCTCTCCTGTAGTGTTTGTGAGGCAGTTTTGTGAGAGGTTCTGGGCTACACATTGACATGATACATAGATCAGAGAATCCCACAACTTACTAATGAGGGAGAGAAATTAGCAGACGGAGAGGAACGGTTTCAGATTGGACAATTTCATATGTGCTGAAAGAGAGAGAGGGAGGACAGATTAAGCTTTTCTCAGTTACAAAGCCTGCCTGAGCTCTCAGAAGATGTCAAGTGGAAGAAAGATTTCTCGTGCATGAGTTTGGTGAGATTCTCAGAAAGTATATTGTTTTTTAGTAGAAGTCAGTCATATTATGGGTTTTTTTATATATAAAACAACGTTTCTGCTTTTGTTTTCTATTGTCAATATGGTCACACTTTAGATCGGGACCCAATTCTCACTATTACCTTCCAATTTACTATGACTTTTGCCTCAATAAACTCCTAATTACTGCTTATTAATAATTAGTAAGGTAGTTAAGTTTGGTATTGGGTAGGATTATGCATTAATAGACACACACACACACACACACACATATATATATATATACACACACACACACACACACACACACACACACACACACACATGCTTTAATACATAATTAATATTGTCTTTCAATGCCGTCCCTCTATGATTCCCAACTGGATTCATCTGTCCCTTTTTACCCATTTTTTTTTTTCTTCCAGTTTTTAGTAGAAAATTCTGGATGAAGTGTGTGTGTGTTTTCACCTTTCACCTGAATATCAATCAATCAATGTGGAATCAATCAGTTAGGAAACATATTTGCCTGTACGTATGTATGTAATGTGTATTCATGGATTTAGTTCTGTCCTTGCAGACGGTTTAAATGTATCGTGACATTTAATGACAAAAATCAGTGGAAAAAAAGGATTAACTATCACTTATCAGGATTTCAGTGGTTGACTGTCACAGATCTTTATGTTTTTATTTTAACGCCAGTTGGCTTCTTTGCTGGAAGTTTGTGTTCTCTGAAGCAAAAATGGCACATAAAATTCTCTCTTCTCTATGCCACTTTCGCAGTAGAATCTCTGCGTCTTTCTTCCTGCAGAGTTTAATTCCAGTTTAGCTCATCAAGTATGTAGAATTGAAAATTCCATCAGGTGTTTTAGAAAAGAATTGAAACTAAACTCAGGATGGCAGGTCTCAAGGCGCAACAATGTTTTATATTCCGCCCATTTCATTTACACTTTCAAGTATACTTGGTACACAGGGACTTCACACATACTATTCTAGAGAACAAGGTGTCACGCTATGTGTGATAAGCCTTCACGCACAAAAAGATAAAGTAAACAGTTTTTAATAAATAAAATAAAATTACTCAAGAGACTGTAGGAGAACAACAGTACATAAACCACACGACATGCAGGAAAAAACAAGAACCACCAAGGAGAAACTGAAACACAGCATACAGGTGATAAAGAAAGGCAATTAAACAAAACACAGCTGAAACCAATTAGTAAACAATAAGAGTTAATCAAGAACTAAACTGAAAGGAAACACATGGAGGAAATGACAACTTAACCTAACCCTGACCCTAGGATTATAGTTTTTGCGCCATATCTTGTATCCTTTTACTATAGGGTTGTGTACTCTGCATTCTTTTCTAAATACTTTTCTCTATTTTGCTTTAGGAGATCGAGATAATACATTTGTGCACCTGCGGTCCAAAATATAGTTTCAAGTAGTCATCAAGTCTGTCATTATGTCTGCTGAGCATTTGAGTACTGCTGAGTGTGAAAGGATGAGTAACTGTTTCAAGGCTTTTTTTCTGTAATCTCTCATGCTCTGAGGTGTTCGTGGTAATATTTGGACTGAAAATGGCTTTTTTGAATGACACACAACCACGCACACCTGTGAAGCTCCTGCTCAGAGACACGCATGCACACAAGATTTATGGCATCAACTGTATTTTAGGCTTGATGGGCTCTTTAGCAACAGGAAAAATGCCATAAAAAATCTTCCATTTTGTTAGCTGCATGTGATTAAAAATAGAGGGTTAAAAAAGAAGCTACATCATTTACTGAACCAAAAACAAATGAATGGCACAGGAAATGGAGGGGGGAAACTTATTAGTGGTGGTTGCCAAGTCATCACCATTATTATTCCTCACACTTTTGAACGGAATGAATCAATAATATATAGAATAAGCTGCACAATGACACATTTTCTTATTAATGTAAAGCTGCTTTGCCACAATTTGCATTGTAAAAAGCGCTATATAAATAAAGATGACTTGACTTGACTTTTGCCTAACTCTTCCAACACTTTTTGTTGTGCTACAGACATGAATGACACATCAGATTATACAGATTATTATTTTCAGATTTACCATTTTCTTGTGGTGGATGGCACAGTGTGCAAACACACTAATTATTGCTTAAAAGTTTAGTTTTTTAATAAATTAATTCTTCATCAAAGATGGATCAAATTGATTCAAGTTACAGTAAGATTTATAATGTTTAAAATGATTTCTATTTTAAATGAATGCTGTTCTTCTGTACATTCTATTCATCAAAGAATCCTGAAAAATAAAACGTATCACAGTCTATCACGTATTCCCCTGGTTTCACAGACAAGGCTTAAGCCTATCCAAGACTAAAATGCATGTTTGAGCTGTTTTAACTGAAAGCAACTTGCACTGAAATATGTCACTGACATTGTTTTGTCTCAAGATGCACAATAGCAATGCTTATTTTCTAGGGCACATTTATAAAAGCTACTTAAACTAAGGCCTAATCCTGGCTTAAACTAAACCCTGCCTGGAAAACCAGGCAATTAAGTAACACAACAGTTTTCAGCATTAATTAAATTAGTTAAGAACCAAATCAGCACATTACAATGATTTCTGAAGGATCATGTGACACTGAAAACTTGAGTAATGATGCTAAAAAATTCAGCTTTGACATGACAGGAATAAATTACATTTTGAAATAAAAACAGTTATTTTAAAATATAATCATATTTCACAATCTTATCGTTTTTACTGTATTATTGATCAAATAAATGCAGCTTTGGCAAACATAAGAGACTTTAACATTTTTACCGTACTAAAACTTTTGAACGGCAGTGCATATTTGCATTGAAAATGGACCTGAAACATGTCTAGGAATCACATCATAGACAAGCAAGTAACATAACACTGCACTGAAGAACCACACAGTACACCTCAGGCGAGCAACACTTGCATTTTTTTTCCCCCAGAAAATGTAAAATTCAATCTGTTCTGCTCAGTATTCAATATAAACTGCCTCCTCTATCAACATATTTGTGGTTTGTTGAAATTCAGAGCATCGTTTGGTAAGTGGATGTGTATGAGTTCTAACAGCCTGTAATGACTGCTCGTTTTAAACAGCCTGGTCTTTGAAAATCTTACGCCATGAGTCACAGGGTATTTAGGATTTTGCGTTCCTTTTGAATCCCATGAATCAGTCAAGTTTAGTGACAGTACAATTGATCAGTAGTCTCTATAGCAACAATCAGACTAAGCTCACTTGGTCTGATTCCTGGGTAATGTTCTGCAGCTGACTTGATGCCATCACTGATTTGATTCGCAAATGTTAATGCTAATGCATTTAGGTTTATGCATCTGGCAGATGCTTTTATCCTATACAATCTATACATTTCGTTTCGATTCAGGCATTGCCTGGGAATCAAACCCAGTGCTAGTGACATGCTCTTCTCTATATGACAGTATACATATTTTTTACATTGATTGCAGTGCTAATTTAACTGTAAAATGACCCCAAACAACATATAAAAGAATTTGTAGTGTCACACTGTGCGATTACTTTATTAGTTACATTTTGTGAAAATCATTAAGTGGCAAATAGGATCACTACATCACTGAAGCAAGAACATATAATCGGAAACAGTGACTAGAAGCAGAAAGCAGTCTCTTATTCAGGGAGGTCAGAGAGCTATTCAAGCTGGAAGGCAATAAATACTCAAGCATCCTTTACTTAACCTGGCATGAAGATGCGTTTCTCTGAACTTAGAGCAAACTGAACCTTACAGAATGAGTTCAGCAGAAAAAGACTATGCTAAGGTCAGCCAGTACAGTAGAATCTGAAGGTTTGCAATATAACCTAAAAGTATACTGTAAATAATAACTTTTAGGAGACGACAGCCTCAATAATTAGTGAATCGTTGATGAAAAATGTGTGACTATGTTCCAGTGTCAGGTAGATGATATTTATGCTAAGTGTAAATAAAGGTAGCTTGGCATCAAGTGCAAATAGCTATAGATGAACTGCTAAACCATCAGTACCCAAGCTGGATTATTCAGTCTCAGATGAAGAGATTCAGTATACCATCAAAGTGGTTTAATTGAATAATGAAAAAGAATGACTGAAGTCACCCCATAGTGAATAATATACTATACACCCCTTAGTGCCTATATACTGTTCATCATTTTAGATCCTCTTCTAATTGGCAGTCAAGAAGGCAGAAATGCTTGGGGCTTCATGTACTCATTCCCAGCACAGCCACTGGTAAAAGCAGAATCAAATCAGCACATCGGTCAAAAGCCTTCCTCTCTGATCCTCCTAGGGCATGGACTGCGCCAACAGTAACACAGCAATTATTTATTAACGTTCCTTTCCTTTGCTTACCTTTCCATTCCTTGATTTTGACAACAATCAGAGCCCAGTAGAAATCAATATATTCTATAGAAAGTGTGTAGCTTGAAGTTGTGCTTTGTTCTCTATTTAAAATAATCTCAGCCACGTAACATAACATTGACACTGAATGTGCTTATAAACTGTTTGTGGTGGAACATGAGGCGTTATGCTTCAGACACGCTGAGTTTGAATCAATTAAAAGTATTTTCATAAAAGCTTGTAAAGGAGTCAAGCTAATTTAATCTGTTCAGTATGATGTGAAACAAATGCCTAAGTATTGCTTTGGGAATCATTTTTATCTCCTCCACTTTAAAACTAAATGAAACATTCGCAGCCCTACAAAATACAGAATATGAAACTTGACAGTTCTATTGCGGAAACTTCCTTCCAATGTGGTGAATAATCAGTGAATGCATGACATTTTAAATGTGTAAGTATGTCAAACTCAATTTATTTTTCACATAGCTCTGGCCCAAGTGGCACCCATCATCCAGCTGGATCAAAAATTTTATGAGAAGACTGCTTGAATTGCAGCACTTATGCTCTGACTGACAGTGAAGTTTCTCACCCTTTTCCCCTCTCGGACTCGCACTGAGGTGAACATTGCTGTTAAATATCTCATGGAGCTTCTATGTGGGTGTGGATAGATTTCCCGTTTCATTTCTTTGACAAAAATCTTTGAATGGTTTGAATAAAAGCTCAATTTATACTCTTCAGTTCTGAACCAGCTCTATGAAAACACGGTTTTTCAATCAGTTTTAGGCTCTTTTACAATGGCATGGAATTGTGTATAAACTGAGAATGTCACAATTGTACTGAAACTTTTGAAAATAAACTTAGGGATGGTGGTACTTTATGGGGTTAGAAAATGGTTTATGAGTATAAACAATTCAAAATTGCACCCAATGCTACTAAACAGTCATCTTCCCTAAGGGTTTACGTAACCTAGTTTAAAAAAATACTTAAAAGCCAGACTCTGTGATCAGCTGTTGTTCTATTTTATTTGTATTTTTATAAGCAGAGTCACTGTGAATGGAAAGCTGCGACACCATTTTTATAAAGTCAAATGATAAAACAGTAACGGTAACTAAATATTACATTTTAAAATCTTAAATGTTATAGCAATAATCTTGAGATACAGATCAGATCATCTACTGTATGTGACAATTTCGATCGAATCCAATTATGTACTATGAGATTAAGTCTTATACATGGACTTCAATTCCTTCTGGAAATGAAATGTTGGGTTGCAAGTCTTTCCTCTCGCACTAACTCTAGCATAGTTTATTTTTCTTCAATAAGCAATGGTTTTGTACCAAAATGTTGGCCTTTCAATACTGCGCAGCACTGCATAGGCATCAGTGTCAGAGTTCATCAGCAGCGGCATTATGAACAACTGTTGCAGACAGTCTGGAACAATTAGATTCAATTAGATCAGCTTCTGCTTTTATTTTTTGTTTCTCTTGTGAGCTGAATGGAGTATTGTACCTGCAAAATGACAAAACCTCAAACAATTTTTAATCACAGCCATTTCAAATTATGATAAGCCCACTTTAGAGACACGAAGAATGAAATATAAAGCTTATACTCTGTTCACAGTAAAAAGAGAATTACAATCCATTTATTTGATCCACACGTTTGTTTGATCATCAGCTGTGCTTGTAGTGACCTGTCAGTCATTTCGGAGATATCACAAGTATATGGAATAGAAAAGGAGAGAAGCCCAACATCCATAAAGACAGATGTTTCATAATATACAAAAACAACCAGAAAAAAAGTTGTTTTGCTCTTATAAATTTACAACAGCCTCATTAATCATACTTTGCATTATATCACTATGATATTTTGAACAAATGGGAGACACTGTACAAGCATAGCCACAAAGCTTAAATAGTTTAGAATCTGATAAATAAATCCTGTAGATAAATAAATGTTATCCTCATCGAAAAGTCTAGTCCAGTAAATACCTCTTCTGTTTACTTTTTCACGGCATGTTAGAGAGCAGCAGTGCAATGATTCATTTCACTGAAGGACAGTTAAGAACAGTTTGTAATAGAGCTCTGTTCAGTCAGGACTTTGCACCCTCAGGACGAACCTTGCAATACTCAACCACATCAGGGCACAAATCTCCTTCCATCTGTCATCCGGCGACAACCTTCTCACACTCCCTAACCAACTGTGTCCGTTTTGTCTCTCTCAGCTGGAAAGAAACAGCACACTCTCTGGTAATTTACTTCTCTTGTCTTTTTTGTCACCATATAAAAGGAGACAGCCTTTCATGTTACATAGCTCTCTAGTCACAATGACACAAACCATATGTGCATACTCATCATAAAAAATATCTCTTGATAACTTCAAAGTGCCTGCAGCCATAATAAAGATAAGCCTGTTTCCTCTAATGCAGTACAGTGCTGCCCAATTCAGGTGTTTGTTTTTTTTTCAAGCATCTCTAGCTTTTTAGGACCACCTATGTGACCAGCATCTGTCGTCCTCACAGACTCAAGAAGAGCTTTACACAACGAAGTAGGAAAAAATATTGTTGTGTACAGATTGTCAATGCAAAGAGCGAGAGGGGCAGTGGTATTTTTGAAAACGTCTTTCTTGTCTGCCGCCTGTAAATGACGCGGGATGCTGCAAACTAGCTGCCGACGTTCTCTAAAAAGATCTTTTCCAGGATTTGCACAGGATCTTCTGAAACGCTCGCCGGAAGTCCTGGTTGAAGATGGTGTAGATGACGGGGTTGAGGGAGCTGTTGCAGTAACCGATCCAGAAGAAAAACTTGAAAAGCGTGTCAGGGATTGCGCAGGGCTCCCGGCAGATCCCGTACAGGCTGTAGCTGAAGAAGAACGGAAACCAGCAGACCACGAACACGCCCATGACCACGGCCAGCACAAAGGTGAACCGCTTCTCTCGCGCCTGGGAAATTTTTTTCCTCGAAATGGTGTTCCTCCTTTTTCTGCGGGAGGAAAACAGGTCCAGGGACTTGCTGCTGGCTCGGGACTTTCGGCTGGAATGCTTGGAGCTGGAGCTGTTCTTGCGGCTGGATCGGCGGTCTTTTCGTGAGGGCCCCATCTCGTTTTGCGTCCGTTTGGCCTTCTCATCGGATGAGCTGCTGTCCTCCAGGTCGGCATCTGGGTCATCCTCGGCGGTTTTGTGTTCCCCTGTTGGCGGCGAGGCACAGTGCCCGTTTTCCCGCCTAGAATCCTCACGGCTCAAGCCGTTCTCCAGGCGCGGCGTTCCTGATACGCCATCCGGATCGCGGCGCTTTTCAGACATATTTCGGGTTCTAGTCTTAGCCACCTGGTAGATTCGGATGTAAACAAGGATCATGATGACACACGGGGCAAAGAATGACCCGATGCTGGAGTACAAGATGTACCACGTGTGGTCATTCAGCTGGCATTGCGGTTCGCTCTTGTCACCATCTTTATTCCGGTCCATGGAGATGAGCGGTGGGAAGGAGATCACAGCTGCGATCAACCATACCACCACAATCATGCCCTTTACCCTGCGAGGCGTCCGCTTTAAGTTGTACTCGACCGCCTGTGTTACAGACCAGTACCTGTCCAGACTTATGGCACACAGGTGAACAATAGAAGACGTGCAGAAAAGAACATCTAGAGCTAGATAGATATCACACCAAACTTTCCCGAAAAACCAGTAGCCCATTAATTCATTGGCCAGGGAGAAGGGGATTATCAGTGTTGCCACCAGAATGTCCGCACTGGCCAGAGACACAAGAAAAAGGTTTTGAGGTGGTTTGAGCGCTCTGCTCGTTAAAACTGCGATAACGACCAGCACGTTCCCCACTATTGTAAACAAGATGAGGAAGCTCACCAGCCCCGCGAGCCCTATAATGGTGGCCGGAGAATAGCTACTTGTAGAATTCCCAGAGGACGTAAAGCCAATGTCAATGTAAGTGTCCACTTCGCTCGCAAAGCTTAAGTTATGCATACTGAACCAGAAAAAGCTCTGCTGTCCAATCAATCGTCCACGCGCGTCTTCGCGAATATTCTCCTTGTAATTTCACTATAAGTTAGTTGCAGGTTCCTCGGTTTTTTTCTTACCTTGTATTATTTTAATCCCTTTCGCGTCTTTTTCTTTTCCGCAAAATTCCTCTTACGGCTCATTTGGTTGAAAAAGAGACCCATCTCGTGGTGAGTTTGAAGTAACCATCACCGTCTCTTACATCCGTGCGACCTGTTCGTCCTCTCACGGGCGTCTCTCTCAGCATCCTCGAGCTCTCTCCACCCGAGCGAAACACCGCGCGCCCTGCCCGCCCGGGACTCAACTGTCCACGTGCTGACAACATTAAACTGATGGAGCGCCGCCCCGCCCCGGGAGAGAGTCAGACGGAGAGAAGAACCCTACCGCCGTTTAGAGTCATTTTGTATGGTATAAAGGGCATTTTATACCAGATCTTTGCGCGTATTTATGCATTTTATCTTTGCGTGTCTCTGAACACGCCTCATTAGCTAGGCTATAACATGGGCAAACACACAACCGACAGTCTTTGTTAGGGAGCCTACTGTAAGTGGAAAAAAATATATATTTTTATTTTAGAGGTCTAGGCGTCGTCGGGTTAACGTGTTCAGGGCTGTGAACTAAAGAAACTGTCGCGTTTGGCATGTGTGCTCGCTGGGTGTCACTGTTGTAACAATGGGATTGTGCTTTTAAATGAGAGGAAAACCGTTCAAGTCATACTTTCCTCATTATCTTTCTTCGCTTTGGTGTTATTTTCAGCAGTAAGTGTTGAATTTTAGCCTACTAATATCAAAACGAATAATCAAAATGCATTTTTTTTTAAAAACAAAAAAAACAAAAACATGTCAGGTTATAGTTACACTACACAAAATCACAAATTCAGTAACAAATGCAGTTCATCTATACATATATCTTATTTAAAGTAATTGTCTTTCATAAATAAAGTGACAATTTTTTGACATAAAACATATTTGGAATTGATTTATTTGGCAAATGATCAAAACAGGACAGTGAAACAATTAATTTGTATTTATTTAAAATAGCAAGTACATTTTATTGTTTACTGTTATATACAGTAATATATACAGTACTCTCTCTCTCTGTGTGTGTGCTTGTTTTCATGATTTATGAGGACACACATTTGTATAATGACATGGGTATTACACTGGTATTACGTCGTAAAAATGTTTTATGAGGACATTTCATCAGTCCTCCTATTTAAAATAGCTTTAAAAACATACTAAACAATGTTTTATTTAAAATGTAAAAATGCAGAATGTTTCCTGTGATGGGTAGGTTTAGGAGTAGGGTTAGTGTAGGGGGATATAATGTACAGTTTGTACAGTAGGCTATAAAAACCATTACACCTATGGAATGTCCTCACTAAGATAGCAAAACAAACCTGTGTGTCTGTGTGTGAGAGTGTGTGTGTTTCAGGTATTCCCTGTGTGGGGACACAATGACCATTATGTCATTTCAAGGATGACAATACCAGAAAGCTTTGACCTTGTGGAGGCTTTAGTTTTGTCCCCGTGAGGAAAAAGGCTTATAAATTACACAATTTTTTTTTTTTTGAAAATGTAAAAATGCATTTTTCTCTTATGGATAGGTTAGTAAATAGAATATACAGTTTGTACAGTATAAAATCATTATGTCTACGGAAAGTCCCCATAAAAAATGGAAACCTAAAATGTGTGTCTGTGTGTGAGCACATGCAACTTGTCAACATACTGTGCTGCAGAGCACGATAGACTGCAGTGGAGAGCAACTAATCAATGGTTTTGTGAGAGACCCATCAGAGAGGTCGAAGAGTCGGCCATGGGTCCCGTTAAAGAGATGGGAATCGGAGAGAGGGAAGGCAGGAAACTTATCAGCGATATCCAATGAAGTTGGACCGTCTTTTTAAAGTGCCGTGTGATAAATGACAGAGGCTGCTAAATTACAGCTCATCCTCATCTGATAAAGCTAACCATCTATTCATTCAGACTGTTGGAACATTTTGTCAAAAAGAAAAAAAATCATAAATTTGCAGGCTACGGGAAATGGTATATAGGGCAGGTGCATAAAAAAATCTGGTTGTTTAGATATAAAAGCTCACGACGGTGCCATAACATCTTTGATCAACCTAACATATTGGATTTATTGATTTTTATGTCAATTTGGTTAGGAAATGTGTTTTTCAGAATGTGATGACTGTACAGTGACTGTCAAATTTTTCATCCACCAAATAAAATTTCATACATGTATCTTACAAAGTTTTCTATCTTGAATGTTAAAGTTAACCGTTTAGTTCTCATTACATGCCTCTATGAAATGTTTTGAAACGGTGGTTGTGTGAAAAGTAACACTGTACAGCTCGGATGAAAGCATCATAAGTACTAATCTAGTTTTAGACTTTAAAATTGGCATTGTGTACAATGAATATCGTTGGTACTGACAAATTGCTTGTGATGTGCCTCATTTGTAAATCTCTTTGGTTAAAAGCATCTGCTAAATGAATAAATGTAACTTCATTTGCATGAATTACAAGCTCTATCAATTTGAACTTAATCTTATGTGAAAATGTCTATGGTCGAGATGATTGATGCTCTTCTCTGACCTTGATCCATCAGAGGTCCACAATGAAATGAACGTTCATCACTATAGATGGTAGTCTGTGAATCAAAATGACATTTTTTTCCCTTTCAATATTAGAAAATGAAATATGCTAATGAGATTAGCGTGTGATATTTTTGCTCAGCTTGAGCTGAAATTACGACTGAAAGGAAATGAGTTTAACTTACTCACATACTGATACATCAGAGTGTAGTGTGATTGAGTCTGATTATGTAGTGGCTGTCACAGGTCTATAATATTAAGTTAAAGTAAGCAGAAGTATGATATGATATAATTTATAACAAGTTAGAAGTGTGTACGAGCTTGTGCATGAGCACTAGACAGTGTCCATTAACTGCGCATCTCACTCAGAATTAGAAACGGCACGCAATGTCCAAAAAACACGTTAAATTTCAGAATCCATGAGAGAGAAGCAAAAGGCACAAGTTAATTCTTGTATGAACTTTGATGACATTAATGACTCTTAATATCCACTGAGTGACTGCTGAGATTTAATTTCTATTTAAATGGCTGAGTGGATAAAAAAGCTTTTTACTGTATAATACAGACAAAAAGCAAGATTCAGAAATTAAGAATTGGCTCCCCTGTAGTTTATGCTTTGTAATTTGAATTGCCCTTGTCAAACTGGAATTTTAATTGGAATTAAAGGAAGTGGAATTTGAATTATTTGAATTAAAATGATCTCCCTACTTCCAAATAAGCATACTTCTATAAGTTGGCGAAAAACTTTAGGCCTATGTGAGTAGTATGTCCAAATTCATAATATTCATAAAATCACAATGTGAAAAGTTTCCGGATTACCTTATGGTAATGGTAATACTGGCAAGGGCCATCTGAGAGACTTTACTATCCCATGAGGCCACTGGAGAGGAGTTGTGATAGTGACGATAATAGGTCTTATGACAGTGACAACATGGCTGATGTATTATGTCTGAATTTCCTTCATACTACACACACTCATGTACAATGTCGAACATACTTTTTTTTTTTTGTTAATGGTAGCAATGTGAGACTCAGCCCAAATGTAGTAGGCTACCTACTACAGAGTATGCAATTTCAGACACAGCTTGAGAAATTCAGCAGGTAATGGCATTCTGGGACGTTCTTTGTATAGGTCATAGATTATTTAAAACAGATATGTTTGCCTGTAAGTCTAACGCTCTCTCACGACCAGT
Organism: Opsariichthys bidens; assembly: GCA_037194245.1. NCBI lineage: Eukaryota > Metazoa > Chordata > Actinopteri > Cypriniformes > Xenocyprididae > Opsariichthys > Opsariichthys bidens. The sequence goes on along the minus strand of CM074292.1, from coordinate 14,574,884 downwards.
TCGTACGTATTTTACTAAATCGTATGTGTAACACAGTTCGTAAGTACGGGAAGAAGGAGGCGGGAACTGGCAGACATTCAACAAACTTTAAAATTATAAAATTAAATAAACAAAAGTAAAATGGTGGCCTCCCTAGTGGATGACTGCCGCCCACATAAACATAACAGAAATCCAGGCCTGGTCTTCTCTCGTCCTTCACTGTTGTCACTGCTTGTCACAGTATGTATTATACTCTTTTTTTTTAATTTTTTTTTTTATGCGTGTCATATGAATTAGCCACCTCGTGAAATACGTAAGTGCCGTGAGAACGGGTTGGTTAGGCCTTAAAAAACCTCCAAACATCAAGACTGTAAACTTCTTCACTTCAAGTCATAATGCAAATGACGTGTTAATTTGCATCAACAAGTCTAGTTAACATGTATTTATTGCATTTACCTTTTAGTTAAAATGTAAATGCAATTTGCATTTCTAGTTAAAGTGTATTTATTGCATTTACAGTATATTTCTGCATCCTTCATACTACCTTACATTTAAATAAATAAAAATTCAGGAATTCATTAGGAATTTAAATGCATTTTCTGTTCAATTTTTAATGCCGCACAACCTTGGTAGAAGATATTTGAAAAATATTGATCGTTTCAAGTTCTCATTATGTATTCTCTCCAGCTAAACAATCTAATCCTAGGAATTTTTGTTTCAGCACATTTCAGGTGGACGTGTGTAAATGTGTGTTTGCAGATACAACATTTTAGAATTTTTTTTTTTTGGACATTCTTGCTTGAAGAAAGAATTCATGCGCATGAGTGTGTGAACAATCAATTTTGTGATGCGCACCTATGTGACTGCGCTGGCTTCCTCTTGCTCCGTTTCTGTTGTTAGTTGTTTGCGTGCGTAGGCGGGATGGCGGGTGGGCCTACAATTCAATGCTGTTAAGAGCAGCAGAAGTTGACCCGTAGGCTCTGCTCTTCTCAAAGCTGATTTGTATCGAGTCTTCCTGGCTTGTGATCATTAAAGGTTCCCCTTGGGCCACACTTGTGTCTGTTTAATTGAAGCGTGTGTGTGAGTGATCCACATCATTACCTTGAGTTGATCCCCGCTCTGTCCTTTCTTTCCTCGGCACCGTGTTTCATTCACATGTGAGTAATACAAACACAAAATGGTGTAAAGAAAACAAATGCACATTTTTGATTATCGAAGACATCAGTTTAGTATTGATATCTCATGTGGGTACTGTTTATAATTGTATTTATTTCTTACGCATATTGAATGACCTCATAATGATAGGTGCACCAGCGTGTGTGTGTGTGTGTGTGTGTCCCATCTACAGGTCCACACAATCAGACACCATGTGACACTGTGGCGGGTTTGATTTTAATTCCCTAGTCAGCTGGTGCGCAGTGTGAATTGTAATTGGCTTCAACAGCAGGATTTGTGACAATTGAATTTCAGTGCATCAATCACAGTAGTTTTATACAGTATTTTATTGGGCGATATAGTCAGTGAACTTAGTAGATTATTCAGTTTGTGTTTCACCCAAATCAGCCTACAGTAAATGTAATCAGAGCTGCTCCTGAAGGGATCTGAGCTGAATGGTGCAGTGAATTATTGTTTTAGAAGGTCTCTAGTTTGGGTGTTTAATGTATATGAAAATCTCCCATGAAGCAGATTTAATATATAAATTGTCCTTTGTTGCTGCAGTTCAATGTTGGACAGATTTTGATTCAGGTGAGACTGGCTGTTAGTAAGCTAAATCAGCTTAAGACAGATGGTTGATGTGAGTGAGAGAGATGGCGAGAAGGAGAGAGAGGGAGAAGGTGTTTATGTCTTGGAGAATAATAGGTCAGAATGTCCTCTTGCTGTTCAGGGACTGAAATGGCTTCTCATGCACCAGATATTATGGGTGACTCTCACAAAACCTGTCAACATCTTCATCTCAAAATAGAGAAATAGGAAAGCATGAATTGTTGCATGAATTTCATTGCTTTCAACCCATTTTTCATTGCATGGTGATACTTAGAAATAATTAAAATATAAAAATACTTCTAAGATTGCCCTGTGATTTCACACATATAAACACTGCTGGGCACTTTAGTTATGTAATTACTTTTCCTATTTGCGGGACTTGATTTTGTCAAAAATATTCTGAAAGATTCATGTTTGTGCATTTTAAAGTGGCATCACCAAGTAAGTTATCTTATGCTCTTTAACTATAAGTGTTTATGTGTGTGTGTAATATACTATACAATATTTCCTTTGAAATGGACACAACCAATCATGTCTGTGCAGTATACATATCCCTAACTGACCAATTCCAGTCTCTTTGCAAACCACACTGAATGCTACATTTTGGAAATAACCAACTGCTGCTTCGTGCACCCAATTTTCCCCACCCTTGGTGTACGATCTCATTTCACAACGGGAGATGTTTGAGTTTTCAAATGCTTGAATTTATGGATCCTGGTTCCCTTCACCTCTGCAGTCCATTTTACATCGGCAGTCACAGATGAAACTCTTCAGGATACACAGCTTGCCTTAAAGTTAATGGACATCCCCCACCGAGGCTCCTGTCCCTCATTGTTTGTCTGTTGTATACTTCCACCTGGATACTCACTAAGACTTCTGTGCTGTTGTTTTGGCACGTTACTTTTCCAAAATCATAATGTCATGTGGATGAGATGAATGCATATTGTTAGCCTGCTGCATGATCCTAAGAAGCGGTAGGAATGAGTCAAGATGGAAGTTGCTGGAAGTTAGAAGAAAGAAGGGATAGCCAGTTCATTAGAAAGCTCTGGAGGACTGACAAGGACAATATATGTGAAAGAGAGAGGTCTTTTAATGATAGAGAGATGAAAATAGAATGAGACTCGTAAGTGAGTTTGTCATGTCTTTCCTTTTCTTGCAAGTTGATGGGTGATGACAGCATAGAGGATGAAAGAGATGGGAGAAAGAAAGAGAGGCACAATATAACATGCACTGCATGTCCATAAAAATCCATTGGGAGTGGTAACTTGGGAAATCCCTTAATGTTCAGTTCTGCTTTTTTTTAATTATTACTGCTCCTTTGAGCCACACAACAATATGGAATTAATATATGTCAGTATTTCAAAATTCATGAGACATTTTGTCCCAGTGCACTACAATATCTATGGCAAATAATGAAAAGAATGTATTTTTTCTGTCTAAAATCGTGCCTTTGTTTAATTGCATATCAAAATTGAGTTATAAATCACAGATATAATTAAGAATATAATTATAGGAAGTCACGGATGGGAATCGGAGGGACCTTGTCTGGTTATTTTAAGTCCTCACCATGTTAGCGACGTGGAGTTGATTGGAAAGCACCAGACTCAGTGTGACTTTGCCTCAGGTTTGCTGTCTGTTAATTTGAAGTGGCTGATTACTGATCTTTTTGCAGCAAGAATATTTATTGGCTTATTCATGATGCTGGACAGAAAGGATCAGAATTCAGTTCGATGTGAACTAACTGATAAATGTGTCAGAAGTAATCAAGGCTTATGCAGGCAAACCGCAATGCAATTTGCTAATTTTTCTCATTCCATATCACAATAACTCAATATCTGAGAATGCTTTCCATTTATAATAAATCAGAATAAAAATCGGAAGACATCTGTTTTATACCACAATAAATCTTGCTGCACTGCCCAACTGGATATTATGAGGTCATTCGTAATTCAAAAATAAGCAATTTTATGTTTGAAATTGAGGTTTTTACCCACAGGCAATTAAAAAAAATAGTTTGGGAAAACAAATTACACATTTAAGTTGGACTGCGGTAAAATTGAATGAACACAAATAATATAAGTTTGATTGACCTAGTGAAATTAAGTTGATTAAAAAAAAGAAATAAATTAGGTTGAGAACTTAATTTTTTTTAGATGTTACCAATTAAAGTAAGTTGATCCAACTGTTCGCTTTTTACGGTGTATAAATTCTGCATCTACATCTATGTTCAATTGCAGCCAAGTTCAGGCTGTTATATTAGTTATCAACATACCTCTATCTAGTCAGTCTGGAAATAAGTTTCTCTTGATCTCAGTGATTGGGTGAGCTGTTGGACTGATTTTGTGTACATGTTATATGCATGAGCTGTTCTGTGGAGAAGTTCATTGTGTCACTCACAATTCCTCTTCACATTGTTCAGATCAATACTCTATTCTTCATCACTCTCTGCTAATACTAATTCTTTTATAACTCCACCTTCTTACACAGACAGAACTGATGTTTTCACTGCATGCACTTGCTGCTGAAATTGCAATGCTTTAACTGTGGCGCTTAAGCACCTACTTCAATCTGCTTGATCCAAGTTGAGTGTTTGTTATTGCTGCATGACAAACTGCTGCTTGGAGTATGTTGTTTTTTCTCTGAAAGGTTAAAGCTTGTCTCTGAAGTATGTGTGCGTTGGTGCATTACACTTCATCTTGGTTTTTTAATTTTTTTCCTTCAAAACAAGAAACTGATAAATGTGTGCAGGCACGTTAAGCTTAATTCCACAGTACAGACAGGTGGTGTGACTCAAACATACATGTACACTCAGACGCACTCAGTCTTACATCCCAGGTGGTGAGAGTGGAGGATGTAAAATATGGAAAAGGGGGTCAAGGATATGCCACTTTACTCTTCCCCTTGCTGTCAATGTTGTCAGAACTAGCCACCCAATCTGAGCATATGCTGTCCTCTGTGTGTCTGCATGCATATGTATTTATGTGTGTATAGTACCTGATCTAAAACTTAAATATAGTTGTTTTTGTAACCTACTGTATTTAGGAAGATTAAATCTTAAATTTCTGTTAAATCTTAATTCTGACTTTTTGACTTTTTTCGTTTCTGATTGCTTAGATGTCATGCTTTCACATGACGCACTTTTTTTTTTTTTGTCTGAAATTGCTTGTCTGCATGTATTTTGTTTCAATTAACTGCCATCATGATGACAAGGTTACCTCAATGCTTCATGAATTTATAGTAATCTTATTTAGGTTCACATTGATGCACTTGGTTGAGTCCCACATCTCTTATGGGCACTTATATGAGTGCATGGATCACTTGAATGAGGGTAAACAGCTGAATGCCGCTGTCCTTGGTGCTGATATGCATTTGCATGGCAGTTTTAGCTCAAATTGAGAACTTCTGTTATGCTGTTACTGAATTTTCAGCTGCGGGGAGCTATTTGACTTATTAAAATTGAGTTTTAATATGCAATTTTGTGCAACTGTGTTTGGCTGCTTTTTTTAACAGTTTTAATGAGTTTATATAGCACCCTAAAATGAATTAGTTTTCCAGTGCATACCTTTGTGTGCATTAAATTATCTATTCATTACTCAGGGTACATTGAAGGCATAAATATGCTAGTGGAAAAGCTGATTGGTGATAAGGAAAGGGCTTATAGACATTTATGCAAAGCTGGTAAATCAGATAGAATTTAATCAGTAATCTACATTCAGACCAGTCCGCTTTACAAATTATTAGTGTCAGAAGGGGTCGGACGGATGTCCTTTTATTAAATTGCATTAAATGTTTGTCTCGTCTAATGCCTTTACCTTTATCGGAAAGGATTCAGAATCATTGACTATTATAATGTAAATGAAAACCTATTACTGAACCAAAAGCAGCGTTTCATGTTCTGAAGAATGCTAATGTAGATTCACACTTTTTTATTCATACTGCGTACTTATTCCAGCAAGGTGCATTTATACACGGTTATTGGATCTTGTTGCTTTCAGCACTGAGAATGAATTTGTCCCACAGTAATGTTGATCCAGTAACCTCAAATTTCAAAAGTACCATGGTAAATTATTGACTCAAGCCTGCATGCATGAATGAATTAAAATATTTTTAAATAATACACCCAGTAGATTTAGAAGCTGCATATTTTGTCAAAGTATAAAGTCTATTTGTCTAATTAGTTTGATGGCTATAAATTGGTAATTGCTAAACTGCTAAATTTATGTTCCTAAAATAATTTGCATAATTTCTTCATATTAGTACATATTCCCATCACTTTGAAATGTTATGTCAAGTATACCAAATCCCTGGTGTTGAAAGTAATGAAAGTGAAAAGTTTTATTTAAACAATAATTTTGTGTGAATAATTATTTCTTAGTTTAAGGGAACCATTAAAGTCTGCAAAATCCTCTTTCAGCTCCTTGTCCACAGTATTACAGGCAGTTCAGCTCTACTGAGCACAAAGTACACCTAGTATTCCACTATAAAGCAGATTCATGGCTAAGCCACTTCTTCATTATATTTCTCATGAAATATGAAAAAATGTATAAAAAAGAACGTGTGTTAAAGGCAGCGTGAGTGTTCAAGAGAGATGTACCATTTATTGAGCTCACTTGCACCGTATGATCTTTGGCACATCATAATATCTGAAATGAAAGATCCATTTGGAAAGTGGCAAGCAAAGGTTAATTTGTGAGTGATCACTAAAGTGAGTGTCACCTACAAGTAATATTACCTAGAGCACATGCAGTGTGCTCTTTTCAAGCTAAATATTTCCTTGACTTTTAAAGTTAAAGTGCCCCTACTAAGTGCCTACTATTTTAAAGGTTTCTAATTTTGTTTTGGAGATGGGGATATTTCCGCTTTAACTCTTTTCTTACAGTGTCTGAAACACTTCGATAAAGGATTCGGTCTCTCTAAACCCCTCCTTTCTGATAGCCAGCTCTGCTCTGATTGGTCAGATGGCCCAATCTGTTGTGATTAGTCTACCGCTTGCAGTGCATCAGAAATAAAACACATATTACCATATCTGAATTACGGCCTGACAATGGTGCCATTTTGACGGCGTCAATTCAAGCCTAAATCCTCATCCTTGGGAAGTGCCTGCAAAGTATCCTTTCGGAGCACAGAACACAGCGTGTTCTTGACATGTTGACAACACGAACCAAACTCTTCCAGGCTTCAGCTACAACTACAGTGTTTGAGGGCGGGTCAAAGTAGACGTTGTTCGCGGGCAGCCAATGATGACCAGGCTGAAATGTTTCAAATTTGTTACAAACATAGGTTCGTGCAGGAAGACTGGAATTACTGACATCTTGTTTCAAGCAGTTCAGAATTAGTCCTTTCTTGTGGAGGACAATCACTCCATTTGTTGTGCACATTGAAACTTTGCTTAACAAACAGATATGGGTGAATTCAGCTTGACTGGGACACTTTTTGACCTGAATTCACCTTACAGTATATAACACATTACATGAAAGGTAATATCTGTAAAATCAGATAATTCAGTTTTTGCTTAATTTAACTAGGGGTGCAAAAGGGTCAGGAAATGTCTGGTAAATTTCCCCAAAACCTTCCAAAATATGTAGAATTTTTCCAAAAATCCTGGAAAAATTCTGGAAATTTTCCAGAAATTTACTGGACATTTTAAACACATTTACATCCCCAAATTTAGCTATAATTAAATGTAAAATGTACTTACATTGAAAAAACCTAACACAAGGCTAATACAAAAAACTGCTATGGTGGTACCACGATACAGTGATGGTAATATCATAGTATTTTGATATATACCATGCTCATTGTGTTATAAAGGACCATTTTCCTGCACCATGGTATTTATATAATACTCCTGGGTTCTTAAAAGAATACCATAAATACCATGGTACCATGTTCAAAAATATGGCAACATATTGGTACTTTTTATAGTGGAAGAAAACTATTTTCAAGCAACCCCAAAATAATATAAATAGAAATGTTAATTCACTCTCATGCCAAAAAACAGTTGTCAATTTTCATGACCTTTCAACAATTGTCAACTCATCAGGCTACCCTGGAGTCTCTGCTTGTTTTCTGTTTCTGTCTGCTTCCCTTTTTCCATCATCAAGACTGATCTGAAAACACACATTGCTTTACCCCAGCAGGAGCTGCTGTTGAACACTGCCTCTATGTAAATAGCCATCATTATTTGTCTGCATATTTGCCAGTTTCATCACACATACTGAATAGCTTTTATGGCTTATTTTTGTTCTTGGATTCAGGCCTGGAAGAGAAAAGATTTAAGAAAAAAAAAAAAAAAAAAAGATACTTTATTCAAAGAATTAATATTTTCACTTACTCACAATTTTACTTCACTTAACCAAAAGTTGATTTTATGTATTTCTCATCAGGTCAAACAGGGTCATATTTGAGTAAGTTTTCCTGTAAGCGTGTCTGAGCATGTTCACTCTTGTGAACAAAAAAAAAACAAAACAAAAAACAAACAGACAAACAAAAAAACAGTCTGCCAAGTTTGGGTAATTAGGTGGGTTTTATCACTGAGTTTCTGCAGACTATGTTTTTGCATATGCAAATCGCAAACTTTTCTTGCTGCATGGAATGGATGGATTAATGTTTTGGCAGCCAGGATGGAAACATTATTAACAGACACATAGGGAAAATTTGCATAAGCTCATCGTGTTTGGCGCTAATTAGACATGTTTTATCAAAAACTCTTGTACTTAATACAATTCCAAACCTGTGTTATGATTATGTTGATACATTCAGTGTTCCTCTGTTCGTGCGCTCCACTTTGCATTACAATTGCATGGGTTTTATTTGTTTGTTTGTTTTTAAATTCAAACCTATACTATTATAAATTCAAACCAAAGTTTGTCTTGCATCGGGACACAAATTTAGCCCACACAATTCCCAGTAAAAAAGAATACCAGTAAAGCCTACAAATCACCAACACTGACTTCTTGCCAGAGATTTAGACTTCATTTAATGGTACAATCTCATTTCAAGATGGTACTGACAGTTCTGTCTGCTCAGTTGAGCCTCACACGGTACTCAACATTAAGTAACTGCCTTTCTGGAGAAGACAGAATTACAGAACAGATCAGACAAAACAGATAGAAAGGAAACTCCATAGTGGCTCTTCACATCTATTGATCCTGCAGATAGGACAACAGATCTCCAGCTAGCATCCATCCAATCAATAATTATTAACAAGACTGGAATTTGAACGGTTTCCTCACTTCCATCGTTTAATGTCCGTCTGACTTTGAATTTCAATTCTAAATATGGTTTTAAAAGTTTCAACATGGCATCAAAATTGACCATATTTACTTTCTTAATGCATTTTCTTATGATTAGTTTCTGCACGTTATTCCAAAAAAAAAAAATTGTTCATAATCATAATTTAATTGCCTCCTCTTCCTCTGAAATGACATTCCATTTCCGCTGTCATCACTTTTCTCTGGTTTCTAAAGTAACAGCAGCTGTCTTCTGTTCAGTTCATCTGAAAGAAAAATGACAGTGGCATTAAAAATGTGTACAGCTCTATCAGTGTAATGGTGCTCTTTCCTGACCAGTTTGGCTATAGAATGACCTGGACAGGCAGATGGTAGTCTGATACAATGTGAGATATCCTTCCGGGAATTCAGTCTCAAAGTTTCAGTCTGTGTAATAGGCTACATACAAAATCGGATTGCATCACTCAGTCAGCAGGTCTGAAGTGGCCCATAAGGGCCATTCAGTTGTTTGTTTCTACAGAGAACTCTGGAAAATGAAGCGGAAATGCAAGAAGCAGCTGGGACTAAAAAGGCATTGACAACTGCTTATCTGAATGCGCAATGGTTTTAGAGGAATATGATAAAATTACATGAATTGTTCATAGAAATAGACACATAATCTGCTCTGTATTTTCTGTGCTGATTTTGGAGGAGAATCTGCTGAGTTCTGTGGAATGGATTTAAAGGATTAGTTCACTTTAAAATGAAAATTACCCCATGATTTACTCACCCTCAAGCCATCCTAGGTGTATACGATTTTTTCTTCTTTCAGACCAATACAATCAGAGTTACAAGGTAAAATAACTAGCTTCTGGCCACACAGCCATACAGATTCTTTTAGAGTTATATTTATAATCACCCTGATGCTCCCAAGCTTTATAATGGCAGTGCATGTTTGAAACTCAAAAAAGTGCATCTATCCATCATAAACGTATGCCACACAGCTCCAGGGGCTTAAAAAGTGAAGCAATGCGTTTGTTTAACAAAAAAAAAAATAATAAAAAAAATCCATATTTAACACTTTATTAAGTAAAATAACTAGCTTCTGGCCAAATGGCCTTACGGATTCTGCATACGTCTAAAGCGTAACTTATGTGACGTACTACTAGTATTACACTACGCCATGACATACTACACTACGCCCTACATTATACATCATATAAGTTATGCTTTAGATGCAAGTATAATCTGTAAGGCTGTTTGGCCAGAAGCTAGTTATTTTACTTTATAACTCTGATTTTATTCATCTGAAAGAAAAAAAATTGTATACACCAAGGATGGCTTGAGGGTGAGTAATTTTAAAGAGAACTAATCCTTTAAACGTGATAAAATATGTATAGAAACAAGGTAAAGTAGTGTACTCGTGCGACTAACTGAAAACAAAATAAATTTTCAGAAATATGTTATAGATCCAGTGTAGACCTTATCTGAAACACCAAACATATTCCTGTTATGTTATTTAACAGAGACATATCAGTTCCCTATCATTCATTATACTTTCACACTTTCTCTCTGCATAATAAAATGGCAGTCCCTGAATTCTCTCTTTGTCTAATAATCTGTCCTCTCATTTGCTTTCTGCAGCGATCTGGTTCCCCTGCTGCAAATGAAATAAAAGACAGGCATCTGGGCCACAGGCATGATGTGATTTCACCTCTATTTTTTCCTCTTTCCTCTCTCTCTCTCTGTTATTACCCCCAGGTCCTCTTCACACCTAACCATCTCCTTACTCTCTCAGACTCGGTAGCACTCTCAGGGTTTCTCAATTTACCCATAATTCTCTTTTACTTACCTTTCTCAGTGCTTGCTCAGTCTCCTTCTCCTCTTATATTCCTTGGTCTTTACAAAACTCATTGCGTGAAGAGGTGCGGGAAAGTAAGAGCCATGCTTTTGTGTGAAGGAGTAATTCTGTGGTTCATCCATTTATCAGTTCTGTCAGACAGAGATTCTAGCTAATAGTCATAGTAACAGTGTCCGTTTTTGTGTTTTAGTCTTAGTTTTTGTCTTTTGGCAAAAATAACCGATAGATTTAGTCGATATTTCTTCACTTCATATTTATCAGTATGACAGAATGACTAGAGCATAATGTAGATTAAGTTCACTTACACCAAACTCCCTTTGCTTGTGCATTTGCATCCTTTTTTGTGCTCCTGTAACCATAATTTGTGTGAAAAGTTGCCACTAGTGTTTTTTCCTTGTTGAAAAGCTTAATAAATAATATATAGACCGTAACATAATTTCAACTTAAAATTCGATCAATATTTAATGAACGTTTTCTTTAGTAATTTTGTTGACATGCTTAAAGACCTGTTCACACTAAAAATGAGAACTATATTAGAGTCCACACTAGCGGATGATAACATTTTGTTTATTCCAAGTGCGTGCTGAATTTGGTCATCTGTTGCTTTAAATACACAAGCTCTTTAAAATTCTGATTGGCTGTCATTGATTTTATCATTCATCAGCTGGAACAAAATCGTTCTGAAAGTGATTCCAACAACATTGCTTCTCAGTGCCGTTATGGTTGTAGTTGTGGTGTGGACTTTGCTATTCTTTTATATTTAGAACATTTTTTTGAACTATATCTTTATTGTCTTTGGTGTGAATGTGCTTTAAGTCTTGGGCCCTGTTTACTCCTGGTATTAAGATGCGTTTTGGTCGATCGGATCACAAGTGGACGATCCTAAATAGTGTAAACTGGGTGAAAAATGTGTTGAGCTTGTCCACTTTCGACCACTTTCAGAGGCAGTCGAAAATGCAGACCTGATTGCTTTCGTAGTGTAAACGCTCATGTGGGTGAATGTGTTCGAGCAGCACAAAAGACTAACGTTATGGAAAGCGTGCAAGCCAGGCGGGATTTAAACGTTGTCAGCTGAAGATCTAAGTTTGGTTTGAAGACAAAAAATAAATAAATACCAAGAACAATGTTTTTGTAATGAGGAGACAGTAGGATGGGATCCAAATGCAGCTTTATTGAAAAAAGGTAGATCGAGACAGGCGGCAGGCAAGCAACAGTCCACAAATCCAAAGCAGCTAATCCGAGGGGCAGGCAGAGAATGAACAGAAAATGGGGAAAACAGGCAAGAACAAAACCAAGGAAAACAGACATGTGAATAAACCCTCGGAAATGACAGGGTAACCAAATCAAGACTTTGCAGAGAAGCGGTGTGTGACCAGTGCTTAAATGGTGTGGGTGATGAGTTACAGCTGGTGATGGTAATTAGTGACTGGGTATGGGGCTTATGGGAAATGAAGTTCATGTGAATAAGTGAGTGAGGGTGAGAGTGGGTGAAAGTCCGGGATGAAGTGCCCTCCTGTGGTGGTCATGGGCACTTCAGCTGATGATCATGACAATTCTCTCACCATTCCTGATTTCAAGCACTTGCTCATCACGTTCGCTGCGGTTTTGCAGCTATCAGAGGAGAAACAAAAACTGCCCGTGTTTTTCCATCGTCTCCAGGCGCGCTCATATGTAAATTACGCAAGCTTATTTTGTCCATTAGATAGAAAGATCTGAAAAAAGGTAACACTTTACAATAAGGTTCATTAGTAAAACATTAGTTAATGTATGAACTAACATGAACTAATCATGAGCAATACATTTGTTAGTTAATCTTCGTTGTTCATTGTTTGTTCATGTTAGTTCACAGTGCATTAACTAATGTTAACAAGATTTTAATAATGTATTAATGAAATGTATTGTTTAATAATGTAAAATGTTGAAATTAACATTAACAAAGATTAAAAAATGCTGTATAGGTGCAGTTCATTATCAGGTCATGTTAACTAATGTTTACTAATGAACCTTATTGTGTTATTATAACTTATTATAAGTGTTACCAAAAAAGAAATCATACATTTACCCACCCACAGACCCTTCCCTCAACAAAGTGATGGTCCACTTGTGATCCGATCGATAAAAACGCGTCTTAACACCAGGTGTAAACAAGATATTAGATGTTTACTAGCATGTGTCACAGTCCAATTAAACACCTGCTTGTTTTGCACTAGTAAAGCTACCGAATGAAAGAATTCACATTTACCAAATCTACTCCTGCGATTCCTCAGTCTATACATCGTTAAGCAGATGTGGTCCTAAACTCACATACCACACAGGGAGCTTTTACCTCACACATGAATGAACACACACCGCTTCTCACACACCGTAGATCTTGCAGAATTACCTGCTTCAGTGGCTCAGAGCTACATTTGGCAAAATTAAATTGGCATAGAATGACCAACAAAATATTCCAGACCTTTGTCCCCAGCATTGGGAGGTCTTGCTGTATGGCTGCAGATCAGAGCATGTCCTTCAATCTCACACACAGTGGTTTGATTGACAGTCAGAGCACAGTACACCTGGATGTCTGTGAAGTGAGAATAAGCCTGCAGTTTCATTGACTCTTGCAGCTTTTACAGTGATGGATGGTGAGAGCTAGAGAGATGGAGAGAGAGCAACGGGTAAATCTGGAGAGAGAAAATGCAGGTGGACGTGTGTTTAGAAATAGGATGAAAAGCTTTGAGTAAAACGGAAAATAGGTTGGATTAACGGGGATTGAGGGAGAAAAAATATGAAGGAAAGAGGATGGAGATTGATTTGCGTTTCTAAACGGCTTTTGGACGTCAAAATGGTGAAAACAATTGCAGAAGAGCATACAGCTGTATATTAGTCAGCTGAATTGCTGCAGTCAATGTGTGTGTGTGTGTGTGTGTGTGTGTGTGTGTGTGCGTCTTGTTCTATCATCTCTCCAAGGCTGATTTGTGCAGGCTGCATTTGAATAACTCAGAAAACCAACACTGTTTTTGACCCTGCTTTAACAACTCTCTTTGGGCCACCCACGAGTGTGAACACTCTTCACGATTTTTCCAAAAGAAGTTATTCATAGGCTTTCGGAGCAGTTCCGTCATCACTTAGTGGTGCATAGCTAATAAACACCTCTCCTCGGTTTTTTCCTCTTCTTTTTCTACAGAACCAAAGAGAGCATATGTATTATATTCTCAGATCTACAGACTTCTGAGCAGGCACTGAAGATGATGAGCTAATGAGCTAATATGTAGAATGTCTTGATGTTAAGTTCATGTCAGTCACCTCCGAAGAGACAAGTGGGTGATAATTGCATAAACCTTACCGCACAGGGCTTCTAATTAGACTAATGTCAAAACACGTTAAAGAAATTATTTGTGTGAATCAGACACTAGTTATTTGTGGTTCATGTAGCACAGCTTCATTACTAATGAGTATTAAGTATTTTCTTCTGTTAATTAAACATAATGCTTTACTGTAATTTGGGGATATTGTATCTCAGTTTAGTTCAGTGAGGAAAATAAGTATTTGAACACCCTGCTATTTTGCAAGTTCTCCCACTTAGAAATCATGGAGGGGTCTGAAACTGTCATCGTAGGTGCATGTCCACTGTGAGAGACATAATCTAAAAAAAAAAAAAAATCCAGAAGTCACAATGTATGATTTTTTAACTATTTATTTGAATGATACAGCTGAAAATAAGTATTTGAACACTTCTCTGTCAGCTAAAATTCTGACCCTCAAAGACCTGTTAGTCTGGCTTTAAAATGTCCACCTCCATTTATTATCCTAAATTAGATGCACCTGTTTGAGGTCATTAGCTGCATAAAGACACCTGTCCACCCCATACAATCAGTAAGAATCCAACTACTAACATGGCCAAGACCAAAGAGCTGTCCAAAGACACTAGAGACAAAATTGTACACCTCCACAAGGCTGGAAAGGGCTACGGGGAAATTGCCAAGCAGCTTGGTGAAAAAAGGTCCACTGTTGGAGCAATCATTAGAAAATGGAAGAAGCTAAAAATGACTGTCAATCTCCCTCGGACTGGGGCTCCATGGAAGATCCCACCTCGTGGGGTCTCAATGATCCTAAGAAAGGTGAGAAATCAGCCCAGAACTACACGGGAGGAGCTGGTCAATGACCTGAAAAGAGCTGGGACCACCGTTTCCAAGGTTACTGCTGGTAATACACTAATGCATGGCAAGGATGGTTCCCCTGCCTAAACCAGCACATGCCCAGGTCCGTCTTAAGTTTGCCAATGACCATTTGGATGATCCAGAGGAGTCATGGGAGAAAGTCATGTGGTCAGATGAGACCCAAATAGAACTTTTTGGTCATAATTCCACTAAACGTGTTTGGAGGAAGAAGAATGATGAGTACCGTCCCAAGAACACCATCCCTACTGTGAAGCATGTGGGTGGTAGCATCATGCTTTGGGGGTGTTTTTCTGCACATGAGACAGGGCGACTGCACTGTATTAAGGAGAGGATGACCGGGGCCATGTATTGCGAGATTTTGGGGAACAACCTCCTTCCCTCAGTTAGAGCATTGAAGATGGGTCAAGGCTGGGTCTTCCAACATGACAATGACCCGAAGCACACAGCCAGGATAACCAAGGAGTGGCTCTGTAAGAAGCATATCAAGGTTCTGGCATGGCCTAGCCAGTCTCCAGACCTAAAGCCAATAGAGAATCTTTGGAGGGAGCTCAAACTCCGTGTTTCTCAGCAACAGGCCAGTCAGGTACTGATCTAGAGAAGATCTGTGTGGAGGAGTGGGCCAAAATCCCTCCTGCAGTGTGTGCAAACCTGGTGAAAAACTACAGGAAACGTTTGACCTCTGTAATTGCAAACAAAGGCTACTGTACCAAATGTTAACATTGATTTTCACAGGTGTTCAAATACTTATTTGCAGCTGTATCATACAAATAAATAGTTAAAAAATCATACATTGTGATTTCTTTTTTAGATTATGTCTCTCACAGTGGACATGCACCTACGATGACAATTTCAGACCCCTCCATGATTTCTAAGTGGGATAACTTGCAAAATAGCAGGGTGTTCAAATACTTATTTTCCTCACTGTATCTACTAGTTCCTTTTATCACTCATTCTTTTTATACTATAAGGCTTTAAAATGACCTCTTTCCTTGTCCTCAGTCAGGGTTCAGGGTTCAGGGTTCACTGGAAGCCAATTTTTTGAAAGAAGTCTCTTATGCCCACCAAGGCTGTATTTATTTGATTAAAAATAGTACAACAGTAATTTTGTGAAATATTTTTAAAATGAAATTCCATGAAATATATATATAAAATATATATATATATATATATATATTAATGTCTTTTATTACTGTGATGGCATCATTACTCCTGTCTTCAGCGTCACAGGATCATTCAGAATTTACAATATGCTGATTTGGTGCACAAGAAAAATGTCTTGGTATTAACAATATTGAAAAACGTTGTGCTGCTTAATAATTTTCTGTAAACCTTTATGCTTTTTTCTCAGGATGTTTTCATTAATAGAAAATTCAAAAGATAAATATAAAATATTTTATTGCCACTCTTGATCAGTTGAATATGTCCTTGCTCAATAGAAGTATTCATTTAAAATAATAATAAAAAACAATCTTACCCCAAACTTTTGAGCGGTAGTGTAATTGTGAATTTCTCATGATTGTATTTTTATATTGCAGAACTGTAACTTCTGTGAATGTGTAATGTATCTACGTTACATACCATTACCTCTCACGTCTTTAACATTACTGTATTTAAGAACCTTTTTCAAAGGTGCGATGTCTTTTCTTCCCCAAGGTTCCTTTGCAATGTTAGTCAAGGTTGACTTAGTTTTACATTTATATCTCTCTGACTCTTAGAACTAAACAGGCTAATTTAAACTGTCATGATATATCTCCGTCCTTCAATAACAGTCTTTTCAGTTTCACAAAATAGAAATGTTCTCTTCAAATGGTTAAAGTCAGACTGAAATGATCAAGGACATTTTTAAAAATAATCTTTAGCCACAAAGCTATGCAGCTCCACAACCAGGAAAAGAATGATTGGCAGGCTTTACATATATTGTTTGTTTTATAACAAATTGAATAATAGTGATGTTTTCTTCATACTTCACAGTCCACGTGAGTGTTACAGATGTGTAAATGTGCACTTTTGATTCACTATTCTGTTACAGGATCACAGATTTTAGACTGAAGGAGTTTTGAGTTCTGCGAGTTGTGTACCTCGTTATTTTTTTGAAAAATATCAAAGACAATTCAATTCAATTCAATTTTTTTTTTACTGATGGCATGACCCTGCAAAAAGAATTCTTTGTGGTTGATGTGTTAAGTTTTGCTTTTTCAAAGTCTTTTGTTTAAAGCGCTCAGCACGAATGAGTGAACCTTAACGTGTTCAGACTAAAAAACATCTAGACTTGACTTTGATGGATAAAGGGATTCGTGTTTACAGTGTTCACAAAATAACTCTCCTGGAAATGCTCTGCTTTCAAAAATCAACAAAGCCAGGGGTCTCTGTGATGTACAGAAGTGTAAAAAAAGACAAAACTGATAAGCCTACCTGTTAAATACCAGCAAGGCATCAAAAGCTATATATATATATATATATCTTTCATTCAGCACACTCTTAAAAATAATGGTTCTTTATTGGTATCTATAGCTGCTTTTTACAGTGGCCCAGTAGTGCACAACACAAAGAAATAAAGCCACAACACAATGGAAACACAACGGCTCTCAGACCTCAGTAAATTTAGTTGTCCTTGCCAATGTTCTATAGAGTCGTATATAGAGTGATATCAGTACCATGGTTAGCTTTAACAGTATGTAACCACTGTATATCGACATGCAATATTAATTCAAAATCACCCATGTGCACAATACCTTCATATGTGAATGATTTGACATGCTACTATGGCGCATTATGAAGGAATTCCACCAAGTGGTAATTTGTATTAATTAAAATTATTTTTAACATTTAAACATTTTAACATTTAAAAAAAATCCAAAACTTGTGGTAGGTTTCTGTTGATAAGACTGACTTACTACAGGTGACATTTTGACAACACATACAGGAAAGTATAATTTCACCAGTGGTAAGTCAGTCTTACCAATAGGAAACTACAACAAACTTTGGAACATGAACTTTTAAATGAATTACAGTAATATATATATATATATATATATATATATATATATATATATAAATATTATGTTGTGTTGTGACTTGTTTCCATTGTGTTGTGTCTTTATTTCGTTGTGTAGTGAACTTATGTTTGCTATTTTCATTTCATTTTGTTATTCGGGCAGAATGGTAAGGAACAGTTCCAATTGTATTTCCACTTGAGCCAGGTACGGCATGGGATAATTACAAACCATTCTGTAAACTCTTCCGTTACCAAAGCAACAACTGAGGCATTTGTATCATATTCCATCAAGCTTTGTTATCTGCCCAACAGTGGAAGAAAAATAAAAACATATCCATACCAACCGGGCCAGAGAATGGTTTGGCCCAATGGTGAAAAAGCAATTTATGGTTCAATGAAGAACCTTTAAAATCCATGGAAACTTTCCCTTGCACTGAAGTTTCTTTTATAGTGGTAAAAGATTCTTTAGATTATTAAAGTGTTCTTCACACTAAAACAAACAAACAAACAAACAAAAACTAAACAACAAAGCAATAAATAAAACTGTTCTTTTAAGAATTGTTATGGCATCACTGCAAAAAAACCTTTTGGAACCTTAAGAATATTCGAGTAGCCATTAGCTATGCATGTCAAGATATGCTTTGGTTAAGTGGACCTAAATTATAAATTAGAATTTAAAACAGAAATGAGAATAATAAATATTCAAGTATACTAATTCACATACATGTTAATAGCACCTACTGAGTGAGCTTTCCATGGTGCCAGGATTCTCATAAGTGTGTGTGTATATGCATGTGTGTGTGTGTGTGTGAGAAAGAGACTGTCTAGAAAGGGCGAGAGTGGGCTGTGAGGAGAGACAATGATGAGAAGAATAGCGGCTGGATGTTGGAATTGCACTGTATATCTTCTCTCTTTCTTATTTCTTTTCATGTCTTTTTTCAGATGCTGTGCCTCTGTTCATGCTGGCAGCTGCTCAGAACATATCCTTCAGCTCATGTGCCCAAACACACACACACACACACACACACACACACACACACACACACAATCTCTTCAGGACCTCATTCTGTGCACCTCTGATGTCCTCTCATGCAAACACTCTACAGGTAACCTGTCAACACCACCTTTCTGACTGCTGCACATACACACATTTTCTCACACACCCCCGCACAAAATGTGGCATCTCTGGTAATTTGTTTATCGTGATAGTTTGAGAAACATCAACAAGGCCACTGTTTGAAATCTATACAGAAATCAGCTTGTACCTTGGCAATGTGTGCTCTGATGAATTGTGCGAATTAAACGACTGCTAATTCTTTTAAATTACATCTAAATCGTGTTAGAATTGGTGAAACAAAAAAGAAATATATTAAAAACATACAATTAAATATTAGAAACCGTTTTTTAATATCCTTTTTTTTCCCCCAAGGATAATATATGTAATTTATGATGGGGGGTGTAGAGCTAAAGGACAGTGTATGTATGTGTGGAGAATCTAAAGTGGTGTCTGAGCTTGGAAGTAATTGGTCCCAGGGGAGGCAGGCACCTTTTCCTTTTGTGTATGTCCTCTACCTTTATTTGTCCTCTGAATGCAGTGTTTTATTGCTGCCTATTCAAGCTGATGCATATCTTAGTCATCTTTGGCATGTCAGCATATGTTTGCACACTTACTTGTGCATGTGTGAGTATTTTCTTTATACTGTTTATCATTCATAACCTTGTCCTCAAAAGAAAGGCTGTCACAATTTTGAGTGTGAATGTCTTTGTTTTAAGAACATGCTGATGAAACTGCAACTGGGTCGGACAGTAGAGACCTTTGAGCTGACTGTCTGGTTTGTCTTTGGCCACTTGTCGTTGTGGCTTCCGTTTGCTGAGAGCAGCTGTTGTATTTTTAATTGTATTTGTTTCCTGATGCATGAAAAATTCCCTGTCCATTCAGTGACTAAAGGCTATTTATATGCTTGATTTCATTAAATGTTTTATGTGTTCTTTTTTTATTTGTTTGTTTACATTTCAAGTTGTTTATTGGCTTTAGCATTTTTCTGTTTAAAAATGTCACACATTAAACACGTTGTCATAAAAATGACCCACTAAATGTCAAATGTCAATAATTTAGCAGCAGTGGATCGTCAGCAGATATTCACGGCACAGCAGCTCTTGACTTCTGAAATCCACATTTACCTTTATTTTTATATATTCTGTCAGGGCTGGGTAGGTTACTTTTAAAATGTATTTCACTACAGATTACAAAATACATGCTTTAAAAAGTAATTTGTAACGTATTTCGTTACATTACTCAAGTTTAGTAACTTAATCTAAATACTTTAGAATACTTTGGAATACTAATAAGTGTGGAACAAACACAAAAAAAGGTAATTGCAAGTTTTTCTCTCACAATTTTGACTTTTCCCCTCAGAATTGTGTAATATAAAGTTGCAATTGCGAGTTATGAAGTCAGAAGTATGAGATATAAACTCAAAATATTGAGAAAAGTCAGAATTATGAGACATAAACTCACATACTAAATTCACAATTGCAAGAAAAAAGTCAGTATTGCAAGTTCATATCTCCCAAATATGACTTTATAACTTGCAATTGTGAGTTTAAATCTCGCAAATCTCTCGAAGTCAGAATTGTGAAATGCAAACTCACAGTTGTGAGGGGAAAAACAAATTGTGAGAAAAATAGGCAGTGACTTTTTTTACAACTATAAAATGACTCAAAGTCAGAGAATCGCCAATTGCTGTTTAAATGACATTAAAATTCAAAGTAATCACTTTGGTAATCTAAAATACTTTTCAGATGTAACTGTAATCTGAGTACCACCCATTTAAAATGTAACTGTAATGAAATACAGTTACTCAAATTTTGTATTTTAAATACGTAACTAAGTTACTTATATTTCGTTACTCCCCAACCCTGTATACTGTATGTGTATACATGAAAATGAATAATTAATTATGTCAAAATTAACACATTAACCCATGTGATTATTTTTTTTCCAGTTTAACCTGTTAAATATTTAACACAATTAACGCAGCATCCATTTTTTCTTGGCGTCCTTTGGCTAGTGTTACATTATATGATGATGCTATAATTCATTCAAGTGTTATTAAACCATTTAGGCACAAAAAAAAAAAAACCCTCAAATCTGTACTGCCACGCCAGTACCGCATTAAGCGAGTATCCACACAAGCAGAGTATTAAATCAGTTAAAAAAGTGTTAAATAAACATAAAGAAAGGAAAAGGTGTCATAGCCGCGTAATTCTTTTAATCGTTTGACAGCGCTTATAGCCTAAAGGGAGAAAATAATTGCTGTCGCGGTTAATAGTATTCATTCAGAATTTTGCGATTTCTTCGCAGTTTACACACTCAGTAATCAGCTTCAGTATTGTATCAACGAGACATCACCTTCGACTATTCCGTAAATACCTAGAACGCTTTAACTGCTTTAAACACTGAACCTAGAGGCAACTGAGTATATGTGTGCTACAGTCACTTTGATAGGTGTTATATCAGGTTATAAAATCTCTGCTGTCTTTCTCTTGCTCGCCGGGAGCTGTTTGTACTTCCCTAGGGTAATAACAGATGAACGTCTCCTTCATATAAACTTGTAGAGAGATTGAGACCTGGCCCCTACCCTGCAAGTTCCCCAATAAAACTTGATCAAATTCATGCTCGTTTTTTGGCAATCAAATCGCTAGCCAGGCTTGTGTTAATCGTATTGACCTTTGGATAATGTCATTGCTATTGAACACTATGAAAAGGTCCCCAAATCAAATCTCAGAAGAGCTGAGCAAATAGGAATGAGAGGAAAAAGATCCAAGGGGGCTTTTCACTCCACTATGCTTTTACTGGCAGTGTAAATAATATATTTAAATAAACAGTGGTGTATGTCAGAGTTTTTGATGACTCTGTGAGAGCAGAAGTATTAATTCTGAACTTCAATAAACTGGGAAGCCCATATACCACAAAAATACCTCTTGACATTTTACTAGGTTTTTTCTTCTACATGGCTGACATGTCTAAACTGAGAGTAAGTGAGCGACTCATGAAAAGAGAAACGGTAACACTTTACTTGAAGGGCTGTGCATAAGACTGACAAGACACCTTCATAATTGACATGACACCAAGAGTCAACATGGAAATGGATCTGCTGCTGTTATTGCTTTCTGGTTTATCTTTCCTTTGCATTTTGTTTTGGGTTACAGTGTGTTTCTTATTCTTCTTTGTATCTTATGGTGGTTGGCAGTCTGAAAGGTTTTGTGATTCAATGCTTTGTTTCGCTCTCCGTTCCATTGTGAATAGGCCTTTAGTCTGACACAGTTTTTGTGATGGTTCTTTTTTTATTCTACACAGCAGCAGAGTGGAAGTTATATCAGTTAATTAATTCTTGTGTGATTAAACTGCTCAATGGAAGATTAATGGATGTATGATCGCTTGTCCAGAGGGTGCGGAAGCACTCAGCGTTCTTGTACAGAACAATAGCATGTAAAAGAAACCAAACAATCTGCAAACTCCGATAAATCAATAAGTTAAATAACCCGCTAACTCAATCTACAGTAACAGTACTTTTCTCTCTCTCTCTCTCTCTCATGCTTTCTATCCACATCATTCTTTGCCCCCACAACTCCACCTTTCTTTTTTGCATTTTTTATTGTTTCCTCTCCCACTTCCTTTCCCTCTCTTTAGTTTTGAGAGCGCATGGTGAAGTTAAATTAAGAAGTCAATTATAGCTCTTTGTCATGTGGCAGTCAGGAAAAAAATGAGCAGTTAATTATGATTAATTATGTGTAATACAAAGCAGAACGTAGTCAGATACATTGTAAGCGAAAGAGAATAAAAGAAAAGAGAAAGATTGAAGCAAAGGGACATTTTTCTGTTTCTGACAGTAACAGTGAAGATGGTACTTTTCTCCATCTCATGCTGATTTAATGGGCTTTAATTCTTCTCTCATACAGTTTATTAAAGAGATAACAGTGATGATGGAGTGATATGATGCTGTGAAAAGGAAAAAAATAAGTCCTTTCTGTGAAAAATAGAGATTTTAGTATCTCTAATTTTCACAGAAATAGAGATATTTAATATTTAAAGGGAGCACCTTTTTGTTAATAATATTAAATTCCCAAAGATATCAGTATTTAAATAATGGTTTTAATTGTGTGCACTCACCTGACATTAAGAGTCATGTCAGTGGCTTAATAAGAGCGGTTTAATTTTCCGTGAAATTTTTCAATCACATGACCAGCCGAATACTACGCTCAGTCTATCTTCGAATAAATGAATAACGGCTGATCGTGAATTAAGCATTTCTACAATGGCATAAGTAATAAAAACATATAGCTGTTGCTACATTCATGTTCTTGTCAGTATAAGTCCAAGACAAATGTTATATCCGCCAGCAAAACATAAACAAAAAATACAGAGAACACCATTATTGGCATTATTGGTGGAGAACGGTATGTTGAAACAAGGTGGAATGATTAAATACTGTAAGATGATTTTGAGAGAGACAGAAAAAGGGGGGAAAAAGCAAAATAAAATGGAAAAGACCATAAAAGCAGAAGCATTGATAACATACAGACAACAAATAAAAAAGAGTTCATTGCAAAAGGGAAAGTTGAGATCAAAATTGAGCCGCATATGAATTATTCAAATGTGCACATATCTGTGTGCAATATAAAAGTGCTTTTGCTGAGGTTTGTGTGTGTGCTATACACAATATACTGGGTTTAACTATAAAATGTTACTACTGCAAGTGAGTTTTCCCCCAGGAACTGTGTGTGGAGGAACTATATGTGTACGTATGTACAGCTATGCAATTTTGCATATTGAATTTTCTGAATAAAATGCTTACCTACAATGTAAGATCTGTTTTTAATCATTAAAATTGATTTTTTTTTTTTTTTTTGTAGTACTGCTTTGAAGAGACATTTGTCATAAGCTAAATGAAAAGAATGATTTTCAACAGAATTTTGACCAGAATGATTTGTCTGATGTTCAAAATTTCCAAATCATGCTTTTTTAAAACTTATGAGCACAGCTGTAATTGCATTTGTGTGGCCATTCCAACCTGACAATATATGGTTGGCTGTAGCTTCTTATGGAAGCCTAATTGTCATTCGCTTGCAGTTTATGCTGTAGCATAATCGGATTGTGGCTGCATTTGCATCTCATATTGCTGGTAGCATATGTTGTCTACAATAGTAATTCTTTCGGCATGGGTTCTTCGTGGTTTCCACTCCATAATCATTCATTATAAATTATACTCATACAGATGCACTGCATGCAATTTAATTTCTCCAGAAAAATATTTCGATGCAGAGAATGAGAGGACAGGCTATTGAAAGTTTTGGTTGGACTGACAGATGCTCTGCAGGAAATTCAGATTGTTTTATTACTGCTCACAGACATATAATAGGGTCCCTCCAGCATCTAACACACACACACGCACACACACACACACACATACACATTATGTCAGACAGCACATGCTGAAACACAGACACTTTGGCAACAATAGAGACAAGATAAGAGTTTTGTTGGGGAAATCGCAAAACAGAATTATCGGCGGTGTAATTGATCTATTGCTTGCTTTCACACACTCTCTCCAGTCTCTCTCTCTCTCTCTCTCTCTCTCTCTCTCTCTCTCTCTGGCTATATGTAAATGTTTGTAATGCCAAATATGATATTCTATGTGTTTTTTCTTCATACTTCCTTCATTTTATGACAGTGTACTTATGAATCATTCATTAAAGCCACATAGCATATATTTTTCAGCAGCAGAGTAAAGATCATCATATACTTTTTGGTTCATTTTTCAGAGGCAGAGAAAGTGAGAAGTGCTAGTATGGTAGTGAATTTTGCATAGAAGATCATTTGCAACCACTACCACTTCTGAATGACTTCATAAAAAGAATCATGGGAAGCCTTGATTAAAGCTAATTATAATTTTGCAAGAAATGGATAATAATCAACCTTCCTTGAAAGATTTGGTCATTTGGCCAATTTGGTTTCCAGCTATTTGATAACATATCTATCCTATAACTCTCACCAAATCTATTCAATACACCACAGCATTATGCATTATACATCACATTATATTTACCTTATGTAAGCCATCATATATAGACTATACTTCATATCTACCCGTTACATGTCATTATATATACAATATACATCACATAATATATACATACATCTCATTATACATTATATCTACCTGACACATCTCATCATATATGCACTACACATTACTTCACGTCTACCTATACCTTTCACCCTGATCTTGTACTCCAGCCCATTCTACACTATAAATAATCAAATCATATTCAGATGAATAATTTAAAGCACACTCAATTATTGAAATGGCACAGTCAGCTTTTTTCCCCCCCAGACACCTATTTGACCTGAAATATTAAATTTGGCCATGTGTTATGGGAAGTGTTCTCTGCTCTTAAATACAAAGAGAATAGAGGCCTCACAAAATCTCATCTATTTTTACATTTTGGGCATTTGTTTGGATTATTTGGATTAACTGCAATTCTGTCTATTCAAACCTTCTGCAAAGAAAAGGTTGTTGTTGGTGTCATATTAACATAAATGATCAGTAAAGACCAGCTATGATTGCAAAAGATGCATGTGTCGCCTGATTTTGAAATGTGTCTGATTAATTTCTTTGTGTGGGGAGAAGAGCAAGAAAAAAAAGCAGCACTGGTTTCTTAATCAAGATTAAGAGAGTTAATAGAAGTGTAGAGGCCTCTCTTTCTGACCCCAATAAGAGCACAGTGCTGTAATCAGGACACTGTAAATTATACTCAGGAGACAGATGTGATTACATAAAGCTTATAACTCTTTCTCTCTACACTTCAGGGGTGGAAAGATACTCAGAGAGAAAATATACTCAGAGAAAAAATAGTACCATTACTTTCCAAAAAATGTAGTGTGAGTCGAGTAAAAATTACTTGTCCAAAAAACTATTTAAGTAGCTTATTTAAAAGTACTCAGAGTACTGAGCTGCGGATTCTACCCCCTCACATACTGTACATACTGTGAGCTAATTCACATTCTCTTTTCCTCTTTTTCAGAAAGAATTAAGAATATCTATTTCCTCCAACAATTTAAATTTTGACTGCCAACATTTTAAAATACATGACTTATCAGTGATAAAATGTATCTACTTCCAAAACAACAGTGGGAGACTAATACTGAGGCTATACTCATAAAGTATGAAAAAAAAAAAAGATTTAAAATCAGTTGTAACACATTAATAAACTCTTCGCAAGCTATTGTTACATATAAAATAGCAATGTTCTGAACAGTGCAAAGAATACAAAACCCTTTATAAAACTCATGAGAGTTCAGCGTTACAATTTAAATGTAAATGTACTTTATTATAAAATGGGGGCAAAATCATCCCCCACATTTTACACAGCTACATTTATACTATGAAATAATGTAATTTAAAAAATGTGCTGTAAATATAGAAGTATTGTCATAGAGAAACTTTTTCAAAGCTAATTTGACAAATGCTTCAGTGCATATTTGTGTTTATGCTCTAGAGAGCATCAAAGGGTTTCTACTTAAAACATGTTTTTGTAGCATTGTGCAATGAAGCCAATCATAGACATTTCTGTTGATCTCTTGAACACAATGGCCAATCAGAGGTGTTTAAGTTAGTCAGAATCCACTCACCATTCAGTATTGCTCACGACTCCTCTCTTTATAACAAACACAGTGTAGACAAGATGTAAATAAGAGATTCTGTAGACAGCTTAAATGATTATAACAGAAAGTGATGTACAATTGAAAAGTGCATATTTGCAGGGCCATTTGAGCAAATGAAATAAGCACAATGTGTTCATTAGTCCCACCCACTGTTATAAAGCAGAAAGTATAGCCTACTTTGTGTTTTTGCACAGTCGAAAGCACAGTCTTGCAAAGTATACTTCATTTGACTCGTACGAGTTAAAACCCATGTAAATATCTTTGTATTCTTTCATGCTAGAGTTGAACAAATGAGGGTACTTTCTAACCTCTTAGCATAGTCTCTTGTCTATGTAAGCCTCTATTGTTGCTGTAGCTCGCATGGGTTCTAGTCTGTTCTGTTTTTGCTGTTTTTCATTGACTACTTTGTGAATCAACACCCTTAGGGTACGGTTGCAACCTTGTGGATAAACGAA
The DNA here is from genome assembly GCA_037194245.1 of Opsariichthys bidens. Classification (NCBI taxonomy): domain Eukaryota; kingdom Metazoa; phylum Chordata; class Actinopteri; order Cypriniformes; family Xenocyprididae; genus Opsariichthys; species Opsariichthys bidens. Next base: position 14,547,728 of record CM074292.1, on the reverse strand, counting down.
TTACCGCAAAAAAAAAATGAAGGGCCCTATTTAAAATGATCTAAGTGCATGGTCTAAAGCGCACGCCGCAAGTGCACTTAGGGCATGTCCGAAACCACTTTTGCTAGTTTAATGATGGGGGAAAATGGTCGGTACATGGTCTAAAAGGGTTGTCCTTATTCTCTTAATAGTAATGGGTGTGTTTTGGGTGTAACGTGCAATAAACCAATCAGAGTTTCATCTCCTATTCCCTTTAAAAGCCAGTTGCGCTCGCCCCATGGCACTATTTACATGGTGAAATTTGAAGCGGAAAAACCGAACACTTCTCAAACCAGGAAACATCTACGGGACATTGTACGCGCTTTGTGCACACACCTATAGGCACGTATTACTAACACTCTCTTTAAATAGCAAAAAACTATTGTGCCATTGACTTTAGACCAGGTTTTTGTTGGTCAATGGAGCAGTTTATTTCAGTTGCCTCAAAATAGCAATGCGCCAACAATGCACCTGAACACACCAGCACTCCCATGGGTGCACACATTGGCGCAAAGGCATTTGCTATTTAAACAACGTGGCGCAGGAAGTGAAAATGATAACTGCGTCAGGATAAAACCGGCAAAAAACACTGCATCACGTCTTGCGCCGAGTTTATGATAGGGCCCTATATGCACATGTGCGACCTGCACAATACAATGAAAGTTACAACTTTTGCCTTAATTAAAGTTGGGGTCCTTAAAAAATGTTCTGCCTTATAAGTGGTCTCTGCTGGATTCAAAACTTTCGAGAACCCCTGCTGTAGCTATATAGGCTACAGTGAGCAGAAATCATATATTTACCCTTGCATGATTCTTCAAATTAGAGGAAGAATTAAATGCTGATATCGTGATTGAATTGATGCGCTGCCACAACAGCCATGATTAACAGCAGCTGGCGCATACTACTGTTCCTGTGGTTAAAGTTTTCTATACGCAATTTGAACTGACGGGAGGTCAGGAGTCACGAGACCGATCACTCTCTTACATATTGATGGATAAAAATAAAAATAAAACAAGCATGAAGGAAAATAGTGAGGCAAAGGTAGAGTTAAAGGTACTTAAAATGTGCTCAAGTAAAAACACAATTTTAAACTACTTAAACGAGTAATTTCTGATAAAAATTTAATTACAGGAACGTTCGTTACTTCAGACCCCTGCTACACTTTTTCTTGTAGTTTAATTTTAGCTAACATTGTCTGGTTTACTTCATTTTAAAGTTGTAATCAAATTTAATGTGTGTGACATTTAACATAGCCTAATCACTCAAGAATATGTCTTCATAACTCTTATAGAGACTTGTCTTCCTGCTCAGTCTAAAAATAGTCTAATTTTTTCTCTGCTTGTGAAACAGCATTGAAGGACTTAAATGTGTTGTATTTAAATTTGCATATTTTCCATAGGTTGCAAAGATTCACTCTCCCTTTGGGATATTTTATATAGCTTTTATGCTTATAATGTCGTTAGTCTTTGTCTTTGAACTCATTACCATTAAATGCTAGATTTAACTTGACTTCTGAAAATTAATGCTTTTAATTTGAGCGTTTAACATTTTGCAGTTGACATTTTATACCTGCAGTAATTACTGCTTGTTCTTTTAGTTTGATCAGTAAATGTTATGTGTTTGATGTGCTTAAATAGTTCAACATGCCATACGGATCAACAGGAGACTAAACACTCATAATAATTTTTATTTTCCAGGGCTCTGTCATTCAAATGACAACTGACATGTTTGTCAAACATTGTTTCGATGAATATTTCACACAAAAATCGTGACTGACTGAACGTCCTGACTGTGAGGTTATGTTCATGGCATTTTGCCTTCACATTGTGAATCAGAATGTGTGAGAACAGTAGAGATGCACTGCCAGGAAGTTCGCTAATTATTACTTGGTTGTCATAAAACAATTTTAAAAAAAAATGCACTAGCATGCCTTCTTGTATATGCTATACACACACACACACACACACACACACATTTCTGATCTGTAAACTCCATAAAAATTAAATGGTACTGAAAAATGAATGCATAAGACCCAAATCCAGATTTTCACCATATGCTATTTATGCACACATATTCCTGCATTTACAAATATATATATATATATATATATATATATATATATCACAGATAAGTACACCCCACACACTTTCACATCATGCTGACCGACTCTAAAATGATTGCGACATTTGAAAATGTCACCCACAATTGCGCTCACAAAAGTAACCCACTAAATCCACAGACATCAGAATGGGATGGGACTTTAATTTGGGCGTTTTGGATTTTGAAAAAAGTGGCCCAATTTACCTGAATTCACCCTATTCATGAAAGAATAGAGTCAGTGCTGGTCCTAACTCAGTTAGTGTGGACGGCACACACAAACACATATGGCTAGAAACAGCAATTCTGAGGGCAAAGCAATGATCAGATGTGGGTGTATAACTCCTAGAGGAATTAAGCTAGATATGGCCAACCCACAGAATGGCAGTTAACACATGCACAAGAGGCTTACATTTTAATTTACTGAAAAAATTGAAAACAAGTGTCTCACCGTTTCATAACTGTGACAAGCTTTGTTTTAATTTATAATGATGCCGCAGTTTTCTACTTGGCTCCGCGGAGGGACTTCATTAATTTAACATATGCTTGTTTTTTTTTTGTTAGTGTTGTCAGTTTCCCACCTTTTCTGAGTCAGGTAGATTTGATAACTAAGCACTTGTGGGAGATCAAAGGGGCCAACTGGTACTAATTATTTTACCTCAGAAAAGTCTTCTCCCACTGTCGCTCGCTTTTTTTTCTGCACAGGGCAAATTATGAATGATTTCTCATCATAGCTCTCAACTCTCATCTGTCATGTGGAGACCTGTGTCACGCCACTTGGGGGTGGATTGTCGGCTTATATTCTGCAAGGGCAATTAACACGGTTGGTTGTCTCTGGAGTTAGTCGCTCCTGCTCTTTCTCAAGGGCCCTATGTGTTTTTCTTTTACTTATACATAATAGTATTAGGAGACTTTTATCCAACAGTATTTGTTTTGTTTTTTTTCCCATGTGAACGAATTCATGCGAGATGATTTTAAATCTAGAAAAGGGATTTTAAAGGGACTGTCACAGCAAAAAATATAATGGGCAAAAAAGATATCTGCAGTTTCAAAGTTAAGTCATATTTCAGTCCCGAATGCAGCATTTGATATTAAAAATGACTGTCGATCTCTTATAAGATTTTAATTCAGACTGGTTATCTTTATTTAGATGGTATACGTATGTTATACATGTTTACATCCAAGTAAAACGGCTTCTCGAACAAGAAACGCAGGGCGGGACTTGATTTTGTCCATAAGGAATTGATTGGATCACTGGATGGTTGTGGTTTGGTATTGCTGTGATGTCATGTGAGTGACAGGTTGTCCTGTCGTCATGTCAGTAGAAGTAGTAAGAGATGTTGTTAAAAAGAGGGAGGGGAGAGTTATTTTGTTTAAAGATTATGAGGGCACATGATTTTGAAAAATAATCATGTGCACAGATAAGTCATTTCTAAATACTGCAGTGTTTTTTTTTTTTCAATTTTGATTAAATAGTCACTTTAAGGATAGCTGAACCTTTGTGAGACTATATGCATGAATGAATGCAGACAGTGTATGCAACACCCTCTAAAAGTAAAACATTGCTAATGAGCCATTTGAATTCTTCAGCTGTAAACCATACCAGCACTAAACAGCCTCCTACCCAACATCTTAATTTACCTACTTTGTCAGTTTAGCTCTGAAAAGCCAAAAACATAATGCAAAATGAACTTCTGAACCATGAAAAAGCGTGAAACATTCATAAATATGCAAAGACAACAACATCACTAATAGCTACAGAATAATAGCTTACAAAGCTTCTTTTACACTAACAACAGGGGAATTTCACCTCTCACAGTTTTGCTTGTCTGGATTTTTACTCATATTTGTGCTGTGAGCATTTTCAAGACTGCTTGGTCTATTATAGAGACATAATTTTTATGGCCACACAGAAAAGCATTGTAAATATAACCACGAATTTTGCATGGCTTTGCTGACTCCTACAAATGTTTTCAACTGAAGGAGTTTAGATATGTGATTGTTGATAAAGATTGATGTGCCCTTCTATCACATGATTGTAAATTGAATCTACTAAAGAACAAATTAAAACACCATTCATCTCGCAGTATCACATGGCATGAACACATAACAATGACCTGCAGAAAATATACAGGACTTTGTAGAATGCTTATACTCTAGCCAAAGCCAGATGACGCATCCTCAAAAAACACAGAAATGTGATATTCAGCAAGTACCAACAGCCTGGTGCTCAGATAGATCCATAGAAACCAGTGTCGCATAAAGGAAACTGTTCAAATCTTAAAATGGTGATTTTTAAAAATGTATAGAGTCATGGTCAGAATTATTGGTACCTTATTATTGGTATTGACTGTGAAAATAAATCGGTATTTTTAATCCTGTTAATCTCTTAAAAAAACACAAAGACCTAATCTTTCATTGAAGTAAAACAATTAAAAATGGGAGGAAAATCACTTTAAGAAATAAATGTTTTTCCCTAAAACACATTGGCTACAATTATTGGCAATATTGGAAGCATATTCCCATTCATATTTACATTTTTTATCTCACCAGTTTGTATGGGTAAAGACGAAGGCCAAATTCACATTAATCATCACAATGAGTAAAACTAAAAATGTAGTTCTGATATGCAGCAAAAGATGGCTTCGCAAAATAGAAAGTGTCTGTAAGACAACAGGTAAAGCACTGAAAATCCCCATTTCCACAATCAGTGTAATAATTAAGAAGTTCCAATCAACTGAAATCTGCCTGGAAGAGGACGCGTGTCTATATCGTCCTAAGGCACGGTGAGGAGGAGAGTTTTTGGAGAGTGACCAAAGACTCTCAAAGGATCACAGCTGGAGACATTAGTTGTGTCATGGGAGCAGAAAAAAAAATCAAACAGCACCTACATCACCACAAGTTGTGTGGGAGGGTTTCAAGAAAAAAATCTCTGCTCTCATCCAAAAGCAAACTTCAGCATATTCAGTTGTCAGACAAGACTGGAGCATTAAATGGGTCTTGGTTCTATGGTCAGGTGAAACTAAAAAGAAAAAGAAGCTTTGTTCCAACCAGATGGATTTGGTGCAGACAGGAATAAAAAGTACCTCATGCCCACTATTATACTGCTGGATCTTTCAAATTGTTGGCCTATTTTCTGCCGGAGTTCCAGGACATCTTGTTCAGATACATGGAATCTTGAATTCTGTCAAATATAGATAGAAAATCAAAGCCTGACTGCCTCTGCGAGAAATCTTACAATGGGCTGTGTTTGATCATCCATCAAAGGACAATAGTCCAAAATGAACATCAAAATCAACACACAAATGTGTCACTGAGCACAAAATGAAGCTTCTGCCATGGTCGACCCAGTCACCTGACCTGAACCCTGAAGAAAATGAGTGGAGTGAACTGAAGAGAAGCACCACCAACATGGAGTTGGAATCTGAAGAGATTCTGTATGAAGGAATGGTCTCTGATCTCTAGTCAGGTGTTCTCTCAGAGCTGTTATCTTGGCAAAAGCAGGTTGAAGTTTTAAATAAATGGGTGCCATTTATTGTGGCCAATTTGTATTGGGGAAAAACATTTATTAAGAGATTTTCCACCCATTTTCAATTTTTTTTTTTTTTTGAATAAAAGATTGAAAAGATTAACAATCAGATCCATCTTCACAGGCTTCTTTATTCATATTTACCAAGGGTGCCAATTGTCCTGACCGTGACTATATATTTATTATGCACTTTTCACATATCATTGCAGTAGCAGTGTGTTTTTGCAAAGTAATTAGGTTTGTCTATGCAGTAAAATGTGGCGTCTCACACATGCAGTTTCACCCTGATATCTGACTCATCGAAGATTCATAAACACAAGTTATTTAATTGCAATTCAGTTATTCAGATTGACAGATGTTCTTACAAGACATGACACATTATCAAGAGACACTATCTTTCTTTCTTTCTTTCTTTCTTTCACAACTTGTTTCACTCTATCTGCATGTCTTAGTGGCATGTAGGTCCAAATTTGCACTTAAATTTCCTTTTAACACTTGCTGTTGGTTACTGGGAAAATTAACCAAGCATGAATATTTCTTACCCTAAAAAAAGACTTTATTTAGTATTACAATTCAGCATATTGACATATTGCATTTAAGGACTGCATGTCATTGTGTCAAGCCATGACTTCCACAAGATTTTAGAGCGTTTCTATGGGAATTTGTACCCATTCATACAGCAGAACATCAGAGAAGTCAAGAACTCATTTTGGACGGCTAACAATCTCTGTTCCAAAGGTGTTTGATGGGGTTGAGGTCAAGAGTCTGTGCGTACCAGTCAAACCATGTTTTTATTGACCTTGCTTTGTGTACTGGGACACAGTAATGCTGGAATAGAAAAGGGTCTCCCCAAATTGTTCCCACAATGTTGAAAGCAGACCATTGTCCAAAATGTCTTGATATGCCAAAGCATTAAGTTTTCTCTTCACTGGAAGTAAGCAGCCTAGCTCATGCTGAAAAAACAGCACCATGCCATTATCCCTCCCCCACCAATCTTGACATTTTACAGCACAATGCAGTCAGGCAGGTAATATTCTCCTGGCATTCGCCAATCCCAGACTCATCAGACTGCCAAACAGAGAAGCATGATTCATCCCTCCACAGAACACCTTTCCACTTGAGTCCAGTGGTGGCATTCTTTACACCACTCCAGCCGACGCTTGGCGTTGTACTTTGTGATGTGAAGCTGAGTCATGGAAACTCATTCCATGAAGCTTCCTCTGTACAGTTGTTGTGCTGAAATTAATGCCAGTGGATGTTTGGAACTCTTCAGCTATGGAATCAGCAGAGCGTTGGCGACATACGCACCATGCGCCTCAGCACTGTAGGTGACCCCACTCTCTGTGACTTTACATAGGCTTCCGCTCTGTGGCTGAGTTGCTGCTGTTCCTAAGTGCTTCCAGTTTCCAATAATACCACTTACGGTTGACCGTGCAATATCTAGCCGGGATGAAATTTCATGAACTAGCTTATTACAAAGGTGGCGTCCTGTCACAGTACCATGCTTGAATTCACTTCAGAACAAACTGTTTTTTCATAAATGCTTGTAAATGCAGACTGCAAGGTTAGGTTTTTGATTTTATACATCTGTGGCAGTGGATCTGATTGAAACACTTGAATTCGATTAAGAGGTGTGTAATATTTTTGTCCATAGTGTATATAAATTGTTGTTTCTTCTCGGTTACATCATGTTTAGTACTACAGCTCTAACTGATGTGCATTATTACTTTCTTTCCCTCACCCCTTCTTTCCCCTATGCCTCAGTTCTTTTTGATTCCACTATAGTGGATACTCAGGAGGATATAGGCAGCATGCTTGCCTTTGAAGCATAGCTCCTCTGAGAGATGTGAAGATCTGTATGAGTGAAATAAAGGTCAGTAGGACAGTTGGACACATGGCCCCTGATTACACCAAGTATTACAGTAATATCCGTCTTGGTATGATGAGTGGGATCTTATAACCTATATGAGCTGCAAAACGAACTGGAGGGTTTGGTGAATAACAGTTTATGAAGTTTATTTTGTCTTATACTGTGTTTATATTTTTAAGTACCTCTTGTATTTTTGCATTACTCATATGCTAAGCTATTTCCTTTGGTTTAACTTTTAACATGTTTTAGCTTTGCTATTTACATAAGTTCATATACTGTTGTTCTGAATGATTATTAAGAGGCATTTCTATGTAAATTTGGCCCATTTCTCTGATAAAGCAGCATTACTTACTATTTAGCACTGAAATTTGTTCTGAAAGCTGTGAATTGTAATGGATTATGTGATTGACTGACTTGCCAGTTCATGCTTGGGTGTGTTTTTCTTGATAAAGATTTGATAGTGACCAACTGATGCAATCCACTATTTCACACTCTATCCCTAAGCTCATATATTGAACACATACATTTACCCCCAGAATCAGTCTGCCAACAAATGAGTTCAATTGAGGGTTAAACTAAAGAATAATCAATTAACTTGGGCACTGACATTTTACAGAAGTCAGTTTAAAGTCACATTTTATCTTTCATAAAAGGGTGACATTTAGTTCTTCAGCGTTATTGTGTAACATTGTGTAATTGTGTTGCTAAGAATAAAAGGAATTAATATCCAAATTTACAAATTTTGTGAACAGAATTCACCAGCTTTGATCAGGCTATACTGTTAATCCCAAAGGTCCAACAAGCAGAAATTACTATGTGATGAAAAAGCGGTTCGCCATCACAATCCATCAATAGCATGTGCCAGTAAATCATTTTCTTTCATGCCTATACCCAATCTGAGATTTAGTACTGAACACTCCATTTTTATTTTTTAATAGAAAAAATGCATCATGGCAATCTGGTGCTCTTTAAATCTTCTGGGTGACCGCCTTGTCTAAAAGTCTGTTAGAGCATTATGAATCAGGTGTTGGACATCAGCCCAGAGGTATTACTGTCTTCATCTCCCTGAAATTCAGTTAATGCCTATTCGATTAATTACGAATAGGATTTTTCAGTCTGCAATTGTAAATTAAATTGGGGTTGAGATAACTGATACAGAGTAAACACATGCAAATGAGGCAAAGTGATGAAGCTGTAACTAGGCGTTTGATGCTGAAGAGATGTGTGAAGGCATGAGAGATAACTGATCTCACAGTTGGACAAACAGTGCAGATAATCAGTGTTAATAATCTTTTATTTGCCTGGAGGTTGATTAATAATTGAATTTCTTGCAAACAGGAATTTACCTGAGATTCTTCTTGATTTGTCAGTTATCATCTTGCATTGGATTATAATCTGACAACTAATGTGAAGAAATTAAAAAAAAAAAGTCAGATCAAAAGGTCAAAATAACTCTTCTTTTAGAGGGAAACCACAATTCTATAGACTACCATTTTATAGTTAACCCTTTAAAACCGGCGATATCATGAATACATAAATTTGTAAGACCTCTAACTTTATCTAACTTTAACCAACATTATCAAAACTTTGCAGAAAAACGTGTTGCACAGGTACACAAGCTTATACATGGATTCTTCCCTCTGAATCTCTAGTTAGCAAGTAAAAAGCCTTTTAGTATAATTCTAAAAATTAGCATCTTCAGGTCTTATAAAGATCTCATTGATTTATATTTCAAGGTATCAGAATTTCATCTTACTTTTTGGCCACTTAAAAACACCATCAGTGATGGTGATTATCGCTTAAATGCGAGTCTTAGTGCTATTATGAAACCGCAAAGGCTGTGATTATTTTTAATGCACAGCTTGTCAATGAAGCATGGCTCCAAATGCTAATCCATCTGAAAGCACTGCGAGTTTTGAGTTGCTTATAATGTACATTTGAAAAAGCAATGTCCGTCAAACATCTTTCCAGACATGAGAAGCATTTATTAACATCTTGTCTAACAAAAGACAACATTTAATAACATATTTTTACTCTAAACTGACTTCATAACGACAGTTGAGCATATTTTGAGCATTACTGATCACAGAGCCGTACAGCTCTGACAAGCTGCGCATTAAATAATCGCAACCTTTGCCAAATCGCGTGTGATTAAACGTGATAAATCTCGCAGCCCTAAGCTGAAGTGTTGGAAAATACATGAATACTGTTTTTTTTTCATATTATTTATAGACAGTTAGATTGAGAGTGACTCTTGAAGGACCAGCGACTCATCCTCTTGTACCACTGAATCAGAATGTACCAGAATCTAGTGTTGTAGTACTCAAAACCGACCTTAAGTCTTAAGATCATTTTTTGAAGGTCTCAGTCTTGTCTTGGTCTCAGACTAAAGGGACTTGGGATTTTATTTCAAGACTGGTGAAGACCACAATTGCAGAATTGCTGAAATTCAGAAATCAACATGGAATTGTGTCAAAAATGCCACCAAAATGATTAGAAAATATCCACAAAATTAAATCTCTTTTTTGGCTCATTTTATCTGTAAAAGAAAACCTGCCTAATAATTGTGCACACCTGAATATAAGGCGTGTTTTTTACTTCAAAAATTACATATCACTACTAAATGATTAAATACAAACTTAATAGTAGTTATTAAGATTGATATGGTTTGAAATTGGTAAAATGTGCTTGGACACAAATAATGATCAGAAAATCAACTTGTCTATATATATAAGTTTCCATTTAAGAAACTCTTTCATTTTAACATAAATATAGATTTTTTTGACTATTATATCGTTTGTCAGGCTTTACAAGGTTTTTTAGTCTCAGAAATGGCAAGGTATTTTCAACAGGATGCATGGCCATCAATATTTAATCTATTGCCTCATTTCAGATTCAGTGCATGTCCTGTTTGAGGTCACTTTACTGACACTGAAAGATTGTTATTGGCCCTGGTTCAGACAAAATTAAGAAAGCCTGCCCAATAAGGAGTTTCTTGCAGGAGTGTGAAGTGTGTAAGTTCTGTGCAGGTTTCCCAAAGACGACGGTCACTGCTATTGTAGAAGAAAACTTGAAAAAAATGTTTACATATTGTCACGATCTGTTGTATTTTCTTTTTCAGTTTCAAGGACTTTTAGTTTGCAGTCATCCTTTCCTGTGTTTTCTATTTTTGCCCCTTGTCATGCTTTCTAATTGTGTCCACACACCTGTTCCTCATTTGTTCACTAATTCCAGTTAATATAATGCCTGTCTTTCCCTGGTGTTGGTTGTTTAAGATTCGTTTCATTGTTGCATTATTCTATTTTAGATCCACTTTACCCTCAGCTCAGCCGTGACACATTATATATCACCGTATATAGCAGTCTAAATTCAGCAACTGCTACTTAAAAATTTGGCGCCAGGCAGCTGCACCTCTTTGGGTCTTTGGGTACCAGCATGCTTGAAATGAAAAATGTTGTGGACCATGTGGAGGCATGTCTGCTAAACCAGCATAACGGCAATGTGAAATGGCGCTCTCTCACTTCCCAACCCCACACATTAATCACAAAGTCCTCTGTGAATTTTAACAAGGCCAAGAAAGTGTTTTTTGTTTTTCTCATTTACTGTTTAACAACCCCTTAAACTACGAACTCATAGCTCTTCTTTGAAGACTGTGACTGACTGTGTTTCCATTTATCATTTGTTTTTCTTGTTTTGTTGTTATTTGTTACATGCCATTTGTGCTTTTGAAAATGTTGCAGAAGTTTGCCTAAGCTCTGGTTCCTGCAGGCTACAAAAGCCATTTATTGTTTCTGTTTGACAGATGAATACTTGGGGCCTGAGGTCAAACATGGCGAGAGGGAAAGAAACTGAAAAACAAAGACAATTTGTTAATGAAACAACAACCCAAATGAAAGAGATGGAATAACAATTGAAGTGAGACAGCATCTTGTCTGAAACAGAAAATCGTAGGAAAGTTCAAAAGTTCACATTGGGGGGAAAGGGCAAAACAAGTTTATGGATGTAAGCCTCTGGTTGTTATATTGGATTGTTGTTGTTTATAAGGGCTAATGTATCCTCCGATGACTGACGCCCACTACAGTGGTCAAACCTTTAAATGTCATTTTAACCATTCAGGGTTGAGATGATACATGGGTGATTACCCTTGACCATTATCCATAACTCTATATGACTGTCCTCTTTATATGCCATAGTGGATTTTATTTATGACAGCATAAATTCCAAGTGTACCAGAAACCTCTGTAATATTTACTACTGTATTTTATTATATGTCAGAAACTATATCAAATACTGTATAGCATTATTGTAATTGTCATGCTGTCAAAATTGAGGCCTTTTAGTGACAGGGGAGCTTGGTAAACCCTACAGTGTAGAGACCAAATGTCCCCAAGAAGGATGGCAACAAATGATGTTTTTTGAAAATGTAAAAATGGAGACTGTGAGGATTGTTTAGGTTTAGGAGATAGAATTGCAACACAGTTCTTAAAAACGGGAAGAAGGAGGCGGGAACCGGCGAACATTCAACGTAACTTTAATCAAATAAATAAACAAACAATAAAACGAAAGTAAAATGGCGGCCGTTCTTCACGGAGACTGCCGCCCACACAAACATAATAAAAACAACATAAAACCCAGGCCTGGTCCTCTCTCTTCCTTCACTGTCGTCGCTCCCCTTTTATGATTCCGGAGCTCCTCCGTGAGAGATACGAGACCGGTGCGCCGCGCAGCTGCACCGGCTCGCGCCGTTCCCTCACGGCTCTCGCCCGCCCTGCTGGTCACAAGAATATACAGCTTGTACAGTATAAAAATCTTGTCTATGGAAAGTCCCCCATTAATTAAAACTGAGTTAATTAAAAATAAAATGATAATTGCTACATATTAAGTTGAAAAAATCAGTAATTATTATTTTTGGTGAACTAAATAACTTTCAGTGCACATTATACTGGACATTTGGACTGTTATTTTTGTGATATGTATACAGATATGTTTTTTGCCAGAATCACAAGATAAAATGAAGGGAAAAAATGAAAAAATGTCTCAGTGTATAGCTGTGCATCGCTCCATGTGTGACTGTTGAAGTTATCGGTACATTCATTTTCCTGAGCTTTATAAATAAGAGTCTGGAGGAACAATATCTAAGATATATCTAAATGCAGCTCAACACTCTCTCTTTATCTCTCTCATAAATTCATCACAGCCTCTTCTTTTCTCTCTGATCAGTGAGATCAGAGGGTGACAGTGATACTTCCAAATGTATTTAGGCATTTTGTCTCTCCAATCATCCATCAAATTGAACAAATGAGCTTCAACAATAAAAAAAATCTTGTTTCTATTTAATGCCAGTTGTCTTTGCCAGCCATCTTTCTTAAATCACTGACAAACCAGGGCACAATGCAATGCGGAGACCCTGTCTCTTTGTTATGTGCTCAGGCACAAGTTCCATTTTCGTGCCCTTGAAATGCAACACAAAATAAAGGACACAACTCCAATGAAAGCGAGCAACTAAATCTCTTTAAGACCTCTGCTTCCACAAAGCTGGTATAAAGAGTGCATATGAAGGTACTTCAAGGAATATTAACATTTATAATCACGTGATCCTCAAACTTCATTTTACCCGAGATATCATTTATTTGATAGTGATGCTTACTTTGAATGGATTTTGTCCGGTACGTTCCATAGCTAGCAGGCCTACTAATTATTGATTCGATGGGAAGAAGAAATAAATCTTTAATCAATTAAGCAGTAGGACGAAAATGTGTTTTAAAGCACTGTTCTGAAATTAACAGGGCACCAGTGCACAACTCTTTTGAATTACACACAGGACAACAAATTAATTAAAAACTCCTCTAAAACTCATTGTATAGTTCAGTGGGCTGTCACGTAAATCTTTCCCAATGAAAAAAAAAAAAATCACTTTGAGACCAAAGCACCAGCTTAAGTCCCATTTACCATAGCTTTAGCTCGCATGCTTTCCCCAGGGCTGTGATCTCATGGAGCAGCGATGCACGTGGAATACTGATATGTAAGTAGAAAGAAAGCATTGCGCTTCCTGCTGTTTTCGTGGATAAATGTACCCATCCCCCTCAGGTTTTTGAAGTAAATTTTAAATGCATATAAAATACAAAGTGTGTGTGTGTGTCTATGTCTATGTCTATATATATATGTGTGCACATATGGGGTCCCCAGTGGGCTTGTGGGCTGTCCCCAGTCTGCAGTGGTCAGTATCTATCAAAAGTGGTCCCTGGAAGGAACAGTGGTGAACCGGCGTTTATTGATGCACTTGGGGAGCGAAGGCTGATCTGTGTGATCCGATCCAAGATCCGAGCTACTGTAGCTCAAATTGCTCAATAAGCTAATGCTGGTTCAGATAGAAAGGTGTCAGAATACACTGTGCTTCACAGTTTGTTGCGTATGGGGCTGCATAGCCGCAGACCAGTCAGGTTGCCGATGCTGACGCCTGTCCACTGTCGAAAGTGCTATTAGTGGGCACGTGAGCATCAGAACTGGACAAGTAGCAATGAAAGAAGGTGGTCTGGTCTGATGAATCACATTCATGTGCGTCACTTACCTGGGGAACACATGGCACCAGGATGCACTATGGGAAAAAGCAAGCCAGCGGAGGCAGTGGGATGCTTTGGGCAATGTTCTGCTGGGAAACCTTGGGTCCTGCCATCCATGTGGACGTTACTGTGGCACAAACCACCTACCTAAGCATTGTTGCAGACCATGTGCACCCTTTCATGGAAACGGTATTCCCTGGTGGTTGTTGCCTCTTTCAGCAGGATAATGTGTCCTGCCACAAAGCAAAAATGGCTTGTTTGAGGTTTAAGCAGAACAACTAGTTTGAGGTGTTGACTTGACCTCCAAATTCCCCAGATCTCAATCCAATCAAGCATCTGTGGGATGTGCTGAACAAACAAGTCCGATCCATGGAGGTCCCACCTTGCAACTTACAGGACATAAAGGATCTACTGCTGACATCAGCTAAAATCTTGGTAACACTTTACAATAAGGTTCATTAGTTAAATATTAGTTAATGTATTAACTAACATGAACTAAACTAACTAATGAGCAGTTTGTTACTGTATTTACTAATTTTCATTAACGTTAATGAAAATGCAGTTGTTCATTGTTTGTTCATGTAAGTTCACAGTTCATTAACTAATGTTAACAAGATTTTAACAATGTATTAGTGAATGTTGAAATTAACATTAACAAAGATTAATAAATGCTGTATAAGTGCAGTTCATTATTAGGTCACATTTACAAGGTTCAATAGTTAACAACATTAGTTAAGTGTTACCAAAATCTTATTGCTTAAAAATTATAAACACATACTGTGCCTTGCAAAAGTACACACAACCCTTCACATTTTGTTATGTTGGGGCCTTATGCTAAATTACTTATTTCTATATCATTCTATACTCCATACACCACAAAAAAAGAGAAAACGTTTGTGATAACTTTTTTTTTAAATTAAATTATTACATTGCAACGCTATTTGTAGCCTTAAAGGTGCAGTATGTAAAGATTTTGGCCACTAGAGGGCGTACAATCAAAACAACAACTATAATGGCGTTGCTTGAATTATGGGAACTGTCGTCTTCACTCCACCGCTGATTAAAAATCAATCCGACGGGAATTGTATATCATGTTCATGGTTAAGGTAAAGTAGTAGTTTTGCGCTTGATGACATGATTTTATTTCATTATAATGAATTAGTTTAATTATGAATTAATTATAATTATCAAGGTTTAACACTAAATTGTTTATCATAGATGTTACTGCATTTGTCCAGTTCATTGGTGTGATAAAGCTGCGCAGTTTTAGGTGTTCAAAACAATCACAATAAAAGTACAGCTGAGTGTACCCACATCATTTGCAAAAAGGCTGATTAATATTTATGTATAACACTGTATTAATTTCCATTGTTTATCACGTCGGGTGAAGTGTATGGCAATGTCAACAAATTACTCACAAACCAAATTCAATAACGCTGTCCTTAATAAACATTACTCGTGCAGAATGAAACTCATACGCAGTTTTGGTATTTGACACATTTGATGTAGTGACAAGTATTTCACTAAAGCTACAGTATAAAACAAAATTACTGCCAACAGTTCATAACATGCCTTGAAGTATTCGTAGTGAACATCACCTCACCATTTTTCACATCATATAGACAAGAACAAAACATTCAAACAATAAGACTAACGCTGTTGATCATATAATAATCATTAGTGTTCTGTCAGTAAAGGAATCCAAATAGTTACTCACCTGTCTATTAAAACACATGCAAGATCGGCGTCTCTAGTTGTACTTTGTCAGTTCTCTTCATTTAGGAAATGCGACACCGATGTTGATCCTCGTTTTATTTCTCTTCTTGTACCAAAATCTTCTTGGGTCTTTTGGTTGACGTTTACGTTTATGGAACTTGTCTTTGTTGACAGAAGCAGCAACAAACAGTAAAGAATAATTATGTTCCATAATGACTGCGCGAAACAAGATAGTTGCTTGATAGACGCTACAATTACTATTTCCGCATTTGTCCATGAGACTTTATTGTCATGGTTTCTATTGCAGTAACAGCAGAAACCGGGGGTAACGCTGATATGACGCCGTTGACAGGCTATTCCTGCACACGTGCCGGAGCCTTGGTTAAAAATTGCAATTTTCTTATGATTTACAAAGAGTTGGAAACATTTGGGATATTGTAAGTACTCAACTGAACAAAATATATAACACTGGCCTAGTGGTTTTTGGATATTTTTACATGTTTTACATATTGCACCTTTACGTCAATACTTGATTGAACCTTTACAGCCTCAAGTCTTTTGGGGTTTGATGTGATAAGATTTGCACATCTGCATTTGATAATTTTCTGCCGTTTTCTACTACATTTAATACATTTGCAAAGCTATCACAAATCTGTTCATTGCTTTGTCATTGTGGTATATAGAGTGTTCAAATGACAGTATCAAATCACACCATCCAATTGAGTTGCACTTTCCATGTACCACCTTCATGTCATTTGAAACAAGGTATTGTTTTTTTTGTGGAATACCTACAAGAGGTTTGGAGAATAAATGAATGGAATATGATATCAAAGCTGCTCTTTTTTATATATATGAAAGTGTCTATGAATCACTGGCTATAGGCCTATCGGTTGCAATTTTCATGTAAATATATATACATATTGTACAGTATATATTATATGTGTATCAAGTGTCTGAACATGTAACTTGTGTGCACAGGCAAAAAACACCCCCACACATTTCAAATAGTCGTTCAAGGGCAAACACTCTCTTTTTTTCAGAATCTGTCCTCAGTCCCATAACAGTGTCAGTGCTGAGAGTTGACACAGCAACACTCTATACAAAACACACACAAGCCACATAGAACTCTCTATCAAACTCACATGGAGTCACAAAAAAGCACACACACACACACAAATTTCCCATCTGCGCCGTCTGTTCTTGCTGTAGCCATGTCAGCGCGTCACAGCAGGTAGCGGTAATAGCCGAATGAGGTGTCAATGTGAGCTATGAAGATATGACAGGTTTTATAAGTTCAGTGCCAGACCGCAGACGCATAGGTACCATCTTGTTTTACTGCCTCGCCACTGAGCTTACCAAACCCAACCATGTCATGGCTTTAATACTGCACACGGTCATTTATTGTTGTAGTTAATGACATTGTACCTACCATACTGGAATATTTTCTTTTTTATTATTTTGATGAAATCCAGTAGTTGTCATGGGGATTTTGGAGTGTTTCAGGGCACGCTCACGCAGCATTTCTCACCATGTTATGCTGACCCACTCACTCTGTGTGACTCTGACTTACCTGAGAGCCAGCAGAGTGAGAACCTTGACAAGCTGCCAAGCACACACATTTTTTTCTTTCTATATAGCTGACACCACTACACCTCAGGCCAACAGACCTGAAACACAGGAAGTCATTCTGTCCGAATGATGCTTAATTCTTCAGTCAGGAGCAGAAATGCATCTTCCCCAGGGTCACATATGTATCTTTCCTCAGTATTAACTTGATGTTGTGGTTGACACTTGCTGCTAGCTCTATAAATAAAAAAATAAATAAATACACTGTAATGATGTATGGTTCTATGTTAGTGTGAAAAAAAAAAAAAACTCCCAAAACACTGAGACCCCACATTGAATGTGGAAATAATAAAAAAAGATATACTTTTGTATGTATGTATATATATATATATGTCAGTCACGTTTAGTTCTGTTTTGTCTTGTTTAGTCTAGTATTATCATTGTT
Organism: Opsariichthys bidens; assembly: GCA_037194245.1. Lineage (NCBI taxonomy): Eukaryota > Metazoa > Chordata > Actinopteri > Cypriniformes > Xenocyprididae > Opsariichthys > Opsariichthys bidens. Next base: position 14,529,927 of record CM074292.1, on the reverse strand, counting down.
AGTTAATCTGTCATCGTCTGCACCTGTTATCACTTAATCAGTTCAATCTCCGTCACCTGTTTATCGTTTCATCAGTGTACTTAAGTTCCTGTCTGTTCGTCATTCATTGTCTGTTGATGTTTTGTGCTACGCACACTGTTACGTGTTCCTCTATGATTAAACCTGTTTATGTTTATTGTACTCAACCTTCGACTCCCGTTCCTGTCTTCGACCACAGCGTTACAATATATATATATATATATATATATATTTATCAAATTAATAAACTTAAACAGTCTAAAAAACAAACAAACATAAAAATAGAAGTGAATACCCTCACCACCCCCAAAAATTATACTCTGTTATAGAAAATAAACTTTGAAGAAGTGATTTTTTATTGTGATAATAATTATTTTATAATGTCTACACATAAATCTAAATAAATTAAAAATAAATAAAAAAAAACTGTGAAAAGATGTTTACCCATGAGGAAAGATTGAGTCATTGAGTAATGCTTTGAAGTCATCTATTGAAATTTCATGTCAATTTAATTTTAAAAGTGTTTATTCTCCAGTTGGTGGCAGCAATCTTCCATTCCATTAAACCATGAATTATCTCCATGAATGAAAATGAGAAATATGGATCTTTTTTTTTACATAAAAAGTTGGCTATTTATGTAAATACAATTTTAAAAATATGTTATTTATATATTTTTTTCTTTTTTAAAAATATCTTAAATCCCTCCAACACAATTTTGCAATTTGGCACAAATGTAGAGTAAAAAGAATAATAAAGTGAATGATGTTACATTGGTTTTAAAATGAGGGTAGCGTGGCCTAGTGGTGAGGGAGTCGGGCTTGTAATCTGAAGGTTGCCGGTTCGATTCCCACACTGGCAGGAATTGAAGGTGGGGATTGTGAATAAACAGCACTCTCTCCACCTTCGATACCATGACTAAAAGTGCCCTTGAGCAAGACACCAACCCCTAATTGCTCCCCTTGTAAGTCGCTTTGGATAAAAGCGTCTGCTAAATGATGAAAAATAAAATTACATTATTATGCTACAAAATCACAGTTTATTGTCTGGGGTCTCTGGAGACCCTAATATCCGGCATGTACATCCCAAACGAATAGCTTAGAGTCAGGGTTAAGGAGGACAGAAACTAATGTAAAGGTTATTTTTTGAGTTCACTATTAAAAATAAAGGTTCCAAACGGCGTTTACACAGCAAGAAACATTTTGGGTTTGCAAATAGCCTTTCAGTGAACAGTTCTTTGAAAAACTCTTATTCTCTCTCTTAGTGTGAAGAACATATTAATAATCTAAAGAACCCATTTCCACAATGGATGTTAAAAGGTTTTTCATGGAACCAGAATACCAGATGCCAAAAAAGAGTGTTCCAGAATCTTTTTGTTTGTGTGTTTAGGGATTTTTATTTTCATTTGCATTTCGCTTCGCAAAAAAGCGTCTTCTAAAGCAATTATCTGGCTCTTTGAACGTTACAATTCTCATAAGGCAACAGAGAAATTTAAATCCATAGATTTTGAAAGAGAGGTAGTTTTCATCATAAATGAAGTGTTTTAGAATGGCCCATGTCACAAAACAATTACCAGCGTAATCAAACAAGTTGCTGTGAATGTACATTTTTCATTTACCTGCAGTGTATCACAATCATGGCTTTGTTTTCCGCTTTATTCTCTATTGGCGTTGGCATGATGACTTGTATGAGGATTCCCATTATAAGGACTCCCACTCAGGAACTGCTTTCTTGTTATTTTGGCATCTTATTACTTTCCATCTGCCGTAATTGCCTGCACAGCCGTTGAATTGAAATTCTGTTTGTATATTGTGTGGACTGTAAACAGTATGCACTGATATTGTGGGATTTGTTATCATGCTCTGCCACAATTTGTGTGTTTTTGGAAATCAGAATGATGGTGTGGTGTCCAAAACGTTAATTCTATACAAAAGTCTCGGCGTTAAAAAAAAAAAAAAAAGCTCTTCCATTAGTCATTAAAAGTGTTCAAATCATTCTCTTTCTTCTCGTTAATAAGTCTTTAAGGATTAAGATTAGATCAATTTTGAAGCCGTTCATGCAAAAGTTTAGACAATGGTAAGAGTTCAGATAAAGGCTTACAAACATTTCTCACAATAAATATCAGGACATCAAGGCGAACACTATTTCACGATATATCTGAAAGTGACCTAATGAGCTGTTTTTCAGTGAAGCCGTCTGTAAGGACAGAGGGAGACAGACAGCTCAGTGGAGAAGGATTAGCAAGTTGCAGAATGTGATAAGGCTTATCTTTACTGCCAACTGCACAAGATGTAGAAAACTCGGTAGAAAACTCTCTGTCACCGCTGATAAACCAATCAGCTGTGTTCAGCTAAATCTCTTCAAGTAGATAGAACACCTACGTGAATATGAACATCATTTAATCATCCACATTTATTTGAAATTTCTGGGGAAATTGGGTTGGTTGGTTAGCTGGGTTTTGGTGTTATATATTTTGTTGATTTCTGTACATTTTTAATCAATGAATATGTCCCCGTGTAGCCCGTGTCATTGCATTGCCAAAGTAACCAAAAATAGCCCAATGGAAAAATGGATAATCACCCACTGCTGATTGAATAACTTTGTAGCTTTAATAAGAATAAATATCTTTCTTGAATGTCTTGAAAATGACAGTTCCTAAGAAATGGCCAAATCAGACTACAGTGTCTGTGACATTAAACATCAAACAGGTATGCCCAGTCCACTTGACAGCCTAGTTATGCTAATCTGTGCTCTTAAAAACCATTATAATTCAAACTTTCAGGGAAAATGTCTTTAGATAAAGACTGAAAAAGCTAGTTTGGTGGTGGTGACGTTCGTGCAATCGTGCAAACAGCGCGGTTTCCTTTTAGCCTTTTTTATTTTATTAATATTAATATTATTATTATTTATTTTGTTATCTGTTTGCTATTAGTCATTTTGCTTGGACAGTAATAAACAGATCATCTTGCATCAAGTTTTTGAATGTTGCTTTTGAGCAACTGAACTATTCATGATCAAACAACATTTCATCTTACCTCAGTCTATCTCACTCTTGCTTTTACTCAATGCTCCACTTCACTCTCTCCTACACCTTGGTGACAGAGGACTACTGATGAGGCTGGATGGTGTGTGTGTGTGTGTGTGTGTGTGTGTGTGTGTGTGTGTGTTACATTTCATGAGTCTTCATATTTAAAATAGCTTTAAAAACATACTAAACAATGTTTTATTTAAAATGTAAAAATGCAGAATGTTTTCTGTGATGGGTAGGTTTAGGAGTAGGGTTAATGCAGGGGGATAAAATGTACAGTTTGTACAGTATAAAAACCATTATGCTTATGGAATGTCCTCACTAAGATAGCAAAACAAACCTGTGTGTGTGTGTGTGTGTGTGTGTGTGTGTGTGTGTGTGTGTGTGTGTTGAATGGAAAGAAGTCATATGCAATATTCAGTCTCAAAGCTACTCAAAATCATTTAATGGGAGCCTTTGCCTCCTTCGACTCAACCCATATTGCATGCTGATAAGTTCTATCGCTGTGTGCATGCATGACTTCGTTTATGAGATTTATTCATATATGCATACACGTGTGTGTGTGTAAATGTATGTGTAAATATATATATATATATATATATATATATATATATATATATATATATATATATATATATATTTATTATATATTATATATATATATATATATATATATATAGAGAGAGAGAGAGAGAGAGAGAGAGAGAGAGATTTTCAAGAAAGTGTGATCATGCCCATGAATCATGTCTACTGGATATTTATATGCAGGTAGTATGATCTAATATATTTTATATGTGAACGTGCACATCACTCAGGGTGAATGATTTGTATGAATACATGTCAACATTTGATTGGAAGACCTAAAATGCTCCTTGGAGAGTCGCTGGGTTACTTTTCTCTAAGACCTGTCTGGCTCTCCTATACTTTATCATTCTTTCTCTCACTTCTGAGGTACTTAAGCCGTCTCCAGGGCTAATACCATTAGCCTGTCACTTATTGATTCTTTCAATAACTCACCCGCTTCTATTGGCCTAAATTGAGCAATTACACATCTTCCCTGTTTTACTTTGCTCTTGAAATCAGCACCCAGTCAAATAGAAAGTATGGCACTGGTGATTTTTTAAGATTATTGCAGCTCCTGGAAAAGTTTCCCATCATTGTCGTAATGCTCATGACCAAGGTAACTTCTGGGATGAGGGTTGTCTTGTTAAAATGTTGGTAATGGTGTGAATTTCTGAGCTTTAGTCAAGAGTCCTATCATTTGTGTAGCCCTTTAAGAGATCATTGCATCAGAGCTTTAAGCACCCTGGAGATTCAGCAATGGTGAACTGGCTTCAGGTTCCACATAAACAATGGATGAGAGAGAGGAAGAGGAAGATGAGAAAGATTGCATTGAACTCTAAAAATGTGCTCAATTTTCTATTGCAAACATGTTTTGTTTGTTTTAGAAATGATCATATAAAGTTCTTTTATAAATCCTATAAAATGCTGGGTCTGTTTGAACACATACTGTAGCTGTTACCTGTGTTTTTAGATACTATCTTTTTCCCTTCTTCTTTTTTTTTTGTTGAGTAAATAGGTTTGAATTATGAAATGACACTGAATGAATATGGGATCACTTTCTGTGTGCTAAAGTGCACTGTTGCTGTGTTCTTCTGTTTTAAACAGAGCATGTTGTCTTTTTTATTTAATCTCGTCGTCTCTGTGAGACTGAGACTGTTCGCTGGCGTGATGTAATGAATAAAAGATGAACTGTTTCTCTCTTTCTCTGTCTGTTTGCTTGAGGTGTTGTGGCCTGTTCTCTGTTCAAAGAGGATAGTTTGCATAATTACAGCCATCAGACTGCAAATCCATCCATACAGTTGCAGTGATCTCTCTGGCTTTAAGTAGTTTTACCGTGATAGCCTAATTGGTGCAAATATAATTTTTCCTTGAATAGATTACATAAAATATAAAGACATTTTCCGAAGGTATAACTAGTGTAATACCTGTGTAACACCTATGAAAGTTCAGGAAATAATCTGAAACATGTTTTAAATATTAAAATATGAATGTGCATGTATACTTTATGCTATGTATGGCCTTCATTTGGAGCCAGCTAATTAGTTAATCTATGTAAGCATTAAGGTATGAGAGGCTGTGGATAAGTATGTGCTTTTAGGCATGATGCAAACCGGAATGCCTGCAACTCCTTCAGCTTACCTTATGCTTTTATATATGAATGAATGAATGAAACCAACATGAAAAATATAAAAAAAAATATTGTGGAAAAAGTCCTGTGATACCAATAAATGAGTCTTACTTAGTGGTACCAATGAACCCAGGCTGCAGCTGCCAATAGATTAATATGCACTTATTCAGAGCTATTTATACTCTTTCTAATCAGCTACCGCCATGACTTTTACCATTAGAAAACACATTAGAAACTGTTGCACCCATTAGATTAAAAAAGGTAAGAGAGAAAAGTACTGCACCATGGTACAACAATATTACTTGCACTATCAAGAGAGAAACTCATAATCTAGAGCGAAAAGACAAAATGTCCCATTATAAAAAAGGCTCTAAAAGCAGCCAGGGCTGAGCATCTCCCCAAACTCATAGAAAATAACCAAAATCTCTCTTTCTCTCCCTCTCTCTCTCTTTCTTTTTCTCTTTCTCTGAATAAAATTTGCATTTAGAAGGATGTACTGTTCATCCTCTACAGTAATCGACCTGGGTGTCATATTTGACAGCAACTTTTGTCTTTCGAAAATAAAATTTCACGTTACAAAAACATTTGCTTTTCTGTTTTATCTCGGGATGCCCGTCCCAAGGTGACTAGAGAGTACATTAGTTACAGTTTGGATCCAGCCTCTTACAAAGACCTCAGATGGTCAGATGCTCTGTGAGGACTTCAGATGACGCGAACCTCCACCAATGCTGTCCATATATTGTAATCTTTGTGTTCACAACCTGTAATAACTACTTCAATGAGCTTAAATTAATACATTGTTTACTAACTATGTACATTGCTGAAATACATTTCTTTGACAAAGTCACCTCTGATAACAGATCACTCTTGCATTCTATGTCAAGCTGCTTCGAATGGATATGTATTGTTAAAAGATCTTTACAAATAAACGTGAATTGAATTGAATCTGGGTTCGCATGGACCAAATGACCCTGGGTACCAATTTTTAGTCAGTGAAAACTGAATAATAGACCAAATAACTTCTATATCAAGGCTATATAAGCTGCGTTCTGCAAGCCACTCGCGGCCCACTGAGGTGTTACAGACTCTTTACAAATGCTGTTTGTCGTCAAGTAGCATTTTTGCACAAAGGCAAAAGAAAGGACTAATCACGACCATCGGCTTTTACTTCTTCTTTTTTAACTCTTAAAAATGTGTCTAGCACCAGTTTGCTGATTCAGTCTCATAGAGCACTAGAGCATTTCTAACTGCAGGTCGCAACTCCATAGACTTCCTGTTTTCTTCATTCCTCTGCACAATTGGCTGTGACGGACCACCACCATGAACCTATCAATACTCAGGCCAAGCAGCAGCAGTGTGTTTCTGCTTGTCTCCCTTTTCTGAATAAACAAGGAAAACTTTGTATAGACAAGGAGATGAGATCGGGTGCGCTCATCTACACAAAGCAGGGCCTTAAATGCATGACCATTGATCTGTGTTGTTAAATATTGATGTCACTGGAAATGCTTTTATGTATCACCTTGAAATGTTCCTATGCTGAAAAATTCCATTGTGAAAAAAACTGTAATAGAAGACATAATAGCTTGTTTGAAGGTTAATACAGTAAATCACATTGTACTGTGATTGTGCCTTTCAATTACTGCCATATTTCTCTAGGTCAGTCCATCTGCTTGGAGAAATCAAATTCATTGTCTGTGAATATTTATGTTGTCGTCCAACTCCCTGCAGTGCTTTTACCCTCTTTCTTTCTCTCATTCTATTTTTTTTAATATTATATTTTCTCTATTGATTAAGTTTTCCCTCTTTGTCGTTTCACATCTGTAAGACCTTCGTACGAACACAAATTAAGATATTTTTTGATGAAATCTGAGTATGATTTGTCCATAGACAGCAATTTATCCACCAATTTCAAGGTCCAGAAAGGTACTAAAGATATCATTAAAACTGTTGACGTGACTGCAGTGGTTCAACCTTGATTTTATGAAATGATGGGAATATGTTTTGTGCAAAAAGTAAAAAAACAAAAGTAATGACTTTATTCAACAATACTTTCTTTTCGTTTTTCCTACTTTACTTTTTTGTTTTGTTTGGACTCTATAGGTGTAATGGTTTTTATACTGTACAAACTGTTTATTCTATCCCCTTACACTAGCCCTACCCTAAACCTACCCATCACTGAAAACTGTTAGTATTTTTTGAATTTCAAAAACCACAGTTTAGTATGTTTTTAAGCCATTTGGTTTACGAGGACTCAGGAAGTGTCCTCACGATTAGAACCTTGCAACGATAAACCACGTTTACGCTGTAATACCCATGTCATTATACACATTTGTGTTCTTTGTGTATGTTTTAAACTTGCGTCGATTCATAAAATTGCAGTTAAGCCACTGGAGTCACATGGTGTACTTTAAGGATGTCATCCTTTTCTGGACCTTGGAGTGGTTAGTAGTTGCATTGGATCTCTATGGAGGGACAGAATCCTTTCAGACTTCAACAAAAAGATCTTAATTTTTATTCTGAAGATGAACTTAGGTCTTACGGATGTGCAAAAACACACGAGGGTGAGTAATAAATGACAGAATTTTCATTTTTGGGTGAACTAACCCTTTAAGAATATTCTAGTGATTTCAAAGTGGAAAATTTGCTAGATGTGAGTCATGTCTTGTTCTATGAATCCGTGTTAATATCTCCAAACAAGGCAACAAATGATTTTCGAACAGTAAATATATTACTACAGATGGATACAAATTGTCCTTCTTTGCCATACATAGCCACCGCAGGACAGAAAAGACCAATATAGGTTAAACAAGACTGTGCCTGAGGCCCGAAACATTGTTTGGTGAAAATTACGTGCTATCATTGAATCCAACAGCATATCATGGTGAGGACAGGAGTGCAGCATTAAGGTCACTGGAGAAGGAGGCTGTCAAAAGATTATTGAATAAAGGACAGACATTTAAACTCCCTTTAGGCTATTGACAGCAGTTCGCTTCCTCCTTTACTTTGAGATTTGCATCCATGTGTAAATATGCTGTTTGCACTGCAGTATAATGTGTCAGTGGATTCAAGTATGGTAAACTGGGAAGATTCATACTGATGGAACTATTAAACTGTGTAAAACTTTATAAGCTGCCGTTTATTGAAGCCTCTGATGTGAAAGACTATAGAGGCAGGTGTGTGTTGATGCGTGTGTGTATCTGACTGTCAAGGCCAGACACCAATAAACAACATTAACACTCATAGAAAAGAGCATGCTGAGTCCTCTAGGGGATGAAAGATAAGCTTTGTCTTTCACTTTCTCTCTTTTTCTTTCTCTTTTGCTCTCTCTCTCTCATGATTAAAAGAAAACTTCAGCACCATCTACAGGTGCTGAATAATAGAGTTCAAAGACTTTAAGAATAGTGTCAGCTCTTCTATTTACTATAAAACCAAGGACACAAATTTTTAGGGCTATCTTTCCAAACACGTGTGAGCAGGTTTATCAGACAGCATGTCTTTCTCTGGTACCAGGAGGTTTCTACCAGCCCAGTTTTTAGACCAGCATATATTTCATGTTACATTCTTATAAAACATTTCCACGACAACGATGTACTAAAAACAGACAAGTATTTTCTTTCTTTATTTATTTTTCCGTACAGACAACAACATTGTCAAATGTTACCCAGAGAACCTTTCAGTGATTGGTTTAAAAACAACTATTAATCCAGCTAAATTCAAAAACTGTGCATTCGTTTCAAAACACTCTCCATCCACACTAACGTTTTCACGTGTTTTCCAAAAGTTTCTTGTCCTCATTGAAATGTCAGAAAATTCGAAAATCTTCTTAATGTTTATGTGTACAATATAATAAAAGCTTCCTAGATAATACTGAGAGACCAGACATAAGTTCTCACGCTATTCTTCTCATTTGGCAAAATACCATTTACAGGTACTTCCGGGTCGCACTCAAATGTCCTCCCATGCCTGATCTAAAACACAATCATCCTCATGTTTTGGCACAGAACAGCAGTTATGGGTAATTTTTCAGTCATCTTTGCAGGAATGTAATATGAAAATTGTGTGTAGTAAAATTAATATATATTTTTACAACACTATGAAAATGAAAAGCAGGCACAAAAATGCCAGTATAAACAGATATTATGGGTACAATATGCATCACATGAGTGAACATGCATCATTGTTTTCATAGTCCATACTGCAATGAGAAAACAGCATTTTCATATTTTTACATTTGGGAGAGCATCTTCAAAAAGCTGTTTCACATGACAAAAATGCTCTGTGTGGACGGAAGGCCAACCCGTACAGAAAAAGATGCATTTTCAAATGTATTCAGGTTAGTGTAAATGTAGCCGTGGTGAGATAGTTCACCCAAAAATTAAAATTCTGTCGTCATTTACCGACCCTCAAGTTGTCCCAAACCTCTATCCAAATCTCTCTTCTGCTGAACACAAAGTAAGATATTTTGAAGAATGTCAGTAACCAAACAGTTGATGGGCCCCATTGACTTCCATAGTATGAAGTGGAAAAAATCAAATGTTTGGTTACCGACATTCTTTTCAACTATTTAAGAATTTTAATAAATCTGAAGAAACTTTAGTGAAATGAAAAGCTTCCATGAGTATTAAAGGTTTTTCCTGGAACCATCAATACCAATAAAGAACCATTATTTTTAAAGGTTTAGTTCACTTAAAAATGAAATTTATGTAATCAATTATTCATGCTCATGTTGTTCCAAACCCGTAACACCTTCGTTCATCTTCAGAACACAAATTAAGATGTTTTTGATGAAATCCAAGAGGCTTTTGATATCCCTATACACAGCAATGTACTTCCAAATTTCAATGCCCAGAAAGGTAGTAAAGATATCGTTAAAATACAGTTGTGTTCAAAATTATTCAACCCCCCAATGCTGTAAATGGTTTTAGAGAATTTAGAGTACATTTGTAATTGAATTCAGAATGAAATCCTACAAGGACTTCTTAAAGAAGCATATGCAACTAAAATGACATCAATTGGTTTTGTAATACAGTAGTAAATGTTTCTTTTGTGAATTCTTCATTGACACAATTATTCAACCCCTTAAAGACTACCACTCTGAAGAACAGAGGTCCATTGAAGTGTTTTCAATCAGGTATTGAAAGCACCTGTGGATGTCAGGGAGCAGCAATAAAGCCTAATAAGCACCAATTAGGCAGCTTTAAAATGACTGTGATACTCAGCTCCTTCTAGACATTTACTGGTGTGGTTACAAACATGGTGAAGTCAAGAGAATGGTCCAGGAAGACAAGAGAAGAGGTGATTACTCTTCACAGGAAGGGCAATGGCTATAAGAAGATTGCAAAGATGTTAAACATACCAAGAGACACCATAGGAAGCATCATTCGCAAATTCAAGGCAAAGGGCACTGTTGAAACGCTACCTGGTCGTGGCAGAAAGAAGATGCTGACTTCGACTGCTGTGCGCTACCTGAAGCGTAGAGTGGAGAAAAGTCCCCGTGTGACTGCTGAGGAACTGAGAAAAGATTTGTCAGATGTAGGTACTGAAGTTTCTGCTCAGACAATACGGCGCACCCTGCGTAATGAAGGCCTCCATGCCAGAACTCCCAGGCGCACCCCCTTGCTGTCTCCAAAGAATAAGAAGAGTCGACTGCAGTATGCCAAAAGTCATGTGGACAAACCACAGAAGTTTTGGGATAGTGTTCTGTGGACTGATGAAACAAAATTAGAACTGTTTGGGCCCATGGATCAACGCTATGTTTGGAGGAGGAAGAACAAGGCCTATGAAGAAAAGAACACCTTGCCTACTGTGAAGCATGGCGGGGGGTCAATCATGCTTTGGGGCTGTTTTGCTTCTGCAGGTACTGGGAAGCTTCAGCGTGTGCAAGGTACCATGAATTCTCTTCAGTACCAGGAGATATTGGAGGACAATGTGATGCAGTCCGTCACAAACCTGAGGCTTGGGAGACGTTGGACCTTTCAACAGGACAATGATCCCAAGCATACCTCCAAGTCCACTAGAGCATGGTTGCAGATTAAAGGCTGGAACATTTTGAAATGGCCATCGCAGTCACCAGACTTAAATCCGACTGAGAACCTCTGGTGGGACTTAAAGAAAGCAGTTGCAGTGCGCAAGCCTAAGAATGTGACTGAACTGGAGGCTTTTGCCCATGATGAATGGGCGAAGATACCCGTAGCTCGCTGCAAGACACTTGTGTCAAGCTATGCTTCACGTTTAAAAGCTGTTATAACTGTAAAAGGATGTTGTACTAAGTATTAAGATTGAATGTCACTTGGGGGTTGAATAAAACTGATAATGATGTGAGCAGAGAAAAGACATTTGTGGTTATTTCATTATAAATGTTATGTTATATTTGTCTGACCTACACGTGCCTCTTTGATTTAATTGTAAGCAGGATGACTGAATGATCAAAATCAATGTCAAACCGGCCAAAACAATCAATTTCAGTGGGGGTTGAATAATTTTGAACACAACTGTAGTCCATGTGAGTACAGCGGTTCAACCTTAATGTTATTAAGCGACAAGAATACTTTATGTGCACAAAAACAAAACAAAAATAAAATCTTTATTCAACAATTTGTTCTCTTCCCTGTCTCCTACAAAGTGCAATGCTTCCCTACTCTACATCAGAACACGGGTTCAGTATTGGCCGATGCTGTACAACACTGAATCTGACGCAGGAGCCGGCCAAATAATGAGCCAGCGTTCTGACATAGAACCTGGATACGCTGCACTGTTCACTACGTCAACAGGGTAGATCAGAAACCTCTTAGATTTCATTAAAAATATCTTAATTTGTGTTCTGAAGATGAACGAAGGGCCTATGGGTTTGGAACAACATGAAGGTGAGTAATAAATGACAGAAATTTCCTTTTTGGGTGAGCCAAGCCTTTAAGAGTGTAAGCTGGTTTGTGCCTGTTTGGTGTTGGTCTAGCTGGTGGCACAGCATAGCCCTGTCTGGTCTTTCTGATGAAGCCGGTTAGTTAAGGTATCTAAACATCCAGCATCAAAAACACAATTGACCCTAATGGTCATTTTTATCTCCAAAAGGACCCATTCAAGTTCTTGCTTCTTATTTGCTTGATGGTTTAGATCCCGAAGGTTGCATCAGAAGATTTATGGCTTGATATCTAGAAACCCTAGGTGAATATTCTGCATAAGGAGAAATAAAACTTAAGACTGTTAAAAAGCAGTAGTCATTAGTGTGTGTTGCTATGTGAATGAGAGCGCGGCTGATCCCCCATCACCTCTTACAGCTGGATAATGTCATAATGTTCTGAAAAGAAGTAGACGACTTGACCGAAGACTCCTCCCTGACCTGTTTAAATGAAGACAAATGGATGGTGGAGAACGCCCTTAAATGTGATGTTTGCTCGCTTAATGACCGTGTTTGTTCCCGTTGTCTGTGATTGAGTGTATTCATTAGGCTTGATGCGCCCACAGACGTCTCTGGCAGCAGAACACAAAGGCCTTTGACCATCTCTGCTGCACGGTAATGGAATCTGAGCTACATTAAAGGTCGAGAAACCGAGAAAAGCATCAAACTTTATGTAATTGGAATCGCTTTAGGCTCTGGTTTCCTTGCTTGGTACTCTTTGCTGGTATTCATTAATAATTCTATACATGAAAAAATACATCATTAAGGGAGAAAAGTGTTCAATTTAGAACAACATGAAAGAACGAAGAATTATCTGAACAACTGCACCATTGCAAGTCATGGATTACTTTGATTTATTTTTCCTTTTTGTGCAGCCAAATGAGCTTACATAATCAGACATTTTTCCAGCATTGCTGAGTTGAGACATTCAGGGAAAATACTCTGTTTATACAATTAACTTAATGAAAAAAAGCAACACCACTGCAACTGTTTCTGAGTGTAGAAACAGAGTTCCATAGCTGAAAATATAATGGGATAATAAATATAGATATATCAAGAAATATTTGATAGGCTATCTCTCTATTTATAGTTGATGATGATGATGATGTTTACGCTCACATCACAGTATATTATAACAATTATGAAAAGTAAGAGTTTTAAATTTCAAATAAATTCTTCTAAAAGAAAAAGTCATCTAAAAGGATATGATATTGTAATTCAGGGTCCAAGGACATCTTCAGTGAACATGAAAGATATGAAAACATCTCTTTATAGTCAAAAATACACTAAAGAGGTAGTAGCTGGATTTTTTTCTAATCTACATAAGGGTCTAATTGTCAACTTCATGTAGAGGACAAATAACTAAGTTTGGGTGAAAAAAATGGTCAAAAACTTATAAATCAGTTCATAAATCTCATGCTGAAATTGAATGTTTTATTAATCATTCAAGAATAGAAGCAATATCAAATTATCAAGTGGATAGTCACAACAGCAATTGTTTTGTGTTAGCAAATGAAGTGCTTTCACTGATGCAGCTGATGCACTTTTTATAGGGATATTTTGTACTACATCGCATTTAAAAGGTCTTTCGAGTAGAATCAAAGGTCAATGACTGAACGCGTGACAGTGAGCAAAGATGGTGCAACCTCGATCACTTAACTGCCTTTTTATATTGTGCCCTGAAAAGCATTGCAAAATCCACTTCATATATTTTCAGTATGTCAACGTCCTTAACATATCTTGAAGTAGGCTTCATGTGTAATCACACGGCCATTATTTGCTTGAGTAAGTGCTTTTCAAGTGTTTTGATTACTATGTCTAAATTAAATATTAGGATCACCAAATTTAACAAATTCTTTGTACTGCATTTATCTCTTAAGCTCAATTGTTTGCTTTTCATGAGAGCATTTGCAGTATATAAAACATGGAACAGGATCAATCAATGAATTGGTTTAAAAGAGTTCCCAGTGTCAATGTGATGACACCCTGAACAGATATCCCCATATTTATGGATATTATGCCAGTTTGGTGGATAATGTAAGTGTATTTCCTAATGTGATGTGAAAACAAGAACAGTTGACTCGCTGAGATACAATATGCACACATTCAGTACTTTTTGTTCCAAAAGTTGTGGATATAGTACCGAAAGTGACAAAAAGTCCCAAGCTCTCACTCAGAAACACTTGAACTTGCTGTTCCACAAATTTATAACGACTGATATTTCAAAACCGTACCCAATTATTTTATCATCACATTAAATGGGTTAGCCAAGCAACAAGGACATGATCATGTTGGGTTTTGTTTCGAGCTATTGCATGTCATCCTACAATAGCGTCGTGGCAAAACTTGATATTTTGTACCATTGTGAGTGTCCTGATTCAGCCATTTTGTAGTAGCCTATAAGGGGAATCTCATTTGGTTTCATTTTGTTTGCTATATCAATCATTGTTTCACCTCCGATATTAGAAAGCAGTTAAGTACTACTACTAACATTCTAATTGGAAAAATTGGCAGAGACAAATTGCAATATAGGTAGCAGGCTTTAGCAAGACAGATTACAAAAGAATGTTCCCACCTTTAACCCTGTTAGAGCTGACAATAATGGGTGAATTTCGCTTCCCAAGTATTGGATTTTATTTTATTTGAAGTCCAACAGATGGGCTAACACTCAATCATTAAAAATGAATATTACACTTTTGGGGGTTTTGTAGTTGTGATTTAAAATCTAATTTTGTAGGCGGTTTCAATAAGCAGATGCCATCATATGGCTGCAAGTGGGCTTTCCCTCATTCCCAGTGCGTGGATAGATCTCATTTGCTCAAAGCCCCTTGTTACTTGGTAACGAGCAAAGCAGCGCTGTGTGGGATTTGTAGTCTTTGAAAGTCGAGCCCCTCGTTCCACATCGCGCATGTCTAAGAACTGTAAAACTTCAAGACCCATGATGCACCGCGAAGACATGTGAACGGCGTATGATTCCCGTAGCGCTTCCTGAATAGATGCTCTGGAAAACATTACAGCTACGTTTTGTTTACTAATTCGCTTCTTGTGTGTCAGAATGAAAAAGCGGTTCATAATATTGATTTCTTTGTTTGTTATTGGAGCAATGGCGGGGAAGTACTCGAAAGAGATGAATGAACAAAAGGCATCTGAAAAAAGCAATAATCAGGTGGAATTCAGGATTGCCAAACTGAATCAGATCTGGGAAAAGGCGATAAGGGTAAGTGATGTGCTGAAAATATACAAGTGAATAATATTGATTTGGGCCACTGTTGTTGTGTTGTCTTTGTCAATGTATTTAAATGTGTTTCATTCATGGTGTTGTCCCTCTTCAGATGCAGCTGGCGCCGGTGCGCCTGTCAGAGCTGCACAGTGACTTGAAGATCCAGGAGAAAGACGAACTTCAGTGGAAAAAACTGAAAGCAGAAGGGCTGGACGAGGATGGAGAGAGAGAAGCCAAGCTCAGACGCAATTTTAATAGTAGGGTTTGACTCTTTTGTTTGGTTTCTAAATATTTTGACATTAAAGTCCCCATGAAAAGACTTGTTGACATCTTAAAGCAAAAAAGAAGTTGGTACAGGACATATTGAAGGAATGTATGTGTTTTTATGTTCTTAAGAAAAATGGTCATTTTAAACTCTGGTCAAGTCAAGGTATTAGCAAAGTGTCTGATCTTTATGACGAGGGAAGATTTATGTCTTTTGAAGAAATTAGGAAAAGTTTTGGAATTCCGCAGAAACACTTGTTTTAAATATTTGCAAATACGTAGTTTCATTTTTTCAAGACAAGGCCGAAATCTGACTGAGCCTACTTTTTCTACTTTGGAGAATGTCACACTCAAATATTTGAAAGGAAGAGGTCAGATCTCTGTGCTATATAAACAGTTTGCTGCCAAATCTAAAGAATCATTTAACGATAGACTTCAAGCGTGGCGGTCTGACCTGCAAGCTGATATAACTGAGGAAGAATGGCAAATAGCATGCTTGAGAGCCCAAACTCAGACAATGAACTCCAACTTGAGATTGCTTCAGTATAAATGGGTGAGCAGACAATATATCGCTCCAGTTAAGCTGCATCATTTCAACCCGAACATTCCTGATATATGCTACAAATGTAAACAAGAGAAGGGAACGTTATTCCATTGCATGTGGGAATGCACTTTTGGGTTAAAATATTGAACATCATGAGCCAGATTATTGGCAAAAAAATTCCTCTTGATCCAAAGCGGTGTATATTACACATCTGCCCTCTGAATTTTATAATCACCAAGAATGAAAGATTATTGTTGACTCTTTGTCTGCTAGAAGCTAAACATGTAATAGCATGTACTTGGAAAAAAGAAGAAAGTCCTGGTGTGTCTCAATGGATGAAGGGGATGACCTCACACCTTGCCTTAGAAAAGATTACCTCTTTTCTGAAAAACAAACTTTACACCTTTCCGTCCATCTGGAAAGTGTTTTATGACTTCTTGAAGAGTCTGGATGGTGACTCCTTTGTGGAATTAATGGACATTGAGAGTATATAGACATATGTTATAACTATCTTTATTCATTTATTTATTTATTTTTATTTATTTAGTTATTTTTTAATTAGTTATTTCATTTATTTGTGTTTTGTTCTTTTTGCCTTTATCAGGTTATAATGAAAATGTTTAAATGTTGTTTAACCCTGTGACAATTTTTGAGAAATAAATTGTTGTTAAAAAGAAAAAAAAAAAAAAGAAAAATGGTATTTAAAATTATAACAACTAATGTAGCCTAACATATAGCTTTACTTGTTTGCAGTTATTCTGGCAAAGTACGGAATGGATGGGAAAAAAGACACCCGGACATTGGACAGCAACAGGCTGAAAGATCATGATGTTAAAGAGGGAGACACATTTGATGACCCACGGCTGGACAAGCTTTGGAACAAGGTAACTGATGTGACGAAACATCCTGTCGATGTGAATGTGTAACTCATTTGCAGGTTTACAGACTTGTTCACTTATTACTAACTTTGCTAAAATGTTCTCTTCAACCTTTGATCTTCAGGCCAAGACTTCTGGAAAGTTCTCTGATGAAGAACTCCAGACCCTTCAGAGAGAATTCGAGCACCACAAAGACAGAATCAATGAATATAACATTGTCATGGACACTATCACCCGGACCGAAGGTAAGGGATCGGTTGTGTTTAGTGCCAAGATGGGATCATAACATAGGATCTCCAATAGTATTCAATGGAATATCCAAAATCCTTAAAGTTGGCATGAAATGGAACTTCCCTATTGTGACTTATGTCTGATTGAAACGGTTTCTCGAACAAGAAAAAAATGTAGGGTGGGACTTGATTTTGTCCATTGTGAATTGATTGAATTGGTTGGATGGTCCCGCCCTCACGCGGCAAGTGTCATGAGGGAGGGGAAGTTATTTTGAATAAAGATTATGAGGGCACATGAATTAAAAAAAAAAAAATGTAGTAACATGGCACCTCCATCTTTTGAACCGTGTTGATTTAACAATAAAGAACATCACATAGGTGGTGAAGCAATAAATTGGGCTAATTATTCAATTCAATATCATAATTATAATCATAATAATAGATTATTGTAGTTCACTTACACAAATGACAGAAAGTCATTCATTTTTAGTCACGATACATGCGGTATATGACACTTTTAGTCAGCAGGTTTCGCTGCAATTTAAGTTTTCAGAGATGCTACTGTAACGAGCAAGGACTAATTCATTATCTCTGTTCCTCAATGTTTTGTTTCCCTTGCATTATACTTTGAGGTTCCTGTACACTTTTATGCACGTGATTTTTGACGTTAAAATATGTAGAATGAAATGAATGTTTATTTAAATAAAATGATACAAAGTGCACTGCATGTTAGCTTGCTTATTGTGCCCAAGAGCATGATCTATTTAAGGCATATTTTTGTCATACTAACAAGAAACTAGGCTTCTGATGACAGTTCGAGAGCTGTAGTTCCAACCACACAAATTTGAGATGCTTGTTTGTGACTGTTTGTTGGAACTAGTTTTGTCAACTAGGAACTGAAATTTCAAAAATTCGACAATACCAGCATTTCCCCCTAGCATTTTGAGCGCTGTTGAACGGAGTCTTGAACGCCTCTGATTGGCCATTGGGATTTATGGGTTCAATAGATGTCTGTGATTGGCTACAATGATCAATGCTTCAAAAACATGTTGTAAATGGACATCAGTGATGCTCTTTACTAAGCGCTTACACCGATATACACGAGACCGTTTAAAACTGCTTTCAAATGCTGTAGCTGTGTAAGAATTCCCAAGTCTGTATATATGACGACAGTAGTTGGAACTATGCTTTCAGGAAATATTGAATCATTTAACTGTGTTAGTAATGACAGAACTTGTGTCCATATTTGGCTAACAATGCTTTTGGGAAACGCACCCCATTTAGTTTAATAATGGGACTGTTTAAATTTTAACCTCTTGTGCAGATACTCACAATCTTCGTCTTTGAATTTCAGAATCCAAAAAATAAATCTCTCTGGCATTGTTCTTTCCATCAGAGATCCATAAGAACGTAATCAGTCCTCTGGAAGGTGAAGTGAAGGAACATGTTCTCCATCAGAAACATGCAGATCTGAAGCAGAGGATGAGGGACCTGAACCAGGGATTTGAACGACTCCGCAAGATCACCCATGAGGGTTACAGTGCTGACAGCGGTGGCTACCTTTGCGAAGACAAAATCTGTTTCATAAATGAATTGCCTCATGACTTTCTGACGCTCTCTCTCTCTCTTATCTTTGCCTGTGGCAGAATTTAAGGAGCCAAGAGTCATAGAACTTTGGGAAATGGCAAAACGATCTAATCTGAGTGAAGATGAGCTGGATTCTCTTAAAGTAAGCTTTGCTTATGTCATAACCTGAATATCTTTCGGACTGTTACTGCAGAGTAACTTAATTGTACTGCTAAATAGTGCATTTTGTAAACAAGCTTTTGGCTTAATTTGCTTATCTTAGTCCCCTTCCCCCCTCATTTAGGAGGAGCTTAGACACTTTGAAACAAAGGTGGAGAAGCACCAGCACTATCAGGAGCAGCTGGAACTGTCTCATCAGAAGCTGAAGCATGTCGAAGCCGTGGGAGACAAAGAACACATCATGAGAAACAAAGAAAAATACAACACACTTGCCGAGAAAGCACGAGAAATGGGATACAAGGTAGAGCTGCAAACTGGGTTTTGGCTTTTTTCATACATTTTTTTTTACATGGCCATGAAAAAAAATATGTCATGCAGTGCGTGTTTTAAATCTGTGCTAATGCGGTCATGCTTTTTTTTTTTTTCTTTAGATGAAGAAACATTTACAGGATTTGACGAATAAGATTTCCCAAAATGGATTGCAACACAACGAACTCTGAACACTATCTATGAACAATAACCATTCATAGGTCACAAACGCAGTTTTCTAAAATGATATCCAACAGATTGGCTGGGGATATAAAAATACGCCATATTGTAAATGAAATTAACATTTCTGTTGGGAGTATAGACTATTCAGTAAATTATTATTTTTTTTAATGGTACTCTGAATAGTGATCACTTCTGCTTTTGTTGCTCATTTCCCATTGTATGTTTCTACAGCAAATGACTACAAGGTGATTCAGCCAGCTAACTGATGTATGTTTTGCACATTCCATTAATTTTGGCTTGATTTATGTTTAATAATAGTTGCTCAGCAACAGCAAATGCACATGGAAACACGTGTAGCATCCCACAGACGTGGGTGCAAAATAATTTAACGTTCCTCTACAACATATGCACACGGCATAAAGCTTTCACACATGAAACAGCTCTGTAAATTTTCAATATAAACTTTTTCATTTTAAACATTTATATCCTAATCCTGAGCATCCTTGCATTTAAATGTTGCATAATAATACCCCATCGCCTGCTTAGGCTTGCTTTAATGTGGCCTTTGTTAACGGCTAGACTTTGTCAAGAAAAAGGTGTGCTTCAGTGGAGAAAGAAGCCAAGCTACATTAGTTATATTTGGCAAGGGAACCATAATATTGACTGAATCACCAAATAGCTTTGGGTACACGGTGCGTTTCTATGATTGACAGCCTTTGTCCCAAGGTAGACTTTAATCATCTTCCTCACTGTTTAAATAGTCCAATGAGGTAAACACTGAGATTTGTCATAAAAATTCTAATATAAACCCAACACTGATTCTTTAATCTATGACACTGTTATTACTAATCTAACAAAAATTTGAGATTAAAAATCATCTTGTACAAATCCTATAATCCAGCATCTCCGTAACTAATGGAACGCTTTTGTACGAGTCCGTGTTCTGCTCATTTCATAATAAAACAAACTGCTCGAGTGTTGTGTTTTCTATGACGATTTCAAATGGGTGACTATTGAGTGGCTGTGATATTGCATCAAGCATTTAAAGGATGAGCATCTTTAGTCATTGTTGTATCATTTTTATCATAGTTCTACTTTAATCAATATAGAAATTTCAGAAAATATTTGA
This sequence comes from Opsariichthys bidens, assembly GCA_037194245.1. Classification (NCBI taxonomy): domain Eukaryota; kingdom Metazoa; phylum Chordata; class Actinopteri; order Cypriniformes; family Xenocyprididae; genus Opsariichthys; species Opsariichthys bidens. The sequence goes on along the minus strand of CM074292.1, from coordinate 14,509,295 downwards.
AGAAAGAAAATACAGTATGTTTCTCATGAAATAGGTAAATATACAGAAAATTGGTCACCAAAGGAAGTACATATTTACAGTTGTCAACAAAGTTGTTGCATTTGTTTTCAGATTTATAACTTTTCTAATTCCATGCAAATCCATGAAAAACATGGAAAACGATACAGTCATCCACAAACTTGTACATAAAACACAATGCAGAGATACAGCAGTGGTTCTCAACCAAAAGCCCACCAAAATCCAACACATTTATGAAAACCCTGCTTGTTTTTAAACTTGAATCATTACATTGATTAAGAAGTTTACGGAACTCTGTTCTTCAATAAAAACAATAGCTAGATTTTTTTTTTTTTTCCCCCAACGAATAATTTATTACGTTCAATATAGGCTATTTAAGTCGAAATGAGGCCTTGGACTTCAGGTTGAGAATCACTGATAAACCGTAGAGTCCACAAGTGAAAATTATTCTATTTTACAGTTCTCTACATTAACATTTATTCGGCATAACAATGAGTGAAAGGTTGAATCGAAAAATATGTATGAATTTCAGACTTTCTTAATTATATGTTTCGTTTTTGCTTTAATAATGACCACAGCATTTGAGCTGCATGAACTCTAAGGGCCTCATTTATAAAATGTTGCGTAGAAACTCCTACATGTGATCTTCCGATCATTTCTCAAATGTGGGTACGTGTGCGATTCAGAGAACGAGCATACACGCATAAAAACTTGCGTGTGCTTCTCTTCCAAAAGTGAAATTTATAAATCGCAAATGATCCTGAGTGCACCTGAATGGTTTCCAATCTCAGCTTTGTAAACGCCGCCAAATTAATATCATTAATACATAAAAGAGCACCAGTCAACATCCAGATACTTCACTAAACAGCAAGCATCGCCTAGATTTTCAAATACCTGCAGTACTCGGACTCCGCCACAAAGAAAAGTGCATGTGTCTGCTTAGACCCTGATGTGGAAAAAAGCTTGGCGTCACTTCAGAGTTAGACCGTAAATATGAACATTGGCGCGAATTTTAGCATATGCGCACTAAGATCAAATCTGTGAGTACGCACGTTTTATAAATGAGGCCCAAAAAGTTTGTGTAAAACCATGTTTTTTTGATTCAGTGGATGCAAGAAATTTAAAAGTCATTTTTACAAACTGTGACAAACTATTTCTAGGTTTAAATGAAGAAGGAAACAACAACATATTTTCGCTGTGGTCTCAGGCATTTAAACTCCACTTTTGTTTTATGTTCAGGTTAGCGTTCCTCTCCTTTTCTGTTCTAGTTCCTGTAGTCTCTCCTCTCGGCCCTGTGCATGCTGGGCTCCCACCCTCTGTGCTGTCTCAGTAGCGGTGATGTCAATGTGGGCGTATTTTGTGCTGGAGCTGGCCGCTGATTACAAAAAAAAGAAAGAAATGGATTTATTAACAACTTTTTAAATGTGCAAGCTTCTGTTACCTACTTATAACATTTTAGAATAATCCCAACCCAGCTAAAAGTTATTTGTTAGTAGATAGAACTAGAGATACCAACAATTTACATAATCATCCAAAAGTTTGGAGTAAATTCGATTTTTTTCCTCCTTGACAAATTAGAATGAGAGATAAAATGGTCTTCATACAGCTGTCTGCAGTTCTCCACCGATGCCCATTCTCTCTAGCTAATTGTCAAGAATCTCATGAGTTTGCATTTATAATGTTTCAGTGAATATTGTGGAAGGTTGTGAGAAGTATAATAATCGTTGTTTCACACGCCAGGAGTATGTATTTGAATGTCAATATATATTTTGAACACACTGCTGTGTGTGTGTTTCTCTTCCCATGATAATCATGGACATGGAAATATAAGTTTTGTGGAAGTGGGAATTGGATTCCGATGTTCTTTTGAACTTCCTATTCATCAATGAATCCTGAAAAAATCTCGGTTTCCACAAAAATATTTAGCAGCACAACAGTTTTCCACATTAATAATAATTAAAAGATGTTACTTGTGCACCAAATCAGCTTATTAGATTCATTATTAGATCATGTGACACTGAAGACTGTCATGAAGTAATGACAGCGGAAATTTCAGTTTTACCATCACAGGTACATTTTAAATATATTAAAACAGTTTTATATTTCATAATAGGGTTCACTTTACATTTGAGCATAAGAGACTTCTTTCAAAAACATTAAAACGCTTTTGAATGGTAGTGTATAATGTGAAGGTAATGATTAAAAAATGAGTACTAGGTTGGATGGCATGTAATTGAAGTATCGAAAATATGTAGTAAATATCACAGTGTACCTCTGACAGTGTGGCTTGACTCTGGACGGTCCTGCAGATCCAACTCCATATAGTGCAGCTGTCGTTTAGAGGTAGGACTGATGGGGATATTCACATAGTTAATGGAATCACCTTGAAGTCTGTCAATAACTGTCAGTCCTAACTCTCCTGCAAGACAAGACAACATGCAGAGTTACCAATGAAATCGAGCGAAGGAAATGCTGTGATCAGGTGCTGATGTATAAGAAGAGGCATCTCAATTACCATACTCTCCGGCTCTGAACTGTGGCCGCCTGGATGCATCAGTCATGATTGCCATCTGCTCATAATTGCCTTTTGGATCTGCTGAGCACGAACAAAAACCCAAGAATGAATCAGTTACGCCATTCATTTAGAATCAAAATACACTCAGATTTATGCTCCAAATGATTCAACTGTTAATGTAATCAGCTGAAAACAATCTGACTTGGCATATTACACACACAAACATCAGATATCCAGTGACAACAACAAAGCATTGCAATTTCTCCTCATGGCTTCTATGTTTAGCAACAATATGTCGATGCCGAGACTAGAATCACTTTCAGTCGATACAGACAAGGAAGTCTGGTTGAAAGCTTTATGTACTTAGTCAGGTAACGATACTTGGATGTCATTTCAACAGGAAGTCCCTCTCTCATCCCTAAGAGAGGGATTCAGGGGCCTTTGCCATCATTATCATTTCAAAACCAGAAAACTATATGATGCTCACTCTCAGTCTCACGAAAAGTCTTCTGCTGCTCAGAGCCGCTTCTGATGTCACACCTGCTCTTGTCCTCCACCTACAACAAACACAAAAGAGATTCAGAAATCCCAAAGCAGCAGTAGACTTGTTTAACGCTGTAGTTATCTTTTAATTGACTAAGCCAGCTATTTCTGCTTCTTCTGCTGCGATACATCACCAAAATATTTCAAAATCGACCCCACTTCATATTATATTTGCCTAAAAAGGGTTAGTAAATGAATATTATATCATTAATTGCTCACCCTAACCCTCACAACCGTAAGACCTCCGTTCATCTTCATGAGGCGATGAGAATGCTTTTTGTGCGCAAAAGCAAAACAAGAATAACGACTTTATTCAACATCATATGTTCTCTTCTGTGTCATTCTCGTACATTGTTTATGTTCAGCGTTTGCAAAAAAAGTATTTTCGTCTCTTCATAAAATAAAAGTTGAACCACTGGAGTCACGTGGACTATTATATCGATGTCTTTACTACCTTTCTGTACCTTAAAAGTGGTGGTTAAATTGCTGTCTATGAAGGATTTCATTAAAAATATCATACTTTGTACTCCAAAGATGAACAAAGGACTTACAGGTGTGGAACGACACGAGGATGAGTAATTGATGACAAATGTCATTTTCATGTTCATTGAGTGAACTAACCATTTAATACAATCTTTAAAAATCCCTGAATGTAATTACAGCTGTAGTTAATTTCTGTAATTACCCCTTAACCCACACTGTATCTAACCTTACAAGCAGCAAATGTGTTCTACATAACATATTCATTTGATATGAACATAATAAGTACATTGTGCCTTACATTTTTTAAAGTAAATATATAGTAGTTAAAGACACCTATTAGAACAATCATTTGTTGTTAAAGTTCTAGTTCAAGTCTAGAGAACAGTTTGTCGATACATTTAGCCTCAAAAATAGCTGAGTAGTTATTTGGTTTAATCAAAGCAAAGAAGTGCGAGCAAAACTCACTGTTGAACTAAACATTTGTGGAAAGATACAAAAACATTGAACCACTTCTCTTCTGCTGTTGCTGTTGTTATTTATATCTTAAAATTAAATTTTACAAAGAGCAAAGACTGACTACACCTACACCTAGTTAAAGCCTAAAGACATGTTTGCGGTCACAAAAAGCAACTGAAATTTTACCACTATTGTACTAAAGTATTGAATGCTGTGAGCTACTGAGAGTGGAATGTTTTCAGTGCGAAATATTGATTGCCCTGAATTTTTTTCCCCCCGCCGTTTGGTCAAAGCAAGCTGTTTTTATAGCTTATTATTGCATTCTCAGATCAACCCGGAGCGTGTGGCGAGATGACAAACGCATTTAAATTCACTCTGCAAACTGGTTCTGCCTCCCCACTGATGCATCAACGTGATGGCTGAGCATGATCCAGAGACACAGACGGCCAGAACAGTCTTCCGATTTGTGCTGGAACGCTGGATTCCATGATTAGAGGAGTGTAGAACGAAAGACTGATGCTAAATCAACACCGCCCCGATCAGTTGCACATGTCTGATTTTGTTGGTAAAGTTCTAGTCCAAATCTAGACAACAGTTTGTCTGCATACTTTGACAAACAATGCATTTAGACTCAGAAATACCTGAGCTGGTTTAATCAAAGCAGATTTGTTTGTGACTACTCAGCTGCACTGATTTGCATATATATATTTATATATATATCCAAATTTACACCCCCAAGCTTCTATTAACTTTTTTATCAATTCTGGTTCCAATTCTTCTAAACTTTTACAGTTTTCTATTAATGATACTTTTAGTTCTGTTATGGAATAAATGGAAAAAAAGAAAAGCAATTCCATTGTTACACTTTTGGAAAAAGTGTGTTTGTGTTTTAAGATAAATGCAACTCTGTAATCCTATATATACACATACATATACATATACAAAACAAACAAAAATCCAGTAACATACATTGATGTTCAAAAGTCTGGGGTCAGTAACATTTTTTGTGACAATTTTATCCAGCAAGGATACATAAATTAATTAAAAAGCGACAGTAAAGGGATTTGTCTTGTTACAAATAAGGCATTCGTAATGTTTTATTTCAAATAAATACCGCAAAAAATATTAAGCAGCACAACTGTTTTCAACACTGATAATGAGAAATGTTTCTGGAGCATCAGCATATCAGAATAATTTATGAAGGATCATTTGACACTGTAATGATAATCATGATGCTGAAAATTTGCATCACAGGAATAAATTAGTTTTACAATATATTCAAATAGAACTGTTCTAAAATAAAAGTTACTTTTAATTCTAATAATATTTCACAATATTACAATTTTTTTATTGTATTTTTGATCAAGTAAATGCAGCTTTGGTGAGCGTAAATCGGGAAAAAAAATGAAAAAATAATAATAAAAACACTGACAAATGCATAACGTGTATCTTTATCTGTTATCATAATCAGAACCAGAGAGTAGCTACACAGATTTAAATCTCACAGTAGGGCTTTTCGCACCTGGTAACCCCGGGTAAACGGAATCCGGGGTTATCTTGCGTCACATTTCACACTGCTCATAATTTACCCGGGGTTAACAATCCTGTGTATTAATAAGCGGACGTTTTACATTGTACATTCCTAAACCCTGGGTTAACATTCTTATTTGCAGATTTGCAGTGTCAGAGTCATTGATTGGATAAACTCACCACGAAACCCGTTTACATAGCTCTAGCACTGCACATCTTCCTATTGACAACTGTACTGTCGAGTTTATATTGAATGGACATTTTAGACTATAAAATGTAAGAATGAAACGGTCTCATCTTCATTAAAATTGTCATGTTTTCTGTCAGCATTTGATATACTTACCTCTCAAATGCTGAATTTACTGTTTATACACAATGCACAGTGTTTCTATGATTGTCCAAAGCAGGCAAATACGAGTATGCAATTTCTGTTGCCAAGCGTCTAGCTGTAATGTTCCATCACTGCATCGTTCCACACTGTACAAGTTTGGCACCGCAATGAGAGGTTAAAAAGCTAACCCCACTTCTAAATTAAAAGTGTGAAATGTTCCTTTACCCGGGGTTAAAAGCGGTGTTTAGAATTATGATAACCCGGGGTTAAGTATGAAACACCCTAGTAAGTTGTACGCGATTTGTGACCCTGGACCACAAAACCAGTCATAAGTAGCGTGAGTATATTTCTAGTAATAACCGACAATACATTGGGTCAAAATGATCAGTTTTTCTTTTACGCCAAAAATCATTTAGGATATTAAGTAAAGATCATGTTCCATGAAGATATTTTGGTAGTTATTTTGATTTATTCCAGATTCCAGATATTTAAATAGTTGTATCTCAGCCAACTATTGTCTTATACTAACAAACCATACATCAACGAAAAGCTTATTTATTTACATACATATAAATATATTTATTTATGTGCATAAATTGACCCTTATGGCTGGTTTTGTGGTCCAGGGTCACATATGTGTTTGATTCACTAAAAATAACTAAATACTGATTAGAGTTTTTGTTCTGGAATCTAACTACACTGTTTGCGCTTCATGCTGTTGATTCACAACAAAGAAGATTACAGCTTACACCGACTGTCATATATTAAGTCATATATATAATCCATCACGTTGTAACACTGTCTGTGCTTGGAGAATTACAGGAGCCTCTGGCCACATTTATCAGTTTCTACTGGTACATCACAGACATATTGTGAGCAGTGTTTTTTGATTAACTAAAAAGAAAAAGCTCATACGAGTCAGACACTCTGTCAGCAGGAAACTCAGATAATTTTAGTATCAGTTGAAGAATGTATGTGCGAGAACCGAGAAACCTAATGTCATTCGGTTGTGGTATTTAAAAAAAAAAAAACTTCAGCACAGAACAGCGCAAAGAAAGACAAAAATCAACAAGAAAACAAATCTTGTTACCTTTCCTCCCCCACAGTCAGGACATATGGCGGGCTGTAATTGTGGGGCGGTGGAGCCTTCAGGGGGCGCTACTCCTTCACTATACAAGCTGAATCTCCATTGGACAGTTTGTCTGGGGGTGGCATCGGCAGGGATGCCCTCTGATCCCAGAGCTCCACATTCAGGCCCCCGTTCCTGGGCGGCAGCAGTCAAAAGCTGTTCCTGATTGGAGGATTGTTGTAGTAGGAGCCTGCGCGGGATGTCGTAATGCTGCAGAGGTGGACTGGGTACCTGGTGCGTTATGGCCTGCATTTGAGCAGCCTCTTTGAGTGGGCATACGCAGGGACTGTGCTCAGGAATCAGGGGAATTGTCCGTACTGGAGTGTTGATGAGGGAGCTTGAGTTTGAATTAGTGTTCTGAGGGAGGCTTATTGAGGATCCAAACTCATCAGTCTCTCCATGCCCAATATCCATGCTACCAGTGTAGGAGGAGAAGCTTCCAGAATACGAGGAGTGGCTCCCGGTGGCGATACCACTGTCTGTTGAGCTCTGCCGTCCCGCCTCTTGAAGGCCTCTAGGTTGAGGTGGTTTGGATGGGGGCCGAAGCCCTCCCAACATTACTCCATATAGTCGCTCGTCACTGGATGTGCTGACGGAACAGGCTGGGCTCTTAGATCCTGCAACCCCTAATAGGGGGGATGATGATGGTTCAATGGGAGTGGGGTGTCTGACTGGCTCTGGCCATATCGCCAGACGGCTGCCCAGGCTGTTATCAGAGGAGGAGCTGGAGATGCTCCGATCATCTCCTGCCAAGGAGGCGCCATAACTGAAGGTGGAGGCTGACGAATTATGACAAAGAGAGGGCGGATTAACAAATGTTTGCCTGAAAACATTTATTATTATTATTATTATTATTATTATTATTATTATTATTATTATTGAGCATGCATTTCATAAAGGGAGTGACACAAAAACTAATTATGATTTGATTTATATGATATTCAGTTTTTTTTTTTTGAGCAACTCAAAAAAAAAAAAAAAAAAAGAAAGAATCTTTACACGCTCTTTTAATACCGGTGTCCAAATTCGGGGCTTCAAAGTCTGCAAATGCTAAACCAAGCGTTGTTAAACGGGATGGTCTAGCCTACGTTTTTATTAGGCAGTTTTTCTTATGTATAATATATTTTAAAAATGTAAACTATTACATCCCCATTTTACAACACATTTGAAGGAGCCTTCGAAATGGGACGGCCTTCGTCACGCCACTGTGATGCATTCCTTCTTGGGACAAAGCTAATGTGTACACTTTATTCCAAGTCTTTTAAAGACGTATGATAGCTTTGTGAGAGGAACAGGCTAAAAAATTGACATCTTTATACTTTTATTACTAAATGTTTTTCATTGGTATTTCACATTGTCAACCATTTAGTACTGATTCAGTTCGGCTTTTTGTATTGTAAATGGGGTCTTGTATTCATTTGAGTTTGGGTTATTATTTTTTTTCTAGTTGGATTACTTTTGTTGCTAATCCGCCTGATTTAGTTCTGCTTTCTTTGTCTCCAAATTGGAACTGTTTTAGTTTGTTTTCTCTTGAATTGGTTTATTTATTTATTTTTATTTTGTAATATTGTGAAATCTTGTATTGCTGATTTAGGTTTTAGTTTCATTTGCTGTGATTTGATATTATTTTGAGTTAAAGTGTATTGTTTAAGACTTGTGCACGTCGTGTATCTAGGACTATTGTATTCATCTTTGTTATTTTCTTTTTTCCTCTAGGATCTGCTGGCCTTTATTGATCAGGGTCAACGATTTCCCCTTTAGATGGTGGTGTTTCTTCATTGTGTGCTGTGATCTTTGGCGTGCATCGGGGTCTTTATTTGGGTATGCGAGTATGTCATGTAGATTAGGAGCCCCTTTATTATTGGAGAGTCTTCCCTGGGATTTAGGCCGCAGCTCCATGATGTTTTGAACGAGTAATGATTTTGTAAGTCCTTCTGGGAGTTGGCGTTTCTATTTTATTGATTTTAAGCTACTTTGATGAAATATTTGTTTGATACCCATGTTTCCACGTTTTGCTTGCCACTGGGTAGAGGACCTGTGCAAAGTTTTCTGGGTTAGATTCTATGGTTAGCGTAGTCAGTCAGTGTTTTGTTTAAAGTTATTTGGTGAAATTCAGCTGGGCCACCCCAGGCCCCTCACCACACATATACAGTGTGTGCAGAGTTAGACACACATTGATTTTCTGATCATATTTTTTAAAGTTTGGAAGATCATTTTTAGTCCATATCTGCAAGATGGACTTCAGGGACAAAAAATACTTAAACAACATGAAGATGAGTAAATTATGGCTAAATTTTCTTTTTGGATGATCTATTATTTACCGAAACCTTTTATTTTAAATAAAACAGCCTCCTCTGTGTGTTTATTTTGTGTATGCCCTGTTGAATTACCTGCCATGCTGTGGTGGCTACAAATCGACAGCATACTGAGTCTTTTCTCTAGCTCACTGGCCTCCTGGCTAATCCTGTCTTCTATAGATGATGGGTTAGCATTGGGGTCTATGGAAACATTAAATTTTAATTTAAACCAATACAGTGAACATTCATCATTCATACAAGCACCAACATATATCCTTATGCTAACACAAACATGCACCAGACAGCACTGATTTGTCTCTGACCATTAAGTCATATTTAATCCATCACTGTTGTATCACTGTCTGTGCTTGGAGAATTACTGGAGCCACTGGCCACATTTATCAGTTTCTACTGGTACATCACAGACACAGCCTCACAGCAATAATCTCTCTCTCTGAAACACACACACACACACACACACACACAGGAAGCTTGGAGACCTCCTTTTGAACATGGCAGTAGGTCGTAATCACTCTCTCTCACAATAGAATAAATCAGGACACTGAACACAAAGTGCTCAAAATAAACAATAAATCAGTCAGGAGAGAATAAACATACAAAAAAAGACAACTGGAACAGAACAAGAGGGAAACAGGCAGAATTTAAGCAAAGAAAAGGTGATATGGAGGAATAAAGACTCGCAGGCTTTGCACAGTTTAGTGCTAGATATTTTTGGCATCTTATTAGCATGAAAAGTCAATTTCATGCTGGTCTAAACTAGTTCAACAGGCATTCAAGCAATGCCACGGGCAACAAATAGACTGAAAAAAAAATCAATACCACAGAAGCAAAAACAAACCTGCAAGTCACTTCTATACAGCAATTTTATATTATAAATAAGTAGTTTTAATATACTTAAAATAATACTATACGGTCTGAGTAAGTTGAAAGACAGTGCTGAGCTGAAAAGCTCTCGCCAGCTCTAAAAAGGTCATTGTACAATTTATCTGCTCTGTGAAATTCTTCTGAAGAATACAGAATAAAGTGAAATGCTAAAAAAAGGGGGTGTCTTGGCCATCACCCTACACCTTATTCATCACTGGCAATCTAATCTCTTGCACAACCTTTATTGAATGTCAAAGGTTAAAATACATCAAGTGCACTTAATTAATGACACTTAACGACAGCTAGAACAACTGCTCTGACATCTTAGTATGAGAGACGACAGGCGAGAACTTGATGTAATGTGGCATTACATAAATCTGAGAATTCAGAATTCAGAGAACGTGCCGTCATAAACATCGAAGTAAACAAACTTTAAGGCTATTGATTTCTACCCGTATACTTTCATACAGCAATCACAGAAATTGGAAGAATTTGTAGAGGACAAACAAATACTGGAAAAAGATTTTGCCGTGATTACAAGCAAGCAAACTATTATCATCATCATCATCATCATCAAAAGTGCACCATACAACAATTGGGCTGAAAATTATTGTGTTGTATCTGTGGTTGTTCCACAGAGAAATACGAAAACATGTTTAGCCATTTTGAATAATCATATTTTTAAGGCTGTGGTACACAACATCAATGTAATGAACGGGGAAATAATAACACCTGTCAAATCATTTGTTCACAGAGCGTAAATCACCTATGCAAATGGGTCTATGTAAATATGTGCCCAACACAGTAGGCTACATTTATTACAAGAAATGGCCCCGGAGCAGCCCGAGCATAATATTGTTGCTTCGTGGATCAATCTTTGTGGGATTTGAACTAGCCTACCATCTCTCTGACTATGTAGAGAGCCATTTCAACTATGGCTGTGCTAATTTTAGCACACCTTTTAGCCACTTCATATCCATATACTTATTTTATGTTACTGACCGTGTGTCAGCTCTCCACAGGATTCTGTTCACACAACTCATGATAGCATGCAACCTTTCAGCAAGACCTTATCGTTTTATTTCAATATCACTGGCTCAGCAGCTCAATTCAGTGATTCTCTGTGTATCAGAGTGGCAGTTTGATCTATAAAATAATATGTCAAACTCATTAAGGTTTAATGTACTATTATGCGTAAATATTAAATCTACCTAGGACTGATCAATAAACTAAATGTGAATCTTATATTGATTTTTAGGCCAATTGCTCAGTATTCGGGAAGTCATGTTAAGCTCCATTAAAAAGATGTGTACGAGATAGATGATATTGTTCTCCGTCAAGACGGAGCCATTGAGTGGTTGGATTCAAAAACCAATTGCCATTACAAAGTAAGACTCATTAAAGTTCATTAAACTTAATGAACATGATTGACTACAGAACCCTGCTAGTGCTAGATGTAAAAACCTGCCTTGTCAGTAACAGAAATATCACTGATGACACAAAGTTGCCTTATGATAATAATAGTACAACTGTGTCAGTTTTATTTTCACAAGCTTGATTTGTGTAATCCACTTATAAATACATTTCTTATGAACCATTTCAGAATTATTTATTAACTTATTTATGCACTGTTTGAGGTCTCAGAAAATCTGGGGTTTTTTTTAAAACATACTTTACACTGAAATGTCAAGTTGTGACTTTTTAATAATCTTATGAGAACTTATTAACTCATTTTCAACTTGATAACAATTAACACTACATCACATGAAACAAATTTACATTTCTTATGTTTAGGGTCTCAGAGAATCCAATAGACAAACATTAAGTAATGCAAAGAATCTTTTCATTAAATTCTGTACTGAGTCAGAATTTTATCATGTAAAAATGCTAATTATTCATTAATATTTTGAAAGGTACACTATGTAACTTTTGGCCCTTGAGTGGTTAAAAAACAAAACAAAACTGCATGCATTTTGCGGGAGAACATTGATTAATTCCTTGAAAATAAATTCAAGCACAGCGCTACAACAACCATAATGATTTGACCCTTCACAATAGATAATGCTTTACAATGAACTGTTAGAGAGCTACATTCGGCAAATTATCTGTTCTATTAAATACTTTGATAAAAACCTCATCTCTGCATCACTTTTACAACATTTGAAATAGCCTCAGCTCTCGCCAGCTCTAAAAAGCCAAGCCCATATTGATTCTTGTTTTATTACAAATTTCTTTTTTTCTTTTCTTTTTTTTCCAGCAAATGGGGATTTTTCGAACAGGTCAAATGCAGAAAGAACCTTCCAATTAAAAGGTTCTGTCTTGCAAAACATTAATTCAACCAATATTTTTCAAAAAACACAATCAGTTCACTTATAATTTGTGATTAGATGGATTGGATAGATTCGATAGATTTGATACATAGAAAGAAAGAAAGAAAGAAAGAAAGAAAGAAAGAAAGAAAGAAAGAAAGAAAGAAAGAAAGAAAGAAAGAAAGAAAGAAAGAAAGAAAGAGAGAAAGGCTTAAATGAGTGTTTATGGGCTTCAGGGTGGTTAAATTTGAATTTTAACAGTTGGAGTTGGAACCTTCTTGACTCATTGGTCCATTTGTGTGCATTCAAAGTGCTGATTGGCTCACAAATTAGAGTTTGAGTTTTTATTTCTACAAAGTCCAAAAATATACACAACTTAAAAAAATATCACATAATGTAAATAAGTTGTCGCGGAATAAGAATATGTGAATAGCTCGATTTTGACATAAAGGTGACGAATTAGCTGCTCCAGCCAACCTTTCTCGCTAGTTGTGACAACTCCACGTGTCAAAGTAGCAGGAGCAACCTTTTCTCTATTTACAGATATGACGACGCACACACACGTATGTGTGTGAGTGACGTATGTGCAAACTTTTCCTGCAAAAACCATCCCATCAGGTCTAAAATATCACAGCTTACCATAGTGAATCAGGGCAAGACAAAAACATGTTTTGGAAGATGGATTGATGATGTACTGGCTTATTTTGAGAGGAAAAAAAAAAAGGTACATAGTGTACCACTGGAGGGATGCAGCTCCAAAAAATATCTGCCAGCTAGATTTTGATTAGATCAGAAGAACTTATTAAATAGAATTGGAGGGAATATAAAAGCCTAATTTAAAAATTACTCTAATTATTTTCACATTTACATAATTGAAGTCTCTGGGACTCCAAACATAAAATCAGCAGTCATTCTGAGCAGAACACGAGGATACTGGGAGAGATAACAAGAGAGAGAAGGAAACTTGACACCACATATCAATCATACACAGAGCTTAGACACAGACAACACGCACATGCAGCTGACAACTCACACACGTCAAGCTAATGACGCTAACTTCGAAATGTCTGATCTGAGAGCTTACATCACACACCTCCACAAACATGAGCTCACCTGGCAGGACTGGGTGCAGTCCGAACGGCCCCCTGCTTGGTGATATTCCACGAACGATGCAATCGAACAAAAAACTGATCTGTTCTCCTTCTGCACATGCAAGAAAGAAAACACCAGCCCCTACAGAGACAGAGAGAAGACAAATAGCTTCTTAATGTCTTGAGCCTGTTTTATTCAAAAGACAATGCACCATTTCGAATTCAGATTGATATTAATTGCCCACAGCATTAAATAGAAAATTCGTTTCAGTAATGACCACGATAGCAGTCACAAGATTATTACAAATGAGGGAACATCAAGTGATTCCTCTGAGCAGACGAGAATATTCACATTTTACTGATTCAGAATAAATGAATTATAGACTAATTCAAGCCAATGGAACCAAGAAAAACTGTACGAGTTCATACATCATTCAAATAAGTTCATCAGGCACACAAAGTCTATAAAGTACAGTGACCGTCTTCAAGTAAAAGGTAATTGATAGATACTGACTGGTATTTTTTCATGAACAATACTGATTGTTTGGTTAATTAGATTGTATGAGCCAAATGCATGGAAGTTATATATCTTTCTGGTCTACACAGAAAAAAAAACTGTTATAAAACTAGTTTATTTTTGCATATTTAATTGAGCATAATGTATAATTCAAATTATATGAGCCAAATGCATGGAAGTTATACATCTTTCTGGTCCATACAGAAGGGAAAAAAAACATGTTTATTTTTGCATATTTAATTGAGTATAATGAATAATTTATAAAATAAGCAGGACATGTACCAAGAAAATTCGCTTTGGTGCCCACACCTCCTCCATACAAATGTCAATAGCATCTACAAAGCCTGAAACACCTTTCAAACTAAAATAAGAGCTGGCAAAAGCACAGCTGAATGTTACTGAAAAACAAGCTATTAAAGAGCCTTGAGGCTTCAAGTATAATGGGAAAACTTGGGTAACAAAGCCATTATTCGTGACAAGATGCATTAATGATTCATCCGCAGTCAGATTATGACTGTTTTTCTTTGTAGGACACGATGAGGAAAGAGACTTAGGCAGTCTTTCATGGAGGTAAATATAGTCCTGTCAAATCCCTGAGCATCACTGTGGAGACGGTATAGGAGTGACAGTTCATTACAAAAATAACCATAACACCCTTAGCACTTGGTTTCATAATTCATAAACACACTGGTAGGCTATTAATACTTGAGACATGTGGCCACGTCTGTGGCTATTTACTTACCTTGCCCAAATTTTAAGAGAATGAAAATGGCTTACACCTGCTTTTGCTAAACTATAGTATTTCTGATTATTTGACATTTTTGGTTATTTTGACATTTTACCCTGCTAAAATGTAAACAATAAAGTGCATTGCATGGGATACTATATCAGACAATGCAATGCACTGAAACTTACATTCCCTTTATTATAAATGAACTGTAAGCAGTATCAGCTGTGACCAAAAAAAAACAACTAAAAAATAACTTGCTGCCAAATGTTTTTACACAATTTTTTAAAAATGACTTCTTTTTGAAACGTATATTGTTGCATAATTTTTTTAACAGTACGCCATATATGTATTTATATATATATATATATGTAGCATTTACTAAAAGAAGCCAGTACTCCAGTCCAAACATAGGCATTCTGGCATACTTTACAATTCTTATTACTTTTTTTTGTGCAGTATTGAAATTTTAATCTTCTTTACAACCACAACCACCACCTCATGCATTCTGAAAATGTATGGAAATCCATAAAACAGACAAGGAAACAGATACTAAACAGTGAATTACAGTGAAATACTTACCTTATCTGGAGTATGAATCTGTTAGCCAGTGCTTTACCTCATTATAGTTTGACAACCATGAGCTCCGATTGGTCTGCGCAAGTAAATTAATGGCAAGTTCATTTTAATCAGATCAAACACTTGCGGAATCATGTAATTAGAATTGCAATGTCAGTTTCAACTTGTTTTAGATCTCATGACATGTTTTTTCATTGCTGATGCCAGTCAGACACCCTACCTGACAGCAGGGAAAACAGTGATCTACAATCTGTCCAAGTCTGTTGACAAACTAAGCTAGTGAACAAACTCACACCCGTTCAGTCTCTGAAATCAAATGAGACAGCTGACACGCTCACTAATTGCACTGCCAGTATGTGTTTTGTCACCGTGTGTGGCCTGTGACATTGAGTCGCGCTAGAAACAGCAACAAGGCCATATTTTTTCAATTTAATTCACTCTGTCCCAGAGCAGCCAACCGCTGAATTACACTAATGGCAGTAGGAGGGACATGACCTCTGTGTGGCAGAGACCAATCTTGCTCATAGTTGGCAAAATATAATGAGGAAAAGCACTGGCTAACATACACATTCTCCAGACAATGTAATTATTTCACTGAATGCATCTAAAACAACACTTTGCGGTCCCATCTGTTTTTTGGGGGGATTTCCACACATTAGATGAATATTTATATTCAGTCTAATTGAACAAGCTCTCTTTATACAGATTTCTAAGCCCTGAGATAATCTGCAGATCTTTGTTTGCATTTTCTGCACTGATTATGGAGGAACACCTGCAAAAATAATTTAAATATGGTCCAATGTATAAAAACAAATGTAGAGTTAATTTGCAAAAACAGACAATAGTTTTTGTTAATTCTCATAAATCAAGTTTTTTTTATTGCGCATTCCAAGGAATATCATTCAAACCGCAGTTGGGTTGTTTTGATTAAGGAATAACTCAAAAATATACAGGGAACTTACAAAATTAATGTTCACTGAAAGTATTTTTTTTATATATATATATATATATATATTATATAATATATATATATTATTTTATTTTTTTTTTGCAAAAGCAGATAACTCCACATTTTATGCTTCAGAGTTAAACAAAAATTTAAAACGCACAAACACACGAGTGCACATACACACACACTAACAGCTTTGACGAAACTCCCCTCAGCCACCGCATCTTTTCGAAGTGAATAGCAGCATTGTCACCTGACTTGAATAATGCGTGCTGATTATATATATATAGGTTTTTTTTGGGGGGGGGGTTAAAGAGCTTCTTTTTTTTTGAAGTTCTGTGCAGTATTTGACTGTGACTGTGATTTGACATGAGCATGCAGTTTCCATGCAGTCCTATGCGTGACTAATGTTGTAATGTACTACAACAGCAATAAGATTCTGGTGTCCAATGTGAGCACCCCTGCCCCCTCAAATTCTTCCACTTGGCAGAAGACCTTTCAAATGCCGCCTCACCACATAAACACATAAAAATGCCCAGAGTTCCCAGCATAGTGCATTAAAACAGCACCTAACAACTGTCCTGAACACCATTTGGACTGAAACATTCATTATCCGGATTATGATTGCAGTAAAAAAAAACAAAAAAAAAACCTTTTCTGTTGTGACAACATGGCTGCCGTTAACTCGTAAGGAAGTTTCACATAAGATGGAGTGTTAAAGCTGCTGAAGCTACAGAACAGCTGCAGACGGATTTTGCCAGAGAGACAGCTGGTGGGTTTCACTGGTGCTAACGCAACATCTTACACTGGAGCATATCACACATTACCACAATCCGCGTGGGTGTAAAAAAGTAATGTGTACTGATTCTGTAAGTACGGAGGGAGCGAGAAAATGAGCGAGAGAGGGAGGGAGAGACAGAGAGACTAAGTGTGACTGCGAGGTTATCTGATTTTCACATTTACTATTGGCAAACACCTCTGTGCTACTTCCACCGCAGAGAACATCACTAAGACGAAGTGAAAAAGTGGCAGAGGAGGGGACGACTTTTTATGAGAACAAACCACACATTCAACTCAATTATCATAGGATTCTTCATTGAATAAAATGCAGTATTCTACAAAACAAAAACAAAAGAGAGGTCCAGGAATCCATCTCAAAAACATCCAGTGTCAAATGAGCAATTCAACAAAGAAAATAAATTTAAGAATGGCACTGGATGAGAACAAGAACAATAACATGAACTTACAGTAGCCACATCTTGTCCCTCCCTCAAAGATAAATCCATTAGGAACGGCACCATAACGCCTCAAGTCCGACAGTTTCCATTGGCCGATGACAGTTGGAGGGAGGTCTCTGGCGATGACAAGCAAGTTGTTGCACAGATGCAGGGAGGCGGGGCCACTTTCTAGTTTGGTACCAGGCTGGACATTGACGTTAAACCTGTGAACTGAAAGAGAGACAAGTTTATTATCAGTGAGCAAAACACATCAAAGCAAAGCAGTTGTTCTGGAGACATTCTGGAAAGGCCAAATTGAATTCTGTCAGCTACAAGGACACAGTACATTTGCATTTAAAAATCCAAAACCTTACCATTGCCTTACCTTTTGCTGATATGACTCATAATCCGATATTGGAGAAATTGGAAACCATCAGAAACACATTTTTAATCACTATAGCGTGAGTAATGAACAGGATACCCACCCCCTTTGTCCATTCATTTTCCATAGTTTTTCCCTTTTTTTGTGAAACCTTCGGATTCAATCTGCCAATCAATCATGCAGATGAATTCATTAAAAATAAATAAATAAATAAAAATAACGACTCAACAGATCAAGTTTTGAATAAACTGAATAACTGAACCATATGATGGCATGCAAGCAAGTTTTACTTTACACGAGAGTGATATCTTATTGATAAAATAATAGTAAAAAATATATTTACTACCGATTTCCATGACATTTTCAGGCATGGAAAACACCATTTAAAAATTCTCTGATATTTCCACAATGTGGAATTTTTCAGTGGATCAGTGGATTTTTATTTGCAGCTGCATTTTGTCTTAATTTGTCTGGAATAAATTTAATTCAATACTTCATTTATAGGCCAGATTAAGCAACAAAGGTGTGAATACAGTTTGCTTGCAGCAGCGTGTGCATATGTATGCGTGTGTCTTTTGCAACAGTGATGGGATACGCGCTTACACTGTGCACTTTGTCATACATAATACTCACAAAAGATGTATCCATCACATTATATATGTAATGTATATATATATTTAAGAACACACACACTCTCACATCTCCATCTATGGTCAACCAAAGCAAGACACTGACTCATCGGTCATGGTCAATGTGAGGGGACTTGGTACAGAAGAATGTGTTAAAGCAGTTTATAGGGAAACTGATAAGAGCATCAGAGCAGAATGAGACATCTGCGCCTCGCTTCACCAGACTCCATCTATCATCATGCTGATTGCTTTAAAGACAAATAACCAAACAAACATGGGATCTGAAAATCAAGTGGGTATCAGAGCGGAGACAACGCTCAGAATAACATATGCCACACAAGAGCTGATTCATTCAACATTCTAGCTGCATGAATGGAAATGAAAACTAACCTGAAGACATCTGAACAGTCAGGAATAATATACAATGTTTTTTAGTATGTGTCACTCTGCCAAGAGCATGTTCGAGAAAACTTTGAGATCTTGTGGAGTATCACACACATCACAGGGTCCCAATTATAACTTTGCTGCATTCTCAAAGGGCACGCCAAACCACTCCGACTTGAGAGTGTATGTGTACGTGTGAAAGTAAAAGAGTCAACCGCCTGGAGTAGGTGTGTGTCTGTACGTGTTTTTCGAGGCTGTCTGGGATTAACAGACCCAGTAGCAGTCTTGACTCATAGGGTGCCCTGAGGGAGATCAAACTTTAGCTGTATTTGCTAGAAATCACAATAAAATAGATGGTAAATAAAAAAGTAACCAATTAAAGACAGAGGGTTTACATAACTATTTAGAATTAGTCATTTTAAGGAACCGACATGTTTGATTAAACCATCAAAATATCAGAAATATTTTAAATATTTTTTTATATTTTAAATATGAAGAAGAGTAATACACTAATCTTGGTTAAGGTATTAATCGGATAAAATAATTTGGCCACAGGTTTTATTTTTCCTATGCAAAAAAAAATACATAGACACAGACTTGGTTCTCTCTTGTTTTTGCCTGTGTTCATAATTTTGTATGACAGCTTGGCCAAAATTATGTTTATATATGTATATAAAATTACGTTACCATTAGTATTAGAGATGCATGACTAATCGTAAAAAGATTGCGACCTTATTTTACTAATGACAACGATTCGTCCGCATCTTTTAAACCTTTGACAAAATGGTTCAAAACCACACGTTAGTTATTTATGTTACAAATATTCAAATTTTCACAGATGTACTGAGATATCAGTGTTTATATCCTAACTTTAAACTTATATCTACGATAGCGATCAAAATGGCACAAACCAACTTTTGAAACTAACTTGGCACATCAAATAACGGTTGAATTTATGAAATCATTACAGGACAACTGACTTAAAAAAATGTATTTGTCATTGAATCATTCATTCAAAAGATTTGTTCAAAAACACAGATTCATAATGAAACAAGAATTTATTAATGAATCATTGAATTCATTCAAATCCATTTTTTAAATAATTAATTCAATCATTTTCCTGCAATTTTACAATATTTTGTCAGAACCTCCAGTAAATTGCATGTTATTTTGTTTGGTTGTATATTCAGAGTCGTGGGAGAATCGAGATCTCTATTTGAAACCAAAAAGTCGCGATTCTCATTTTATCCACAATCATGCAGCTCTAGTTCCTATACATGTTATGATACTTGAATGAAGCTGTTTTGGTGTTGTTCTTGTTAAATACTGGGAGCGTAACAGCTCTCAGTCAATATGAACTGTCACTGTAAGGCTGTGGAATGATTTTTACAAAAAAAATAATAATAAATGCTATGTGATGCACAATATGGGTTTGGAAGGGCATGATGGCGATTTTCATCTGGTCACTACACACAAACTCTCACCCTCTCCGAGGCTGTAGCGGATACGAGCATCCCAAGCCAGAAGCGTCACTCTGTTGTCGAAGCCCAGCATGACAGACTGGCTTAGGCAAAGCAGACTAAGTGCATAATTCACTCCATCAAACCCCTGAAGAGCCTCCAGTCCACAGATATCCCTCAGCGTGGCCTGATTCCTCTCCCGCTGTCCTTTACTCTTCTCTCCACGCTCCTTATACACCAGCAAGGACAGGCAGTCTGCGACAGTCAAGATTACATATTCATGAAACACCAGAAATGCATCTTATACTAACAAAAATGACCATGATAATCTCCATGTTTGGGTGTTTACTGTGACGGTATCATCCAAACAACTTGGAGAACTACATAAACATGAAATGATTCAGTGCCATTGTTTAAGCACCATTACCATAAATGTACCACGGCACCATTCAAGTCAAATACAGGTACTATAGTTAGTTCTAAGGCAATAAAAAGTCTACATTTTCTTTCATTTCACTACTGTGTAGCTCTACAATTCCAGCAGTTAATATAATTTGCATAATTATCATCCGAAATTACAACTGACAAAGTAACACACGCATGTGATGCAGTTACTGAGCCATGAAATATAAACTGTCTCTTTCCATAGACTACTGCTGCGTGTGTGACAGCGTCAAGCTACAAACTCTGGGACGATTCCACTTGTTGTTTTCAAAATGCGGTGATGTTTTGTTTTTACGCTTCTGTACAAAGGAACAAACCACTACATCACCACACTTCTAAAACAGTATGCGAGGAGCCGAGCAGCTGTCATAACACACACATCAAAAGACACAGTGATCCATGAAAGCAACTGGAGACTAACCTATTAAACAATGACAGCTTCAGACAACAAAGATCCAAAAATGACCTACAGTATCCGCTGGCCAAGTTCACCTAGAAGTTATGCAAGTGTATGGCTTGCAATGTGAATGCTGATGCTTATCATAATGGAGACCAAGGTGTCACATTTTCAAGTAAATGTAAAAGTTCATTTAACATCACATTTGATTTCAACTGCCACTGTAGTAACAAAAGGAATTAAATAAAATGTAAACAATTATAAAACAACAAAAATGAAAGTAAACAATTAATATTTAGGCCTATATACACACTCAAGCTCTCTAACAGCTTCACAGTATATATTGACCATGAAATGTTGGTATATATGTTTATAACATTTAAAATACAGGTCAGCATACACCAAAAATACACATAGGTCAACATACAGTATGGTAAATATATGTTGGTACTGGTTTGTTGGATGTTAGCTAGAAGTACAGAATCCACAAATTAATCGGTTACACTTTATTTTACAGTGCCATATTGAAATTACTCAAATAAGTACTGAGTACTATTAATTAACTACATGTACTTACCATAGAGTTACAGTTATGGTTTAGGCTTAGTTACTTGTAATTATGCATAATTTACAGTTATTACTATACATTGTAAAATAAAGTGTTACCAAATAATCTAATGATTTAAAAGGACTTTTGAACACGAAATTTCAAAACAACACACACAACCACTACTAGAGATTTTTGTACACATTTGTGTATGGAAATTTTAGCTCTAAACGTTAGTGATACACCTCTTGTGACAACTGACCCCACAAACGAACTTTTTTCTGCGACTTTAGACTTTTAAAGCGTACATTGGGTCCAAAAAGAGCTCGAGCCAGTGTGAAATGGAATTGCGACATCGCGACACGTGTCTCGAGAGTCATTCCGATATCGCGCGTAACGACCGTGCCAATACCGCCACGAGAAAACACCGTGACAGCGCGATGTCAGGCCTTTGCCAAGTACAAAGTAGAACGTTTATGAAACAGAACAGCTATTTAAATGTGTTTCAGTACTGTTAAACACTTTAAAAAGTTTTCCGAGTAGGATTTACCTGCAACCGGCGAAGGTTTCCGAAGTATCACCCATCTGTTTTTCCACTGTAAACGCAGGGAAACAAAACGACAAATAAAGGAAGAGCTCCTATAAACAAACAAACAAAGGTTTAAGTTGTCCAACAATAGTGAACGATTCAGTAAAAGTAGTTTGCGTTGCTTTAAAACCACCTTTTTCCCCTCTCGCAGTCTGACTTGTCCCTCTACGACAACCGTATCCGTCATCTTGTGTCATGGTTCCCGACAGCTGTGTGCGGTCCGCGGCAGTGAGGGGGTCACTTTCAAAATAACCTCCAGAACTGTCTGCACTGCTGTAACACGCACAAACTCTCTCTCTCTCTCTCTCTCTCTCACCCACATAACTCTGACATACATTGGTCCAACCTCTTAACAAAGACCTACACTACAAGGCAAAGGTTTTTACAGTTGTTCATTGGGTCAAGGCACCAATTTCATTTACAACACCTGGCCAAGCATTCTTGCAAGTCTCAGACAGTCAAGTATGTGGTTTAAGAGACGTGTAAACAAACATGGCATTAAGTGAACTTCTCAAATAATTGTTAATAATCTATACGATGATTAAAGTAAAACTGTTTAACCACATAAATAAATGAAACTGGTAGGGTGATAAGCATGGGAATATAATATCCCTGCAAATGACAACTGTCAAGAAGTCTGTGTAATTCAGGATGCAGTTACTTGAAATAACCTGATGATATTCATGAATTACATTTGCTCTTAATGGAAGCTTTCTTTCCAAAGTGATCACAAAGTGCATGTATCATGTAAATGGCAATTACTAAAAAAGGCACCTAAAAGCTGCTCTATTTTAGGGTCCCGATCAATTAAGCAAATTTGTGACAACCACATTAGTGTATAAATGCTTTTCAGAACATTGTCATCGTCTTGGGTAACATGGATCATATAGCACATTTGAACTTGCCTGAAAAAAAGTTGTTAAACTAGAAAAATGCAAGATAGAAGTGTTGCTAGACCTCATTTTATTTCAATATTCTTTTGATTTATGAAAGGTGAGTGTAAATATAAGAAATATAACTCAAAAACATGTGTTCCTGTGCTCCAAAGATGTGGCTTCGTATTGAAAAATCAGCTGTTTTGACACTATTGGGAGTTTGTTCCACCAATGGAGAGATCAACAAATGAAGAACTGTCTGGACCTAGACAAGCAGTAACCTTTTATATGGAGAGATGGGCGAGCTAGGCGAGCAGAATTGCCTGACAGTAATGGCTGGGGGGTGAAGTTTAGATGAAGGATTGGAGGTAGTGGGCGTCAGGCCATTGGCAGAAGTGCAAAAGTCAGAAATGGCGTCGTATTGGCAGGCAGCAGAGGCGTAACATGAGAGAATTCCAGAGGTTAAAGACAAGTCAGCAGAAGCATTTTGAATGCACTCCAGAGGACAAATAGCAGATGCTGGTAGACGGAGTGAAGGTATACGTAAAATGACTACAGTCCGGGTAAGGAGCTGAGAAACTAGTGGTTGAGAAGATCTTATTGTCCTTTGTGGAGCGTGAAGCAGCAGGGCTAGTTGAACACTGCCATGTTGTCATTGTCATGTGACTTAAGGCATCAGTTGTGTTGCATCACTGCCATTCATAACTAATCCCCCGTGGCCCTTTTGTGAGAGTATATTGTTCATCAAATGTGCACAACTGAATCTCACTGGAAATTTTAGGTCATGCAGATGCTTTTTGCCTACTGTATTATGGTTACATGAATTCAGACAATCTACATTTTCACATGGTATTTTTTATCTAGTAGGGAAGAATGTATATTCAGACAGAGAAAATGTCTTTATGAATGAGTCATTGAATCATTTATTGAACTGTTTCGTTCAAACACACAACATTCAGGAACGTCAGGCTGATTTATACTTCCGTGTCGAAAGTACGCCATAGCTACGTCGTAGGCTGTGTGCGGCACACGTAGCCTATGGCGTACACTGATGTGTGCCTCTTCAAAAATGTAACAACGCGTCAATTTTACGCAGACCACAAGCATTGTGTTTTTTCCCTGCATATAATCGCACGTCGATGGACAACGAACCAGAAGTATAAATGAAAACTAACGTGTATCCTAACGGCGCAGAGCTATGGCATAGGTCCGATGCATAAGTATAAATCAGCTTTTAGTTCTACAGTGGCTTTGTTTGTAATTATTTCATTGGCATACCAAGTAAACAAAGCAACATGTCCATAATGTAAGTAACTCTCTTTGTGATATTGCTTTTATACAGTTTAATAACAACAATGTTACTCAATTACCAAACAGATTGTATGAGAAAACGCATGAATTCTTATGTGATTTGTTAGTCCTAAATCTAACCGTCAGTGGGGTGTTAATGACAGAAGAGCAATGTTTAGCACCCCTGGGGAAACTTGGGTTTCATTACATTTTGCTCAAGGACACAGTGGCCACAAATAAAGGAAAACCAATGCCAGTCAGAAGTTACCACTCAGCACCTTTTTTCTTTTAGGAATGAGATTTACATTTTTAATGCACACTGATTCTACAAATATTAAAGACAGTCAAATCACTGACCAGGGGCCAAAAATGAATTCGTATTTATTGAAGACATGTTGCTGTGGTTCGGAGTTCAGCAATCATCAATGCATTAGCTTGTGGTTTAGCAAATGAAAACACTGCATGTCCTTAAAATACCTGCGGCATTTTGTATTGATCTGTCTTTCCCTTTTCAGTCTCTATTTCCTCTTCGCGATTATCCCTGAAATACGTCTTGGCAGAAAGCAGTGCCTTCATATCCTCGGGTCAATGAGAAGTTTCCAAGACTCTGTAAACTTTAGAGATGCAAGAAAAAGCAACCTTGTCCAATGAAACCGTAGCACAGAAGACTCCACCGGAAGTAGAACGAGGAGGAAACATCATGCAAAAGACAGATATTAGTATAGTTAAAGTATGACACCTGATTTTTGAGAGTTACTACATTTATTCTGAGCAGTGCCACATTAGACCTGCAATGTGATGTGATCATAAGTGAAACAGATGACGTCCTCAAGCAATCCACACTGCCAGTCCAGCTCATGGTCCTCAACACCTCCTCACAGGTCACATGTAAATGGTAAGGTGCTTTATAATAGCAAAAACAAACCTGAAAATCCACTACAAGCTCCATATTAGAAGTTGTTTATTTAAAAATGTAGCAGAATCATCTCAAACTTAATGTAAACCAGCACAAGCTTGAGCATCATCTATTTCATGGGCAACATTTTACGAGAAGGTTCCATTTGTTAATATTATTTGAACCGACCATGAAAAAATACTTTTAAAGCATTTCTACACCACTTTTGCCATGTTCTCATTGTCATGTGACTTATGGCATCAGTTGTGTTGCTTCACTACCATTCATAACTAACTCAAAACATCATTCATAACCTCAAATGTGTAAAGTATATTATAAAATAATACAATTTAAAAGGTTCTGGATTTTGAATGTGTGAATTGCATTGATGAAATATCATTTATGTTCCAAAGATGAACGAAGGTCTTACGAGTTTGGAACGACAAGAGGGTGAGTAATTAATGACAGTATGTTCATTTTCGGGTGAACTAACCCTTTAACAACTAATGTTGACAAACATTATTAACAAATTGCTCATTGTTGATGCATTTACATGTTAACTAATGTCTTATTGTAAAGTGTTAGCCAGTCGGGTTCCATTTGTTAACATAAATTAACTAAATTAGTTCAATAAACTATTTCTAAAGCATTTATTCATTTAAGTTCATGTTAATTTCAACATTTTCTAATACATTATTAAAGGCAAAATTTATGCATTAACTAATTTTAACTAACGGTACCTTACTGTAAAATGTTAGTTTTCTGCGGTTTTGGGAAAGCTATCACGGTAGGTAATTCGCAATAGACTGTTAATTATTACCAAGCTCAGCCTCTTTATTGTCATATCAGACAAAGGTGGCATTGTTCTTGCTGTGGTTATTCTTCTTTCTTGAGGTTTTTACTGAAGGTTTAATTGCTGTTTTTGTGGATGGATCAATGTGCTTTTTCACAGGCAGCAGTTCGCCTTGGTCTGAGGTCTGGCAAACTCCCGTTCTCATTCTTCCTTTGCAGGTTTTCAGATCGCCAACCACTCTCTCCAAGGCTCCTCTCTGACCGCCAAGGTCATCGCACCTGACTCCATCCACGTCAAGAGCACCTCGCACGTGGAGAGGAGACCGCTTACCTCCCCCTCTGACCCTGTCCCTGGGTGGGGGAGGTGGAGGTGCAGGAGGTGGGGCGGAGGGCGCCCTCCTGTGGGAATATTTGGAAACACTGGTCCTTTCTCTCTGACGTCTTTCGGTTTTCACTAAGGAATGACAGTCAAAGGCAAATATTAAGATTGTTATTGGATGGTTTTTGTAGGAATGTTTAAAAAAAAAAACAGTAGTGCATGAAATTATACAAGAAAATGCAATGCTATAGTCTTAAATGACAAAGTCACCATGAAATCAAAATTGGCCACTTATTTTTTATGGAATATTGCAATATTTATTATAAATGATTTATCCATGCACATCGTTATTTTCGTTTTTTTTATTCATATGCCCCTGTAATCTTTCATGAAAATCACTTCCCTCCCTCTTACAGCGACATCTCTTCTCTTATGACGCTTTCTGGAGCGAGGGTTACTGACCTGTCAATCACAATGAGATCACAGCAATATCACAACCATACAACCAATCAATCAATTCCCCATGTCCCACCCTACTTTTTTGGTTGTTGTTGTCGTTCAAGAAGCTGTTTCACTCGGATATATGTCACAATAGGAAGGAAAAGACCAACACAAGTTCAGTTTCATGCTGAATTTAAGAGGAGTGTTCAACTTGAAGTGGCGCTGCGCAGACCGATCGGTGTGTAACATCAAAGTACCACAAGGGGGATTAGAGAGCAGACAGCACCGTATGCTTAATTCAAATCGCTCTCGCGGTATACACACCTAAAATCTGACATGACGGACTTGACATCACTGATATCAAACGCCATTGGGTCGTGCATGTCTTGCGACCAGACATGCCAATTATTAATGTATCTTTTGCAATGACATTTGAAAGCCAAGGCAGATGGGTTTTTTTGTTGAATAACTTACATTTTGCCGTGTTCCACACTTTTATGCTAGTTTAATGGTGCTTTCCTTGTCATTTTCTAATTTAATGAATGTGACTGTATACACCCACATCCATGTGTCGCATTATTCCTATATAACAATACTGAAAGTTTGCTGAGACTTCTACAGAATCCTCCAAACTGAATCCCACAAGGGTGATGTGTTTTGGTGGTGCAATATGAGATTGCTGCAGCTTCGGTTTATCAGACTGAAATTTCAAATTTCATATTTCATCTGACTTAAAATGTTGTTCAAAAGTTTAAATAAGTTTAGGTTTTTAATGCTTTAAAAATAATTCTCTTATACTCAAAAATCAAAGTAATATTGCAATATTATTAAATATTAAAATTTTAAATATGTTTTACAATGTAATTTATTGCTGTGATGACAGCTGAATTTGACAGTCATTTCACCAATTTTCAGTCTCACAATCCTTCAGAAATCATTTTATTATGCTGATTTGGCACTCAAACATCTCTTATTGTCATTAGCCTACATATTAAAAACTGTTGTGCTGCTTAATATTTTTGTGGAAACAGTGATACATTTTATCAGTAATCTTTGATGAATAGAAAGTTCAAAAGAACAGCATTTATTTGAAATAGAAATCTTTTGTCACATTTTAAATGTCTGTCACTTTTGATCAATTGTGAATTCATCTTTGTACAAATGGCAAGGCTACATAAGGGCCAGGGTGACACAGATTGACAGCTGGTCCAATCAAATGAGACATATGCATACATACATACATATATATATATACATGAAACCCCGGTGATGGGTGGACCAATGCCATATATATATATATATATATATATATATATATACATACATACATACATTACATACATACATACATACATATATATATACACATGAACCCCGGTGATGGGTGGACCAATGCCATATATATATATATATATATATATATATATATATATATATATATACATACATACATACATATACACATGAAACCTCGGTGATGGGTGGACCAATGCCATATATATATATATATATATATATATATATATATATATATATATATACATACATACATACATTCATACATACATACATAAATATACATAGGCTAATTTGAGGGGCATTGGTCCACCCATCACCGGGGTTTCATTAAAATGTCTGGCCTTGCCCCTCTTCCACACAACTTGCCACAAAACAGACATATGCTGGGATTACTGAATAGCGGGTCTTATTCTGGTGCTATCCTATACTCCAACACATCTGACACCGCATTTGTGCCATGACTAATAAAACCTGCGATCCTGATTTAGACATTCTTAAGAATGAGATAAAAAATTCATCTGCTAACAAATTGAGCTACTGATGGACTGTTTTCATGAAGAATAAGAGTGAAGCACCAAACACAAACCAATAACTATAACATACGTTTACTTCTCTAGTCCATTTGCATCTCATATGTTTCTATAATGCAGTATATAATAATACACAAAAAGTTTTAGCCTGAGTTATTTATTTATATTGTGCCTTGTTAAAACCTTGTCGGTCAAAAAGTTGCTATCAAATTTTCTGAAGCATAGGCTACCTTTTTGATTTTTCGTTAATATGGACAAACATTTATTTTGTTCATCTAACTCAATTTTACATACACTAACAAAAAAAAAAAAAAAACAGGCTTGGTTCGGATCTAAACAACCTTGTTTTGTAAAGGTCAGTGCAGCTGCGAGGCCTCATGAGACATAAGGACAAACTTAATTGTTCATCATGTTCTGTTGATTGTCCTAATTGCCATTTTAGAGGTACTTATCTTTTACGCTGTCTACTGAGCTAATGCGTAAACATTATGGGAAGCACACTGGCCAGATGGGATTTAAACTTTGTCGGCTGAATATCCGGTTGAAACGTACCAAACACAATGTTCTCTCATCATTCCTGATTTCTAAATGTCTAGCGGCTATCAGTGCAGACACGAAAGCTGCTGCTCCCCGTGTTTTTCCATAGTCTAAACTTGTAAAAGTGTCTAAATGCTTAAATAAAAAAACAGCAAGCTTGTTTTTGTTCAGCAGAATAGATACAAAATACTATAACTCATGCATAGCT
The DNA here is from genome assembly GCA_037194245.1 of Opsariichthys bidens. Lineage (NCBI taxonomy): Eukaryota > Metazoa > Chordata > Actinopteri > Cypriniformes > Xenocyprididae > Opsariichthys > Opsariichthys bidens. The sequence goes on along the minus strand of CM074292.1, from coordinate 14,479,701 downwards.
CACCTGGTTGCTTAGCGACATGCAATTGAGTTGGACTGGAAGAAAGAGCAGCACATGAGATGAGTGGCTATGCCTCGTTAGCTTGATTTTAAGATGTTAATGTCCACTAAGAAGACTCCTTCAGACCAAATCCAAACTCATTTAACATGCTCAACACTTTCCTCACAAGTGTATCCATTGGTTATTATTAGTCTCTCTGGTCTTTCACCGGATTGTGAGTGACAATTATATAGATAAAGGAAGACAAGGTAAATTAGAATGGATATCATTGTCAATACACACTTCTAAGTGTTAAAGATATGCATTGAAGAAAAAAGTGTGGCAGGTGAAGACAGAACTGAGTTTGGTTGTGCACATCATGGTGGATTGAATTTGAGCTACTTTGTATTGTTGAGTGATTAGTGTTACACACTGCCCCCTTGTGGCACTGTGTAAAACTACTTGCTTCAACTGAAGCGATTCCTGTTAGCAAAGGCTGCAGCTTATTTGGTCTTCCTTATAAGCATTAAGATCATGTCTTCAAGGAAGTGGAAAAAGTTCCTCATATTACAATAACACTGATGATCAATCATATGCTCTTATCTTCAAAATAACTAATCCAAGTCTAAACTCTTTCTAAAAAGAGTTTTGGCACATTATTGTCATGCTTTTTACACAGAGTAATTCAATAATAATTTATCTGCTTCAGCCACTAGATGGAGCACCACCTCTTTTCAGTATCTCACTCATGTTCTTTACTCAAGTTGCCCTCAATTTTTGCGAGTGCTGAATTGATGGTAACTTCTGTCTTGACCTATTTGTGCAATTTATAAACCTCCTAAGACTTGCTTTGCAAACATTGAAAAGCCTTTGCTCATCACCACGAGTTCGAAAGAACGCTGTAATAGTGAGTGTTACTGGGAAATAATAGAAAGTGTTTGCGTCAGCTGTGACATTGAGAGGATCCTCTTTCTGACTCTTCATGGGAAAACAAAGTCTTCCTGTTATTGAAGTTCAAACAGATGTTTAAAACTTCTCGGCTGCAAAAGTCTTATCACAAACACTTGAACATGACCTTTGGATTTATTGGTAGAGATGCTATCCAGATGGGTTTTTGGTCAACAAAACAAGCAAATGTTTCTTTTCGGATAAAATTGAAGTAAAATCGACCACATTCAAGCCGAGTTTGGTTTCAAATATCAATTTCAGCAACAAAGTAATCTCTTGAATTTCTTTAAAACATCCCGGAAAAGCAAAAGAATTTGATTTTGACATGTAGTCAATCTCCCTAATATTCTAAAATATTGGACTTCACCAAATTTCTCATTTTTGAACTTTCATTGGTGAATCAGTATTGGTACTAAAACAAGTAGCGATGCTATTATATTTTTCAGAAACATGACAGTAGCTCAGTGACTATTATAAATAGTGTAGCTTTTCCAATAACAACCTTAAAGAGGTTAGTTCACCCAAAAATTTAATTTCTGTCATTAAGTACTCACCCCTGTGTCGTTCCAAACCCGTAAGACTTCCTATTTGGTCTTCATCCTTGGAACTCAAATGAAGATATTTTTGATGAAATCTAAGAGACTTTTTTTTTATCCCCTATAGAAAGCAACGTAATTACCGTCACTCAAGAAAAGTCGTAAAGACAGCATGAAAATAGACAACCTGACTACAGTGGTTCAACCTTAATAGTAGGAAGCGGCGAGAATGCTTTTTGTGCGCAAAAATAATGAAGAAAAAGTATTCTCGTCGCATCATAACATTGAGGTTGAACCACATCATGATGTCATGATGTCATGTCTTTAATACCTTTCTGGACCTTGAATGATGGTAATTACGTTGCTTTCTATAAAGGGATAAAAAACACCTCTTGGATTTCATCAAAAATAAAATTAGGGTTCTGAAGCCGAGCGAAGGTCTTAAGGATTTGTAACGACACAAGGGTGAGTACTTGATGACAGAAATTTTATTTTTGGGTGAATTAAAGCTTTAATGTGTTGTAGCATTGCCAAGGCTACATCTCGGTTTTAGGTTGTATTCACACTTGGTAGGTTTGGTTCAAAATTAAGGGCGTTTCACACTTTGCTTGATTGTTCTGTCTGAATCCAAATTCAATTGCTATACTTCCACTCACTGGATTGTGTTCACATTATATTAATGTCCGAACTGCGGAGTGTTTGCATCTTCAATGCAGGAGAAGGCAACCATTCATAGCACTGCTCACCTCATTTTTTATATATATATATATATATATATATATATATATATATATAGAATTTTTTTTTTTTTAACCTTTCATTTTGTTTTCAAAGCTGCAGCACCTAATGGCACTTCAAATGTTCTTACATTGTTACATGTTCTTACAATGAATGTCTTACTCATAATTAGCTTTAAACGGCTTTTTTGGTCACATAGGCCTACATCATGAAATTCGTGTTTTATTGGTCTATAAGTAGCTCCTTTTTTTGAAGCTGTCTGGCCAAACATTAGTCATCAGGACCTATGAATACATCTTCAGGAAAAGTGTTCCATCACTCAGAACATGTCTAGTTCTTCTCTTAATCACCTTTAAATCACAACACTTTATTCAAGTCCAGAGTTGAACATTTGCCTAACAAACCGGTACTTTCTTTAGTACTTCTCATTGCAGAGCAAATATTCATTGTTCCATTAATGCAATAAAACAAAGAAGAGAGTACAAAGCAGTTCTCACATGATAAAGCGTGTAAAGATATTTAAAGATATAAAACAAGAAAGCACCAGGAGCAGGAATCGTGCAACAATTTGGCTTCATGGTCAAATTCAGACAGCATTATGATTTCTGTCTATAGAGGGTTTCCCTTCTTTTGGAGCGTGAAAAAGTACCAAGGGAGACAATGCAGAATTAGGACACTTCCTCTGGTGGAGGATGAGAGAGGGAGCACTGAAGGGAAACAGAGGCTGGTTTTGTCTGAGCCCAGTACCGGCATCCAAACAACACAAAGCCTGCCTAACCAGCCATTCACTTTAACTAGGCCTCTGTGCATAGCTAATGCACTGAGAACAGCCTCACTCAAACAGCACAAAATAGATGGTGGGGGATGTGGGGTGAGGGGAATGTGAAGAAGTTATTGAAGAATGCTTCTGAGAGAAGAGAGTTTCATCATGTGATCAGCTGTGTTCATTATGTCTACACTGTGTGCAGAGCTCCTAATCAGTGTATTCTTCATTCAACAACAGGAAAAGGAAATGATCAAATATCTTTTTTCATCGTAATTATTTGGACTTCTGTTGATCCTTGAACTCTGAAGGATGTGGTCAATTGGAACTCCTAATACTAAACACAATTAACTATTTTTAATGCTTTTGAAAGACATCTCTTAGGCTCACCGAGGCTGCATTCATTTGATCAAAGCAGTAATATTGTGAAATATTTTTACAATTTAAAATAACTTTTCTATTTTAATACACTTTAAAATGTAATTTATTCCTGAGATGGCAACACTGAATTTTCAGCAGTCATTAATCAAGTCTTCAGTGTCACATGATCCTTCAAAAATCATTCTGATGTGCCGCGTAAGAAACATTTCTTATTATTATCATCAAATAGTAATACTGTAGTATTACAATGCTCAATATTTTTGTGGAAACTGATATAAAAAAGCATTTATTTGAATTTACTATCACTTTTGTTTTGATCAATTTAATGTGCCTTTGCAGAAAAATACAAATCATACTGACCACAAAATTGAACTGTAGAGTAATTGATTTGACAACTCTTGGTTTCAAAGAGCTCAGTCAAGATGACTTTTGGTTTCTGTCAAGATGACTTTTGGTTTCAAAGAGCTCGGTCAAGATGACTTTTTCAAGGGAAAGTGATAAACTTGGTTTCCTTGGGGAAGTCCTGGAGATTTAGCCTCCCCAAATCAGTTCTCCCTGTTCTCAAGGTGTGATAATCCATACTTCAGTCTGTTTCACCAAAGTGTGCACGTGATATCGTGATGACCCTAAGGCCAGAAACATACTCCATGGAAGTACTCAAACATCAATGCTTAGCCGTCAAATTGTAGTAAAGTACATTTTTGTGGCATTAAAAACACCCTCAAACAAATGCTCCGCATTGACTGTTACGTTGACCTGAAAGAAAAATCGGACTAGAGGCATACAGTGAAATCTAATGCCTTTTATAGCACCCCTAGTGGTAAGACTGAGAATGTAGCATGTACTTGGCACTGCGTTTTGGATTGCACTGACACAATTAGAAATACAACAATGAATAATATCAAACTTAGATGCAACCATATGCGTTTATGTACTTAGAGTATGTTTCAGGCCTAAGAGATAGTAAACCTTTTAAACCAGTAACTGAAAAGAGATTGGAACAAGAAATAAACAACGAGAGGAAGGGAGAGAGATCTCACCCCTAACATTTATTTAACTCTATTTACAAGTTTGCAGAATTATCAATCCGAGCAGAGATATTGGTCGTCTACAAAAAAGACTGCTACAGAAAACTGAAAATGATTTCAGTGTCAGAACGAACAGAATGGAGGGCAATTCAACAATGTTGGCAACTCAACATAGCCATAAATCACACAGCCGTAACAGAAACTGTACACATTTAGTATTTTGTCATTCAGGAAGATATACTTAAGTTTCATCTGGGATAAATTAATCCTTTCTTAGGATTATATTACACGATTAAATACATAACATATGATACCATAGCTTAAAAAAACGGAAGTAATGGTGATAAAAGGAAGTGATCTGCGTAGCTACACATTGTTGAATTGCATTTTTGTAAGAATACAATGAAATAAAGCAAACAAAAATAAGCTCTGAGGTCTCCATTTAAGATTGAAATATAGAAATGTGAGGTCATGAGGAGTTACTGAAGACTCTTTGTCAATATTTAGGTTTCATGGACAGGTTCATGGAAGGCACACTACTGGTCAGCACAGAGAGGTAAGGCGAGGCCTCTGTCGTACTAAAACTTATTGTGCTTGTTTATGTTTTTTATCCACTTGCGTATTCACATCATTTGAACAACTTTTGGAACAACAGATAAATATATTCATGCTTAAACGAGGGTGCTTGACACCTCGAACACTCCACGTCCGGTATGTAGTTTATATTTAGTGTTGTAGAAGAATTATCACATGTTTAGTTCAGTCAGTTGGGGCTCCTGTTAAGGCCTTCATGTGATCAGCCACAGGGCAGAGATATGTAGAAGACGAGCAAGATCACTTCAGTTCACTACTGACCTCGAATAAGTCCGACTGCAATAATTATATGTTGTTGAAAAGCCATGGAAGTTAATGATTGTCAAGATTGTGTGTGACTAGTTGTTTTTGAAAATACTTTCAGGGAAGAAAATAAACCATCGAATGCATTGTAGGTAGAAGTCTCTTTTTCGATTCTTCGTTAAAGTGCTTAAAGGGTGTCAAATGTACATGGGAAGGAGGTGGTTTTGTCAGGGTTTGGCACAGGGCTTACGATGAAAAGCACAGCAAATCCACAGCACTCAGAAATCACACATCTTTAGGAGGGACCAGAAAGAAGTGAGGATAACATGCGAGCGTAGTTTGTTCACACAGGAGAGGTACCTGATCGAGCCCAGCTTTCCTGGTAAGTGTCTTCCCTCAGGAGGTACGGTCGTTCTGGGGAAGCAGGGAGAGGATAGGTGGAATGGTGAAGGAGAGAGCTGTTAGGGCTTGAGATGTCACCTTCGGCGACAAATGTCAGGTCCATGCCGCTCTCCTCTTCCTCCAGTGCCTGGACCCCTCCGTCGCTCCTCCAGTCTTTGATCCCGGACGAGCCCCCTTTTTGCGAATGCGGAATTGGGGATAGTGAGGAACTGAATGGTGCTAGATTTCGGTTTGTGGCGTTTCTGAGAGCACTATTGGGAGGCATTAGGGCTCGTCTAGGTGCTTTGCCCTCCACCATTGCATCTAAGCTCTGCGATTGGTGGCTGGCGCTGAGGGCGGAACCATTCTCCTTGGAGCGGGGCCGGTTCTTGTGGGAGACGGGGGTGGAGCTGAGGTTGTTGGCGTCTGCTTCTGTGTCGAGGCGCAAGAAGTCAGGCAGGACAAGGTCGGATTTGTTCAGCAAGCCCCGCTGGTCGTCAGCTCTGTTGCTCTGTGCTTTGGATATGAGCTCGAAGAATTCTGGTTGGACAACACACACAATTTTAAATCATTTTATTTGCTGAATTGTGACGAGCGACACATTTGACATTACAGCAAGCGTGAGATAGAAAGCATTCTTGCAAGACCTTGGCAACAGATCAACTGCAGCTGCCAGTTCAAAGTGTGCTTGTGTTAGCATTAGCTATATCAGCCAGTGTTGCTACAGAGACTTGTTAGCATAAGATGTAGCCAGGATCGACATCAGCGCTTAACTAGGTCAAAGAAAGAGAGATTATTCAAGAAAGTGAAAGGGGAATAGTTTTTTACCTTCAGCTTCATCTATATTAAGCTTTTTCTGTTTTCGCTTTTCCACTTGGGCCCTGGTTTTCACAGCCGAAGCCGTTCCTGCCGCTTTGTCCTCCCCCTGGGTAGCGACAATGAGAATGGGGCACATTAAGGGTGCGTGGATGAGAACCGCCTCATCTACAAGGCTTTCTCTGGGGAGCAGGGCTAAATCTACTGGGGCATCGTAGGGGCAATTGGGGGGCGTCTAGTAACTATCACTAAAGCGAGTGTACATACTCACTCTACTTGTGCAATCATACTAAAGTCAATCTCCATTCAGCACAGCATCTCATCTCATCTCACTGCAGAAAAACCACCACCAGCACAGCATGCCACGAAAACACCCAACATCGGTGAACATCCACGCTTCACTTTCTCGTGTCTTTCCACCATTTTTCTCACACAGCTATCAGTAACTATAAAGACTATAGAGTCTGTACAAGGGAGGAACCCTTGAACCAAGGAACTCTTGTCAGACAGAGGCTGCTATCCCCTCACAAAGGTGTGGTGTGTTGAAGAAAAGGAAGTGGTAAGAGGTGGGTTGCTTCGAGAAGATGGGTTAGATCATCCAAAGGCCCAGAAATGCACACATACACAGCCCTCAGACCAGAGGAAAGAATAGGGGAGCCAGCCATGCACAGACTCCCCAAACACAGGCCAAAAAACACAAAGAATGAAAGAGACAGGAGGAGATGAAAGTGTATGATCTTGGAGATTGAAGTCTTACTGTGGCAGACTGGCTTCGCGTAGACAGAGGTGGGCCGTGACTTTTAGATGAGACCAGCTTTTGTTTGTCTGTTTAGAGAGGTAGAGCGTTAACTCATTCTGTTAAAGTTAATAGCAAGCAAACTATGTTAAAGACAACATGATAAAGTATTCACAATCCATTTTACTTTCTTTTTCTTTGGGGTCCATTATATTGTTTTCAAATTGGATGGTGGGAATGAAGTCTGTCCTATATGTGTGTGTGTGTGTGTGTGTGTGTGTGTGCGCATCTTGCCTTTTCCTGGAACGTGGTCTCCTATTTCCAGAACTACCCTCAGTCCATCTAGATTAGATATAGGAAGCCCAAGATCCAGTGGCTCTTTCTCTCCACTCTGCCCACACAAGAACAATTATTATCCATTTCATAAAATCACAAAACACATGTTCAACATGTTATGATGCAGCAGTCCAATTTCCACGATCTTTCACTCTAGTCAAGTCCACTAATTAAATCCTCAATAAAGCAATATATGCTACAAAACCAGCTAAACAGGCAAAATGATGGAAACATGCTTTGTGCATTAATGTGTAACCTGATAACCCAACCTTCTTCTTAAATCAAACACGTCTTCATCATGTTTTTAATTCTGTGCACAATGCTATGGTCAATCAGTTACACTCTGAATGTATTCTGTTAAAAGTTCTAATCAGCGAACAGCTTGTGTAAATTATATAAAAAAAAAAAAAAGTTACTTTGAAAAGAAGGGTTCTCCCAGGAACATAAATTGTTTTATGCACAATATTGATACAAGCCTACATTATAAAGTAGGATACATCCATTAAACCATATTTTCCTCATGTAAACAATAAGCAATTGTTTAACTCACTATCCTGGCCACCAGGTCTCCTAAGTTCAGGCCATATTTGGCCACCACCGGTCTCAGCACTTCTGTAACCGGCTTAGTGGGTTTCGCTTTCAGCCCAACAGAACGATTTATTGGCACCAGATCCAATCTGTGAGGGAGAGACGGAGAGAGAGAAGTTTAGGAAAACAAACTTTAATAAACCGAATTCTGATGACTTTTTGATAATGAATGACTTCAGTTAGGTTTGAAATGTCATAAAGAGACAGAAATTATAGATAAAGGGATGAATGAATGGATAGACAGAGATAAAAACAGATAAACAGGTGTGTACCGGAATAGCGTACGTTTCTCCAGCCGCAGATCTCTGGAGCACAGTGTCATGCAGTCCTGGTCCAACACTAAAGGCTTTACAAGGACAATACATGCTATTATAGTCTATTACAGCATTGCAGTATCAAATGATGCAGATGCACACACATGCATATACACACACACATAAAACTGACGGTACCTTAATTATTGATCACTGTAGAATAATTTTACCACTAAACACAAGCACCCTGCAACGGTGATCTAAACTAGAGTATGATAGCCATGTTACCTTTTCTCCTCCGACTAGGAACAGATCCACAGCAGCCAGATTAATACTGAGCTTCTCACACAAGCCTGAGAGCACCTCTCTGATGGAGACGCCAGGCCTAATGGGTACTGAGCAGCATGAGCCATCCGGAAGGTTAATGTTACAGTGACGCACCGCACGCTCGGACAACGACATGGAGTTACGCGACACCTCACCCTGTCAGACAGAGGAACACAAAGGAATGAACGATGCAAATAAATTAAATAAACACACACACACACACACACACACAAAAACAAACATTAAATTCAGTTATATTAAATTGGAGATAATATTAATAATTGGTGGACACATTCTTAAAATGAATAAATATAAAAGATAACTACCTAATATATAATAATTACATTATTATTAATTGATTGTGTTGTTTTAATACAATAAATGATATTTGGTCATTTTAACAAAATACTAATAATCATAGGCCAACATCAGCTTGAGTGGGATGCATTTAACCCACCTCGTTTTTTCCAGAACCAGATGTAGCAAGTTCCAAACTCGCACCAGAAGACAAAGAGCCCTGTGATTCTCTCCGTCCGTTACTACCTGTAAAGCCTGTGGTGAAAAACAAACAACATTCATAACTGACAAACTGGAAAATGCAGGGGAATTGAAGAAACTGGAGAAAATATTCAAGAAGACGAGAAGCACATAAGCAAAAAGTTTATGAGCATCGTAAGTGTACTTTAAATGCAATAAAATAAATGCAGGTTAAATGCAGGTAAATTGCAAAAAAATCATCACTGATGTCCTCCACTCACTGTAGTCTCCAAGGTCCCTCTTTTTAGATCCTTTTCCAAAACTTCTATTTCTGGACCAGGAGAAGAAAATGCTTTTCTTTTTATCGCCATGTTCATCTCTGCTGTCTTCATTCAGTGATCTTCCAGATTTACTTTTCTTGTCATCCTGCACCTTCAAAAAAAATGGTAAATTATTTTCCATCCTCAAAAACAAAGGAGTTACACAAAGATCCAATTTGCTGATAACAACTTAAAAAAACAAAAATCTCTGATGGCCAAAAAAACCCTCTAATGTTCCATGAACCACTGATATACTATTGATAGGATTTAGGTCAGGAATTCATTGTCTAAAATTAGATCTGACTGGAAGGCATGGTGGGTTGTTAAATGAGATGATTATCTGTTCTTTGAAAGCTTTCATGATAGTGATTCTAATACCTGACTATGTAAACAAGAATGCAAACAATAGCTTCAATATCACACCTGAAAAACAACAAGGTAATCGCATTTAAATTGTGTGAAGCCATTCCCAAACACAAGAAAAGAAAGACATTTCAGCAAAAATATTCATGATAAATTACATCAACAAACGGTATTATATTATGCATTGTTGAATCCATGACTCGTACATGTTCATACATAATCACATATGAAGGTCCATAAATTACTGAAGGAATAACTAAACCTTCCACTGAGAGATAATTGGGGGTATTGCTATTTGATGTGCTTCACGGATTGTTTGATTTTGTGATTATGTTCAAAGGAAGCCAATGTGTCAACAGCAAACAGATCATCATCATTCTAATGAAGGGCGTAAGACATAAAATAAACATTGTGTGTGCGTTACCTTTTTAGGTGTAGAGAGGTTAGAGCGGTCAGAGCTTGTGCTATGTTTCGACGTGGGGCTACTGGGGACCTGATAGGGGTCTGGAAGAGGACGCCCCTCCACCTCTGCAAGCATACATTCTTGATACAGGTAGGACTTTAGGAAGCGTGTGTAACTGTCAAACTTCATCAGGTTGAAAATCTATTGAGGGAAGAAAGAAGAGTGGCACTGTAAAATCAGCATGCTGAATATCCATACTGGTTCAACATCGCCATATATTTCATTTTTGTCAACTAGCAAAGTTTTTTCTAGTCTTGCCTAGTTAAGCTGCTTAAGCACATTGGTGGGGGCACCAGTATCCTTAAAAACAAACGCTGATGACCAGCAATGTGGGTCTTCTCAGCTGGGATGACTCAGAAGTATTTTTTTTTTTTTAAGAAATAAATACGTTTATAGCATTTTATATACTTTTATTTAGATTAAGCATTAAATTGATCAAAGGTTACAGTAAATACATACAAATAGAGTGTTACAAAGATTTGGATATCAAATAAATGCTGTTCTTTTAAACTGATCATCAAAGAATCTTAAAAAAGGTTTCCACAATAATATTAAGCAGCACAACTGCACCATTGATAATAATAATAATGAATGACACTAAAGCACTAAATCAACTCTAGAGTAATGACTGCTAAAAGTGCGGTTTTAAAAAATATTAACATAGAAAATAGTAATAATATTTCACAATATTACTGTATTGGTGAGCATAAGAGACTTCTTTCAAAAATATTAGTGAACAAGATGCCCAAGATTTACAGTTTTTAAATGACAGAGACCCAGACGGATTAAAAAAAAAAAAAAAAAAAAAAAGGTCAAAAAACAAGACAGGTCTTTAACCACAAATTTAACAGCTACAGTATCGGTCATTGTAAAATGTGGCCAATATAATGTTTCTGTGTATAAGTGAATTAAAGAGATCTTGGATAAAGAGGCGACAGCCAGACAGGAGCCTCTAAATGCTGCTACGTGATTCTTTGCCTTAAAATACACTTTATAAGAAAACATTCAGCACAAAGGCTGCCCGTAGGTTTGCTCACGGTTATCATGGGGTTGGAGTGTACAGGATGCAACATTCATGTATGACATCACAGTGCCGAAAATACTTTATTATTAGACATCTTCCCAACAGCCCTCAAAGAAGGTGTTGTGATGGTAAAGCCTTACAGACATGCAGTGGAGGGTACAAAGTAATTTTAAATATAGCAATTGTTGGATCCTTCTGGGAATTTTTTTTTTTTTGTCATGAAAAATACAGCAGCTGAAATCATTTGATAATTCTAAATTAATTGGTCTGAGAACGTAGAAATGCATAAAAAAGACAGGTTAAGGCATGTAAAGAGAATTTCCACAATTTCATAATCTTCAGGATGGGCCCGACGCCCACACAGTCTGACATAACTTTATGAGATGCGACGGGGAATTTTTTAAGCTCTGTTAATACTTTTCTAATGTTTTCTATTCAGATATACAGTGTTGGACCACCAGGGTTTCAGTAAACATCCTAATTCGAACACTTCCTCACCTGTAGCTGTTGTTCTTTAAACATGTCTGGCCTTGGAGCGTTGAGTATGTCATCAGCCAGCTGGGCCTGACTATCAATGTTGACGGGTGTGGTGGCCTTACTCGACAGGAAGCTGTTGTAGATCTCTCTAGCCCTCTGGGACAGCTGGAGGCCAAAAGTTATGATAAGGTCAGAAACAAAAGGCAAATATGTTTATTTAGTATCCTAAACAATCTCCTGTGGACAAAAAAATTCTCTAATAAACAATATTCAAAAATGAACAGCATATGTTTTGCGATCAAGTTCAAAAAATGTAATTATTCAAATTCAACTGTTAAAAAATGAGGACTTTATACCTGTTTCTTGTCTGTTTCAGGTACATGGCTGAAATATTCACACGCTTGCCAAAATAAAATATTCTCCTCGCTGAACTCTTTCTTCAGAAACTCCTGCAGGATGAAGAGAAAAAGGCATAAAATTAAGTAATTAATCCACAAAATTGTTCTTTACATGCGTCTTGCTATTGACTCACTGGCTACACTAAATTCTCTAAGTATTTCTTGTTTTAAAGACAAGCAAAATCCTTTCCAAACACTTCTTTTCTTATGCAACTTTGCTGAGAAAGCTTTTACAACTTATGTAAGCTTTGATAAGAAAGTATCAGAGGACTTCACAGTTTCAATTAAAATGTATAAAGTATGACTTGTATTCTCAGCCAATTTCGCTAGAGCAGTGGTTCTCAACCGGTGGGGCACTCTCCCGGGGGGGCGCGAGCAGGCTACAGGATGGGTGGGAAAAAAATGATTTTTTTTTTTTTTAATCACTAAACTACTGTCATAAAAAATTATAGTTTTGTATAAACATTACTCCTGAATAAAAAATTTTATGTGTTTGGACTGATTTAAAAAAAAAGTTTTGAACAAATTAGATTGGTTTGTCGATAGCGAGCGCAAATGCAGGTGATCAGCGGTTTTTATTAAGCGAGTCATTGATTCGTTTATTCAAACGATTCGTTCATTCAAACGATTCGTTCAAATGGCCGATTCATCAAGAATGAGACAGATGTTTGTGCATGGGTCATTGAATCTTTGACTCAACCGATTCGTTCAAAACACTGAATCATTCAAAACTCGTGGGTACTGGGCCCCAACTGCAATGAACCAGCTTTGGGGGGGCTCAGCTTGCAAAAGGTTGAGAACCCCTGCGCTAGAGGATTCTTTGACACAGTGTGGCTGCATTGCAAAAGGATGACTTGGACTGATCCGACGTACCGAGAAATATCGGACACCGACAGGATCCTGTAGCAGGCGCTCGAAGCAGACAGCCCATGATGCAACGCGCCGCTCAGTGTGGCGTCTATGGCATTGCACGCTAGGTAGGCTGGCATTGCTGTTCAGACTGTTATCACTGCCACAGCCTTTCAGGTCCACACTGTTCAGCTCTAGACACAAACAATGAGATAACAATGTTACTATTATTCACTCCAAACACAGAGGCACAATTATTTTTGTTAAAGTAGTTTATAGTAACATGAAGATTTTTCTTCATTTTATTTCACATTTTGCACCTGACACTCATACAAAAAACTCCCCCAAAACATCAACTTCTTCAAATACAGAAAGCCTGACTTATCCAATGACTGCCTGTATAAAAGTCAGGGTGTTCTATTAAATAATCCTCAGAATAATTGACAAATTCAAGATGTTTCACCACTTATTGAAGTGCATTCATCTGTGATTTCTTAAAACACCTGACACTTCTACTGCTGCTGCTGTTAGATCCTCTCCTTTTAGTTTCTGGGTGATTCTGATGTGGTCGGTGAGCTCTTGTAATCAAATACTATCGAATAAAGTTACAAACCACATACTTCTTTAAAAGGCACAGTTCACAAAAAAACCCACAAAAGTCATTATTTACTCGCCCACAAGTTGCTCCAAACTCATATACTGTGATTTTATCTGTGGATCCCTGAAAGATCAGACAGTTTATAGTGAACAGTCTCTGCATAAAGAACAAAAAATAGCATCTATATGACAATATTTAACATCACTATGAACCGTTGTGTGCAAAAGGACGAGGAATAATGACTTGATTGAACTATTCCTTAAATAAACCTCAAAAACACTGAAAGGAACAGCAATGAGCAAGGTAGTCAACAAAAAATAGTCATACTTTAAAGGCCAAGCAAGACAAAAACAGCTTTAGCTGGGGGAAAAAAAAAAAAAAAAAAAAAAAAAAAAACTCTCAGAGGAAATCTAAAGGTTAATTTTTGGAAGTCACCCCCTCTGAACGAACCTCAGCAGATCACGGGTCACTATCAGCACAACCTCTTACCTGGGTAAAGCTGGTACGAGCCTGAGTGATGCCACTTCACCAGGTATTTCATTCCAATTGGACGCCAGGCTTTGACATCCATCACCCCACATTACACACACACACAGTCACGGAGCAGACGGTGAACAGCCGTCAAACTGTCCATTGAGCTAACATAAACGCTGCCAGCTAACATTATAAGCAACTAGGAACTATCTAAACAACGCAGACAAAGTGACGAGCCTACAGGCATGTATAAAGGTAAACAGATAGTGGCCTGCGCACAAAGCTCTGAACGGGTAGATGATAAATTATTGAAAGCAGAGAGAGGAGGGAAACTTAGTAGGTAGAGGTAACGAGAACCTGCAATATTAATGCTGGACCAGCACAGCCAACCGGTAGCACTATAACCCGAAGACAAACACGCACATACAAACAGATGGGATGATTTAATTTTGACTGCACTGCAGGAAATGTCATTTGGTCCTGTTGTAATGGGGTCAACGATAAATAAGAGTGCACACAAATAGAGTACATGCACCTTAATTACTCAAAAAAAAAATTCAATGTCATTTCTTTTTTTTGCCAAATTATTGTGATTTATTAATTCATAAATATACATACATACATACATATCATGCACTATATAAATATAAATGAATTTAAAATATAGTTTTTTAGGAGTCGCACCACATGACATTTTACAGCCTGGACTACCCCTTGTTTTGACATAGAAAAGGTCAAATTATTTGATATTTTAAGACACTTTACTAGTCTTGACACAGTCATGAGGGTCTGCAGAGGTTTCTTATGATATAATTTCCTGTTTTACCCCCCCCCCACCCCCGCATTATCGTTGGCCAAGTTTTATGTGGCGGACAAAAGTTTTCTGAATATTAATATACAGTGATTTTTGTTATTTTTATTTTACCTAAAAAAATAAAATAAAAAATAACTATGCCAATTATTTGATTATGACAAACTACTCAACAGTTTTCTTTTGAAGAATTACATTTTTATTCATTATGCTATAAGTGTATCACCCTAAAAGTATGCATTTTTTTATGCCTCCCCAAAATGAATTTTAATTCAGATATTAAAAACATGAGGACACACCATAGAGGACATTCATTCAAGTCATAGTATTAATGAACTGCTTCTTGAATTAAATTAATAGATCCAGAGCAAAAAGATCATATCATTGAGCCCTAGATGCAGATTCCTATAAACTAATTAGACTTGCAGAAGGAGAGGTCCAGACTGTAAAACTCACACCGAGGCGTCTGCAAGAACACAGCTCAACAAGTCTAGAGACAGCAGAATAATGAAGAAAATGAAAGGTTGCTGAGATTTGCACTTTGATCTCAAGATGGATGGGTGTTACTGACATTACAAGTGGTCCTTAACTCACTCTCTCTCCGCTTTCACAGGCAGATTTACGACATCCTGCCATGCAGATAATTGATCCTGGAGCAGTTTCTAAGGGGTAAAACTGGCTCGGCATCTGAACACTGATCCAGCCTGCCTGTCCTGGTTAACTATAAGCTGATCTCAATTCAGATCCTCTCACGGTCATTGTGTTTGAAAGACAACTTGATAACACCTATCGTGCGCCCATTAGCAACCTAGACATTAAAAACGACCCTACATGACTACAAAAGCACCAGCCCTCTGAAGTAAATTACTCTCAGTTTTGCATTCATACATTTGTCCCTCGTGCCTTTTGTTATGCATAAGGCTGTAAGATCTATGGCTCTGACTGGCAACATTAAGCAAACATTCACAGAAACCCTTGCACATTCACACATGCTAATTGGGACATTGAAGGGGGAGAAGGGAGGTAGTTAGGGCTTGTTCACTCCTAGAGCAGTTGGATTTGAAACAAAGATTTAGGCCAAAACAGTAACTCACTTCGGCTTGATGAATCACAAACTACATACTTAGGGTACAACCATTGGTGCTCTTCCGCATGAATCGTTTTGTATAAAAAGAGGAAGTTGGGCCGAAGGCTTAAAGAGGCACGCAATGAAACATCCGAATTTTCTTTGTTACATTATACTGTTATGATACATTATACATTACATTTGTGGTCATTTCAGAGGAAATCTGATTACAAAAAATGTTGAAACGGACCTCAAATAGAACCACAAGAACTTCAATTACATTGTTAAAACCAATAAAATGACATCCATATACGTCCAAAAAGTACTTATTTAGCAAAACTGGGGGGGATGGATGGCAGAGGGAACAGAGAGCCAATCTTATCAAGAGATCAGGCAACTAAAAGACAGCCAAAATGGTGTTTGCTTTCTCCTTCATTTGGGTAGAGCTCTCTCTGTTTCAGATCTACATATACAAACTAGCATTGAAAACACACCATAGAAAACAACAGTGAGCCTGATACAAGATATCAGAAAAGAGCTGTGAGTAATTGAGGAAATGTGAGTAGTTTGGGAAAAGAGCACAAGACTGTGAAAGTAAAGGATATATGAAGAATGTATAAATAATTAGATCCCAAATAGACAGAGGTTTAATGGGGAAAATATGACGATATGATGGGGTAAAAATGACACAGTGAAAGAAAAGTGGAACAAAATGGTTTACCTAAAAACAGACAATTGATCAAGAGGATCAGAAGTGTTTTAAGGTTTAATATTGAAAGATTGATTACTCACCACCATCGGAGACAGCAGCAGACTGCAAGAGAACACAGAAAGACATGTGTGAGTGACTCTCTTCACCAACACAAACACACACTGAAGTCTGCAACACAGCAAAGGACTCTGGTGGCATGATACACACACCAGTTCTTTCGGTTTTACGGGTACAGTCTTTCACACACACGCCTCCTCACTCATTCAGAGATAATGAGATGCATCAGGTACATTCCAGACCCCACCCACTGTGACACATTAGTACCGCCCAGTGATTTGCCTGAGCATGTCACTTTGTGGTTAAGTAAGATGATTAAGCAAGAGACTGAAACTTTCTTTAAATTAGAAATATTGAGTCATAGAACTTTTACACAATAAAAAAATTGTCTAAGAGGATACTTGGTTAAATGCATCAAACCAAGTTTATTTCAGTGAAGCATAGCATTAGTGATTTATTCACAGTGATGACCCATTTATTGCAGGATCAAATGATGCATGCTACAGTCACAACAGTGGCATTCGGGTGAGTGGATGTGTAAAGTGTTTGTATGGGATGGGGGCCAAATGAGTAGTTTCCTTTAAATGTGGCTCAAAGGTCAAAAAGTGATGAAATTCCCAGGGTGTGAGTTTAAATAGTAGCAGTTTATCTACAATATAGCACTTTACTTGTAGAAACAAATACTTAGGACTCTTTATTTTATAGTATACACTACTGTTCAAACGTTTGGGGTCAATAATATACTTTTATTCTTAAGGATGCATTAAAATGGATTCAATGTGACATTTAGAATGTGGCAAACGATTTCCATCATCAAAGAATCCTGAAAAATCACACAAAAATATCAAGCAGCATGACTGTTTTCAACTGTGATGATAATAAGAAACGTTTCTTATGATTAAAATCAGCATATTAGAATGATTTCTGAAGATTTTCAGAATTATGCTCAATGAATGGAAATAAGGCTGAGAGTATACTGTCGAGAGCTGAAAACATGATAAAACTATCCATAAGTATTCCAACCTCACCTATTATTCAAACAACATTGATCCTAATCTCTAATAAAATGGTTCTAAACAAACAAAACAAAACAAGACACAATTGTACAAGGAATTCAGAAGAATGCTGTCTATATTAAAATTACCACATCAAAAATAGCAATAGATCTCCAGAAGACCTGAATTATGCATTGATTACTCACTAAAAATTGATCTAGGCCTTCTCAAACTAAACGCTCTGTTCTTAAGACAAGATATTTGATTCCACATACACGGGTCTAGAAATGGTTATTAAGTGATTAAAGGACAGTAAAAGGAGAGTCTGATCATGTACAAAACAGTTATGGGGAAGAGGAATAAAAAAATAACCACGTCAGGCAGCTGGTACCAGAACAGATAAACAGAAAGATGGATGGAGTTTCCATTGAACAGTCTACACAAACAAATGTGCTGGAACTACAACAATTTCTTTCCCAACATGACCTTGTATTTAAGCCATAATTGACCCTGGTGTTATTTAATACTGCATTTGAAAAACTAGTGGGATTTTCAAACTACACATTGAAAAAAATGCCCGGAGAATGCGGAAGACTTCATATAATGACAGTTTGAATCAAAATCTGACTTGATGACATGAGCACAGCCTATAACTTCATTATATTGATCCAATGACATCAGGGACGCGTCTTACATCCGCTATATTACCATCAGGGATGACCGTGAGGTGTAAATCATTGACTGCTGAGCCTTGCTGAAACAACAGTGTTAAATGTTTTTAAGCTAAATCACATCCTTCATTTACATTAGTGTAATAGAAATATGGACTCTCTTACATAATAAGGTCATATATCTCTTATTCCGTTAAATTCATTGTAAACTATAAGAGTCTGTTAAAGGTTTAGCTATTCATGAGTCAAAATTTTGAAAGTAATAAAAGTAACTTCAAAATCTGCCAGTGACATTTCATTTACATTACTGTTAGTGGTAATGTTGGTTCCAAATGATTAGCTCTAATTAGGAGTGACACCACTGACGAAAAATAACGGCAGGCAATGAAATTCTTTTTCTTAATTCTAAAATGTTATTTAGTGTGACCTTTAATAACATGAGAAAGAAGATAAAACAAATTAAACAGTAATGGAGGATCGATACGTTTCACTCCACAGCAATTGTAGAATAAGCCACTTTGAGAAAGGGCTGTTCTAATACTAATCGAAGTACTAATTCAATCTGAAAACAGCATCTGAAACCAGAAAATCAGGCTCTAAGTCTAGCAATGGGTAGACTACTACTGCATAGGAAGTCAGAGTGATGTTGAACAATGTATTGATCATTCTTAAGAACCTGTCCGAGTGAAATGCCTCGAAGACAATACAAAGAAAGCAAAGTGCTAAGCATCTTGGCGTAGATGCATTCTTCTCGCTTATGTTCTCGCTTCATCCTGCACCCTCTAACCCTTTCTGTTTCCCTCCCTCCACTTCTCATTCCAATGGGTTCCCTTCATTTTTTGGCAGTGGAGCAGCTTGTAACCACATATTGAAATATAAGTGGCCTTTTCCAAGCCCCCATATTCCAACCTCTCCACCCCTCACATTCCTGACTCTTTCTACTCCAAATCTCTTTCTCCCGTCTTAATGTAACGTAGAAGATCATGGTTCACAGAAGCTGCTGGCAGGGCTGATGGTGCTCTTTGTTCACTGTTGATGAGGTTGATCGAAATCAAATCTGTATTTTTAGCAGATCAAAACCTATACATCTATTTAACGTCACAAGCTTTCAAGCAGACTTAAATATATATTTTTTAATATTCGAGATGTCCAATGTCAAATCCTGGTTCCCGAGGCAGAGAAGTGGTGGAGAACCATTGCACTGAGCTATACATAGTACAGGCTAACAGAAACATAAAAGTTTTTAAGAAAATTATATTATTTTAGATGAGTTACAGCCCCATAAGTTTAGCCCCATCTTGCTTTCATCTCAGCACCTCTCCTAGTCTGATGACCCTGGTGTGACTTAATTTGTTTTCCTTCTCTTCCAACAAAGCAAAGACTGTGGAGAGATCCATAAATACCTCAGGGTTAACATATACTTTCAACTCTATGCAGCTGGATGGCCTGTGATCTCTCACACAGACACAAACAGATGTGGATATACGAGTTTCTTGTTTCTTGCACATTCCTGATGTCAAAACCTGTAGGACCTCCAATCTAAATATACACTCACAATAAGCATATATATATAAATAATACACACATACAGGTGCTGGTCATATAATTAGAATATCATCAAAAGTTGATTTATTTCACTAATTTCATTCAAATAGTGAAACTTGTATATTATATTCATTCATTACACACACAGATACTGAATTTGGGATTTTCCTTAGTTGTCAGTTATAATCATCAAAATTACAAGAAATAAACATTTGCTACACAAATATATCAGTCCGTGTGTAATGAATGAATATAATACACAAGTTTCACTTTTTGAACGGAATTAGTGAAATAAATCAACTTTTTGATGATATTCTAATTATATGACCAGCACATGTATATATAAAATGAAATTTCACTGAGGAATTTGATTTTTCACAAAAACAAAGGGCTTCTCAGTTCACTGACAGAATTAACATAGATGGGTTACTATCCCATTCCTGTTACCATTCCTTTACGATAGCTTGGTTGACAGTGATGCTGTGAGAACAAAATGTGAGAAGAGGTTGTACAAGCCCATCTCCAGAAAAGTTTAGACATTTTGTATTAAAATGAAGGGCATTAAAATGGAAGAATCTGTGATTTGTTCATTCTCTTTAACCTTTTTAACTGACAAAAGTACAATGAAAATATTTCAGATGTTTCCATAGATCAAATTAATTGTGTTTTGTAAATATATAAATTAATTTTGACTTTGATGGCTGCAGCACATTCCAAAAAATTTGGGACAGAGGCAAAATAAAAGTGAAGAGTTTATACAATATCAGAGTTAAACTGTTTTAAAACTGTCCACAATAAGCAGGTGACCAGGTAAAAGTTGAGGGTATCTTGATTGGGTATAAAAGGAATATCTCTGTCTTTGCATGCAAAGATGGGTCATGGCTCACCACTTTGTGCCAAATATCATGTAAGAATTGTCAAACAATTTAAAAAAAATTCTCAAATGCAAGATTGCAAAGAATTTAAGTCTTTCACCATCAAGCATACATAATATTGTGGAAAGATTCAGGAAATCCAGAGCAATCTCAGTCCATGTAGGACAAGGAAGGAGACCTCCGTTGAATGTGCATGACATTCAAGCCCTCAGACAGCATTACATGAGAAACCATCATGCTACTGTGTTAAATATAGACATGTGTTCAAGAGTACTTCGGAAATCCGAAGTCTGCTGCTTCGTCAAGAAATGCAACCAAGTTCTCTGGGCTGGAGCTCATCTCAGATGCTCCAAAAGACAGTGGTAATGTGTGCAGTGGTCAGATGAGTCTATGATTCAGCTTGTTTTTGGGAAAAATAGAGTTCTCAGTCCCAAAGACGAAAGGGACCATCTAAACTTTCATCATTAACAGGTGCAAAAGCAAACATCTGTCATGGTATATTGGTGCTTTAATGCAAACAGCATGGGTGACTTGCATATGTGTAAAGGACGTGGAGGCACATATTGTAATTGTACATATACTGCCGTGAAGATTACATCTTTCCTCATTCTTCATGTGATACATCAGAGTGGTTTATTTCCACATAGAAGGGATGTGATTGACTGGCCTGCCTGAAGTCCAGATCTCTCTTATTGAAAATGTATGGCATATCATGAAAAGGAGAATCAGACAATGATGACAACAGACTGTTGAGCAGCTGACTTGAATCAGGCAAGATTGAGCAAAAGTTCCACTTGCAAAACTGCAACAATTAGTATCCTCAATTCCCAAACAAATAAAATGTGTATTCAAAGGGAAAGGTGACGTGACACAGTGGTAAACATGCCTCTGTCCCAACTTTTTTGGGGTGTGTCGCAGCCATCAAAAATAAAAATTTGTTTATATTTACAAAATTTCTTTGTACGTTTGTCAGTTAAATAAAGGTTAAAAAGAATTAAACCAAAGATTCTTAATTTTATTGCATTTAACAAAATGTCCCAACCTTTCTGATATGGTATTGTATATTTAGCATGTTATATTATAAACACACACACATATATATATATATATATATATATATATATATATATATATATATATATATATATTATATATATATAAAAACTATTCAATTTTATACTACGACAGGTCTGGTCAGATTTAGGATGGACAGGGATGGTTCACCCAAAAATAAAAAAAATAATCTCCACTTAAATCACTTGCTCTCAAAACTCAAACCTAGTGCAGCATTTACTTAAATATCCACAAACGTGAATGAGATTTGAGAGTTTTAGGTGAGGAACTAAATATGCATATACAAAACATCACTTGTTGTACGTCCATGTGTGTTTGTTTACACAAGGCATCACACGCACAACACCTCTATGTTTGCAAGGATGAAATATTCAAACATGCACTGGCTAACACATGGATGACTTTATGAGGGAGTGTGAAAGAACAGCTAGCACACACTCACAAAGGCATGATGCTTTATACATATAACCTCACAAAGGCAGGCCTGTCATGAAACAGCATTTGCAGGCTATTGCACAATATTTCTATAATGTGACGTATTTTTTGTGAGTGAATCAGAAGATTCAACAAAAGGTGGGGGGAGTTGCAATCACATACTTCGCACAGCCCATGCAACTGTTAATGGGAACGTATTTTAAAAAAAAGAAAGAAAGAAAGAAAGAAAGAAATACTTTCAAAATGTCAATTTTAAATAAATCATGTTCTTTTGAAAAAATGTATCATGGTTTCCACAATAATATTAAGCAGCACAACTATTTTTTACGGAGCCACACATGATGTGGGGGGGAAATTATATATAGGATAAAAAGGCATAATATACATATATGGACAACGGCATAGGTGAAAAGGGGATAAAAGAACTGTGTGCTCATAGACAGAAGGAAAAACTGAATGGAAATGAGGGATGTCAGTAATGTTGGTCACAAAACATGTTTGTTGACCACTCTCCCTCCCACAAACACACATTCCAATGAGGTGTTTGAAAAGTAACAGACAAGGTTTATCCAAGCCTAACACGCTGTGGTTTGAGAGGAAGCTGGAAACTGTGGGACTAACAGCTAACGGACAAACAGATTCCAGTGTTTGCATTTGAATCTGAAATGAACAGCGCCTCGCATAGAGTGCTAAATTCCCCTGGATAGAAAGGGTGAGTTGTGTGACTTCACAAATTGAGGAGAGTATCCAATAATTGCCTATTTGCTTTGGCTATGCGAATGTTCAAGCTCACTTACCGGACAAACTCTTTAGGACAGACACACGAGAGGTAGTATCTGACAAAATACCCACACGTCTAATCAATCTGCACACGTTTGAGCTAGCGTAGCCCAGGTGTGTTCTGTCTCTTCCCCCTTTCAGACTGCAAGTCTGGATGATGTTCACAGAGCCATTGAATGGGAACAAATAAAAAGAGGTCTCTAACATCTTACAGCGACTCACGGAGAGACAAATCACAGTTTAAACACACAAAAGACAGCAGACAGAAAAAAGAAACATGTTAGCAGAGAACAACTTTTTGCCACTCACCGTATAAAAGTAGCAGACCCTTTTAAACGACAGCCTCTTTTTCAGACTCATGGTCTTTTCGCGACGTGTCTCTGATCATATAGCGGAGCTCGCAACGTGTAGAGACCCAACGGACTGACTAAAGAATCCATTCCTCTCTTGCGCCTTAGACTGCACTCACTTCATTCCTCTAGAGCAAGAGCCGACATGCTTTCCGAGCGCAAGACAGACACTCAGTCTTACTGACGAGGAAGTTCCATTCTGATTCTGTGCTGTTACCATGACAACCTCGACTCTGCAGAAAGCTCCTGGGTTGCGAGCGAGAAACTCACATGGAGAAGAATACGGCGGGATTTTCTCGTTCCTCTCTTGCTCTCTTTGCTTGACCTGTGTAGTAACTAAAAAAACAGATGTCAGACTTGGTGATCTTTTTCAACGCCGACTAGCTCCTCTCTCTTTCTCTCCCTTAGAGGAATCAAGAAATGCTTACTCAACCATTTCACCATCCCTGGCTCTGCCACAACTCAAATAAATCCTCCATTCAAGACAAAAGAAAGCACTCACTCCGGGCCTCCAACGGCACAGCACTGCGCTGCCACTTCAAATAATCATCCATCTTAATTTCCCAACAGCTAAAAACACAGCCGGGGAACTCGGCAGGAAAAGCTCCGCTGAGTTTCTTAGAGCTGCAAAAAATGTGGAATCCAAGAGAATGGACAGGCCTCTGGAACGTCCTGCTGACTGAAAGGCGTATTTTTGGAGGAAAGTGAGGCGCGGGGTAGTTGGAGAATGACGTAAGGTGAATGACCATGCCGTGAGAGTGGACGTTAATGAAAGGCAGGTTCTCGAGCAGGTTATATCAGAACAGAGAGAGAGAAAGTAATAAAAATATCCCAGATCTGGAGGTACAAAGGCAGTGTTTGATACAAACCTCATGAGCTCGATTCAAAAATATGAGCGGTGAAATTGGCAATTTCCTGAGTAGAAGGGTGAAAAAGAAAGATCTTAAAAATACTTGGCAGATACATTTCAGAGAACAAAAAAATATTATAGGACTATTAAAAATATGCTGTTTGACTGCTGGTCAGAGATCATTAAGGGAGGCTTATTTTTAGTATTTCGGGTGGGCTGTTTTTCATCTTTCATCACCAGAGCCAAAAAACAGTTTGGCTCCATTAAAATAATCTTTATATGATCTACAGTTGTGTTCAAAATTATTTCAACCCCCCAAATGCTGTAAATTGGTTTTAGAGAATTTAGAGTACATTGTTTGAATGTGAATTCAAAATGAAACTACAAGGACTTCTTAAAGAAGACTATGCGATAAAATGACATCAATTGGTTTTGTAAAACACAGTTAAAATGTTTCTTTTGTGAATTCTCTTCATTGAACACAATTTCAACCCCCTTAACCTTACCACACTCTGAAGAAGAGAGGGGAAGAAGTTGTTTTTTTCAGGTTTAGGTCCAGGTATATCCAGTGAATGGATGATGCAGCAAGCCCAAATAAAGCCTAATAAGCACCAATTAGGCAATTTTTTAAAAATGACTGTGACTCTAGCTCCTTCTACATTTTTACTGAGTGGTTAAGAAACATGGTGAAGTCAAGAAGGGAAGAGGAGGAGAAGAGAGAGGAAGGTGAAGATTCTTCAGGAAAGGGAGAATGGCTATAAGAGAGAAGCAAAGATGTTAAACATAAAGAGACACAGGAAGAAAGCAAGATTCGCAAATTCAAAGGCAAAGGCAACTGGAAGGCGCTACCTGGTCGATGGCAGAAAGAAGATGAAACTTCGTGACCTGAGTGCTTTGCGTAGAAATTTGTAAAGAAGAGTGTGAGTAGAGTGGAAGAAACTGTGTGACTGAAATGTCAGATGAAAAGGAAAGAAGGTTTCTGTATGTAAAATTTCTAAGAACTGCTGCGTGAAGGCCTCAGCGCACAAACTCCACCCCGCCTGCCACTTGAGTTTCCCAGAGACCCCCCCTCGTAAGATTCAAAGTGCCAAAAGTCAAAAAAGACAAACCAAAGAAATTGTGGATAGTGTTCCAGAAGTTTGGGATAGTGTTCTGTGGGACTGATGGAACAAAATTAGAAACTGTTTGGAACAATGGATGGACGAAGAAGAAAAGAAAAGAAACAAAGAACCTAAAGGCCTGTGAAAGATTGCGGGGGAAATCTATGCTGGCGGGGGTTGGGATCATTTTGTACTGGGTTTTCTTCTTGAAGGTATGAAGTACCTTCAGTACCAGCTTCAGTCCACAGATAATACTTACAATGAACAATGATATCCAGGAGATAAAGGAGGTGGGATGGGAGACGGACGTTGAAACCACAAACCAAATCCCAGCATCAACAGGACAACATCCAAGGAATGGTTCTCAGATTAAAGGAGATAACACATTGAAATGGCCCACGCATGCACCAAAGACTAATCGCAATTGAGAAACTTGGTGGGACTTAAAGAAGAAGTAAAAGTGCGCAAGAAGCCTAAGTGATGTGAGGGACAACTGGAGCTTTTTGAATGAGACTGAAGAAGGCTTTATACGTAACTTGAATGAAGACACTTTGCTATGCTTCTGCTTTAAGAGTACCCGTAAGCTGTTATAACGTTGTTTAAAAGCTTATATAAAGTAAAAAAATGTTGTACTAAATAAAAAGATTGAATGGTGAGGGGAGTTGAATACAAGATATAATGATGCTGAGGTTGAGTTAAAAAACTAAGTGTATTGTGTATTTTAAAAATTATTATGTTATAATTGTTATGTTATATTTGTCATAAATTTAACTGAAATGATCAAAAAAAATCAGACCAAAAACAAAATCAATCAATCAATTTCAGTGAATATTGTGGGGGTTGAATACGGTATGATCAATGAGTTTATTACTGTACTATATGGAACATTTATAAAATGCTCTTAATAAATCAAAAAAAAAAAAATTAAAGCTGCTTCTCAAACATGTTTTGACATCTGGTTTGAGCCTCTAAAATTAAATAGGTCTCATAAATTAAATATTTAAAAAATTCCATTACAACTAGAATATATATGGAATGAACTATAATAAATAAAAATATAATAATTCATATAAATGAATACAAATTCATTTTAAATATTTAAAAGCTATTAAAAATAATTAAATATTAAATGTTAAAATAATAATTAAAAAAAGGGTATGCTAGGGTAAATAGCCGATTTTTGCTTACATTTAGATGTGTGTGTCAGTGTGAGTTTTTGCTTTCGGAAGAACTTGAAAGTCTGCGAGTGTGTGATTCTGATGTATTTTTGTCTGTAACCATTTACAAAGTATAAAAGTATATGATGTCTAGTGTTTTAAAATCTGTCAAAAGAGAGAAAGTAATAAAAAAATCTGTTAAGGTTTTAAAAGACATGTAGCGTATTTGAGTTTCACATTAGTGAAATACAAGGTTCTGAGAGATCACAGCTGACGGCACTGCAAGTTCATATTCAAATGCATTGCATGGCCCAGATCTTCTCTCTAGTACTGTGGCACACATTTCAGAAGGGGATTAGCTCTCTGAATCAGGGGATGTCCTGGTGCTCTCAAGAGAAACCCAATACATAATACGGAGTCAAATCTAAAGTCATTTGAATGCAGACCCACATTCCTCTTGGTTCTCATGACCATCCTCTCTGGCTGTTCCCATTGGGCATGAAGGCATTAACAGTGGTTCTCTCTTCCCTCTCGAACCAAGAGAAATGAAGCTTATGTGAGCCAAGTATGCAAACAGATGGAACTTATAAAAAATATAAAAAGCTATCTTCATCATTGAACGTTGGTGGCCATTAAGAAAATCTTTTATATATTATGAATAATTAGAATACATATATATTATATAATTTTATTATTATTATTAAGGTTTTACAGCATTGCTCCACACATGCACTGATGAGTTCAAATCTTTTTTAAGTGTTAAATACACAACCATGTCAACTGTGGTGACAATTCAATACAGTGAGCTAAAATTCAATTTGAATACCCCCTTTAGTCTTAATTAATCAGTGTATTGTAGTGAATGCTAGATTTGTCAATACTGAAATTAACATTTTTTTCATTCGTTTATACATAAACATGGATGATAAGCCTGATCGACACTGCAGAACACAACAATTACAATTGGCTAAAAGAGAGATAAATAGCATAAACATTATCATTGATGACTGTGACAAGTTGTGTAAATATACTTGTTATTTACACAAAGTAAAGTTTACAGCTGATTTCTTCATTAAAAAAAACAACCTTGTCTCAATACTGCCCTCTGCTGTATCTTCCAACACAGGCACACTCACTCCTACATAAAATTAGTGAAAAAAAAAAAACATTTAAAATAATTTCTTACGAAATGCCTGCATATGCTTTACAAGGACTCCAAGATAAATCTAAATGATATATGGTTAAATTTAGAAGTTAAATTGTACTTGGAAATAGTGATGAGAAACCAAACAAACCAAACAAAAAACAAACCGAATGAACTTCTGTTCTAGTTTTGGGGTGAAATGCTTCTCTTCTAAAGAAAAAAGGAAAAAAAAAAGTTATTTTCCCCAAACTTAACCACTAATCAGCATGAACAAACTACTTCATTGCAATACCAAATGAGTTCCCTCACAAAGTATTAATGTTTCACTCAATTTCCTCTATGAGATCTGAATAGGAGATGGCAGCTTCATATGAAATGTTTGTTTTGTCTAAGCCTGTACAATTTCAAAAATAAAACACACTCATGCAATTGAGATACATGAGAGTGAAGAAAAGTTGGTTTAAAATTCATAGATGACACCTGAATAACTACAAAAACCTCAAATAATCCTGAGAGAAAATTCAAAAAAAAAAAAAAAAAAAAAAATTATAGCAAATAGAGAAATCTTTCATCGGGAGCTCATAAAGAATTCGATGACACCTGATTGGACAAATCAAGTCACATGATTATCATAAGCAAGATGATTCGTGATCAAACCATAAAAGGTAAATTATATAATTACATGTACAAATATGTTCCGTCTTGCTAATTTTAGCAGACAATTACAACATTAAAAACATATATTAAAGCACAAAACATGTCAATGAATGGCATCAAACGAGTATTTAATATGCAAATTCACTTGATAACCTGTTCCTCAGCACAGTTTTAAACTAATTTGAGGTTTAAACAAACAAGGACCTGCATTCCAAAGCAAGATCGCACAAGTACTTGTGCAAGTGGTGTTAACATCCATAGAGCGCCTCCTGATCACAACCTTACTCTTAAATATTAACAGCAAACACAGACTCCTGCGACAGAAAACTGTCGGAGTACATCCACAACCCTCCACCTCAACTAAAACACTCTGCCTCTAAACACAACATGACTTGACAGATCAAACAAGCACACTAATCAGTGCAAATGGACATGTACAGGTACTCACTCCATCAGGATTGACGCTCAAAGTTGGCTCCATGTATGGCAGTGTTAGGCTCCACAGTTGGGCGTTAAATGACTCCACGCTCTGTAAACACATCCATCCACTGGCTGTGTCCAATACGGCATGTGTGAGCACACACAAGTGTGCAGCGAGTCCGTGTTCACAGTCTGTCCCTGTCACTATCTCTGCGTCTTGTGTCGTTTGATTCTCTCTCTCTCTCTCTCTCTCTCGGTCTTTCCACCCACTCTGCTGTAATTCCTATTCCGCCCACAGAGCCCAGGGCTCACAGACAGAGATGCAGAGACACGCTCGCAAGTGGGAGTGTGTGTGTGTGTGTGTGTGTGTGTGTGTTCACACTCATATACTTCACAGAGGCGTGAGAAATAGTCACACACACTGAAATGTAAGTGCTTCACAGTGGGATTCTTCATGTTATTTACACAATGTGTTGTGTCACCTACTTAGTATGCCTTGAGCATAGCATCTGCTTAAAGAAGGGAGCGTGAAAGAATCAGTGTGTGTGTGTGTGTGTGTGTGTGTGTGTGTGTTGTTGAACAATCAAGGGGGTTCAGCTTCCTGGCATGTGTTTATTTCAGTATCTGTATAATTGCAGTCAATGCGCACAACAAAAAGTATCCGGAACATTGTTAGTCTCATTGTGTTTGTGTGGATTTGTCTTGTTTGACAGGTACTATTAAAACATGAAACTGGTATGAAGAGTTGCATTCTTCAACAAGTCCCAACCCTGTTATCTCCGTAAGTGGTATTTAAGAATCCAAGGGGTCTGGGGTTTTTTTTTTTTTTTGGACCCTGAAGCAAAGTAGTATCCTCACTGTGATAAATCAGTCAGAATTTGTGACTGATGTGATGATACATGCAGTTGAGCATATTTGACTTGGCCTGAGAGAGTTAAAAATGCACCATATTGCTCATGCTATTGATTATACAATGCCCTAACATGAGATTGTACTCTCATCTAGACGCATAAATATTATACAAACATTATGCGTGAGAAAATACACACACATATAGAAACACAACGAGAAACAAACACGCACAAACAGAGACATTCTGAAAAACTCTTCTAAATCAGGCAGTCACAAGACCAGGAGTTGAGACAAGTTTCTTTCTGGGTTGCATAATTACTAGGATTCTACCTTGTTTTCTAGTCAAGCTTTTCAACTATAGGAAATCCAGAGATGTGTCATTATTATTTATTTAAGCCTTGCAGTGCACAACAAAACAGTATATAAGTGGTTCTCAACCAGGGGGGCATCAGTAAACGTCTAAAGACAGCGTAATGATTTGAAATAACATAAAATAAACATTAAAATATTATAAAAAGCAAAAAAAACTACATAGGCAATGTTACAATAAATATATATAACTATAAGATTTTAAAAAATTCAACAGGTAATACTTGAGTAAAAAATGTTTTTAAAACACTTTATGTAGAATATGTAAGCCACTAGAACAATGTAAATATTTGTTGACTGGTGCACTTACATTATCCAAAATGTTTCCAACAATGTTTAAATCCAGAGAAATCAGCTATTTTAACCAGTGTAACGGTCCGTGTCATTGCGTCACCTGTCAATGACGTCATATCTACCCTTGATCTCCGTAGAAGCCATTATTGTTATATAGTTCATTATGGATAGTATTATTGTTTGAATTTCTTGTTTTCTTGATTTACCGCGAGTAATATGTTTGTAGCATGCCTTAGAGACAATGCTATTTTGTCAAGTGGCTAACATAGCGTAATCAGAAAGGGCTTTATTTGTAGTAACAGTAATTAAGCATTTTTCCCAGCATTCAACCAGCATAAAATATAATTTAAAATTAATTGCATTCCAATTAGCAACAAGTCATATATATTCTATACCTAATACCTATATTCTAATACTGAAATGTGCAACAATTGTCTCATACCAGTCAGCGCGCAAACGCACAGAGTCACGTTATTATAACTTTCAACACACTCAAATGTATTTTACTATGATTGTTTTGACAAAGTAAAACAGCGCTGCGTTACCCCACGATTTTAATTTGTCAGGTAAAGTGACCTGTAGGAGTAGAAATTCACAACTCACGGCTGTTTCATTAAGAATTAAATAAAATAATATGAATTTAAGCGATCAAATGTAACTGTAACAAAGTTATGAAAGAGGCGGACATTAAACAACTTTATTCATTAAATATGCATAAATAACCAAATTAAAGGAGGGGCAGTGGCCTACAGAGGCATAAAAGCATAATAAGAACAGCAACCTAAAATGTCCCAGGCTCTCGGCCCCGTCCTGCTTTTTACCAAAGTAATGTTAATAAAACTTTACTACATTAGCTCAGAGCTTCCAAAACTTAACAGGGATAAGGCCCCCCAAAAACATTGCAAAATCTCCACGACCCCGCCATTAAAAAATATATACCGACATTTACCGACAAATACATTTATTAACAAGTTTGTAAGAATTTCATGTGAATTGTGAGAACTATGATGTAAACATTCTTCACAAATATATTTAAATCCATAACACTAACCTTACATACTTTCAATAAAATCAAATTTTAAAACAATTGGAATATTTTAATTATTTTAATATATTGATTTGGACTAGCTACATTATAATAATGTGCAATACCACGGCCTACAGTTTGGGAAGCACTGCATTAGCTCATCATGATTTCTACCTGAGACCCATCGGATTGTTTTCCATTGGCTGTTGATGTGAAGACGACAATTCATATGATTCCACGCTCATTCACGGCATAATCGAGTTACACCTTTATTAACGACCTTTAACGGTGAAACTTACATGCAGTTTCTTTAAATCACAAACGACTAGAAAAGCCATTACAATTAGTAAATTTGTTAAATGTTTTTTTTTTTTTTTTTTTTAAGCATTCAGTGCTTTAATTTACAGAAACTAGGAGTGTCAGGACTTTGAATATTGGTGTGAAAAAAAAGGTTTGATGACATCAGCCAAAAAGTCATACCGAAGCAAAGTTATTCATCTTCGATACAAGATTAAGATAACAATTTTCTTTAAAATCCTTCATCATGAGACCAGACGTGTATTTCAAGTTCACTTCCATGGTCGGTTTATGAAGAAGTCAATCTCATGAGTGTCATTCAGTTTAAATTATCCATGTAAAATGAGTTTGTATTTAAAACTAAATCGTATTCGTGACTCTCAACGATAGTCACGATGGGTTTTGAATCAGAGGGAGGGGGAATTTGATGGCTCAGTGAGCAAACTAAAGGCTGGAAAGGCCGGCGTGATGTCACAGAGTGTTTGTGGGCATGAAGAGAAATACCATCTCACCGGGTAAACACTCGCTGACAAGATAACTGCATAGCTCGCTTTCTCTTGCATGATAGGCCAGCCAGAGGAAATGTGTGTGTACTGGAGAAGCCAATAATTAGTGCATTTCCTGATGTTGTTTGTGTATGTTCATCTCAGAGCAAGAGAGTGTGTGTCACAGCATTTAAGGACAGTATTCAATTAGCATGTAATTTAAGAGTGTGTATGCAAGTTCATGCCTCACTGCAGAAAGTGTGTGAGTTCACAGCAGAGTTCCTGCTAACGAGAAGAATGCTGCTCAATGCTCATTAACACACACACACACACACACTCTCACACTAATTATGGTGCTGCTTCACAAAGCGAGCTCTGTTCACACACAAGTACCGCAACCCTGCAAATGTACAGCTCTGAGAAAAGAGACGAAGCCACCGGAAGACAAGACAAAGAGAAAAGAGGAAATAGAAAAGAGAGAGACTTCGGGAAAATAATAGTAGCAGAGGGAAAAATATAAAACACTGAACCTGCGTTTCCAGACACGGTTTCTGTCTTAAGTATCAATGCATTTGTTCGCATTTAAACAGAATAGATGAAAATCATCTTGCTCTTAAGATATGCGTTTTCTGTCTTGTTCACCCAATACAACCCTCTTTATGCAGTCAGGCCAATGTTTGTTCCAGCTCCTAACTAGAGGAAGCGTTTCATTCTTTTATCTTATCGTGCTCCGATCAACAGTGTGACTGTCCCGTCAGAGTGGCTCACTTTCATGTTATGTGACTGGTAAAGAGGGATTTCTTCTCTTTAAAAGAGAAAGGATTTGGTCATGAGACAAGTTCAAAAGAGTAACTGTTTTCTGGGATTAGTTAATCATTTATAATAGTCGACAAAGGTGTAATAATAATTACCTACTGATTACCTTTGGAAAATAGAGTAGACTTTTTTAAAAATGTAGTAAGTACTTTAACAATAACTATTTAATAAAATTTTTATATTTAATAAATACAGTAATATTTAAATGTATATGACAGGGTTGGGGTCGGTAAAATTAGAAACAAAACTATTCATTTTTTTTTTAAATATAGAATTTTAATTTTAATTGATATATGAAACAAATTACAACGCAAGTATAATTATTATATAATTTATTTAATTTAATTATTATTCTTAAAGATTTTTACATCTTTACATTGTATGGATATGGAAGACGCTTTATCCGAAGCAACTTACAGTGCAGTTCAGATCGCACTATGGCAATGACAAAGTCATGTGTTCATTATCCAGGGAATGCATGAACTAATAAAATATATATTGAATGTAATGTAATTAGTTTTGGAAAAAAACATCTGGATATTACATAAATGTAAATGTGTCATTCCCAGGAAACTGAACACATGACTTTGGCATTGATAGCTGTGGTCCATCCTTAAATGTATTTATAGGTACTGTTTTGCCTGTTTTATTGTCGGCCACATCAACTCAACAAGCTCCACGATTTAGGCTACCATTTACAACACAACTGTGCGGAATGAGTGCCTATGTTAAACGCTTAGGTGTTAAATTCAAGGGCCCAGATCAAAAATTTTATGGATAGGATAACTTAATTTTACTCAATCATCAGAGGGTCTCAGACAATGCTCATGGCTGTCCCACTTTACAATGAAGAAATGTTAATAGTGATATTTGCCTTGGCAAGCACCACTAATCATTGCTGTGCTGCTGATAATAAATAATTGGGGAATGTTAACCACAGATTGATGTTCATTTAAAATAAGTTAAAGCTGAAGTGTGCAATCTTTCCACCAATAGCATTACTTTACGTAATAAAAACAACAGTTTCCCTAAATCAAGCAGGTCAGCATGCTCAAAACAAAACAAGCAATGTTTCATACCACCACAGATCAACAGTGTTTACAATTTTCAGGCAAATCAGTGTACAAATGGCTTACTTATAGTTGTCTCTGCAAATCAAGCTGAAATAGAAGAAAATATGTCAAAAAATGTATATAACACACTTCAGCTTTAGTGTTCCAAATTAAGCCTCTAATTGCACAAACAAAATATATATATATATATATATAAAAACCATAATAACTACTGGCATGCCGACTATGAGGCCAGACTGAGATGTGACGTGCTGCCAGTTTTTTCATGCCCAGAGCGATTCCATCTGAAAATTACACCATTCGCGTTTCACGTCTCCTCTGTTGCCATGGAAATCAGCCATCACTACACTAGTGTGCACGTCACATGACACACGGATGCACTCTATCTCTGACTGCTGGGTCTAAAATTAAACTCACGTGCGTGAGTGTGACCAGAGCCATTAATACACTGGAATACCCTCGCTGCGGTGTCAAATCTGTTCTACAGGCGCACAACCATCGTTTCGTAAATAAGACCCCTAGAGTTCTAACCACCAGATGGTTGATTGTATTTGTTTGTTTCAGTTTGCATCCATGTCTCTTGTCTCTGAAGTACTGCGTAGGTCACTCATTTCTTACGTAATCATTCCCAACCCTCCGGGTGATAGGATCGGAATGTTGGGAAGTTTTATAAGGGAGAATGAGAGAGAGCGACACAGAGAAAGGAGGAGGCCTAGGTTTGGAGAAAAAGAGAAGCATTTGGGGAACCTCACCTCAAGGTCATCGAGTGAGCGAGCCATACTGAGACGCTTGGAACGTCCAAAAGATCGTCGGCCAGAGGAACGCTGAGGAAAACCCATCGTGATGCCTTTGAACCTTCCACCCTGTGAAAAACAGAGAGAAAGACATTAATAACATAGACAACAATTTCCAATTATTGAACAGGTGTTTGACCATATATATTTCAATGCAATTGTCCTCATTATACAACACATAGATTCTGTTACTGTGCATCATGAATGAATGCAACTGAATTATATATAGATTATATACATAAGAGAGTATATTTAGTTTGGGGTCAGCAAGATTAAAAAAAAATAAAAAATAAATAAATAAATAATACTTTTATTCAGCAAGGATGCATTAAAGGGGACCTATTTTGAGATGTAATATAAGTCTCTAGTGTCCTCAGAATGTGTCTGAAATTTCAGCTCTAAAATACCTCACAGATCATTTATTATTAGCTTGTCAAATTTGCCTCTATTTGGGTGAGCAAACACACACTGTTTTCTGTGTGTGTGTCCCTTTAAATTCAAACGAGCTGCTACTCCTGGACGCTTCCTAGAAGAGGGCGGAGCTTAAACAGCTCACGCTTCGGTTGCTCAACAACAAAGCTGGAGAATCTCACGCAGCCAAAATGATGATTGTCAGTAGCGGTGTTCAGCCTTACATTGTTCAAACGGATGTCGAACTGAAGTTCAAACCAAGTCGGTCTCCGATGGAAAGACTCATGAAGTAGTTACAGCTTATAGAATACATCTAGACATTTCTGAACGTTTAGTAGATACATTTATGCAGTTGCTGTGAAGTTGATTCAACTCATCAACTAGCATGTGCTGTCATGTTAATCTATTGTGCAAAACCAGCATTGAATTTGACCCTCATTTGTAAAGCAATTCGGCATAAAATAATGGCATGGCAAGAACACTCTTTTACAACAACTTTTCCTCTTCTCTAACGCAGCTCAACATGGCCTTCCCCCCCTTTGCTGCGTGTTCTGGTGGCAGGATTTATGCAAATGTTAGGGTTAGTGATGTCACTAACACGGAAAGAAGCTCATTGTAGTCCCTACCCGCAGTTTGTTCTTCCTTAAACAGAGAATTCTTTAAAAGAAAATAATCCCTTTGCACTCAACTTTAGAGTGTCATAACTTTGCAGACATTTTTAATGCCTTACTAACTAAAATTAAAATAATCATATCAACCACCCCTTTAAATTGATCAAAAGTGACAATAAGTCTGTTACATTATTGCAAAAATCTATTGGAAATAAATGCTGTTCTTTTAAACTTTCTATTCATCAAAGAATCCTGTAAAAAAAAAAAAAAAAGTCTCGTGAGAACAAAAATCAGCATATTAGAATGATTTCTGAAGGATTATGTATAATGATATAGTTCACTCAAGATCATTCATCAGAGCTCTACACAGTCTGCATCCTTCATGCACAATTCTGCACACACACAAAAGAGAATCCCAGCTCGTAATCACATCAGTGTCCATCTACAAAAAAAACTGATCAGTGCTTTGTTTCCCTCTTCCTATTTTTGAAAAGGACCGCAACTTTCCTCATCTACTTCATAAGTGAAATACACAGAGGAGCCAGTGAACAACTGTCCTCACACTGTTTGATATCATTATGGTGATAGCACAGGATCACATGAACAGACACAGAGTTTGCTCACTCCCTTAGGGAAATGAGTGCGTTTTTTATGTGTGCACAAAAAAAATATTTAACTCTGTGAAGGTTTCCATTCTAATATTTCTTTTGTCACCAAAGTGATTTCTATGAGGATGCTTTTTAATTTAAATGTGATGTTTGTGCCATGAGCATCACCACACACTATTGCTTAAAATAACATTATAAGATTTCTATTTCTTTTTTTAAATAAAATTTCAGTAATGCTTGCATATGTAAAACTTCCTTTGTCTACTTGTCAATAATATAGATGCATATGAATCAGCTTTCAATGCAGAAAATTTGTGTAACTCGAACTCGTAATCTGTGAGGGGAAATCTTTTGCCATCATGCAAAATTTTTGTTATCGTGGATTTCTACTGAAATGAATCAATTTCACCACGAAAATGCAATAAACATTTGTGCCACAAAGGCATTCTCACGCTAAAATTACAATTCTATTATAATTTACTCTCCCTTGTGTCATTCCAAACCTTTCTTTCAAGACTTTCTTCTGTGAAACACGAGAGAAGATATATTGAAAAATCTTGGTATTCAAACAGAATACCAACAGACAGAAAGTAAGTCATACAGGTTTGGAACAACATGGGGGTGAGGAAAAGATGACAGTATTTTCCTTTTAGGGTGAACTATCCCCTTTAAGTCTGAGGGGTTTTGCTCATTTTATCACGTACCAGGTGCAAAGCCTCACTGGAATACATTTACACATTATCTCAACACATTTAACTGGTATAAATGAAAGTACTTTAGCATGAAAATAATTCTGTAAATACTTAATGACGCAACACCATGTCATGTTTTGTGTTCAGAGAAAGCCCAGCAGCAATGTACAAAGATGGGCAAACTATTTGTCAGGCGGTCAGACAGAGACGCAGACTGATAGAGGGATAATTTTCATAGGCTAAAGTTTAGAGACGGACTATGCAGATGACAAAAGGCAGCATAATCAAATTGTCTCCTGTGTT